>OY757310.1:162951372-164175325 GCA_963583905.1 Stenurella melanura
TCCAGTTTTGTTGCATTTACTTCAATATTTAAATCAACATTATAAGCAACGGTGAATCACATTGTCAAAGTTCCTAAGTAGGAATGTACATATATGTGCAATTTGATAGGTATCTAAATTATGAAAAATTGATTACCTACTTAGGGAAAACCCTATGAGGATTTATTTTCATACTTTTAAAGTTTGCATAAAATTTAACAGATATCAGTGAATACAATACAGGGTCTCCCATAAGTAATTGTACACAGAGCAATGGCAGATTCCTTACGTCAAAATATTATGATTTAACCAAACTTACCTTAGTCCAAAAATTGATAATAACAGAGATACAGGGTGTCAAATTTAAATATTTTTTTGTTTTTTTTTTTTATAATTTCTTTAAAAAATTAAATATTTTAACAAAACTTGGTAATTGGGGTTTTTTGAGGCGAGGGATTCAAATCTGTTCATAGTTTTGCTGTTGTTTGTAGAGGGCGCCACCCACGGTAGTTTGCATGTCGTTTATACGTCATATTTTTTTGGCAATTCTTTAAAGAAATTTTAAAATAAAGATATCTGTTTGCCTGTAATTTTTACGCAAGAAACGCATACCTTCTAAATGTCGCTACGAGTAACCGTTTTCGAGATATTTGATTTTAAAGTATTCAATGTTAGTATTCCATATTATAAATTGCTCTTTTGTGACTGGCTGTATGGTCTATGACCCAAAGCCATAAAAAAAAGTATTCAATGCAACCAATTTAAATTATTATTTAGGGATGTACGATTGTTGTATCCAAATCTAGGTGGCTTGTGTCAATTAGGTACTCTTTACATGTCACCTAAAAATTTGGTTTTGCTAATGAATGCAATTTAACGATTGTTGTACATAAGTCTAGGTGACTTGTGTCAATTAGGTATTATTGTATTGTGTTGGCTGGATTTAGATAATCACTGATTTTTTTTTGCTTGGATTATTCATGCCTCGTCACAACAACTTTTCAAACAGTGAAATGCGAGATATGGTATGAGTCTACGCACAAGAAAATTGTTGTGGCAGACGTGCCCGCCGTACATATCTACGATTATATCCCAACAGGGCCCTACCAAACCATCAAACATTTAAAAATATTTGACAGATTAGGTGAAAGTGGCGAGTTTCGTCCCAAGAGGCGTTCAAAAAGAATTACTGTCGATCAGGAGGATTAAATTTTAGTTGCCTTTTTTACGTAAAAATTACAGGAAAACAGAAATTTTTATTTAATTTTTTTTAAATCACCAAAAAATATGACGTATAAAAAACACGCAAACTACCGTAGGTGTCGCCCTCTACAAACAACAGCAAAACTATCAACAGATTTGAATCCCTCTCCTCAAATAAGCCCCAATCACCATTGTGTTCAAATATTTAACTTTTTAAAGAAATATAAAAAAAAAAACAGAATGATAATTTGACTTTGACACCCTGTATCTCTGTTATTATCAACTTTTGGACTAAGGTAAATTTGATTAAATCGTAATATTTTGACGTAAGAAATCTGCCATTGCTCTGTGTACAATTACTTATGGAACACCCTGTATATTATCCACTTACCTAGCTATGAACTAATTTAATCCACCTACTTATAGCCATAAGAAAGATGTTTGCAATGTATCCAATAAGCGTCTAAGTATGTTTGTACATCGTTTCTTATACCTAAACAGGATAATTTCTGTTAGACTTAAAGTATTTCAATTTTTTTTTTATACTGAAATAGCTTAGTAGAATATTTCTTGTTCGAGTTGGGCTATATCCGTCATACAGAGTAATCGCCAGAGTCGTGTAAACTGTCATGTTTATACACTTTTATTTATAATTTTTGGAGTAAAATGTTACTGAATGTTTTTGATTTAGCGCACAAAAATATGAAGGTACACAATATTAAAATATCAAAACTAGTGTCTCTCAGGTTCAAACGAACTTCACGTAGATTAGGCTTTAAATTATTGTTAAGGTAGTTAGTTACTTCTAAATACTTGATACTTGAACCCTATGCTTATTCCCTACTGAAAATCTGAAAAATAAGACAAGTTCTTATAAACATGTGTCTAATGGATCTTTTTAATATTATTTTTAATACCTACCTTCTAAATCTTTGAAAGTGTTCCTAGCCTCTTAGCTCCTAGAGACAACCCTTCGAAAATCCAGAATATTGTGATAGGTTAAAGAGAAACGAGACCCTACAGTTTATAGCGGAGTCCGAACCGCTTAGCAGTAAGCAGGGCACGAGCCTGCTTCGCTAAGAGTCCCAGCTAGATTGATTCTTGAGGAAATGTAAGATTGCAATCGGAAAATTATCAGCGCATTTCATACTTTGTAAATAGTCAAAGGTATGTGAATTCAATTCAATAGGTATATCAACCTTTCAGAAAAAGGGTATAATTGTTCCTAAATTGAACATTCAATTTTTCTTTAATTTCTACTACCAAGTGGACCTACCATTAATACCAACAGATGTGCCATAATTTGAAATTATCCTCATTCCTGCTTTGTAAAGTCTATATTTGTATGTTATTTATGAACCTGTTATTAATTAAAAACGATTAATATGAAAGTGGGAATTGTCTCATGATAGTCATGATCATTTGTAATGTGGCCTTGGCCCACTGTGCATGACCACATCAATTGTTTGATACCTGTTGGCTAAGGCTTATCTTTCCATTTGTCAAATTGGTGTTTGCTTTAGACATAATAACCGGACTATTCCTTAAAATTTAATAGTTAATTCTAGGTCATCAGTTTTAATTACTACCAAAATCTACCCTTGATGATATAACACATTAAGCACATAAATACACGTACAAATAATTTAATAGATAGCAGTTTACAGAGGGCAACAATCTGGGGTTGATAAAATAAAATTGAGATATTCACTTGAAATTTGGTATACGTATATATTATAATGACATCAGGAACTAAATTATATTTTTGGATTATTCCGTTGAAGGGTTGGGAGTTAAATAGGGGTAAATAGGGGAAAATAAGTAAAGTAAGCTGATAAGAGCACAGAAACTTGAAATTCCGTGTATGTACTTGAAGCCAAGGCCTCAGATTTTTTTATAATATTTTTCAACTCCCTACCGCCCCAAAGAGGTTGATAAAATAAAATTGAGATGATTCCGTTGAAGGGGTGGGGATGTAAGTATAGGTAAAGAGGGGAAAATGAGTAAAGCAAGCTGTGTAGAGTGCAAATACTTGAGGTTTGCTGGGTACCTATACTAGAAACCAAGCCCTCAGATTTCTTTATAATATTTTTTTTTATTGGTACCCTATTTTGCTTATTTAAAGTACGCCTCAGAGTGTTTAAATCCAACTTTTAAAAATGCGCGTGTTTTAAAGTTACCATGGCAACAACTACAACCCGAGTCAAAATGTCAACTTTTTAATTATTGATCTGAAAGGAATTTTTGCGGTATTAATCGCGAATCTGCTTTTCTATTTAAGTAATCAATGTTAGAACTCATTTTAAAGCAATATACAATCAGTAACAACTGTAGTGACAATAATTAATCCAATGTGACATATTGTAAATTAATTTTTGCATTTCTCATTTGACACTAACAGGTATCCTGATGTCACATCACGAATTCAACAATTTTACATTCTTAATTCTTATTTCCATTTTTTGTAGTAATGATACCAGTATTTATGATTTCAAAGTACCAATAAAAAAAATAGTGTAAAGTATTCGTGAATAACTGGTCTTTAAAACACTTTCTCTATTTCGAGCACTCCGGCTGCGCCGTAGTGCTCGAAAAATCGCGCGTGTTTTAAAGACCTTAATATCCACTTCTGCTTTAATATACTATTTCAACCCCCCCACCACTACCTCTCCATTAATAAAGGGATGATGAAACAGACTTGAGATATTCACTTTGGTATACATATGTATTTTTTGTTGAAGGGGTGGAGGGGGGTGTGTAATTGGGAAAAATCAGTAGAGCAAGCTAGTAAGAGTCCAGAACTTCATTTTTGGCGTATGTGCTAGAAACCAATGCATTAATTTTTAACCGAGTTTTTAACATTGGAAATGTTTAACAAATCTGTATTTGATAAATGTTGATACCTAGATTCATATTCTTGTATCTTCACGTCTCGACGCCGGCAGACGCATTGCGGCGTTCCTGTAAAACTCGTATTTATTTTTTAAATTTAAATTCATGCTCTTGCATTTTTACGTCTCGACATAAGTTTACCTTTAAAGAGGCTTGGAAGGAAAATCTAGATGTGGAAATAGTGATTCCTTAGGCAGCGGTTTTACGTATATTTCAAATTTGAAATACAAATTTTAATAGAAGACATCATGTTCAATAAGTATTCTCAGTCGGCAACGCTGGGCTGCAAATTCCATTTGTTTCATAATAATTAAAAAGTAAAATTGATATATCACCCTATCTACGTAAGATTGTTCAAACATGCATGCCTTCAAATGCTGTATATTGCATTCTTATATCTTACATATCTTCGTATATTTGTATGCTTAATCAAAAACCTTCTTAACATTTTGCTCTAAAATTGTAATGAAACATGTTTAATATAAAATAATACAGTTTACGCGCCTATGGCGATTACTCTATATGACGGATATAATTTCAGTAAGAACCATTGCACTTTACATGTGTTGCAAATTTGCAATAAAAAGTTTAAGGTCGAATTAATATATCGTCTAACCTACGCAAAATTGCTCGAATCTGAGCGTCACATTGTATACTACAGCTTAGATATCTTCGATATACTTGTATTTTTGTTACATTTAATCAAAAACCTCAGTATCATTTGCTTTAAAATTATAGAAAAACATAGTGTGTATAACAGGACATGATAGTTTAAACGATTCTGACGATCACCTTGTATGATTCATTTTTTGAAATTTAATATTTGAGTTTGGCATGTTATGAAACTGATTTCTGTAGAAACATTTTTTTTTTCTATGGGGATTATTAAAAATATAGGTACCTCAATACATAGGTAACTATTTTGTGTCAGAAAATGTACAGCTGTAATTGACATCGAGGGCAGTACTTTGTAGTAAAGAATATAAAAGTATGCAGGATGCTCGGCAGGATGCGGGTAATAATTAGTTGCCAAATAATAAGTCAGTTTCGACCTAAAATAGAATGGGTAGATACAAAATCAGCCTCACATTAATTTTATGAATATTATGAAAATGTGCAAAAAACCATCGGCGAATTGATATAAATACATGTTTTTTAAACATTAAAAAATACTCTTTTAAAATTCAATTGAAGGTCTTAAAAATATGTTAATAATACTAATAATAATATTAATAATAAGAATCACATTAATAAACGTAAAAGCGTGAGGCACCCGATGAGAATAATTTTCAGTTTGATGAACCTGTATTTTGAACCCCACTCTTTTACTTTTAATATTATTATTAATTAATTATTTTCTTCTTTTTAGTGCATATTTTCAGTTGGTTTTTACTCGGGTTTTTAAACTTGCGTTTATTTATTAATTTTTTTTTAAATTTTGCATATATTTTCTCAATTAGACTAGTATGTTTGCTTGATTCGGAAGCTGGACCACAGATCAAATACATAAATCAGACATGTCCCGTAATAAAATTTTCTATCCAGAAATGACAAAAATCCTTTTGAATTTTTGAGTTTCGACTAATAATTATAATTATAATGTGCGCCCACGAATATTTCCAGATACCCAGGTTTAGACGAATCAGACCTTAAATTACAAAACTGATCCTCTGTATTGACTCCACCATTTTGAATTATTAAATTTCGATCAAATATCTATAATCTGCAACCTCGATAATCCTCGGACACCGATTTCCAGTCAAATCAGACGATAAATGATAAAACTTATCCGCCATATTGACGTCGCCATTTTGAATTCTTGAATTTCGATGACATTTATAATCTGCTAACTCAAAAATCTCCAGATACGAATTTTTAGTAGAATCGGATATGAAATGACTATAAACTGACCGCCATCTTTGAAACGCCATCTTGAATTTTTCTATGAAAAATGTCTAACTGTATTATCATGTGAACCATATATAGTGCAGTAAAAAAAGACCAAATAAACGATAAGATATGCATAGTCTTGTAACAGAAATATTATGATTTCATACCGTTTGGGGTATCTATCACCAGGAGTATATATATCTGAGTTGAATTTCCAAAGCCTATTGCGTTTTTTATATGAACAATTTTGTTTTTTGAAAAGCGTTTTTTTAGGTAAAAAGGTGAATATCTCCTGTTCTATAGGTCCGATCGCGACAACCAGAAAACCAAAAACCTTCGCAATTAAAATTCCAACAAATCTGCGTTGGTTTTGGGTCATTTGAGCACGTACATAACGTGCAAAATGGAATAAACTGGATAAGAAGCGTTTTTTTTTTCATTTTAACGCCCAGGGACCTCAAGAATTCCGATCGACTTCACACTTTCAGAAAATATACCTTTCGTTGAAAACAAAACACCCTGAAATTTTGGTGCCTAAATATTGAACCTTGTGGACACAAATGATATTTGAATTGCCCGCCATTTTGTGCCATTAAGTCCAAAATGGATCTTTTTTTTTTTTTCAAAATGTATTTCTGGACGCCAGGTTTCTGGTGACATACGGTAGTTTGTTTCTTTTAAAGTCATTTGGGACACTTTTTTGGCATTTATTTAAAGACCAAATGACAACAAATTTGTTTTCTCGGCCATTTTGAAAACATTTTTGAAACATTCTTATCAGAAAAGAAAGAAAATGGCGGAACTTTAATTTAAAAAAGGAAAGTTAGTTTTCGTCCATCTGTCTTGACGTTCCTTGGCGTTAAAATTTAAGAAAAAACGCCTTTTAGCCTGTTTATTCCATTTTGAACGTTATGTACGTACTTGAATGACCCAAAACCAACGCAGATTTGTTGGAATTTTAATTGCGAAGGTTTTTGGTTTTTAGTTTGTCTCGATCGGACCTCTAGAACCGGAGATATTCACCTTTTCACCTAAAAAGACACTTTTCGAAAAACAAAAGTGTTAATAAAAAAACGCAATAGGCTTGGGAAGTTCAAAACTCAGATATATACTCCTGGTGATACCCCAGCAGGTATGAAATCATAATATTACCGTTACAAAACTATCGACATTAATGTCCTTTTTTTACTCCACTAATAGACCAAAAACTGTTTTTTCGTTTTTTATTTTATCTCCCACAAAAAAAAAATCATGAAATTTGGTTGAAACTTGCCTTTTTATATCCCAAACACGCTGTAATTTTTTTTAATCAAAATATTTATTTTTACGTTTTATTGTGATTTTAAACAAAAAAAGAAACCTCATTTTCACCCGAAAATACTGGTAACATTTTTTTCAAAAAAAAAAACAGTGGTCTTTATTTTCGTTGAAATGTCTACTTTTAGATAGGTCTAAAAAACAAACATTACTATGGGAAAATTTGCCAGGAAATGCGAAAAACTGAAAAAACTAGATTTTAGAAAGTCATTTTTCAATCATTGTTTCAAATTTTTCATTGTTTAATAAAATTCATAGTTGAAATCCTTGAGAAATGTAAAATATAATGTTACATTAATAAATTAAGTAATTAGAACTCGTTGAAGTTTGCAAAAAACATGCGAAAATAGTTAATTTTCCAAGTATTAAATATTAGGTTTGAAATGGTTTCAGCCGGAAAAAGTGATTACTACCATATTTTTAATATAAAAAAGTTGATAAATTAGATTCAAGTGACATTTATGGAATGGCAAATCTTATAATAATAAAATGTATTTATACAGTACCTACTTACATTTAAATTTACATAAACATTTATACCTGAGATTGTAAAGTATACAAATTAAATATTCATGAAAATTATTGGTATCATTTTTACAGTATTATCACACTAATTAGAAATGCAATCAATTGTCAATTAGTCTTTGCCTCTTTGATGGCAGCTCTTCATCGTCAGATTCGATAAAACTTTCGAATTCTGGTGGATTTTAGAAATATACAGTACCGCCATCGTCTTCAAATCCAATATTTTGCCTAATATTTATCGGTTCATTGTCTATGATTTCTTCTGAATTACTCAATTCCTCGTAGATTTCTTTTTCAATATTAGAGCATTTTTCAGAATCATGGCAATTTGACTGTTACACCCACTTTCACAGCTGCAAAAAATTGTTTTAAGCAATATTTCAGGAATCAGTTCTTTATGTCAATTTGGGCATAATTCCATGTTGGTGTTGCTTCCAGCCCCAATCTGTTGCTGTTAGTTTGTTACCGAGCCAAGTTTGAAGCTGATAGTAGGTATGTCCTGTAACAATGTTGTTCTGCTGCGTCTTCAGTTGGTGCAAGTTTTTCCAATTAAAGATGATTTTATTGTTGCTACTTGATACTTCTGGAATCTTAATTCATTCATATTTTTATTTTTACATTTATAAATTGACTTTATTAATTGCAATCCATTTTCAGCGATATCTTTTTTGTCTGCATCTTTTTTATAAAAAATATTGGCCAAACTTGTCAAATTTTTATTGATTTAATGATTTTACTATTGTTTTTTTTCCATTTCCGGCAAATCCAGATATTGTATCGCAACCAGAAAAACAATGCAAAAATGCTACAATATTTTTGAAGGATTCATGCTTGAAACTATTTGAGGTGTAAAATATGTCTTTTATATTACCAGAGCCTGGCTTGTGGTCAATATCTTGACCCACAACTATGACAGTTTTATTATTATCTTTTGCAATTTCTATCGACGCGCGACGTCTTAATTATGTCAGCATGAGCATCTTCTCCTGCTTGTTTACAATAAAATCCGAGTGATTGTAATTTTTCCAATAATGTTTTTATTATTACTTCCACATCCACGTAGTGGATTGGAAGTATAGTAATCGCAAAAAAATTTTCAAAAATTTTTATTCGTGAAATAGGTTTAGAATGTCATGAAACGTCGAGATTTTTTATCCTTGTTTTTGTCATTGGATAAAAATTTTAAACAATAATTGAAAATAACTTTTTAAAATCTAGTTCTTTCTGTTTTTTGCATATCCTAGCAAATTTTCCCAGAGTAATGTTTATTTTTTACACCATCTAAAAATAGATGTTTCAACGAAAATAAAGACCCACCGTTTTTTTTTTTTTTTGAAAAAACTGTTTCCGGCACATGGGTATTTTCGGGTGAAAATGAGGTCCCTTTTTTGGTTTAAAATCACAATAAAATGTAAAAATAAATATTTTGATTCAAAAAAATTAGAGTGTTTGGGGCATAAAAGGTAAGTTTTCACCAAATTTCGTGAAGAAAAAAATTGTGGGGGATAAAAATCAAAAACGAAAAAAACTGTTTTTTCGTTATGTGAAAAAATGGTTCATACAAAAGTTATAGACCTTTTCATTACCTACAACTTTTACATTTAACTTTTTTTGATAGAAGATTTCGCTGGAAGTCGTGAAAAACCATTTTCCACGCCTAAAAGTTCACCCCTTTTCACCCTCGTAACTCGAATCAACTTTAATTTATTTTCCCGTTGATTGCGCTATATTTCCTTCCTTTTCCAACAGTTTTCAGGCTCTTTTTAATTTTTATGATTTTTTGCCTTTTTAAAAGGCATCTGCACTGGCCTATTTTACTCATGCAAAATTTCAACTTAACTGGAGAAAGGGTACTTTATTTCTACCCACGCATGATTGTCATGGTCCCTCCTATTTGATTTTTAATAACTTAATGACGTTCAAATTTCGGCTAATCATCAAAATCTTCGACCGAAAACTTAAAAGTGCAGATTACTGGATTTTGCTTCGGCGAAAGTTAAAAGTCGCAACTATGCATCCTTACAATCTAGAGGTGAAATCACATGTGAAATGTAGTAAGTACCTAGTCATTCAATGATAAATTTAATGCCTTAGGTTAGTGGCATTTTAGTCGGTTTAGAAAAATCGGTTAGTATGTTATGACTGTTACAGCCTCATTTACAGCTGATGCGAGAGTCGATGCTGTATATCAGATGTAAAGAAACATGTATTTAGTTATTTATAAAACTGAAATCCGTGGCTGGGTTTACTCGAGACATCACCTATATTTATATCAGCAGAAGATAACATGTGTATATTCTGATGTATTAAAGTCAATAAATATTTAGGTAATGTGCAGTGGTGTGATATCGGCACTTCTTACAGAATATTAAGTAGTGTGTATCACTAACTTTGTATAGAAGTAAATGACTTCATAATGAACCCTACATCCTTTAAAATAATTGTTCAGTGATCACCTCATTGCTTAAGGACAAAGACAATTGATTTTTTGTTTTTTTCGTTCGATGCTCCGTTCGAAATTTTCTTGGTATTCTAGATGTATTCACGGTAAAGGAGGATGCGATACGTAACGTTCCCATATTCAGTAGGGTTAGGTCTGATAGGAAATATACATGGTATCCCGAAATGCCCGCATTTCCCTTGAGGTGTTGATTCTACGGGCAAAAATACAAGGAAACTTCCTATAACCATGAGTTCGGAAATGCTTTCTAAGGGAGCTACGGCCTGCTGAAGATGGCGCCTAAATAGAGGTTTTAACTGATTATCGCGGAATTAATTTGACACAAATTTTATAAACTTGGTTCTTAGTTTTGTAGTAAGGTGCGCTATGATAAATATTATTTTGTTTTAATTAATCAAATAATATTCCAGCCTGTGTAGTATATGGTTGGATTCTATGTGAAAACTTAAAGTGGCCATTCCCTAGAAAGAGACATCCGATAGGGAAATATTTATTATTTTTGGCCATAACTTTTTTCTCTTAGTACGTATATTTAAAAAAACTATAAGAGTACCTAAGTAGAACCATAACAAGACTATTACTATGAATTTTCATTCAATAATTTCAACAGGTTGTAAAAAAGCTAGATTTAAATTTAAAAATTATGTTAATCTTCCTATTTCGTAGTTTTAAATCGAGCTATTTTGCAAATCACTGAAATTATTGAGTGAAAATTCATAGTAATAGTCTTGTTATGGTTCTACTTAGGTATAGTTTTTTTAAATATACGTACTAAGAAAAAAAGTTATGGGCAAAAATAATAAATATTTCCCTATCGGATGTCTCTTTCTAGGGAATGGCCACCTTAAATAAGAATATTTAAGTTTTCAATGGACGTACACTTTTCTAAAGTATGGGTAAGTGCGTCACTGTATATTGCCAAGAAATATAGAAATGCACTAGTAGGATATTAATAAAAGTTGAATTATGAATTCTTATTAAATATCATGTTCGCAAAAAGACTAAGTAGTTTAAAACTATGAAATTCATAAAGCACGACTCTGAAATTTAAGTATATTAGGTATGCCTATGTTGCACACTTGTAGTAGGAGTAAACGGAAATGAGTAGTCCCGCTGGCCTAAAAAATGTGTTTCATAGACCGTGTAGTGTAACAGATTCAGATTTAAATCTTTGTGGAAAGTGTAAATCCATTTTTTTCGTTGCATGACAAATTGGCACTGTATTAATTTTTTTGTTAATTAGCGTTGACATATTGCAATATTTTTCATGGAATTTAGGTAGGTATATTTTATCTAAAATCAGTTTGGAAATCATAAAAAAAGACCAACAAAGGAAAAGGTGAATTCTCGCCTTAAATACTACAAAATGCATAGGGAAGCTATCCAGCACCCCTCCATACATTTCTAGTAAAATAGTGAACCAATGTTTCTAGAATCATCTAGAAACTCGATCCGTTTACTACAAGTTTCTAGAAAAGTCATCATACTAGTGCCTCAGAGATGGCGTACGCACGTTACAGGTTTCTATGAAATGAATAATTCAGGTACTCATGTTATCAGCCCCTAGGGGTTTTAGAAAGTTTTTAAAATGGTGCAAGTACCTACTACCTACCTTATTATATCTTTGTATAAATTCGCTATCGATCCGAGAAAATATGTTTTTTTTATTTTCGACCTGAATTTTATCGTTTAGAAAATATGAACGTGGAGTTCCCGAATTGGTGGACTGTATAAAAGAATTACAGACTAATGTTTAATTATAGAAGTATTTCGTAGAACTGCAGTTACACAAATAAGTCATATTTATTTATACTATATTATGTATTGGCCATGCATGATAACAGAATGAATCATTATTAACATTTAATAATATGTTTTATTTCGAATTAAACAAATATTTAACTAATTTCAAAAGAATGTTAAGTAATGAACCGTATAATGCTCTGTACAATCATGTTTCCCTTGCAAGCGTGATACAATGTCAATCTAAATTTAAACTACTTGCAGAGACACTGCTACTTGTGAATCGTTATATAAATTATTACACACAACGAGGCGCATAACAAAGCGATCTTATGACCTCATCTTAAAAGTATAATCATTTATTTTTTATTGTGTAGTTAACACTATCGCCCATTTTGAGTTTAATAGTACCATAGTTAACTATTGTGGAATCAGGGCAGGCGAGGGTTGCCGCGATTCCGGTAGCAACATTTCTCAGAAGTTTTACTAAAATTTCGCCATTTTCTTTTTCGTCACAATTTTTGGCTATGGTCTTCCTCGATGAATTAACATTTTTATTCGGGGTTTACTGCTCCTTACTAATAGAGTGATCTATTAGTTTATGATGACAAACTTTGATGAATGAAATCGTTGATCCTGACTTATTTTTTTAACGCTAATTTCATTCCTATGCCAATTTAAGAGTACACGCGTGAGTTTTATCATTTCTTCCTTTGTATTGGTTGTATCCTAAACCCTACCCGTGTCCCACATTTCAAGTTTCCAATGATTATTTTAAATACGATTATCTACATGATGTATTCGTGTCAATGTCTGGCGATAAGTGATACTTTCAACCTAGAATACAAGGTGTTTTATGTGTCGCCAGAGATAAAAATCCACTAGATTTAAATCTGGAAATCGTGGTGGTTTCGGTATTTGATTTCTATTACCGTTTTATACTAATCACGTAGTTTTATTTGAATTACAACCCAAAGTATAAAATTGAATCAAACCAAAGGTCTAGGATTTAAGAAAATAGTTGTAAGAATTGTCATTTGAAGTATGTTGGACAAACAGAACGTTCAATTATGGAAAGTTGCAAGAAACACATGGCCTATATAAAAAATATAATCTTACCCAACATGCCTTTTGTAACAGTCATAAGATAGATTAATAACTTAAGGTTAATTAGAAATGTTAAAAAGGTTAATTTTGGCGTTAGTGCGTTGGCTCGTGATTCCTACAATTGATTCTTATTTTGCACGAAAACGGTTTCATGTATGAAACTATTAACTGATTTTTATAGAAGTAGTCGTAGAATAATACCATTTGGAATGAAAAATATGAAATAGTAATTATTATAAATATTAAGTGTTATCTGACCTTGATTTTACAGGTAAGTCGGAAATGTACAATTCATTAATCACAATGTAGTACTTATAAATTATCGTGTACTGCACTCATAAATATAAATAAAAATTAGTGTATAGATTGGAAACAAAATAAATAGAAAGTTGACAGATTAACAAATATATCGACTTAAATTTTCGATTTGTATTTGCTAAAAGAAATATAGAACCTTAATTGATTTATTACTTTGTTAGTTGGGTGCAAGCGTAGACGCGTCCCGACTATTCTCGTATTTCGTCTATAGTTCACTCCATATTTATGCCACACATATAAAACTCAAAGTTGCCGACCGAGCTAATATAAGGGGAGACCGGACATGCTTTATTTTTCTACACTTTACGAAATAATAGATATAATGTATTACTTAATAAAACATCATTACTCTTATGTAAAATATTGTCGCGTGTTTCCACTTCTTAGAAAACCACGCTCTAAAATCCGTGGGTTAAAAAATTATAAGATATAAACACTAACACACTTTATTGTGAAACTTACTGAAAATCTCACAATACTTTTATTAAATAAAATGCACTTTTACTGACTAAAATGACCTTTAATAATGTTTATTACTTGATAATTACACTCTACGATTATCACATTTTGTTCACTTTGTATCACCTCGGATTGTCTAACCTTCAATTCATTAAAAACTTCAAGACTTCTTTCCCCTTTCTGAATATCGCCTTATATAACCCACAAAATGCATCTAGAAATCTTCCATTTCTAGTAAAGTCTCGAACCATGGCATGCGGCAATCCAGAACAATGTAAACATCTCGACCCTCTTCTATAAATTTCTAGCTTCTAGAAAACGTACTACTAGAGTCTCAGAGATGGCGTGTATAAATCCAGTTCTGGACATGGTATTGCAAATGCCTACAAGTAACAGCAATTGCAGGTAACAATATGTTGCGGCAGGGTTCAGCTAAGAAATAATCGGAAACACGCCTCTTATAATTAAGGTTTCTAACTCTTGTGATATAGTTACGCGAATCACCCCTAACTAGAACGTCATACTCAGGGAACAAATAAACAGAGCCGTACTTTGAATTTATTTGCCAATGTCGCGAAGGGCGGGCAATGCGTCCACCCATGCATAAGGTGTTCGTATCTTGACGCAAAACAGTAACATTTTTTAATCAGAAATGCCAGTAAGTTTTCACCGAAAACACATTTTTTAAATCTCTAGTATTGTCCATTCTAATACCCAAAAATTTGAAGTACGTCTCTGTAGTACTCTTGTTAGCAGTAATAGCGCTGCGCCGACTTTGATATTTTGATGGCAGGTTTTTATGGTCTTTTTTATGTCCAAACAAATGGAGACAACCATTCCATCAGCTATCATAGTGTTAAGTAGTTTTTGTAAATGTAAATACAGTGCAAATAATATTGTAAACTTAAATATATAAGATACCTTAGCATAATTCACTGCAGACTTTTTGTCGGTATAAAAAGTATCAGGGTATTTGATCTTTACAGCAAAGTCAAAGGCGCCGACACGTTTTATACCGCCTAGATGGATGCGAAATTTAAATAAGTTTGAAATATATATATTTAAACTAAATAAAATATATTTAAATGGTAAAATGGTATTTGGACACGAAATATTAAGCTACGCGAATTGCTGTTAGTATAGTTTATCTCAGACTTATTCTGGGTATAAAAAATCACAGATTTCGCAATCCTTGTAATCATCGGGACATTGGAAATGATAACACCATATAACCTTATTCTGGACCCGGAACCTAAATCATGTTTTTTGGGACGGATCGTAGCTGTTTCCGGACGAGGCGAAACCGAGTCCGGAAACAGCTACGATCCGTTCCAAAAAACATGATTTTAGGTACTTGTTACAAAAATAACTATTCACTATTCGTCAAACTTTGTGAATCCATGGCGACTACGATTGGCGCTGACCACAACCGCTTTATAACTTCGTGTTCTCGGCGCATACTTATACTGTGCACACTTGCTCAGTATTACGTCATCTAATCTCGACTCTTTCATGTCGGCGGCGTTGGATAAAACTCGTAACTTTGACCCCATATACGAACGTTAACATTTCCAACGTTAAAAAGCGGTGGGACAAACCCCCCCCCCCCTCCCGTATCCCATTTCTTTGTCTGCTACGCTAATACTGCCTGCGGCGCTGATAGATTAACAATTAGATAGCAAAATAAAAATCAACCTTACTAACCTAACCGAGGGGTAACTCACGCGAAATTTTGGGTACGAAATACAGCCATTTTAGGTAATATCACCTTATATTACCACTTTGTTACTCCACATTGCAACTGGATTGCCTTAAATCGCCAGTTGATCGCCACATACTGCCACCAAACCACCAGTCGATCGCCAATAATGCCACCGGATTACCGCGCATAATACCACATCTGGATCACCCCACCACCCAGCGATTACTTAATTTTCCTAGTTGAAGCATAATTTTATATTATTTTTCCGTCATCAGCTTTGGACAGGAGAGCAGAATAAAAGAGCACAACCTGCAGGATGATTATTTATACTCGTTCGCTTAAATATTTAAGGTTAAAAAACTGATTGTTATCGTCCGTTATTTTATAACAAATTACCTGAAAATGATGTCATTAAATTCATTTAAAGTAAAAATTGAAGCAATCTTAGTAACTCTGCATTTTATAATTTAAAGGAATTTTTAGAGAGTGTTTTGTAATCTTGAAACCTTTTCTATGAAGTTCTCAGCTCTGGCATTGTATGCTCCATTTTTATTTATAATTCTAAATTTTATTATATTTTTAATAATTGCATTGTAATGTTCTTTTGAATTACTTTATGTAAACTTTGACTTGTGTAATGATTATTTATCGTTATTTATTCAAACACACCAATAAATTCTATTCTATTCTATTATACTTATTATTTATTATTTCATCTAGTATTTATGTTTGCCTTGGAAATGTCGAGTAAAACTTCAAGATTCGTAAAAATATTTAATGATCACAAATTAAAAACAGAACAAAATATATTCTCAGTTGAATAAAGGACAACATAACGTAACATTTCAAAAATAAAATGAAACTGAAAGTACAGTAGCGAGTACAATAAGTACAAGGTACAATAAGTTAATAATTGTAGCTTTTTTTAATATCTTTGTATTTTTTAATAATATTAGCCCGATCATGCCTAGACAATTGCAGTGGCTTGTATCCCATCATTTTAATGGGACCATAAAATATTTGACTTCTTTCTACGAATTGAGTATCGTCTGGCTTTGGTCAGACAAAATTGTCCAGTTCTTGCTTTAAAAATTTAATCGTATATTTTTCGGTGTCTCGATTGGAATTAATTTTTATCACGCGGCCGACATACCAGTTGGTAAGATATGACACCGCGTAATAATTCTCCATTTTAATTGAGATTTTACTCTCAATTTTACTGTTTTCGAATTGATTTTCCAAGAAATCTTCATCGGTGCTGTTGATTTCTGAAATTTCATCAGATGTGTCTTCCAAACTAGATTGGTCAGAAAAGTCCGTATCAGAGTCGGATTTTGTGTTCGAATCGTGTTTCTTCTTTTTTGGGCAATTTATGATAGATGTTTTCATAATACCAATAACATCAGGAGTTACCGAAAATTTCAAGCTCGACTTCATGGTTTCGGAATCAGATGTCATCATGGGTTGTGGCTTGGGAATTGTACATTCATAAAACTCTACATCATGGAAACTGTGATTTCCCAAATTTGTTAAGCAAATACTATTTCCTTGTAAAGTGTACCAATTGCACAGGGCGCCTATTTTTGCTTTGTTGGTTCCAAAGTTCACCGATGTAGAAATGTATTCAGCTTTTTTTCTTTTCCTAAGAGTTTTTTGAATGAAAGAATCCTCCCAATCATATCTTCTGTTTCTGCTTTGATAATAATTATTATTGAAAAATGAGTGTGCTTTTACCAAAGTTTTTTACTATATACTATAGAAAATTTTACTTACCTGATCAATATTAATCTGAATTAACACAATTGCACAATTGGCACACAGCACTGTATTGTTCCCGCGCAATGAACTGGAGTGGTGGAGTCTCGGGTGGAGTAACAAGTGCGGTTGCGCGAGTCTCAAGTGACGATACGATTGCCGTCGAAGGTTCACGAACTAGTGCGATGTTGTCGGGGATTACCACGTACTTCCTCAGATCGCCACTTTACAGCCACAGATATCACCTCTAGATATCCACGGATCACCAGTATACAACCACGTATTGCCACGATATAACCAATATTGCCTCTTTAGAACTACATATCGCCACTTATTGCCTTATACCACCACTGATCACCACTAGATCGCCAATGTTAAGGGACGAAATATTGCCTCGTGAGTTACCCCTCGAACCTAACCATCTAGCCATCCCATGAAAGGTTGAAATCATTATAGGAAAAATTATTTCTGCCGTCAAATCAAACCTGAATTTGTGAAAAAATTCATTAATTGTTACAAAATAAAAATAAAGACAGCACTATAGCACGGAAGAAATAGTTGAACAGGCGGTACAATATCAATCGGCGCTGACCGACTACACCGCATCGCTTGCCACATAGTAACAGGCTCTCGCTCAGTATTACATTAGCTTTGTCCTATACGCGAACATTAACATTTCCAATGTTAAAATGTCGGCGCACAGATCCCGACATTTTTTATACCGACAATTGGTTTGGGATAAAGTATGCTTAAATGGGTGAATATCTAGGAAAATACAGCGTTCCACCGTCTAATGGCTTATGTATCAGCACATACGTAGAAGGCATCCAATTGAAGTCGGGAATTTAATAGTAGACATACTATTTTAGATTGGGGGAAGCTCGTCTCCTGACCTTGGTGATTAGCCTAAGTAGCGGAAATAGGCCGGCGTTAAAAAAACACTTTATTAGTTGCATTTATGTTACAAAAAATTTATAGTAAAGCTGTTTTAAAAAAATTGTGATTCTAGGAAACAGGCAGGAAGAACGAATGGACCACTTTGATGAAGGAAGTTAAACCAAATTTTGCTCAACCGTTAAAAGGATTTTTTTACTAAAAATCGTGTATTTAAGAAACTTTGTGTGAACTACTTTATACAATAATATAGCGTGTGGACAAATAGTTAACTTGTAAAAAAATTTATGTTGAGTCAGTTATGCGCTTTTACATTTTACACAAAGTGATGTAAAGATGTTTCAAATGCGTTTTAATTGATTGATTGATTTGCTAGCGTAAGGTGAGCATTGCTGCCGATTCCGGCATCCAGTCTGGAGGTTCGTTCCCAACACGCAACTCGGTCATCCGCCGAGCACGCCCAACGGACGGCCAAATCGCGTGCCGGAACCAAATCTCGGATGTTTTATATACTACCGGACCGGCTACATACGCTGGGTTGGACATGGGACATGCTTGTGGTCAGCAGCGAATGCCACATGACGCATGGGGTAGGAATGCAGATTCAGAAAATGTTCGTTTTGGTATGACCATAATTGGCAATAAGAGCAAGCGAGAACGAAGCAACTAGGCTATTCTTTTCTGTCGTATAACACATCGTACAAAGTGCCTCCTACTATCCCCACCACATGTGCGTGGGCAGCTCTTTCTGCGGAGTTTCAGTTTGTTTTCGTCTTGCACCCTTCAGTTCTTGTTTGGCCTTGTACGGTAGAAAAGAATAACCTAGTTGCTTCGCTCTCGCTTGCTCTTATTGCCATGCCAAAACGAACACTTTCTGAATCTGTACAGGATGGGAAGTGTAGGTGTTTGTGAGACGCTTCTTTTAAGTTCCCATCTATCATCATCTTATTTATGTTTCTTCTAAGTTTTCTGTTTCTTCTGTTTCTGAATCTTGTACACCTCCTTCTGCCCGTTTACATTCACTTCGTTTGTCTGCCAAGACATACATACATTCGTTCGCAGCAGGGAGCTTTTATTTATTAACTGTTCCACAGGTAAGTATCCATTTACGGTGGAAGTGCAAGGAAGAGCACTGTCTCCTCGCGATAGAAAGAGCTTTTTACAGCGAGTTAGGAGAAAGAGGCCCGAGAGAGTATTTTACACACCCTGTATATTAGTTTGTTTTTGTAGTAATTACTTTCAACTGCCACTTTACAATTCCGGGTATTTTTCTATTTCATTACCTATGGTTAATACCTTTTTCAATTTTACTTTTAAAATGTTTTCAATTTTAATAAAGGAATAAACTACCTAGTACATTAATCTAACAATACTATTTAAAAACTTATCTTTCTTCGTCCACAGCTGGTATGTTTATCTTGCGTTATAGGCATTGGTTGCTCACACAAATCCGCTTAAGGCTTCTTGAGGGTCGGTTCCAGGTAGTTTTCATTTATAAGGGCACATACGCTGTACCACCCGTGTTTACTTTATACTATTATTAAAACATATTTTACAGTAATTTTCAATTTTTAATTTGTTGCGTGCTTTTTTCTTCTATTGTTACACTTTATTTTATGCAGAATTTTTGAAATCTGCCGATGACTTAAATTTTAACGAGTTTCATGGAGTTTTAACCGGTTCCTTTTGCTTTTTTCGGGAGCATCCCTCATAACACGTCCGTCTTCGACGATCCAATGATTATCCAAATCCTCGAAGATGACGATAAATTTTTGAAGTACCTACTGTTTTTCTAACAGGATGGGAAACGCCCACATTTTACTGTAACCGTCCGACACTTTTTAGATTATCAATTTCTGGGCGACGAACTGGAGGAAGAGGTCCTGTGAGCGGCCACCCAGATCACCTAATCTCACTCCCTTAGATTTTCTTTCTTGTGGAGAAGTTTGAAATCGAAGGTTTTCACAGCCAAATCCGAACCTCTTGGTAAGATTTATGTGAAACAATTGACAATTTTTCGAGAATCCATTCATTGACTCCAAATATGTTCAGAAATGTTTACGTATAATTTGCAAGCAGAATGTATTACTGTATACAACTCGGTGGGGATCATTATGAACAATAATATGTGATAAGTTAAACTATATCTGTCTTAATTTAATTTCCCGAAACTGAAATAATGAAACAGTTTTTCTCAGGGACGAATCGATAAAAGTGAAAATAATACACAGTTATGTAGAGAATTGAAAACCTTTTCTAAAAATGAATCACGCGATCCTCCTTGCTGTTTGAATTTTTTTGAGGGGGCGGTTGTGTAGGCTAGAGAATGAAGATAAGTATATACAAATGCTACTCTAAAATGCGGTAACCTTGAAAACCAGATCTCGACGTGTTTCACCGATTTCTTAGAACATTGTTTCGTCCAAAGTTATTCAGGGTTATTATTTTTGTTCAGACACCCTGTATGTACAATTTTACCAAATTAGTTGAACCACACAAAATAAGAGAAGCATGATTGTACCAATAATTTATAGAGAGATTTATATCGTTTGGCGAACTATACAATTGCAGGGTTCCTTCAGTTTTTCAAACAATGTAAAATTATGTTTTTTGTCAAAATCGTATGAAGGTTAGAACAATGGGTTTTCGATAGCAAATCCCACCCTACATGGGAAATTTTTTCTTGGTATTTATGTCTTGTTCACTCCAAAACAATGTAGATTATTTTCAGGTTGTCTCAACTTCTATTGTTGACTCGATGGTTGGGTAACAAATTGTCGTTACGAAACAGAAATATCCTAATTTTAATCCTCAAAGCAAATTCAAATTTAAAAATACTGTATTAAATGTATGTTTTCGAATTATCACTGCTATTTAATAATATTATATACTGCTTATAAATCATTAACCACCCACCTTTTTATATTTTAGAAATTACCATAGTATAACTTGTCTCCCTTTGCTTAGTGCATATAAAAAAGGCCATAAAAACAGGCCATCAAAATATCAAAGGCGGCACAATTATTGCAAACAAGAGTACTACAGGGCTGTACTTCAAATTTTTGCGTATTAGGATAAACCAACATTTTTTATTTCGAATTTGCGTTCTTCGCAAATTGGAAAAACGAATTCCCTTTTAGAAATAAATACTTTTACAAATAATAGTTTTTACAAATAAACGTGATTTCATTAATACTTTTACAGATAGTTTTTCTTTTTAGTTGTCATAGATAGGTATTTTTCCTGCTGTTTGCAAAATCCTATGTATAAAGAATATGTTTCATCGGTTGCCAAGAAAAAGGTGGTTATCGATTTGAGCACGAAAAAAATTAAAGCTGGTTTCAGGCAACGTTACTCACGTTACGTGAGCCACTTAAAATAAGCACCACGTTTTTACAAAAAATGGGGGTTCCCATTTAATTAGTCAAAGTTGCCCTCTCCCCCACTGCATAGGGGGATGGGGGGGTCAATTTTGGTGTCATTGGATAGTTTTTTTTTAAATATTGAACACGTGTTTTTTGTTTCCGGTATAAACCGATTATTTCAAACTTACGCCTTTCAGTTAATTCTTTGCGATTACAGCGCCATCTGTAGCGAATCCAAAAAAATGTTGCAGACGAACCTTACGTTATTTCGTTATTTCAGCCGTACAATCCGTTTCTTAAAAAAAAAAAAAAAGGGGGTTCCCATTTAATTTTTCGAAGTTTCCCCCCTCCACCCTTGCGGAGGGGGGTGGAGGGAGCCAACTTTGGTGTCATTGGATAATTTTTTTTTAAATATTGAAAACATGTTCTTTTGTTTTCCGAAAAGATTAGCAGTTTGCAATATATTTGACCGTTCCGGGACTTTTGGGACACGCTGCAATTTAGAACTAATCTAGTAGCCTTGTTCTTAAGACTAATTTACAATCGTCGGCATTATTTAATCATTTAAGGAGGAACAAACATAAACATAGATAAAGAGGAACAAATAAACAATTGAGAAACGAATAAATATAAATAACAGCATAGTACATACTGGCCTTTGACAAATTACGAGTCAACTTTATTTTTAAAAGTTTACAACGATGGTAATTAAACAATAAATATGAAAGCAAAACACTCAAATCGATCAGAAAACCATAAACAACTCATTAAAGACAGGTTACTCTAACTGCAACCAAATGTATGTATGTGAACGAGTACCTACATTGTAATTACTCGCCTTATCTATTTGTATATTTTTGTTACTCGCAACTTTTCTTAACACATTTTAGAATTTTTTTAAAAGAATAGGTTCTTAATTCGACCAGTATGTATGTTTTTTCTTACGAAATATTTCACACTCTGTAAGAATATGACTCCGCAATGGTCCCATAATAGTTTCCAAGCTATATGTCTAATATAAGGCTCGGTCTAAGGTCTAAGGTGAACAAAAATTGGAAAATTTTTATGAATATTGCGCTTGCCTTGTCATTGTTAAGGACACGATATTATCTTTGTCAAAATCATTCGTCTAAGCTATACCAATTAGATCTATTCAATTATTATATTCGTAATATCAACCTTTTTGTAAAATAATTTTTTTATCAATCCTTGTGTATTACCTGATTGAATTTTTTCATCGAGTGCGAAGTCCTCAACGCTAATTTCAGAATATCACTTTTAACCTCAATAACAGAGTGCTTTCATATTTTTTTCAAAAGTTGAGAATTCAAAAGCCCTTAGGTATATGTCACAGCTAATACTTTTTTGAAGAAACTGGTTTATAATTATTTTAAAACATAAATTCAAATTAAATATTAATCGCCTAAAAAGTTTAATAACGTTGTATCTCTTTTATTCATTTATTTAGCGTCAGTCTGTTTACTTTCCGCGACTAAGGCCAATTAACGACGCTAGACGACAAGCCATGCCATCGTCAACTGAGAGATTTTGGTGAACCTCTTTTGAGAGTGGGGATTTCTTTACTTGCCTATCATCTAATGGACAAGATACCGACTGCTTTACACCCCCTCCGAAAGATAGTGACTATGCAATCGCCGCCTAGATGTGCGTAGCTTATGCGTATACGCTAATATATAAATTGCTGGGGTGACACGAGGTCACTGTATTTCGCTGAAGGTCGCCCTTCAAATACTAACAACTACCGCTGCTCAAGTTTTGGTACCGAGATACGGGTATAGTCGAGATGGATCTGCACTCACGCTTCTTTTTGTATTTCCTAGTGGTATAATAACTCACTCAATAACATCAACACAAGGTATAAACAATCTGTCGCTTATATAATATAGTACGTCATAACTGCTTTCACTTTGACGAACATTGATAAACATAACCATAACTTCGTAACTGTAAATAATCACTCCGTTTACAATGTGCCTCTGAGTAGAGATGGGCCGTTATTTCCGTACCATTTTTTGTCGTATTTTTAGGTGACGTACTGTCGAGTTTCTTAGTGCGTAAATAACAAGTGAATCGTATCGAACGATGAACGTCAAGAGGTTGGGCGCAGTTCTTTTCTGAAGCGGTTGTGCTTGTAATGCTAAATGGAGTGGAACCGCTTTTCCCATTTCTATCGCTGAGTATCTACAAGTAATCGTCTGTGTGGCGAAACAGACAGTAGCAAACGCAACCTTCACTCACACGATGCAATTCAACGAAGGAAATACATCCATCTATCAAAGCGCTCACTGAGATACGGGTTCTACATATAATGTTGCGATTCGAGGAAACAGCAAGAATATCGACAAATTAGTATATTTTAAAGAATATTTGTAACTCATTTTGTAAAAAAAAGCACGCAACAAAACAAGTTGACTTAAGCGTGTCTACTTGAAGTGAACTAGAGACAACATTTAACTCGGATTTACTGTTATGGCCCGTTGTAATACACCGTAAAATAAACTCAACAATCCGCTTTTCAGGGAATTCTTGCAAAATTGCGTGGGAAATATGAAAACATCAGCGTTTCTGGGGCATCAACGAGAAAGTTAAACTATATGTCATGGGTGTATGCAGTGGTATATTCGACTTTTATAACTAATTAACTTTCATTATTGTGCCACTACGAATTAATGATTTTGGTGTCCTTAGTGTTGTATTGTGTATATTCCACTTAGTAGCATTATCACAGTAGTATAGCTATGACAGTTTGAACTCAAAAGCACATGTTATTTCTTATGGAGGTTCATTCTGGTAATTTTTGACCAATTTACCCCCACACCACCTCTTTTAGGCTTCGCCCCCAGGAAGGTCCTATTTGTCGAAGATCTCACACTCCTCGATCAATATGACTTTCCTGAGGGCGGAGCCTACTAGTAGTGGGGGTAAATTGATAAAAAATTACCATAATGAACCTCCATAAGAAATAATGTTATTTTCAGCTCGAATTGCCATAGCTACACTACTAACATTGACATGATATGATCATTTTGCACATGAAATACGTAAATATAAAGCACATTCTTATAAACGTGTCCCAGTCCGTCCCTCATAAATTATAAAGTGGCGCTCTGACATAGGAAACCCGGAGACATCATTTGAAGTGCATTTTTAGCCGACTTTGTATATAGAAAACATCCTATTACTCTAGGAAACCCAGTGTTCACATTACGCGGTCACCGTACATGAAAGCAAAATGTTGAAATCAGTCAGCAACGTCCGAATGCGATTACTAATAATCTTATAATCAGACACCCTCAACTTATTAGAAAGAGTGTCATTAGTATATTAATGCTCGCGATGGTACCCATTTTGCTATTTAACTAATTTTAAAACAAACTGCTAAAATTAAAGGCGTGTTGAACAAATAGTAGGAGTGCCTTTACATCCCTTGCCCACTAGGCGAGTTCCCAGAGCGAAAACATGAGGTAATAAGGAAATAAAATGTATTTATACAGTTCTTCATTGTTAAACCGGTAATTAAATTAAATATAATCAGGGTTTCGGACACGAAACGTGGAGCGGAGCATTCAGAATTAATTATTATTAATACTAATGGTCATTTTTTATCCGACTGCGACACGCAATGGAGGGTAACAATGTGTGCGTATGATACGTAATAACGTGCATGATTATCAGAGTCCGTATGTCAGAGCACCATTTCACAGTTTATGAGGTACGCACTCAGACTCATTGGTAAGAATGTTTTCACTTTAATAAGCATAACCGGAGCATCGCAATTAATTGCAAATAATCACTCCGTTTACAATGCGCTACTAGAGATGGGTCATCATTTCCGTATCGTTATTTTGTTGAGGTATTTTTAGGTAACGTACCGTCGAGTTATTTAATGCTGAAATAACTGGGTACTCGTAACGAATGATGAACGACAGTTAGTCGCGCCTGTACGTCTTTCGAGAGCAGTATATAATAATAATAATAATAAACGTCTTTATTGATCAATGTATAATAAAGAACTTATACAAAGATCGGGGCGAAGTTTATCCTAGGCTATATGGCGATCGTTTCAAAGTAACGTAATTCTGTCGTTATATTTTCTTGAAGCGGCCGCGCAGATTTTCACATGAATGAACATTATTATAATTTGATGCGTACCTACAAGTAATCGTCTGTGTTGTGAAACAGACAGTGGCAGGCATGACCTTCACTCGCACGATGCAATTCAACAAAGGAAATACGTTTTTCAAACCGCTCACTGAGATATGGGTTCTACATATAACGTCGCGAGGATTCGAGGAAATGGCAAGAATAGCAACACATTGGTGTATTTTAAAGTATATTTGTGATGTTCATCTATGCCCAAATCAATTTGTAAATAAATTTGTAATTTCTCTTGTTAAAAAATGACAACAAAGCAAGTTATCTTAGGCGTACCTAAAGTGAACTAGAGCCAATTCTTAACTTAGATTTAGTGAAAATGATGACGGGGTGTACTATTCCCTGGAATAAACTGAACAATCCGCTTTTTAGGAAGTCCATGGAAAATTGCACGCGAGGAAAATATGAAAATGAGTATGAATACATTAGCGTTCCTGCAGAATCGACTAGATGGATAAAGTATATGTCGCCGTTACATTCGACATTTATATCAACTCTTAACTTATTAACTTCTATTATGTGCCACCATGAATGAATAATTTTGGTGTCCAAGTATTTTATTGTTTATATTCCACCAAGTTTTTGATATACAGTCTTTGATGATTATAGTATAACCAAAGGTAATTGGACTCAAAAAATAATTTTAGCATAATGAAATTCTACTCTTGAAAATATTAAACACGTGTTTTTTAAATTTCGCAAGTGTATTTCTCGAGATATTCCACCGTTCCGTCCCGATTTCTTATTACATTCTGTATATAAAAATTAACTTTAAAAAACGGACAAGAATACGGTAATGGAAAATTTGATTGTACAATATTTATGACATAGAAAGGAAAGTCGAGCGAACTGGAAATAGTTACTTAAGTAAAGCAAAAAACGGTTGCTCGCGGTTATACGTTCTTTAAATTGTAGTTATATAACTTATGTATTATATATTCCTACCTATGGTAGTTATCTGATACCCCATGGAAGGTATCGTTTTCTGTAGTTATGAAGGTGATATATTTTTCCTGAGGAATTTATATTTAAGGTTTATTTTCAATAGCAATTATGATTAAAATGTTTAATGGCAACAATCCAATATATTTCAGTAACATGTGTACAGGGTTGACCAAATTAAACGTTTTTCTGATAAAAGGAGCACAATGGTAAATCAATGACCTATTTTTTGAGACTTTGATGCGTCCCTTTAGTTTCCTAGGAGGAAATTCACGGTAGTTATAACAGTAAAGTATTAATTAAGACCACTTAACCATCTTCGTGAAAGTGCCACCGCAGTCAGTGCGGAAAATTTTGAGGCAATTCTAGAAAACAAATGCATTGTCTAGAGTAGGAAACTGATCTTAAAAATTTTAAATATATTTTCTAAAATGAATGCTTCAAAAATACGAAATACATGACATCACTCGTTTCACACATAACTTCGTTATTTTTAAGGATATAAATACGCCTTAAAGAGAATTTCGTGAACTTTAATTTCTATCATATGTATTTTTAACGTCAGACTGATTATTTTCGAAATATTTGAGATTTAAATATTACATCTCGACTTATAAATGCTCGAGCCCCATTTTTAGCTTTAAACGGCTATATGTTTAGAACAGTTCACCGTAACAGAAATAAGGTAGAATACAAAATATTTGCCATTTTATAGCCTTCTTTTTCATGTATACAGCTTCCTCATTATTATGCCACTTTCTTATTATTCCTCATTTTTTGAGGTATTTGTACAAAACAGTCTCGAAGTATCAAGTTTTCAAAATTAAACAGTAAAGTCGCAATTTTCAAATCGTTATAGCTTAGAAAATGTCCATTTTCATAAAAAAATGTATTTTATAATTTTTTCTTACAATTCAATTCTATATCAGAGCAATTAGTTAGTGTTTTAAATTTCTTTTCACCCCCTAAAATGGTTAGGAAACCACCCCCAGAATAAAGCTGACGTTGAAAGTTTTTTAACATCAATTTACATAGTCTTGAAAGACATTACAGAAGGAATTATAAAGATACATTCACTGCTCGATAATTATAAGGTAAAAAGCTTCATTGACTTCACTATAAATATGTTTTAATGATTGTCCTTACAATTTGTATATATATTTTTATTTGTAATAAACAGAATAATATAAGCATGCCTACACGAAAACACTGCAATACAATGGTTTGGACAGACGACGGAATCAAAATTGAAGAATATAGGAGTCAAACAAAGATGTCCCCTATCCCCCCCGACTATTCACCACAGTCCTGGACCAAGTCGAAACAGCCTACAGAGCCACAAGAGCTCTACTACCCTTCATTGAGGACAACAAACCACCATGGTGCCTAACCAAAAAGGTATACACGACCATCATAATGCCTACGATGATATATGGAGTCAAAAACGCAGCAACGATAAAGGCCAACCGAAGAAGCCTGAGAAGAGCTGAAAGGGACATTATCCAACTGCTAGCAAAAACAGGAAAACCACAAAAACGACAGAAAACGTCAACATTACTAGAGGGAAGAACAATAATCAAAAGAATAGAATCATACGCAATGAAATACTGGGGACATGTCCAAAGACGGGACACGACACACCTACTGAAGAAAGCGCTGCGAATGAACAGCAACAAACTGAAAATAGGGAGGCCATGCTACACATGGATTACAACAATCGAGAGGATTATGAACAAGCTAGGAAAGGATTATACACACTGGGAAAAGTTGACACAACAAAAAATGGAATACAATAAAGAAATATCAAGGATATACACACTGCCAGACTCAGAAACAGAAGAAACAGAAAACTCAGAAGTAGAATAGGAGAGAAGATGATCACAGACAGAAACTAAGAAGAAGCATATCACAAAAACCTGAAAGTAAAAAGAAGCACGAAAACCTAAAAGAAGCATCTCACAAACGCCTACACTTTCCATCCGATGAAGACAGAAGGAAAACAAGAAGAAACATCTCACAAACACCTACACGCTCCATCCTATACTCCTACCCATGCGTCATGCGGCTCTCGCTGCTGACAACAAGCATGTCCAATGTCCAATCCAGCGTATGCAGCTGGTCCGGCGGTATATAAAAGCACTGGGGGTTTGTTCTGGCACACGGTGGGATGATCGGTGGGCGATTGGGCTGCGTGGTGGAACAAATCTCCCTGCACCGGAATTGGCAGCAATGCCCACCTTACGCTGGCAAATCAATCAATCAATCAATCAAATCGTAATTTTGTATGTACCTTTCATTCTATGACTTATAACTGTACAAGTTCTTTGAATGAATAACTTATTATTATAGAACACAACTAACTGGTATATTACTGAAAAATAACCTCTACACATCTGTGACTTTTATGTCAAGAGAACAGTTAGAGGGTGTTTTTAGACAAATTTTATGAATAAGAATAAAAATAAAAGCAGTGTGTTTGCTGACGTTTCGTGTATTTAATAAACATAGCACACACAATATTTTCTAATAATTAAAATAAATAAAGGAAACCTCGATGAAATACATATTTATATATATTTTTTCGTATTCTATCGTTTGGCACTATTCTTTTGACGTAAAAGTAACATGGGTAAACGATATTTTCTTGTAATATTGTGAATAATTATATCATTTTATAGAATCCACGGACATTACTTTTAAAAGGGAATATATGTGTGGTAGATAATCACAGAAAGAGAAAAAGGAAAATGCATATGTATGTGTACATCATTATACAAATAAAAAATGATGTAACCTTCCTCGCAATCAGAAATGATCGAATAAAATGCCATATAATTATGAGTGTACAGTACAGGGTTGGTCGGTGATCTGTGGGCGGTTAACCATTAAGATGACTAAAATAGTATATCTACAGAATTATGTTCATAACATTAACACCATATTAGGTTTGGTCGCACTACTTTGAAATTATTTAATGAATACAAATGTGGATTGATTGATTGATTTGCCAGCGTAAGGTGGGCATTGCTGCCGATTCCGGGCATCCATGGAGATTAGTTCGAACACACAGCTTGGTCGTCCTCCGCTGAACACGGCAAACGGACGGCCAAACCGTGTGCCGGAAATGTGTAGTTCAAAAATCCACGTCCAGATTTTATTTAGTATAGGGTCAGCTACGCGTTACAAATTGTTGTATTACATATTGTTGTATGAATCCTTGACTTGTAACATGGCAAACATTTTTTTTAAATTTTTGTATTCGAACCCGCGCATTAACCAAACCACGGCGGTGAAAGAGTGACGTAAAAACCGCTTGTTTTTGGGCACTTTATTGCGAGCGGAGGAATGGGTCAACATCAATCCTGCTGGTCGCAAAATTCTTTGGTTTTTCGAAAAAACTACCCATACGCGAGAACTGGTCCGATTTGTGGGTTGAATATCATAGTCCCTTGTGGAAATAAAAGACCCCGAAAGGATTGCGAACGCAGCAAGAGCTCTCCCCTCCCATTTTCGAAGATGAGGAAGACCATGGTGACGATATTTTTTACCCCAACTTCACCAACCATCCCTAAATGCAAAATTCCACCCCCTTTTCCGGTTGTCGAATCGGGATTTTTTTGGTCACTTTCAATAAATTAAGCAATATTGACTATAAACCACCTCTCCCGACTTCAAGGGCTGAAACGACCCCCATCCTCAAAACCGAAATACCTTCAAAACGCTTCAAATCGAACTAAAATGGGTATACCCTCATTTTCGCACGCGCAGCCCCGAAACACCGGAAACAAGGGAGGTTTTTTCATTTAGGGTTGGTTGATGAGGTTGGGGTAAAAAAATATTGTCATCCTCGTCTTCCTCATCTTGGAAAACGGGATGGGAGAGGTCTTTTGCTGCGTTCGCAATCCCTATTTGGGGTCTTTGTATTCCCACAAGGGATATTCAACACTCAAATCGGGCCAGTTCTCGCGTAGGGGTAGTTTTTTCGAAGAATAGTAGAGGACTTTAGCCGAAGTCGGGGCTCCCCCCACCACTTTTTGTGACCTTGACCTTGACCGTGAACGTGTATGCCGCTATGGCGTGACCTTGAGCCGTAGCCGGTGCGTACCCTTGAAGCCGGGTTGCATTTGACCTTGAGAAGCCCTCATGACCTTGGCCGTGAACGTGGAGGCCGCTCCGTGGCCTTGAGCTGTAGCCGGTGCGTACCCTTGAAGCCGGGTTGCATTTGACCTTGAGAAGCCCTCATGACCTTGGCCGTGAACGTGGAGGCCGCTCCGTGGCCTTGAGCTGTAGCCGGTGCGTGTCCTTGAAGTCGGGTTGCATTTGACCTTGAAAAGTACATTCGTTCTTTAAATAAACGGTAAAATGGGGCGACTCTTTCCGTTTTGTGACGTAACAACTCTTCTCTATAAAAGAGAATAGGCTATCAGGGCAAGTATCATACTTAGTCTGATTCGGCTACAGTTAATAAGTGAGTAGTGCTGTGATCTTGAGTATTCCAAGTGAGTTAAATTCTGTAATATAATTATTTGTCATTCTTTCACTATACATAACCGTTCAAATATGAATACCAATATCAATTTATCAGCCCTTAATGAACGTATAATTGAAGACGTAGAGGTTCTAGAACAAAAACCCATTTCATCATTAACTTTAAATAAGATTTACGTCATAAAGAAAATGATGGTGGTTAATACACGGTTTGGTAAATCGATTTTAGTACATTTGTTTGATGAAGGTTCAAATAATACCTTCAAATCATTTTTACCTAAACGTATTGTAGAACTTTTAAATGTACCTATTATAGATGAAATAAATTCAGTTGATGGTAAATACGCGTTGATTTATTTAGGTCAGAGTTCTCCCATATATATCGGTGCCAAATCGAGAACACTACTAAAATTCGAACTTATTTTTTGAATATGTTATCGAAGTTTCAAAACATTATCTAGTTAGTAAATAGAATATAGTAAAAGAATGGCTGTGGTAGAAATATTACAAAATATAATATTTTTTAGATTACTCATTATCTCACATCAAATCAGGCTTAGTTCTAGTAGGGTCTTGTCATCAAAGACTTGTACCACAAGTACTTCGATTCAATTTATTTACTTTCCATCAATAGCATCCATGTAAGTAATTTTATAATTAAAAAATATATATATTTCTAAATTTATTTATGTAATTTCCAGCTTTACTACAACCAACAAATATGTGGATGCAATATTCGGCACAAAGGTGGACAAAGGAGGAAGATATTAATTCGGCCATTGATAGACTGTCTTGTAAACTGAGTGACCTAAGTTTGCATTCTCTACATTCTATGAACTATGATCTAAGTGTCAACTTCGATCCTGAACTAGTTGAACGTCTTAAGGAAGATTCTGAAAGGTATAATGCCGGTGTTAACCTGTGTGGCAAATTTTCATGTGGTCTCTTAAATTTAGAAGAATTTTGTGAACAAATGGTACAAATAGATTTAAAATGTTTTTTATATGATATAGAAAAATATCTACATAAAAAAGTAATTTTAAAATGCCAACTCGAGCAATTTGATGAAGAAACTGTAGACAACTCAATTAGTAGTTAACCACTTATTGTTTTTTCATTTTGTATCGAAATATTTATAATAATAAATATGTATATTAAAATGTATTAATGAACTATATCTATTTTATTTTAAGGATAAAATGAAATAAATGAAACACATTACTTGATCATACTTTTATTTTCCTATTCCTCTGATACATGTATAAAAAAAAAAATGTTATTAATACTAAAAGATATTTATTGAAATTTTATATCTAAATCTACAATACATTTATTAAGATAATGAACGTTTGCAAGAGCACAATGACTATAATTGGGTTGAATATGTTCCATACATCTTGGTACAGTCAATGATTTTAGACTAGGTATGCAGGGGGAGCTGTCATCTAGGTCTATGATTCGATTCCATCTTAGATGTTCCAATAGAATGTTTTTCTTTAGTCTGCCTTTGCATAAAATTATAACATCCTGTGGTGATATATGACGTTCATAATTATTAGCTATATTTTGACAAAGCCGTAGAAGTATCGTCGGGAATTCTGACAGTTGAATATATCCATCACTCCATTTTACGCCACCGTGATAGTTGTTCTGTAGCCATCGATACTGATTCTGTTCCCCTCGGGTTAGCGATGAAAAAGGATATGGAGGCTTGAAAAGGTAATGTGCTTGCTGATTAGTGTTACAGCACAGCACAGCCAACTCTTTCACTGTAAACATATTTTCTTTATATTGAAACCCTTGTAAGTCAACAATCAAAGTAGGGAATTCGTTACTTGATGACGCCATTATAATAGTAGATTTTTATTTAGCGCCGGCAATTCCAGACTGAACTGAACCATCCAATGCACTATAGCTTAAATATGTATCGTGAAGTATAAGTGCATATACACGAGTTTGTTCGGGGAACTTCGTCTTTCGGGTTTCAAATTCTATCTTTATATCGACAGTAGACGATTTCGTTGCATCTGGTTGGTGAGAACAATCTATGACAAACAGTGGAGATTTTCTGAATTCTGCAAGATTCATCATAGGTTCACCCATATCTTTATCATAGTAACTACGCTGGAAGTTTTCATATGCGTAGTAAGCTGCAGAGTCAAGTTTCTTATCGAAATTTAAGTTCCAACGCTCATAAGGAAATACTTCCGCATTTAGATATAGTCGAATATTATTAATATCCGCATGTATAAATTTTGTCACATCTTTACTTCTATCATCGGAATGACTATTGTTTTGAAATCCAATAATTATGTATCGAGGTCTCTCAAGACTGTTAGTGGTTTTAACGGCCCAGACATCTGAAGCAGTATCGCGCAGAGTAGGTAGCTCATAGAGATCCCACATACGGTAAGCCATCTTAACTCTAGCATTATTACTACTTTTATTAATTCTGTTTAATAGTTTAAGCTTTTGTCTATCCTCAGGCACAATATGCCTAATCTTCCATTCAATTTTGTTAATTTCTAAATCTGCATCAACTTCCCCAATGTAGGAATCTTTGAAGGAACGAGCTATTATTAAAATTAATTCCTGCTTCACATTTAAAATACCTTTGGTGTAGTCTTCTGCAAAACCCATAAGGTATTTAAGGGGTAGTCTACCACTAAACACATGGCTAGTACTATCTAAAATATCTTGTTTCTGTTCGCTGAGGCCCCAACCAGTAGTTAATAGTGATCGCAGATGTGTTTGCCCATATGATACCATAGTCTTCATTGTGGTAGTGATGCCAGGCTTCCTAACGACGGCCACTTGCTCACCGCCCATTTCATATCTAATCTCTTCAAAGAGGAAAGATAAAGCATTATTGGATAAATAACACCGCTTGGTAACATCGTTAGGTGTAAATTTCCCTTCTATATAGATGTAACTTTCTGCAATATCGAGTATAAGGTCTTGAAAATTGATAGGGATACGTATTTCATCGGAGTTTCTATAATATGGTGACCCGTACGGCTTGTATGTATGCTCGTGTAAACTGAGAAGTGACTGATCAAACACAGGTTCGTCGAACACTTCGAGTTTTTCACTAGATGTAGTAACTGTCATTATTAGTTAATTTTCTCTCAGTTTTAATCCAATAGATTGAAGAAATGCACGGTCCTTTGCCGACAATCTATGTCTTAACTGTTTAAGAGGTATACGCTGAATGAATCGGTTTCTACAATCACCCTTCTTTTTATCGTTAAACACTTTATGTCGGTAATGTGCTAATCTTTCCTGATTATATCGAAAACCCATTTCTTTTGCTCGAAATATTAAAATTGTTTTAATTCTAGCTTCACAAAAATCTTTTCACCTCGAAAATTAATTAAATCTCCGTTGTCATCCAATATGCGTACAGTAATGTTGTCGATAAACTGGCGTCCTTCAGGTTTAACAGGCAAATATATGATGTTAGCTGGCTCCCTGGTAAGTTTGAATCCAGGTTCAACATCAATATCAAACTCGAAGAGTGTGTGGGATTTAAGAGCATTCAGATACGCTCCGGAAATGATGTTGCAATCTACACGTATCATTCTTACTTTCATTATATCAATGGGGAGTGTCGATTCGTGAGTCTTGTTTGGTGCTAAATATGTCGGTTCAAATCCCAACAGACTACCAATAGAGTTTGCTTGTGTAAAGTCAATTCCGTATTTTGACCGAATCTCACATTTCATTGTATTGTTGTTTGCTCGCAGTTGAAATAATTTTTCTTTTTCTTCATTTTTGTTAGTTGGCATAACTTTCAGTATTGCATTATATATTTCATCAATTTCATAGACTCCGTACGGTATGTGGATAAATGTGGGAGCTACTTTCGGTGAAGTCCTATAGCAAAAACCATTGTTTGTCTCATCTATATTAAATATAGAATTGTATGAATAAAATCCGGTTAATCCCAGACCATATCGACAGCTCATATCTAGTTCAATCGGGGGATAAAACTCTGCACTGAGCACGCTTGAGCGGCTTGATAAAGTGAAAGTGCGTGACATGACTGATGTTTTTGGAGATTGTGTGTGCCTTTATTGCGATTTGCAGCAGTAGTTGTGTATTAATCTTCTTTTCTTGGGCGGTGATGGAGATAGATTCATATCATTATTTGACGCCACGTTCACCCCGTCCACTTTACAGTAGCAGCAAAATATTTTTCGAGGGGACGGACCATCGTTAACATCAACATTATTTTCGCCTTCAGGAGAATAATGTTCTTGACAGTACTGGTATTTTAAAATATCAATGTCATCCTGAAGATGTTTGGGTAGTTTATCCCACACTAATGCAATTTCATAAGGGGCGCATGCAATCATTACTTCTTTAGGCATATCTGAAAGTTGCTGTTTACTCATCTTCAACAAGCTGCGTAGTCTAGAGAAAGCAATCAATGAGTGGCCCATCCGTTTAATTGCCTCTCGATCCATCGATGGGGTCACAGATGCCATTTGGATAGTTTTATTTAACTTTCGAAGAAAGAAACTTTAAGCACAAATGGCCACACCACACTGTGTTGAAATTTTGTTGACGCTCATAATTGTAGTAGATTTTATCAGTAAACGTTAAATCATTGCGCAAGTACAGAATTAATTCTCTTGGTGGGGGTAAATCGCCAAAACTATCGAAATATGTGACCAAACTACCACGTTTTTTATATGCCACCCAATGTGTTCCCGGGCCATCTATAGTATCCAAATTTATGATGGCGGATTCATTACGATTTGGCCCGGAATTTGGTAAAGTATCGCGCATAAATATACCCCGAAAATATGGCACCTTCATCTTCTCAGCATAATATTTAAGATCGATGTTGGTGAGAGGTTTTCGAGGCAGTGTGTCTAGTAGTTTTTTGAACTTTGTGATTTTAGATAGAGGCCCAATCCCTTACGATATGGTTTCAAATATAGTCCCTTGCCACTTTTCCCAACAGCAATTGCCTCCATATGTCTATTATGGCGGTTTGTTTCTGCCAATTCCTCTCTGCCTTTTTTCACGTCATTTATAGCCTTGGCTAAGCCTACTGCAGAGCCTGCTAAACTACCTAACGCCGATAAACCAGCAAAAATAGGTATTAAGGGTAGAATTCCACCAACTTTCGGAATCGGTATTATGCGAGGTGTACGGATATTGCGTTTTCCTCCAGCTGATCTCATGTGTCGTCGTGCAGCTTGAAGCGCTACTTGCATAACTTTTCTAGTATCCTTAGCTACAGATCGCTTACCACCGGCTTTACGCAGATCATCACGTACCTTGCGTACTATTCCAGCCCCGAATGCTACCTTTCTAACATTATTCTTCCTGCTTTTATTCTTCTTTTTATTTCTTTTTGTAACACGAGATGTGGTTGATTTACATCCCATACCAAGACGTTGTTTTCCCTTCATTATAGTCGTAACCAACCACGCGGCAGCCTTTTCTTTTAAACTTGCCTCTTTGGATTTAACTCGATTCCACGCAGCTTGTTCAAGTTGATAGTCTGCTCTATGTCGGGCTGATAAATCGTTCGAGTTTTGATCGTATGCAATATCGTGCTGCTTGCATGCAGCGTCGAGTTTATTTATACCTGGATCGCCTCGTGCTAATCTTTTTTTTAATTTAGTACCTGGACCACAGTACTGGTAACCGCCGGGTAAATGTAGTTCAAATGGAAACTTATTTATTAGAGAATTAACTACCCCCTTACCGACCTTTAAAAATCGGCTGTTCTTACTTGTGCGCTGCTTGACTAACAACATTTAAATAACAATTGTAATGCATACATCTATTTATATAGTCTTCAACCGTGCTACGATGCGCATTGTGAAGCAGAGCCAGAATTTTTCTATAGAAAATTTAGATGAAAAAGTTGGATGTGGATTGCAAATTGAATCGCGTCATGGGCCATTACTTCCATCAACTGTTCGTGGACTACTTATCGGCCCGAGTAACTGTGGCAAGACGAACTTGATGATATCTTTGCTTACTCACCCCCTTGGATTACGTTTTGAAAATGTATACCTATATTCAAAGTCCTTATATCAACCCAAGTATGAGTTCTTACGCACCATACTATCACCGATTAAGGGATTAGGGTTTTATACATTCAGTAATAATGCGGAAATAGTACAACCGTCTGATGCCAAGCTCAATTCTATTTTTATATTCGATGACGTTATATGTGAAAAGCAAGACGTAATTCGTGCATTTTTCTCAATGGGCCGCCATAGAAATGTAGACTGTTTTTATCTCGCACAGACATATTCTCGTGTAAATAAACAAATCGTAAGAGACAATAGTAACTTTTTAGCTGTATTCAAACAGGACGAAATGAATTTGCATCACGTTTTCTCTGATCATGTCTCACCAGATGTATCTTTTAAGCAATTTCAAGAAATGTGTGCACATTGTTGGAGAGACAAGTATGGTTTTCTTGTAATTGACAAAGATAGAGATGTGAATGAGGGGAGATATAGGAAAGGACTTGATAGTTTCATATATCCATAAAGGATAACAATTAAAGTTTCAATCGACCTGTGGACGGCGTCGGGACTACTTCGTTGAGGCTAGACATTGGAAAAGAAAATGAAAGACCATAGCAATATCGATGGAGACATGGCAAGGGAAGTAAACCTCAAACGGCAACTAGTTGAAGCTACTGATTCTGTACGTAAAAAATTTAATTCACCGAAGAGTAGAAATGTTGAGAGTCAGTTAGCACTTGAGAAGATCTATGAGCCCATAACAAAACCTTTAAAAGTTATGTCATCTGCCTCACAGATAAAATCACATAACCAGACACCACCAACACCGACACAATCTCGAGATAGTAATAAAGCTACGACCAGTATGTTTAAAGCGACACCTGAAACCAGTAGCGACGATGGCGAGAATAATGCAGCATATTATATGGAAACACCACCAAGATCGTCGTTAATGAGTACCCCAGGCTCAGAAAGATCCATTGGCAGTGTAGAAGAGAAATGTGCTGTAATCAAACAACATCTAGAAAATGTAAAGTCCGGCAACTATAAATATGACACTGTATATGGTGTTCGTCTAGACCCCCATACAGGCAAACTACATATGGGTAATGTCGAGGTGCGGTTTTCTAGTGGGGATATTACGTTGTGGAATGGTAATAAGTCTCTAGGAACGTATTCTGGCAGTCCTAAGTTGTACGATGTAATATTTTTGAAGTACCCATTAGTTCTACGCAGCGATGAAGTATCTCTTTTTGACGAGGAGTATCAAATATATGGCGAAATATTAAAAAAGACGAGAGCAGCATATAAACACTATGATATCAAAAAGGGTTTGAATAAAACTAAATGGAAAAAATTCAATGACATTATAGAACCACTAACATCTTCTACAGTAATGACGAGATCCAGAACTGGTTTGGGCTTTCCGCAAGTGCCACTTCAGAAAATATACAATAGTAAAGGTGTCGACTATGTTTATTGGAATAAGCCAAAAGAGTTGGTAGATCGTCTACGTCTGCTGTATAGCTCAAAAATGGCAGGTAACAGTGGCGTTAATAATGAAATAATTAGTTTGTTGGAGGAAATGAGAGAAGAAAAAATAATCTATTAACATAATTATAATGGGGAAGTATAATATACTGTGAAATGCTTAAATCAGATCAGATGTAATTAGAAATGCTACCTGGTCACAACACAATTGATAAATTTGGACGCAGAAGAGGCGGCGCTAATAAATCATTAGTCGTGCGTGGTCCACCAGGTCTTGGCTTTAAGCTAACTACAGATAATCACTTCGACATTCAGAATAAACGTTTAAAGAACATTGGAGAACCGGTAGATAGTCAGGATGGGGTAACACGCAACTATGTTGAAGAGCGACTTACTACCTTCTTTGCAGACATCCGCAAGGCTATGGATGAGGCCACTAACTTAATTATCACAGCAATGGAAAAGTATGTTAATGGTCAAATGGAAAAGTATGTTAATGGTCAAGTTTTGTTAGCTGTTGCTACTGCAAAAACTTATGTAAATGAGGAAATTCCGAAAAAAATTGATAAAGGAAATGTACGGGTTGTTGCAGAGATGAAAAAGTATATTAATGAACAAATACGAGCGAATATTGATAAGGAACATAAAACAGTGGAAAATTCAATTTCTCAGCAAGCTAGAGAGCTTCAGAAAATAATTGACAAAATTAATAAATTAGAAGAATTAACTTATTAGAAATTAGTCTATCGGCAAACATGTAACAGCTTAGTGTATTCTCTGCACACCCATTCGATCCAATAAGTTAACATGGAAATCAGTGCTACAAAGAAGGCCGTTGTGCAGGAACTGCACAGGTTACCCCGAAAAAATTTTCGTAGAAGAAGAACAATCATCAAAGGGTATGCGGATTTATGGCAAATGGATTTGGCTGAAATGCAGCCATATGCGAACCTTAATAAGGGCTATAGATATATCCTCGTAGTGATCGACTGCTATTCAAAATATGTGTGGACAAGACCCCTAAGAAATAAAACGGGTATAGAAATTACGAAGGGTATGAGGAGCATTTTGCAAAAATCAAACTACTCACCTAAGAATCTTCAAAGCGATCAGGGTACGGAATTCTACAACAAAAACTTTTCCACTTTAATGAAAAAGTATGGCATTAATCATTACTCTACATATAGTACGAAAAAAGCAGCAATTGTGGAGAGAGTGATACGAACATTAAAAAATTGGTTATATAAAGAATTCTCAGCCAGAGGTAAATACAAATGGTTCGATATTCTATCCAACGTCACAAAAAAGTACAACAATAAAGTACATCGAACTATTGGCATGAAACCTGCTGACGTTAAACCAACCACATGTTTAAATGTGTATAATCACATTAGGATTGCTTTAAAACCCAAGTTTAAGGTTGGTGACATAGTTCGAATAAGTGCATACAAAGGTGTATTTGAAAAAGGTTATACAATTAATTTTTCAACTGAACTTTTTAAAATTGTGAAAATAAACATAACGAACCCAACAACTTACCAGCTCGAGGACATGCATGGACAACCAATCAAAGGATGTTTTTATGAAATGGAGTTACAAAAAACTAAGTATCCTGACATATATCTAGTGGAGAAGGTTTTAAGAAAGAAAGGGAAAAAATATTTGTCAAATGGCTTGGACTTTCCAATGAACACAACTCTTGGATTGACAAAATGGATGTCGTTTAATTTATTAAATGTAAAATATGCATAATCAATTTATATATTTACTTATGAATCAGTAATATGGAAATAAAATATGTATACGATATTAATGTGTTTTATTTAAACGTATAAAATTCATTATTGAATTGCTTTATTTCACTGTAACAGTATTTAGATTTTATATTTCGTTAAGTTAAAGAGAAGAAAAAAAACAAATTAATATAAATATATTTTATTTTAAGCAAAATATGTAAAAAATACAAATTATTGTAAAAGAAAATTCTTCATGAAATCCCACACCTTAACATTCGAATTTCTCGATTCCAGGACACCAGCATTTTCTATTGTGATGCAACATATCCACATAATAGTGACCGACATTTTCACACAATAGTTTATTATGTCTACACTGGCTGCATATATTATTCCAGCAATTGCTCTCGAATTTATCACATGCCATACACCGCTGCTTTAATGGATGGTCCACCATGCAAACACCACAAACATCTCTCATTATTCCAAAGTTGCTGCGAGCCAACATTTGAAGACATTTACGACACTGACGTTCCCCAGCTTTTCTTCCTTGGAACCTCTGAATTGACACAGGATTCTCCCTTACACAAATTCCGCACAAGCCCGTACATGGATTGAAATATTCCTTCGGCCAGGAAACGTAGCAGTTATGACACACCAGTTGGTCATTCATTCTAAAAGGATATGCTGCAATGGTTGGTTTTGACTGCCACTCTTTTGGAAAAGGCATTTTTAATACTTCTTAATACTTTACAATATGTACAGTATGAAAGCAGAATAATAACTGTGCTCCTCATTGTGTTCATTCTCATTTAAGTAGATGCTGAGGGTGCTGACGTCAGAGGTGACATGACGTCATCAACTGTATATAAACGAGGAGGTGACTCGATTCAGATCAGTTGATTTTCAACACCGAAAGAGAACTCCTCACGTTTACGCGAAGTATACTCTAGCAATTTTTTATTTTGCAATGGCTGCACTCCAAAGATTGATGGCAAGTGCTCCCAGAGGATGCGCCAATCTAGACTTTTTAGATTGGCTGTCAGAGGTTGACCTGTTAAACAACCGATGGGACGATGAATTCGACGAAGATGGTGCCGTCGAAGCTGAGGCTGTCGAAGCTGACGCTGATAACCTCGAAGTTGGCGCTGAGGACGTAGAAGTTGTGGAGGTGAGAGATTTGTGGAGCGACGACGAGGAAGAAAGCCACGACGAGCAAGAGAGCCACGACGAGGAAGATCATATTCCCATTGGGGGCGTTGATATCCAAAATCATATCGACGCGGATGATGATGGCATCGAGGATCAGGAAGAGGATGTCCAAAATCATATCGACGCGGACGATGATGGCATCGTGGCAGACGCTTCCGACGATGAGGATCAATTGCAGCATATCCACAAATATCTGCAAAGAGGGGACGCCAGAGGGGAGATATTCTGCACCACCATGGCATACGTAGTTGTGGATGTGAGGGGTGGTGCGGAGTATGAACTTTGCTACTGGTGTTATGTAGGTTACCAAAGACGTGTCGAAACGTCACTTCATCGCCATGTTGACCTACATAGCACCACACGCTTTGCCGATGGTGTCCGGGTATATTGCAAGTGTTGCGGTGATCCACTACACCAAATAAGACCGGTGGAGGTGTGTGTTATTTGTAATGGTAATGTGGATATGTAAATATGTAAATAGTTTAGTGTTAAGTTAGTTTAGTTATGTTTTATTTTATTTTATTGTAAATATACTTTTTATTGTAATTATACTTTTTTATTGTAAATACACTTCTTTTTTTGTTGTAAATATAATTCTCTTTTTTTTTGTAAATAAATATTTCTGTTATATGAAAATGTCGTGTTTTTTTTTACATCTTGTAAAGTCTAAAAAAATAAGATATAATTTAAAATATCTGTCTATGTGGTGGAAATGCTGCTATGAAAAAAATAATCTGTGTATAAGAAACAGTCTACCACCTCACTCTTAATGTACGTTGTGGTGGTTGAATGGCACTAGTATAAAATGAATATGGGGTTGGTATAGGCTAGACTGCTATAGTAAAGCGATATTATGCTACTCAAGTGAAGAAAAATGTACTAATTTCTTATTATGTAAGTCAATTTACCCCACTTTATTTTGCACTTAAAATAGAGAATAATAAACAAATAATTTCTTAGAATCGATATATTTATTTACATAAAAAAACATTTGTATAAATTATTAATTACAAAAATTAAATATCTTCATCGTCCATATATTCATGATCGGATACCTCGTCACTATCATAGTCGTCCACATTTGGAATGGTCTCCAGAGTGACGGTGACCGATCCATCGACCCCATGGGCTCCACTGTACTGTCTCCACAGTCCTCGGTCGTACTATCAGGCACCTGTGGGGTGTCCTCAATATCATCCAATGATGGTAGCGGTGGTGGTTCGTATCGTAGAAAGAACTCTGCCCAATAATCTGGTCCACCAAGTATCGGATCACTGCTGGACGACACGGTGGGATCTTGAATCTGAGTATTCATGGTGAGAGCTCTCTAATACAGAACTGATAAAGAATAGAGGATTCTCTCAGTTTTAAGTATGTCAGTTTACCCCCACTTTCTCTCCCACGTTTACGATAGTGGTGGCGACGGCAATGTTACCATGAGAAAAATCCGTATATGATGAACCTAGTACCCACAATTCTTGCAAATGTTGGTTATAATATAGAGTGGGGGTCCATTTATATAAGAAACTCCCCTCATCATGTTTCTCAGTTAAACTGCAAAGTTGCAAGAAATGGCTGCTCAAGACAATACAATAAGTTCCAGCGACTGCGCAGAGTCGACAATGCCATTCTGGGAATACGAATACAGAATGGCCATGGAGTACAGAGATAATGGTAACATGCCAGACAGTAGTACTTGGTCTGTGCCGTTAGTACGCTACTTGGATGATCTAAACCAGGATGGTCCTGATGGTTCAGAATGGTGGAGACCATTGGGAGTTGAGCCACCCAGTAGTCCTAGCTCATCTATAGAGGTAGAGCCGCCTAGCAGATCTAGTTCACCGAGTGAATGGTCACTGAACAGTGGGTCAGAAGACGAAGAAGAAGAAGAAATAGATGTATAACTTTTTATGTTATGTAATAAAAATAAATAAATTTGTAATCTTTCTATTTTTTTTTTTTGAGTTATATAATAAAATATCAGCACAGAAAAAGTATTTTTTATTAACAAATATTTGCTTAAATTACCAAATTATACCATTATAATTTTGAGTTGAGAATAATGTAATCAAAAATAAATACAGTAATTAAATATAAAAATATGTAGCATACAGTGCGCCACTGACGGATTGGCAGCTCGATACAGAAATACAATTATTCTACAGACCTCTAAATGTCACCCAACGAAATATACATCTGAAGTAAGTTGTTTTTGTAGACATATCATAGGCAACTCTATACAGGAATACAGTTATTATTCTAGCGACCGCTAGATGTCTCACATCTAAAGTAAGTAAGGCATATGAAAATAAAATAACGTTTACAAACCAATACAATACATTCATAAAAATAAATAATGATACAAAGGTATGTATAATTAATAATAATTGTTAGAACGCGCGCATGTAAATGAAATGGTAAAATAGGTACTTAGTGTAATATTAATTTCATACACTCTGTTTTAGAGGTATGTATATTTTTTTCTCTCGCAGGAGTATAGAAATAAAATAACACTATTTGTGCATAGTAAAATGCACACATAAATAAAGTTAGAAATTATTTTATTTTTTTGTAAAAAATATATAGAGGTATGTATCATTTTTTTTCAAGGGAGTATAGAAAAAAAAACAGTATTGGTGTGTTTTGCCCCCCCCCCCACATTCTTACTATTTCTTTCACGTTTTTTTTTGTGATCTGGGATTCGAACCGCTATCACTACGGAGCATTTAGGGGTGTGAAACCCTAAAGCCCGTTCGGCTATTGCCGGCCTAAAGGCTTCACTGTTATACGTGAATACTAACCGCTCTACTTGCCGTTTGGTGCAGCGTAAATACAACGGTATGCATCTCCACATACACATAGTAGTGTTGTTGGTTGCATACCGTTGTATCCTGCCAATACCCGCGTACTATATGAATTCAAATTCAATATACACAGTGACAGTGGCGTTACATGTTTTTTTTATTTTATTATAAATTATTATATTATATTTTATTTTATTTCCAAATATATGTTTACGCTGTTACAAGAAATGAAAGGGAATACTCTTTTTAACATACCATTTATTTACGTTACAACCTAACCTACAGAGAACGAATTATGACTATTTCTAACATTTTTTAACACAACTTTCACATTACCAATATTTTTTCAATGACCTTACATTGTTTTTTCACGACCTTCAACTTCTTTTCAGCCTTTGCTTCAGCGACCTCTCGTTCGTCTGCACCTGTTAATAGATCGGTGTAATGCGAAATAGTTTGTTCTTCGGCTTTGATTTTTTCATTTTCTTCCTGTATTTTCTTTTGTGAGGCTTCGATGTTTTGTTTTGCTAAGAGAATGGCTCGCCTGGCGGTATCTCGTAATTTGTCATCACCAGCGCGGGCGGACGTTTTCTCTGCTCTTTCACGCTTCACTTTTTCCAGTAATTTGCCGAAGTTGCTGAAGATGTCCCTATCACCGATCTGAGAAAAAATCTCTTGTTCTTCATCGGAAGAGTCGCTTAAATTAACAGGCGATAAACGATGAATGCTGTGCTGTGGTCTCGATTTCACGACAGGCTCCTTACCTTTTTTGGATTTTTTCTGCACACTAGAAGTAAGAGGAGCTGGTTCTTCCAAAATGTTTCTAAGGATGCTACGATGATCACCCTTCTTGGATTTCGCCGCCTTACCCTTTTTTGAAGAACGATTATTCCTAGGAGCCGGTCTAGAAATCCCAGAAGGACCTGGTGAATTCTTAGACTTCTTGGGTGGTTGAAATTCATCCCCGGAATCTTCGACAACGTCAGCATTATTCTTTCTGGCGAATGCAGGAAGGGGCAAATCAATCGGCTCTTTGAACTTGCCTTGGTCTTTGACGCCACCGACATTGGGACCCGCGTCCTGAAGTGGCACAGCAGCTTCTTCTACCACATTACGCTCCACCTCATCCAGGATACGATATAACTCCGGATTGTATTCTTCAATCACATCCTGGGACAGGTGGTAATCCACGTCGATGTCGTTAAAATCAGTAGCACCCACATCGATGTCGTTGAAGTTATTGCTACCGCCACCACCACCACTGTTTGTACGCACGGCGTCCTCCTGTGATGGCCTAAAATTCGACACAAAGGCCATCGCCGTCAAAACATCCAATATTGGCGAAGCAGCTCTCTTCCTGCTACCACCAGCCATCTGCGAATAGCTACTTCCTTCCATTTTTTTTTTTTTAAGTCACTAACAACAACTAACACAAAGCAAAAAGCGTTTAAGTCTTTTAACGACCCGTCAGCACTTAAGGATAGCTGAAGACGAAATGAATCTTGTTAGCATTGCTGGCGCTTATGTAGAGGAGTTCACCCCCACTACTCCTCCCCACCCATTTTTCTGATTGGTTTAAATTCACCCCCATCGTTAATGTATCTGCACATTTCAAGTCCCCACATCGATATAGTTCTCTTCATATATTTAAAGCAAATAACAAAATGTCAGGGTATTTGATCTTTACCCTAAAGTCAAAGGCGCCTACACTTTTTATGTGCCTTAAGTATATGAAGAGAACTATACCAAACTTCGACTATGCACACTCTCAGTAAGAAAGTGGTGTAATAGCTGAAAGCGTTAATAGTATACACTTTACATTATTTGATTACAATTTATTTTGAGAGAAAAGAAACACAACAATTCATGTATAAATTTTATTAACAACCAATAAGAGAACACATGTCATACATTTGCTACAACTGACTAAATACTGTTTTAAATTGATTAAGTGAAATATTAGGGATGAATTTTCCAGTTTAGTAGGACGTTCGCCGATCTTTGCGTTAGTATTAAAAGCATTATATGTTACACATATTCATTGTTTAACTCGGCTATTGCGGCAAGTAAAGCATCTAAATTATCATTATTTTTTTCAACACCTCGTTCGAGACTATTATACGGCTGATATTAGCATCTCGACGTTTTGCTTTGGTTCACTTTGAAAGAATCTTATATCAGAGTGTCCCCAAGGCAAAGTTTTTGTGGTATTTGGAATAACAAAACGCTTATCGTCGTGATGAGAAAGTGCTACTTTATTACGCATCTCCGTATATATATCATGTAAATGACTTCTAAACGTGTTCATTTTTCTAAATATTAAACCCCCTTGTTCCACAACTTTCCTGTAGTCGTCTAATGTCAATTCTTTTTTAATAACCGACTTCTTGACACCTTTTGCTTTTTTTAATTCGTTATTGACGGATTGCACGTAATAGGCTTTGGCTCCCGTACCATAAAAGCTAATTATAGGATCCCCAGGAAACTCATCTTTCATATTTCCGAGCACCGATGGATTTTTTGGAATATTAAATTTGTTTCCTACAGTGTAATTGGACGTATCAAATTTTTCGGGATTTTGTATGATAAAGTCGTAAAAATTGTCAGTAAAAATTTTGATTATTAATGAATCAGTGTCAGTGTACAGCAAGGAAGCATCATTGCCAAATTTACTTTTAATAACTTCGTAAAAGAACTCATACAATACAGTCTTTGACAATTCAAGCACGCAAAAGCCAACAAAAATCGCCTTGTTATATAAGACCCTCAATTTACCCATTTCAATGGCCACAAAATCCTCTGAGAAAATTGTGCATGACTTAAAATTTGGCCGAGCTATTAGTGCATTTGCACCTACAGTTTTTTTGATACTTTCCCAGTGAGTCACTAACTTTATATCTTTTCTATTATCTACATTTTCCATTGTTTTTCCAAAAATTGAGTTGTTCATCAACTTATACTGGTCTCTTTCAAACTTATTGGTTGCATTGTTTCGCATTTCTGTATTCAAATCGATGTATTTTTTTAACCACGCCGACTGATTGAATTTAAGCACTCTATGTGTTTTTAACACCATTAAACCATGTTTAATGGCTTGTTTCAGGTTTCTGTAATGTACAACATATCTCTTTTTGTCATTCAAATTTGGAATTAATTTCGAGGATTTTGATTTTGACTCCGGTGGTATAATGCTTTCTACCAAAAAAGGGAGATCTGAGTGCAAATCATGTAATTCTTCCGGGTAATGTATGTCTACTTCAAAAACATACCCGATGGCGCTTTGATCTGAAATGTTGGTAATATCTAAATCGAGAATTTCTCTTTCAGACAACCACTCAAATCCGCTAGATGGCACCATCTGACACATACTATGCCCATATAGATTCGTGCTGTCGAGATATGTAATAAATGAGGAAGGTTCTGTACAGTCATAATTAGGTAGGAATTTATTGTTTGCAATATGCTTCCTTTCTGAGCACTGACTTATCCCGCCACGTATACCCCTTTTAAAAAAGTGAATCATGTCAATGTCTGTTAATAGCTCAAGTTCTACTTGTGTTAATTTTAACATAGCATCCCATGATAAACCAGGACTAGTGAAATAATGTGCCGGGTCCAATTTATACTTGTCCAGGCAAATTTCACGAAAATTTTCAAATACGTCACATAAAAGTAGCACGTCTGTGGTTAAATAAATATCTGAGTAAGATCCCAAACTGTTACACTCAAACAACCTCCACACATTTTGAGCTCTTTCGTAATCTTCGTCTGATATGTGTGTTTCATTTAGGTTATCATAAAATTCTTCTTTCGAAGGCAAATTTTGATTATTTAGCTTCTCTAAACTATCTACAAAGCTATATGGAAATACACCTTTCCGACGCATTAAATTAAATTTTACGTCATCACCACAAAAGTTTCTAGTCATAGCCATTTGATCGTCTGATAAATTTTCTCCTAAATGCTGTAGTGATGCTGACATAAATTTGAAACTATCAATGAATCGTAATTTTAAAAATTTATTTTTATTTTCTCCCTTGCTGTTAACATAATCATGCATATAAAGGTGTTTTGTGAAAGATATATATTTCTCCTTGTTTTGTGGTATTACTTCAATTTTATCTTTATGTGCACACAACTCTTTGACAAATAGATGTATGTCATATCCACTCATATTGTGAAATATAACAGGGATAAAATTTGGAATTTTATAATTTAAATTACAGATAGAATGAGCAGCACCGAATCTTATTTTACCAGTTATGTGGCAATGATCTTTCACTTTTACGTCACCTTCTTTAAAGGGTTTCTCACATATACCGCAAACGGTTGCATTGTTAAAATTTTCTATCTCCGATGGTGTTAGAGGAGCCATCGGTGTTACATCTTTCAAATATGTATTATAAATTTCTCTTACATCAGATTCTATACGTGATACAAAAACCTTAGCAGCATCAGATCCTCTATATAGTTCAAACTTGGAAAGGGAATTATCAAAAGAACATTTTATGAAATATGCGAAAGAATACGGCTCATGAATGAAGGTTTTGTTAGTGTAAGAGTACTGAGGATTTGGCTCACACGTGTTTATTGGTTTAAGAATTGATTCAAAATCAGCATATACTACGAATGGTACTTGCATTTGCTTTTCAAAATTTTCAAATTTTAATATATTTTCCGGTACCTGTTTTCCATATTTATCAAGCCGAAATTGTGTCGATGGTGTTGTTGTATAAATATGATTACAATCATTTTTCTGATGAAGCATTAACTGACGCTCATTGCTAAAATACAGCAAACATCCGTCACAGAAATATTTTTTATGTCCGTGAGCAGAAATTTGATGTGAAACTAACCCAGATAAATTCTTTATCCAACAATAGTGAGTTTTGGCACAGTCTATTGAACAATGGTGATCTTCATCACATTCCGAGGAAATTAATAACAAATTAACATGCATACGTAATTTTTTCTCAGAGTAACGCAAAGGTCCGACAACATCATACTTTATTCTATTATTCTCAAATTTCTTTTCTAAACCATATACGTTAATCGATATATTATTCAATTCTTCAAATTTAGAAATATCGCGCAATTTAACTGGAAAATCCATACCTGTCAAGTTTAAAACTCTTGAATAATGCGGATAAGATGACATGTCAGATGTATGACCATTTGCAGGATACAGTGCTGAAGTTACAGCCCAAGCAAAGCAGCATTGATCCTGGTTTTCTATATTCACTACGGCCCTTTTGTTTTCTATGTACTTTGGTAGTTTAATATATGATGAACCACGTAGTGGACTGTACTTATTCACATTTATTTCAACAAATTTTATTTCCTCAAGGGCCCATCCTAAAAATAATATGCAGTTATTAATCATTATTCTACACTTCGATAAATATTTACGTACCGGAATCGCGTTCTTGGAACTCTGTAGTTTGGGCAACCATCATATCCACAAAAGTATCGAGAAAGCTGCCTAAATCCATACCTTGATCCAAAATTTTATTGCAGGTGTTAAATGATTTCATTTCAGACACTTCTTGAGTTTGCAATATGTATCTGGCAAATGTCTCCATGTTTATCTTCACTATTTTGTGAAGCATCAGGACTTCATGCAATAAATCCAATACTTTATGTCTAATTTCGTTGAAAAACATTATATAGTCCAATTTTTCATTTTCACTATGCACTCGGTAACTTATTATTCTATATTGGAAAGCACTTCGGACAATTTCTACGCCATTCATCAAAGGTACACACGAATTTGTTCTATGCTGCAATGTCCTCTTATGAGATTTCATCTGTCTAGCTGTTAGAGTCACATTACAGCTGTAACACGTTTGCAGATTTGTAGATGTCGAAGGAGTTGAATCTAATTTTGGTTGTTTTGCCCCAGGCCCATTATCATTTCTATTTTTACATGACTGTCTCTGATGACGTCGCATATTATCACCTCGCGTAAAACTAGCACCGCAAGTACACGTATACATCTTGGATACTTTACTGAAGGAATCTAACTTTAAGAATGATAATACAGAGACTCCTCTCGCTCTTTTATAGCGTTCTGCTACGCCACAAAGCCTTCCCTCTCTTCAATTACAAACATACCTTTCGAGGTCAAATGGAGTGGTGCAAGTCGAACTCAACAACTGCCAACGACCTTTCAAGGTCAAGCTTTACAACAGTACTTTTCAAGGTAAAATGCAACTCGACTTCAAGGACACGCACCGGCTACAGCTCAAGGCCACGGAGCGGCCTCCACGTTCACGGCCAAGGTCATGAGGGCTTCTCAAGGTCAAATGCAACCCGGCTTCAAGGGTACGCACCGGCTACGGCTCAAGGTCACGCCATAGCGGCATACACGTTCACGGTCAAGGTCAAGGTCACAAAAAGTGGTGGGGGGAGCCCCGACTTCGGCTAAAGTCCTCTACTAAGAATCAAAGGGAATTTCCCAAGGATCACTTTGCGACCAGCAGAATTGACTTTGAGTCATTCCTCTGCTCGTAATCAAGTGCCTAAAAACAGGCGATTTTTAGAACTTTTTGCGGTTATTCTTTTATTTAATAATTTTTGGTGAGTTTTTTTTTAATGTACTCAATTTTTTCAACAATCTTTTCGAGTTTGTAATTTTTACAAAGTAAAAGAAACATCGCCCTGTATCAAATTTCATGTAAATCTGCAGAAGCTATGCAATAATCGCAACCTTGTTGGATTCGCTATTTTGAATTTTTGACTTCTGAGATCAGATTCAGTATTGACTACTCCGAAAATATCTAACTACCAATTTTAACATAATGTTGTCCATGGCGAATCCGCCAAATTGTCGAATAGAAACGTTTTCCGATTTTTAATAATAATAATAATAATACCCTTTATTTAAGTAGACATGCATTACATGTATATAAAAAAACGTCACAATAATATAATATAAAGATAATGGTTTTCAATAACTAGATGAAAACCTAGTCAAAACGTATGGGGAGCTACCAACAACAATATTATTGATAATCTAGTCAATAAAATAGTAAAATACTTTTTTTAAAGAAAAGAGTAAGAAAAGGACGACATACGAAAAGGAATAATGTAAAACAGTAATACAATATTTGTTACCTGTGTTCTTGCAGACTGTAAATTGCTTTTTGTGATAGTATTTTTTTAAATTTTAATTTAAACAATTTTAAACCAGCTATTTCTTTCAAATAATTAGGGAGATTGTTGTATATCTTAATAGGCATAACTGCCACACCATTGCTAGCAGCAGAGAGATTTTGTTTAGGCAGTAAAATGTCATTCGTGTGTCTTAAGCTATATTGTATATTTCGATCGGAAAAGTGGATAAACTGATTAATATTAGACTTAACAAACAAACAGCAGCATGATCAAATATGTAAAGCTGGCAGCGTTAGTATTCCAAGCAAAACAAACAAATCTCTACATGAATGGGTAGAACCTTTGAACAACATAGTCCTAATTATCTTTTTTTGTATAATGAATAGATGATTAACTCTACTGGAGTTGCCCCAGCAGAGAATGCCATAATTTAATAATGACTGCACCTGTGCAAAATAATAGGTTTTAAGTATTTCTAAACTCACGTAAGAACGAAGTTGCCAGATGACATAGCTTCTAACTGAAATTTCTTTTGTTAAGTCTTCAATATGTTGAAACCAGTTTAAATTACTATCAATAGTTATGCCTAACAGTTTTACAGAGTGGCTGTTTTCTATAGATAAATTATTTATTTTTACTAATAAGCTATAATCAGGACTGTTATTGGCAAACATCAACATTTGAGTTTTGTCCCAAGTTTTAGTCCAAATTTATCGCAATAACTATTCATAAGTGAGGTGCAGATGTTTGCATTACTTGAGAACTCATGTACGTTGTTAGCTGTTGATGCAACTGCCACGTCATCAGCAAATTGAGTAACATGGAAGGCATTCGTTACTTTCAAGTGGCTTTGCAGATCATTTATAAAAATAAGGAAGAGAAGAGGTCCTAAGGTGCTACCTTGAGGAACCCCCGTTGGTACCAGCTTATCATCTGATTGATACGACATGCTGCCGAGTTTCAATATGATTTTCTAAGTACGTTGAGTTGTGTAGGACCTAATCCAGGCGTTAGGTACTCCTCTTATACCATAAGCGCACATTTTATTAGGTAGCAATTCGTGATTTACTGTATCACATGCTCTCGACATATCAAAGAATAGACATTCACACTTCTTCTTTTGGTCAATATTTTGAAGTATAAATGTGCGTAAGGAAGTAACTGCATCCTGAGTAGAGTGATAATATATTATTTTTATTAAGGTAAATTTTTAACTGACATACGCATGTTCAAAAAGCTTAGAAAATACAGATAGTAAAGAAATCGCTCTGTAATTTGATATTTATTAGTTCCTTTTCATTTTTCTTATGAATGGGTACCAGCGCTGCTTTTTTTAAAGAAGAGGGAAAAGTGCCTTTAACAAAAGAAAGATTACCCATCTTATACTAGACATAGCTTGATGAAACCAGTATGGGAACATCGCCAAACCATATTCTACAGTTTGCAAAAAAAATCCATAGAAATTGCCTATGCTATTCCAGAGTAATGATTAAACAAATGTAATAAATCGATTTTTAAGGAATGTTGAAACTAAACGTTAAGTGATGTTAATCAGTTGAAGATTTTGCGTGTGTATTTAAAAGAATCAAGGAACCATGGCAAGGACCTCAAAACCCCACCTTGTAAATGTTTTTTTTAATAAAACAGTTAACTGAAATAAAGCATCAATGACGAATTTGAATCTTTAACAAAGAATGTGTCAAGTTACATACACCGACTATTTGAAAGTGGATTGATTTATTTGAGGACAAATAAATTAGATGTTCGTTTCAGTTTACTTGCGCCCATTTATTTTCTGAGATGGTGTAATCATTATATCTGTACTAGGCGCCATAGAAACTGCAGTACCTAGTAATTAACGTACTGTAATGATTTCAAGGTCTGTGCAACTTATTTTTCGATAAATGGACCTGATAATAACTAATGGTTGACCTGAAGTAGGTATAGTTTATCTAAAGTCAGTTTGAGAATTATAAAAAAGACCGACAAAGGAATAGTTCATAATGCGAGCGATGTAATGAACGTCGACCAACAATTTTTAGAGTAACTTTTTAATTATTGTTAATATTGTTTTACTATTTTATATTATTTGATAGGCATGATGTAAATTATTTATTTATACTGCATTATTTATTTATAATAAATAATTTTAGTTTAATGAACGGCTCCATAAATGATTCAGTAAAATTAAATAAATATAATTTCAATATTAAGAATGAACCAAGAGCTTATAAGGAACTTGTAATGGTGAGCCAGGTAAATAATCAACTACTTTCGTGTGAGGTAAGCGCATATTAATAGATAGATACCACATCATTACTCATGTAAAATATGTTCTGTCATGACTAAAATAAGAAATAAACGAAAACACACCTCTTTCAATTAAGATTTCTAACTCATAGTTACGCAAATCACCCCTAACTAAAACGTCATACCTAAGAAACGGATAAACAGAGGACCTACTTTGAATTTATCTATCAGTGTCGTGACAATGCGTCCACCAATGCATCAAATAGTCCTCTCTTGATGCAAAACATGGTAAGATTATTTAATTTACCAGAGACGTCATTAAGTTTCTAACGAAAAAAATATTTTTAAATCTCTAGTATTATTTTGTTCATTCTAATACGCAAAAATTTGAAATACGGCTCTGTACTACCTTGTCGGCAGGTAATAGCGCTCGCTGTCCTTGATATTTGGCTGGCTGGTTTTTATTACCTTTATTTATATGCCTTAAACAAATGGAGGCAACTATAACTTATCCACAATTTGCTGCTTCTAGTAATCATGCGATTTGATCCATTAAAAATCATTTAATTAACAATTGTTGGGCACCGTATCTCCGGGTGTTGTGAGTAATATTTGCAAGAAACTCAATAGTCTAGGAAATAGCGTGCAAAATCGACGACGAAAAGTAACCGTCTGCCATTCAGTGATCGAAGAGAACAAATAACTACGAAAAAATTTTCTCTGAAAATTTTTGGTATGGTGGAAGAATATGGAGAGGAGGGGGACATTTTTTTATGTCAAGTACATATACTAACGGCCTATGAGGACAGATATCGATATCCATTCGTTTAAAAAAAATGTCACCTTCCCCCTCCATATTCTTCCACCATACCAAAAATTTTCACAGAGAAAAAATATTCCTAGTTATATGTTCTCTTCGATCACAGAGTAGTAGATGGTAACCTTTCGTAGTCGATTTTGCACGCCATTTCCCTAACTATAAGGGATCAAAACTGAACAAGTTAACAGAAAGATATAACAGCTCAGTGAAAAGCTCATGTCTATCGAGATTTGGTGGTATAGGGGGTCGATCATCGATGTTGAACACTTCTGTAGTAAAGACAATGGCCAAACTGTATAAGAAGTCTTCAGGTAGAAAAGTAACATTGAAAATACAACACAATAGTGAAAAGGTTTTTTTCTTTTTAAGTAAGTTCATGAAAACGGTATTACTGAATCGAAGTTCAAAGTGTGTCGAGTTCGGTGAAAGACACATGTTTCGTGGCTCCTACGGGATATCGAGATAAATTCGGATAAAGCGACAACAAAACGCCGAAATTGTACTGAATTGAAGCTTGAACAATTCTGCAGTGATTGATATAAATTAGCGCGAGTATAGCTATTTCATATAGTTGATATTTGATTAAATTATGTTGGTTGAATAAAGCAACAGAAAATAGTGTATATAAACAACGCGAGAAAAGTGTACTGCTTGAGTGTTTGACTAAAATATATACCTGGATTCGTCCCTTCTTGAAGTGAGTGATAAAAATAAGCAACAGCCAGTCAGATGTGTGAATGAAACAGATAAGTTTTTGTTTATGTATCATTAGCATTGGTTTATTTATGTCTTTATTAAATTTTAAACAAGAATTGGAGATCAAAATTGAAAAGATATTAAACATAATGTATAGGTTATAAACATAATATATAGCTGATGAAATGGAAAAACTGCCCAAAATTGAAACCGATTGTTTCAAAGAAACGACATACAGAGTGAGCAAACTATCCCTTGGAACCTCTTTTCTCATAGCGATAGATGAAAACTTAAAAGAAGCATCTCGCAAACAACTGCACCACACCCGAGCCGATGATGACAAATGGAAACTTAATAGAAGCATGGAAACTTAAACACCTACACTTTCCATCCTATATTCCCACCCCATGCGTCGTGCGGCTCTCGCTGCTTGCAACAAGCATGTCCAATGTCCAACCCGGCGTATGCAGCCATTCCGACGGTATATAAAACACCCGAGATTTTGTTCCGGCACGCGATTTGGACGTCCGTTGGGCGTGTTCGACGGACGACCAAGCTACGTGTTGGAACGAACCTCCATGGATGCCCGGAATTGGCAGCAACGCCCACCTTACGCTGGCAAATCAATCAATCAATTAAGTAAGTTCATGAAAACGGTATTACTGAATCGTTTAAACCAGAATGTTTTTCAGGTTTTTACATAAATTTTACATGTATCATAAAACAAATATTTCTCTCATTTTACGCTTATCAGAACGCTAGGCTATAAACTGAAAGTGGACAGTAGGGTATTGATTGTTAAAACTTAAGTGGAGACCACAGGACAAAGTTGTCTGGTGGAGACAAACGTTGATATCAAAATGTAGTAACGAGGCGCCACTATAAATCCGAAATGTTTCTATTAATGCTTCCGTGCGAAGTTCCATGCAAACTGCATGGACGTAAAACTCAATTATTAAAATTCCTTACCAGTTTGGTTAATGCGTGAATTAATTATTGCAGACAAACACGCGCCGTGGAATATTTCCTATTCTTTCTAATATAGCATCAGTCGGTAAATTAGTCTAATTGAATGTTAAATCGCTTTTCAAAACTAATTACAATAAGTACTTATTTACGCTGGTGAAACGATATATCTGAACTTGATTTTTATATTTTCAAAATATTAGAGTAAAATTATTCCGCCGGATTTTTTTGCATCATCTTGTTTTATACGCAGTACTAATTATAAGAGTTCATGTTGCCACGCGGAAACCCGGTCAGATATTGTTCAAACCGAAATTATTTAAGCAAAACATGTTACATTTTTGCATTTTTTAATATAATCATTGTTACAATACCAAGAGAGTGAGAGTGGATGGCGTTGAGGGTGGTTGTGTCGTGAGACGTTCCCGAAGAAAACGCAAAAACAACTCGATAAAATTTAAGTAGGTTAAAAAATTCTGCGTTAAGTGTAATAATATAAGAACAAAGCACAAACCGAATTAATAATTGAAAACTACTGAAAAGTGTTCGTTAATAGTACCAAAAATAAAGGAAACACGTGTTTAGTGCAGTGCTTAGCTAGGCAGTCGTAGATGGAGACAGACCAACCCATACATTTACACCCGGAACCCTTTCAAGTGGATGGTTATTGGTATGCGCAACATGTGTTTATAAAGCAATGTAGACATACTAGCTGTGGACGAAAAAGATAAGTTCTAATTAGTAGTATTAGTTTATTAGTGTATTAGTTTATTTCTTTATTAAAATAGAAAAAAAAAAAAAATTAAAATTGAAAACGTATTAAACATAGGTAAGTACCTAATGAAATAGAGAAATACCCGGAATTGGAAAACGGCAATTGAAACTAATTACTGCAAAAACAAATCAATATACAGGACATACAAAATATTCTCTCAGGCCTCTTTCTCATAACCCGCAGTAAAAGGCGAAGTAGATAACAATAATGTAAAAAATCTCTTACAACAAGTTAACATAGGTCTTAAAAAACTAATAGGATGGACACACTAATGCAGGACATTGAAACGAGAACACACCAATTACTGGTGCTTCTTACTCTTACAGCGAGCTAATGTATGCATTGGGAAACACAAGTTTCTGGGAAGCATGAAACCATATCTGGACTCAAGCGGGCGTGAGGAAATGCACTCTGCTAGATGCAAAAACAGAAGACTCAGAGAAAGAATTATAAGAAGCATGGAAACTTTAAAGAAGCATCTCACAAACACCTACACTTCCTATCCTATATTCCTACTCCCTGCGTCATGTCGCTCTCGCTGCTGGCAAGCATGTGGCAGGATATAAAAATATAGAGATTGGATATCCCGGAAGCGGCAGCAATGCCTACCATAAACTGGCTAATCATTCAATAATCTTTGCTTGTATACTCTAAAAACGACCTTAGAGCCATCTAGACCGAAGTCCAGAAACATTCCGTAGCAATATTGAATAATGTGGAAACTCGATCTTCTTCTATAAATTTCTAGAAAGCGTATTACTACCAGTGTCTCAGAGATGGCGTGCGTTACAGTTGCCTAACGACACTACTCATGAGCATCAGTCTCCAGCCCCTATGGGGCGTAACGCATAAAAATAGGCTCTAAAATTTTTATTTATAGGTATCTTTGCTAGAAAGTTATACATATATTTTTGAGCTTTGATGCGGCCATTTTGAATCCACCATTTTTTTACATATCTTTGCACCTTATATTCGGCCATCGACCTAAAAAAATAAATGTAGACTAATTTACAATATTTTACTCATTAATTTTCGTGTTCTTAAGGTGGCCATTCCCTAGAAAGAGACATCCGATAGGAAAGTATTTATTATTTTTGCCCATAACTTTTTTTCTTAGTATGTATATTTAAAAATATATATAAGAGTACCTAAGTAGAACTATAGCAAGACTATTACTATAGATTTTCACTCAATAATTTCAGTGGTTTGCAAAATAGCTCGATTTTTAAATTTAAATCGAGCTATTTTGTAAACCACTAAAATTATTGAGTGAAAATTTATAGTAATAGTCTTGTTATGGTTCTACTTAGGTACTCTTATAGTTTTTTTAAATACACGTACTAAGAAAAAAAAGTTATAGCTAAAAATAGTAAATATTTCCCTATCGGATGTCTCTTTCTAGGGAATGGCCACCTTAAGGGGTTCTTTTAATTCCTTAAAAGCCGACATTATTTATTTTTTAATATTATTCTAATCTTTGAAAGCCATTACAGAAGGCTTCAGGTCCGTTCATTCAATCATTCTGGGCCGGATTAACTTGAATGGAGGCCTGTAGGCAGAGTTATGGTGGAGGCCTACTTAAGGCTAGCAGCTTCTGAAAATTAGCAAATTGAGGGTTTCTAATGAATTTAATCAACGATGGTGCGATGGGCTGCTTTTCATTTTGAAATATATTTATTAAATACTATTCAGGAAATATGTTTATTATTTCTATATAACACATACAAATGACTCAGAATCTTCATATTGTTTCAAGATACGAGTTTCTCAATCAAGAATTAAAAAAATTATTGATTCTCCAAAAATGTCAAGAGAGGCCCCATTTTGGTGGTGGCCCCGAAGCAGTGCCTCGTTGCCTCTGGGTTAATCCGGCCCTGTATTCACTAAAGAGAATTCCGAAGTTTTACCGTTCTTACGACCCCATTAACTAGACTATAAGTAGGTACTTAAATCTTTTGGAAAATCTTACAATGCAAACTTGCAACCGCCGGAGAATGATCAGGATGTTCACACTCTGAGGCTCTGCTTGTCTTAACACTCCGTGTCCTGTTAAATATTTTTACATGAATTGACAATTTGTTTACAACTTTATACGTTACTTTTGTGAATATATAGTGTGGGAGTGCAATTGTGACCGTCAGGCTCGTAAAGGTTAAAGATCGTACTATTATGTAGTGGGAGTTAAAATAAATTTTATGCCCATGAATTCAACATGCATCATGCCCCTTTTGTATGCCCACTCACTTAAAAATTAAAAATCATACATAAAAGTTGTTAGCATCGTTTGATTCTTCGTAAAAATATTCTGGTATAATAATTGCTTGTCAAACTTTGACACATTTTTTTAATCTTAATATTATTAATAAACTTACTGTACAGTAAGATTAGTTTTATAAATTGGCTATCCCACCTTTATTCCCTTAATTAATTGAAATCTATTTTACAGTGGTTATTTTCTATTTTTGAATATTGTCCCAAATCGTCCAATAGTGCTAGATGCATTCGAATCATCGGATAGCGGATCCATGAGAACTCAACTTAAGGACGAATGACTCACTTGCCGAAAATAGTTGTTAGGATCATGTTTATAGGTAAAGGTAACTTTATGCTCTCTAAAGGATACCTATAACGTATAACATTTTACCTTTTTGCATATTTCTTGAGATATACAGGGTGGACCATTAATAATAGGCCATAGTGCAGGGGTAGATTCTTCGGGCCAAAATATGAGGATATAACCAAACATGCTTTAGTAAAAAGATACAGGATGTCAAATTATTTTTTTCGTTTTTAACTCAACAGCCTCTTGACTGATCTTCGCCAAATTTGCTAGATGAACTTTTTTTTATTCTAAGAAACAATAATTTATGTATTACATGGCGTTAGATCATAGAGGGCACCGCAGAACCTGTATCTGATGATTAATTTTTTTCATATTTTTTTTTACGAAACGTGGTACTTCAGACCAAAAAATCTGATGAGGGCGTCATTTCCGCGTATAAAAGGTATACTTGGTAGAACTTGATAACTCCAACCGTTTTTGAGGAAATTGTCGTTAAACATTTGAATAAATTTTTGAAAGACAAATTTAAATTTAATGAAGAAAAGTGTATTTATTGAAAAAAGTCCAAATGTAAGGGAAAACAAAATCGTAAAGATTTTCTTACATTGAAAAATACATTTTGACACCCTGTATCTTTTTCCACAGCAACATTTTACTAAACCATATTTGGTTATATCCTCATATTTTGGCCCAAAGGCCTAGTATTAATGGTCCACCTGTATAAGAAAGACCGTAAAAATTTCGGTTCTTTCCCCATAAAATTGTTAATTTAGGTCTAATTAAAATTTCGGTAGTATTTTTTCCAATTATTGCACACCAATTCTAATTTATTCATAGTGATCGCGGTCTATTGGGATTATTAGCTACTCAGATTAACATTCCCGCCTTTTGCAACCCCTGCTGCGTGACGTCATGATGGGAGACTTTGTTTCACGTCATTAATCGCTTTAGATTCCATTGCTTTGCATAGGTTGTATACTTGTCGAGTTTTAAATAGTTTTACGTTACAAATTTAGTGTTTTTCAGTTTCTTATTGTTATATATTACACCCCCTTGAAACTAGAGATTGATACGCCTATGCCTAATAGTGAGTGACTGGAAACTTGTAGAAAGAGATAGATTTTTCTAGAGTGCGATGGGAGAAGATTCTTGATTGATCTAGAGGCAATTTCAGAGTATATAAGGCGCGATTACCGGCGCAGAAGGAGAAGTTTTATTAAAGTGAAATTGATAGCGAAAAAGTGAGGTTAAGTATCAAGTAACTAAAGTGTAAAGGTTATTTTGAAGTATTGTATAGTCAGTGAATTATTGAATAAAGTGTTAGTGGTTTACACCTTGTTAAAATTATTTAGAACCCAAAGATTCATACAGGGTGTTTCCTAAAAAGGTGAAAATACGTAACATTTAATAGCCCAGTCAACGGAGCGCTAAAATGACTAAAATCTCTAACTTGAGTGCTAGTGAATGGATTTTGATGAAACCTTGTGCATTGTATTTTTAATGACGTTAATAAAAAAGTTGGAAAAAAGATTACAGTAGGAAATGATCACAAGGGGTAGAAAACAACCCTTTTACCGCGGGTTCCGTGACTTGTATAGAATTAGGTCAAAAATGAAAAATTAACAATATATTTACCTTTTTTATTTTTTTATTTGGCCCTAATAAGATGTTTTTACTCTGGTAAATTTTTTCGAGAAATGCTTATTTTTCGAGATATGGTCATTCGAAAATTCCTCAAAAGTGCTGGGAGGAAAATGTAAAAGTTGAAAAAATGCAGATGAATGTCTCATCGAAATACAAAACTTTTTTTTATTTGCAACTTTTGTGAAAAGCACTTTCACCGAGTGTTTTCGGAAAAAAATTTAATAATTTGAAAAAATTCAGACGTATGCATTGAGATCTTCTCAACATTTCGTGTCTCTTGGAATTTTTTTCTAACTTGCTAATTTTCCGAGTTACAGGCGGTTTTTTCACGATGAATAAAATACTACATTTTTTGCAAAATTTTCAACTAAAAAATACATGAAAATTGAAAATTCAAAAAATGAGGGTGATTTATATATATTGTTATAAAAAATATGAAACGTAATATAGTTACACCATTTTTAAAGGTTTAATATAATTTTTAAATTGAGTAAAGTTAAATTTAATAAACATGAAGGCCTAGTTCGCAAAAGACCTTGAAACTGATGTAATTTGTTTGGCGTTACTAGCCTAGTCAATATTATAAGTATGGTATTGCTATTCTCAATTGAGTAATTCAGTCTAAAGCGTTGCTACCAGGATAAATCAATATTAAGCCTGCTTGTGATAGAATAACACCGAAACAGTGTTTGAATACTATAAGCGATACCCGTATACGAATATAGTCAACCAGATAGGTTATGTATTTAACCTCAAACGAAAGTAGCCACCATTACAATTCCGCTACCTACTCTTGGTTCATTCGTAATATTGCCGGTACCATGGCCGTAGGTTAAATGATATTTATTTACTTTTATTGTTCATTAAACTAACATTATTTATTGTAAATATGTAATTTTCTTACTTTTTATTGGGTATTTTACCACTGAAAAATATTTAAAAATTTTAATGAAAAAACCTCTGCGCCAAACGGATCAGACAGATCATACTTTATTTGTATGAGATTTATCATCTGCCAAAATAAGATTTGAGTTATACAACAATAAGAATGTTATGAATAATTGGCATTAATTCACTGGTTAGTTCTTTCAGTATGAACCCTGGCAGATGCAACGATTTCACGATTGACTTCTGAAACAATGGAAATACATTAATATCACTACTGACCTAAGATGGACTGATATCCTTCAAAAACAACTTTGCCTTGCGAAAATACGTGAAACAACATATTTTGTCCACGACTATTAAATAATGTACTCATTATGTATGTGTTTCTTCAAGGATAATGCTGTCGATTACTCCCTACAGTGAATAATGATTTCATTATTCACTGATTGCAGTGAATAATGAAGACAGTCTGTTGTTTATAAGAAATTACATTTTACTAAAAATTTAAAATGTCAAAATGCAGCACACAAAAGACAAGTGTTGTCTCTCTAAGTTTTCTAGGAAGTACTCAAATGGTACATGCCGAAGAGGTATTTTAATGAACACTCAAAAACTACATTAGTAAGTTTTTTTTCAAAGCATCATCTATTAGCAACACGCGACAATCTCCAACATTGTTTTTGAAGCCATTTTTCTACGTGCCTACAAACTGTATTATTTTATTAGTAAGCCATGACAATGTGTCAAAGCGCAATTCTGTAATTGATTTGAAACGTCAAAATTTGTACGATATCAACGCCAACGTTATTTAAAACAATTTTACATATTAGGTATTCAAGAAGAGTAATATAATTAGATAAATGGATACTGAAGTGAAGTCGAGATTTCTTTGGCACCGCCAGAGATAAAGAAAGCTGCAAAAATCGCATCATTAAACTTGTTGCCCGAAAAATAGAAAAAAAAATGTGTGATGACATATGAATCTTTCTTAAATAGGAGAAATGAAATGGAGATGAATTAAGTAAATATTAGATACTTATTTATTAGTCGTGGACAAAGTATAGTATTCTACTGGCATATAATGGCTATTATTCACGAGGGTGAAGTCTTCACCCTCGTGAATAATAGCCATCATTATATGCTCGTTGAATAATATACTATTGTCCCCACCGTGACGTCAGTGTCGTATTTTCGCAGATGACGCTTGGCTGAAATCGCAAATTAAAGGCACGGATGTCCAAAGCGCACACTAGACGTTAATAGTATTGTCAATACAACGAAATATTAACAATACGATCGTGTGTGGACTGGCTTGATATTGAATATTGACGCGAATCTGGATTTTTGGAATTCGAGCATTAATATCGATGTGCATTGTCAACAGAAATGCTTCAATATTATTGACAATACTATTATCGTCTAAGATGGGCTTGAAACTGGCCCTAGGGTACGCTTAATGTGGTTGAACCGTCTCTTGTATATATGCGCACGTCTAATTTTGCAGAAAATGGGTGATAGTTAAAAGGTCCTACTATTACTTTTCCGTAATATTGCAAAATCATGTCTTTAGAATTACCACTCAAAGAATAATATATTTACTGAGTAGTATTACAAAATAGAACTAATAGAGCCGTTTAAATATCACACATTTTGGTTTTGGCTCTCCCTTTCGTAAAACATGAAAAATTCAAATACGCCTTGTATTTAAGTAATGACAACGTACTGGTTGTGAAAAGATGTGTTTTTTATTAATATTGCGTTCAGTATATTTATTTACAGTTACATAGATTCATTCTATGATTTCGAAAATGTCAAATAGTTTAGTTTATTTTGTCAGAACGATAACTGGATTAGATTAGTAAAGGTTAATGCCCATGGGGAGTACCGTATACCTAAATTATGTATCTAATTCGTTTAAGACTGTTTGTGAATCTGAATCGTCTGATTCACTTATATAAATAACGTTGAACTATCTTTTAATTTCTGGAATCATGTTTCATTAACACACGAAGATAAAAACTGGACTATTTACATGTTTATTTGGCACACCCACGTTAAATAGATTCAGATATAATGAATTTCACTTCGGTGGCTATGCCGTAACTCCATTACAGTTGACATTTGAGAGTATTTGGTAACATTTATTTTAGTGATTTTTCAACTTAACACCGGCACTATATTTAGATGCAACTGTGTCGTCATACGTTATCAACAAAATGTAAAAATATGTTAAGTAGGTGTCATTGTTTATAATATATAATTCGCATTCGAAAACTAATTGAATTTGATCGTTATCAGTTAATTGATATGTGCAGTACAATTAATATTATTATTAATTTTGTCTACATTAGTTTAACCCAAATAGACCTAAAATGTAAAACTATACCGGGTGTAACAGGATCATTGTATACTCCCCATTTCTCCTTTAGTTGTGAAGATAGTTGATTGAAATTTAGGATATACTACATACATACAATTGATTTTTTTGTCACTTCCGGTTTCGCCGGAAGTGACACTAACTTTCGATTTTTAAAAACCCTATATATTATTGAATTTTTGAATTCTGCATAATTTTCTGAATCCAACGATGCCAAATAATGGACATTTCAAACATCATTTTTTTATAATATAATTTTTTGTTTTCCGTTTAAGTGTGCCATGACGGTTCCGATTTATTCTAAATTACCCGTGTAATGCTACAAAAATCGAAAATCTGTTAAAACACTAAATTACGTGATTTATGAGCCAATAAAATTCACCAAAATTGTTTTTGGGGCAAACCTCAATTTTTTCAAATGGAGCCATATCGGTACCGTGGTACCATTTATTAGTACTATTAATAAGAAATTTATTCATATGTCGTATTAAAATGTTCGATAAATACAAACAAAATTCCAGCTAAAAGAAAATAAAAAAATACAGTTTTATTCTAATTACCTTGTTACACATAAGGTGGTTTTGGAATACAAAAAATTAACACAAAATATTACAACAGTTGTTCAAAATGCTGTCCATTAACGTCAATGCACTTCTGAACTCGCATAGCTGTTTCTCGAAGAACGTTCGCCAACTTCTGGGCCGTTATGCTATTAATTGCTCGTCTTACTCGTAGCTCCAGGTCTTCACGGGTCGTAACGGCGGCTGCATAGACAATATTTTTAAATGACCCCAAATAAAGAAATCAATGGGCGTTAAATCAGGTGACCTTGGAGGCCACCTCACAGGAACATTCGTCGAAATAACGTTTTCTCCGAATCTCCGTTGAAGGTAATCAATTACTATCATTGAATTATGGGGAGGAGCACCATCTGGTTGGAAATACATTCCCTGTCCTAAATCTAAATGTAACTAATCTAAAATGCCCTCAATCTGATTTTCCAGAAATCTCAAGTATTTGGCACCAGCCAGAGGTCCTTCAAATATTATTGGACCAATGATTCTACTACCGATTATTCTAAGCCAAACATTGAAACCGAACCGCACTTGAAAGTTACCCTCCCATAATAAATTTTGATTTTCTTGTGACCAATATTTTGTATTTTGTCGGTTAAATAATCCCAAATTTGTAAATCTTGACTCGTCCGAAAATAAAATCAGTCCCAAAAAAATCATTGTTTGGCTGCACGTTATTATACAAAATCCAATTGCAATATTCCATCGTACGTTCGTAATCACTTTCGTACAAATGCTGGTGCAATTGGTATTTAAAAGATTTATAGTGGTATTTGTGCAAAATTCAGATTACTCTTTGGTGACTGACGTTCAATTCAAATTCAACTTGCCTTAAAGAAACAGTCTTATCAACTTCTATGCGAGCCAAAACATTAATTTCCGCTCCTTCGTCAATAATGAAGTTTTCTTCGGGATTATTGTTGTGCTCTCTTCGGAATTGGTTTTGAACACGTTTCAAATAATTTTTCGCTGGACATTGTCTATCAGGATATCGTCGGCCATAAAGGTCCATAGCTGCAATTGCATTTTTTTACTTTCCCCATAAATAATTAACATATCCACTTTTTTCATCTCTTGTATAAATTTGCGGCATTTTAAACACAATTAACAAGAATTTTAAACAATTTTTAAAGACACAATAAAAACACAGTTAAACCAACAAATGTTTGACAAGCTAAATATTTCATTGTTTTCAAAGCCACCTTAGTTACTTATTAACATTTAATTAGAACAAAATTGTATTTTCTTATTTTCATTTAGCTGTGCTTTTGTTTGTATTAATCGCACATTTTAATACGACATATGAATAAATTCCTTATTAACAGTGCTGATAAATGGTACCACGGTACCGATATAGTTCCATTTAAAAAAAAATGAGTTTTGCCTCAAAAACAATTTTGGTGAATTATTTGCACATTAATCACGTAATTTAGTGTTTTAACAGAATTTCGATTTTTGTAGCATTACACGGGTCATTTAGAATAAATCAGAACCGTCATGGCACACTTAAATGGAAAACTAAAAATTATATTATAAAAAAAATTGATGTTTGACATCTTATTTGGCATCGTTGGATTCGGAAAATTATGCCCAATTTAAAAATGCAATAATATATAGGGTGTTCCATTTAAAAATCGAAAGTTAGTGTCACTTCCGGCGAAACCGGAAGTGAAAAAAAAATCAATTGCATGTCAAAAAGTGCCGCTTGTTATGTATGTAGTATATCCTGAATTTCAATTACTTATCTTCAAAACTATAGTAGAAAATGGGGTATACCATGATCCTGTTACACCCAGTATAGGTAAATTTAATATAATTTTAAGTTATACAGAAGAAATGTTCCCAGTTGTAGGTACTTTCTTTTCTACTTTTACAGTTTTAAACCAGAATTTCCTTCGATCTTCCTCTTTGGGAAGGTAAAGGATATTTTGTCTAGGGCATTAACATTATTATTTGAACAACTTGGCATGAAACGCTCTTTAAACATTTTATTTTAGCTGATAAACAATTCTAACCTAACCTTCTGACTTCTGATATAAAATGACAACTGACAAACAGAACAGTAAGAAACTAGCAGTCAAGACAGCAACTTTGTGAAATAAAACTAGTTGTTCTGACGTCATTCAAGTCGGCGTTTAAAGGGTGCACTAAATGTCAATTTTCATGCTTTTCTTGTCTAAATTAATGCTGTAAAGGTTCAAGCAAACTGGTAGTGTTATTTCAATGAGTAATAAAAGCAATAAAAAGTTCTTACTGACATAGTCCATTAAAAGAAGGGTAGAATTGCGAATATTTACTTAAATAACTGTGCACCTCACATTAAAACTACCAATTAAATGATTGATAGTAAGGTAGACGTACTTAACTTATATCCAGTTGTCCTAGGTTCGAACCCCAGCCGTGAACTTGGATTTTTTTAACTGGAAATTATTCATTGCATTTGGATCATTTGCCTACATAATCTCTTCTCGGTCAAGAACTCCTTAAGAATATAAAGAATTGTTATTTAAGAGAGTAGATGTAATACTTAAAAGTAATGTTCTTAAATTGTACATCCGGAAGTTATCAGCAGTGTTTTGTATATTTATTGTATTTATGAGTATTGTGTGCACATAAATATATGCGGAACAGGGTACTTAGTTTTTGTATAACTATAATTGAGGTCCATGACCAACATTGTCATTTAAAGTTCGTATAGTTTAGCTGAAATACGCTTTAACTTAACTGTGATGCAAATACGACACATAAATCAAGTCAGCGATCTATATAAGAAAAGTTATATCGAACTTCAGGAATAAATTAGCTGTTTACTTATAAAGAAAACTTGGGAAATGTATTTGTAACGTTCGACTTTGTATTCACATTGAGAACGAATATCAGTTTTCCACTACTATAATAAAGGGAGCGTCAGTAGAAATTGACAAAAAAAATGAGGCTACATATATAACTTTGCGATATTATCGTAAACTACAATTTTATGTTTCAAACGTTATGATTACTTTCTGGAACTCTAGATAAATTCAGGCCAATGTAATTAGATTGTTGACTTATTTCGGTATATGTTGTAGATAACAATCTTTTTATTTATACCTAACCATATTAGGTCTAGTCTTGATTAATTCGCACTTCTTAATAAATGCGTAGTGACAGGTAGAGGCAGGCTTCTGGCAAAAAGTAGAGAATTCAATTTTCTACTCTATGCTTCTGGCTTACGTGAGCGGTTTGATCATTAGTAGTCATTACAGTCTTCTCTTGGCCTGCTTATGATCACAGGCTTGGGTTATGTTTCTAATATTAAATGCACATAGCCAGAGGCTGTAAGCCTCACACTAGAAACAAGCGAACAAGTTCTTTATCGAGGTAAATTTGCTTTCGAACTATCTCTTCTCCTGTGCATCTAAAAGGTCACAGAAATTAAGCGGGTTTCGTCCGAAAATAATTTTGTGATAAATTCTATTAATTTAACCCTGAATCGGAGATTATCCAGTGGCGGGTATTGACTAAGTGCATGGCCACCTCGGCGCACCGCACTGCGCACATCATACAGTAAAATTGAATTGAAATTGAGTGGCCATATCGGCGCCCCTCGCACATCGTACAGGAAATTAAAATATTAGAAAGAAATTTGAGGCCTTTGGTTTCTACTGTATACACCAAATCCCAAGTTTCTGTACTCTTACAGCTTGCTTTACTTATTTTTCCCTATTTATCTCAATTTTATTTTACCAACTCCTTTAATAGTGGAGTAGAGGTGGTGGGGGGTTGACAAATATTATAAAAAAGTCTGGGGGCTTGGCTTTTAGTACATACACCGAATTTCAAGTTTTTATACTCTTACCAGCTTGCTTTACTTATTTTCTCTTATTTAACCCCCAGCGCTTCCTACATTTAATCCCAAAATATAATCTAGTTCCTGATATCATTATAATTATATGTATACCGAAATTTCAAATGAATATCTCAATTTTATTTTATCAACACCTTTAATAATGGAGTGGGGTGGTGGCGGGGGGATGGAAAATATTATAAAATATTTTGGGGCCTTGACTTTTAGTACATACACCAAATTTCTATACTCTTACCAGCTTAGTTTACTTGTTGCTCCCTATTTACCCCCCAACTATTCACCGGATATGTTCAGAAAACAATCCAGTCCCAGACCTCGCTGTATTATGTATGTGTACAAAATTTCAAGTCAATATCTTAAACCGTTCCGGAGAAAGCGTGCGGACAAAAAAACGTTACAGACATACAGACAGGAAATTTGTTGTCGCTCAAATTTAACATATCTAAACCTATATCAAGAAAAAACATTTTTGAAAATCTTTTTACTATTACTATACTTCCAATCCACTATGTGGATGTGGAAGTAATTATGGAAGGAAATAGTCGAACAATATATGAAATTAGTACAATTTCTTTTGTATGCAGACCTGGCTAGGCGCTGTGCGATGTGCGGTGCGCCGACGTGGCCATGCAGATGTGGCTCTTTCTGAAAAATATGTCTAGCTCTCATGTATTATTTAGGGAGTAAATGCTTTATCGAAATAATTTCAGATGGAATCAACTTCTTGAGGGAGGGGTGGCTTACATGCAATAGCATAGAGTATTTCATGATTTTAACAGAAAACCAAATATTAAAGATGGTATTCTTTGGTACCGAATATGAAAATATGCACTTTGTAACGCAATATTGTATCATCTCTATATCTCTATATGCCGACAACTTGTAATTGTAATACAAGGTATCTGTTTCAACGACTCTATCAAGAATTTTTGTTGGTGTTTTTATTTTTAATAGAAGTTTCAATATGTCCTTCCGCAACTGCATTTGATTTCCTACCGTCTTGTCGTCGCTTAATGGTTGAAAGTTCAGCTTGCTGAATCTGCTAGCAATGACGAGCCATACTTGCGGAATCAGTGACCCATATTGAGCAGTTACAGAAAGAAAGCAGTAAACTTTGTCATATTACTAAATGTACGAGTAGATAGTGATACTGTGAAAAATCTGCTCGCTTCAGAAGGACACGACGATATTATTATGAAAAGGACGCCGGAAGTGCCTACTGTAGGTCGGTGGTTTCTGTCCGCTCTGAGGATGATTGGTTATAACTTGCAATGACATTAAAGATGATAAAATAAAATTTCTCGCCACCATCAAGACACCCTTATAGTTAATAACTTCACTGATTTCTGTGTAGAATCGGTGTTCTAAACAAACCTAAAAGAATCATGAGATTCTTTAAACTGTTAATTCGAAACAGTGTAAGATAGGAGTATTTTCTTATTGTAAGTAATTATTCTATGTGCAAGTAATTCAAACAATTATATGATGCCTACTGTAAAAATTTTCCAAGTAACCATTTTGATTGTCTCCTGATGGTGCCAACATGATTGGCACAACGCGCGTCGTGTTAACGTTGTGGTGTTGTGTTCAAGTGTTCAATTTTGGTGTTTTGCGGAAAGCATTTCAGAGGTAGCGTCATACCGAATGTACCAGCCCTCCGCCAGGAGCAACATAATGAAATTTGGTGTAGCCGTTATAAAGTTTCACCCAAACACATCACCATTTTTTCGTAGCGTAGCCGGGGGTAAACAGCATGGACGGGGGGGGGCTTTCCTCAGTGGAGTGTCTATGGGCCTGTCTGACCCTGAATATATGATAAGAGAAATATTCATTAAGGCAGAATCAGGGATCGAAAAGCTATTAAAACACTACATAATTAATCTTTAATTTATAGTTTGGAGATAATAGAAGTTAATAGTAACCGAGTATTGGCAATTCTCGACATGCGATAAATATGGAAATGGAAACAGGATGTCTCTTTATTGTTACAATAAATTTTACATGAATCACGTTCCATATCTGCTAATAAATCATCTACCTATTATTATACTATAATTTGTATGTAACAGCCTGATTTATATAAAATTAACTTGATGTCTATTTTTGGTCAGTTTTAATGAAAACTATTATATTTTCTTATGTTTCGGTTTATTAACCATCATCAGAGAATGAAATATTTATAAAAGCGAAAGATTTCTTAAGTGCTTTTATTAACTGTACATAAATTAAATTCTATCTGTAGTAATAACATAAACAAACCACTAACTCTAAGGTGGACATGAAAACAAGCAGTAGGTAGGTATATCATTCAGTTTTTAGTTGCGTCGAAACATTTAATTGAACTAACCTTAAATGCATAACTATAGTGTAACAAATCTGATAATAATAATTGTAAGTCAGACTTATCCAATGTTATAAAGTTCTCTGACGATGGTAAAGCGAAAGGTAAGAAAATATAATAATTTTCATCAACTTCACCAAAAAATCCCAGATACACATCAAGTAAATTTGATATCAACGGTCAAGAAAATTATAACGGATGTATACAGGGTGTCCCGAATTGCATAGGCCAAACTTTTCAAAATAAGAAAAAAGTTCGTTTAAACATGGGTCGGGAAGTGAATATTTTCCGAGATACAGGGTGTCCAAGTAATTCCTCTGAAGGTGCTTTATGTTGAATATTTTCGAAACGTCTAAAGATAAACGAATGATAATTTACACAGGAATTTAACTTTTTATGCTTTTTAAGAAAGAATGACAACTATGTACGAAAATCATTCAGGAGCGGGTGAAACTGGGAGGGGAGCTAGGTATAATTTAGCCCCAACTTAATTGTGACACTTTTAAATTAGTTTATGAGCAGAACTTAAAAATTTGAAGTTTTCTACATAAAAAAGTCTTGTGTTTTTTCTCTAAAATTATCAGTTTTTGAGTAAATCTTATCTGAACTTTATTAATTAGTAACCATTATTACCAGCATTCCTGGTATGCAGGAGTGTGCCGTGATTGTAATGTTTGTAACAAATGAAAAATAATCTAGCATGCAATGCCAGAATGACAGTAATGACATTGTTGTTTTTCGGTTTTCTGTAGTTCATTGTTTTGTAGTTTTATTATTTCCTTTTGGAAAAATTGTTCTATTGAAAAGTAAAAAATGGTCATGTTTAGTAATGTGGAGTACGCGGATATTCATTTTATTTATGGATATTGTAATGGAAACGCGAATGCCGCGGACGCGAATATCGCAGATTTCCTAATAGAAGGAAACCATCTAAAGATGTTTTTATTCGAATCCACCTGGAATTTAGAAATGCTGGATTTAAAAGAGGTCCAAGAAATGAGGAACAGCGAAATGGGCGATTTAAAAACATAATTTTGGCCAAATTTAACAATAATATTAAATTAAGTATCAGAAGAGCGGTCCAACAGCTGCGTGCGCAAGCTGTGCATGTTTCCAAAAACAAAGTTTTTCGGATTCTGAAAAAAGACCACAGAAAAGCTTTTCGAATGCAGCCAGTCCAAACCCTTCAACCAGGTGATCCCGAAATGCGTATCAATTTTCGTAATTGGTTTATAAATGCCATGGAACAACATGCCGATTTCGGAAGTAAAATTATTTGGACTGATGAAGCTACCTCTAACCATAAGGGATCGGTTAATTTTAATAATTTAAGAATCTGGGCTCATCAGAATCCTCATATAATTCGCCCTATAGAGCATTTCAACAGGAGTTTAGCGTTAATATATATGGTGTAGGGACTTTTTGTGGACCCCACATCCTTCCTCCCCGTTTAAATGGACCATTATTTAATGATTTTTTAAATAACCATTTTTTCAATATCTCGATGATATTCCTCTTAATTTAAGAAATGCAAGCTGGTTTCAAATGGACGGAGCTCCTGCACATTTTGCTGTTGAGAACCGTTTATGGGTAAACAATAATTATTCTGAACGGTGGATCGGTCGATTAGGTGCAAGAGCCTGGCCACCTCGTTCACCGGATTTAACTCCAGTTGATTTTTTTGTCTGAGGCTATTTAAAGGACAAAGACTACGCAATCCCTGTAAACATGAGAGAAGAGTTAATCGAAAGAATTCTCGAAGAATGTGAAAATTTGCGGGCTAATCCTGATTTCATTCTTAAAGCTACACACTCTGTACGGCGCAGATGTCAGAGATGTGTTGAAGCTGGCGGAATGCACTTTGAACAACTCTTGTAATTTGTAGTTTACCTTACTTTTACCTTGTTGTTTAATAAAAAATAATGTATTCAAATTTTATTTTACTGTAATTGTTTTTCTGTTCTGTTAAAATTATTCATAAAAACTATTCCCGAGTAAAGTTCAGATAAGATTTACTCAAAAACTGATAATTTTAGAGAAAAAGCACAAGAGACTTTTTTTGTGTAGAAAACTTCAAATTTTTAAGTTCTGCTCACAAATTAAATTAAAAGTGTCACACAATACAGTTGAGGCTAAATTATACCTATCCCCCCCAGTTAAAAGTGTCACATAATAAAGTTGGGGCTAAATTATAACCGCCCCCCCCCCAGTTTCACCCGCTCCTGAATGATTTTTGTACATAGTTGTAATTTTTCCTTAAAAAGCCTAAAAAGTTAGATTCCTGTGTAAATTATCATTTGTTTATCTTCAGACGTTTCGAAAATATTAAAAAAAAAACATTTAGGTGAATTACTTGAACACCCTGTATCTCGGAAACTAATCACTTCCCGACCCATGTTTATAGGATATATTTTTCTTATTTTGAAAAGTTGTATTACTTAGTGAAGTTTGGCCTATGCAATTCGGGCACCCTGTATAGTAAGAATTAAATTCTATCTGGTAGTTTTTCGTTAAGTTAAAACTACATCAATTGAAATTTTGCAGCTGTTCTTCTCTATTGCTACATCATGATTGATCTAAAAAAAGGTGAAATTAAAAACAAAATAGTCTGGTCCTACATATTTGCGTGAAAAATTATATTTGCAGTCTACAACATTTTTAAAATTTGCCCATAGCTGTGGCGCCTTCGCGACGCGGAATATTATTGATTTTCTTGGTTCCTATAGGTATAATTTAAAGTTTATAGCCAAATAATAAAGTTAAATACTTCCAGGGAAAACGAAGCTTTGTTGTAAATTGTAAAAGACAACATGTCATGTTGCATGACGAGCTAAAAATACGTTAGAAACTAATACTAGAGAGATGTAAATAGAATTGATTAAATGAGAACCGCTCTTCACATTTTAAGATGAATTATTTTAGTTTGCAGTTTTCCCATTTATGATCATTGATTTTTCGACTGTTGACATATTTGTGGACTTAATAAGTTTCTTAAAAACATATTTGAGGAAGAGAGTCTTTTTGCTGAAATCGAACGTCTTTTATTAAACAATTGAAATCTCAAAACATCGTTTTTTCTCGGTTTTGTGTAAATATTTGCTCTCGTATTGGTCGTATTACAAAAATAAAAAATGGAGATTGTTTGCAATACATTTTTGTACAGATTCAGATATATAATACCTCTATTAAATACAGGGTGTCCCAATATTCCGCGTACTTGGAGCTACCTACCATTTGTTCTCATGGTCAAAGTAAGTTTATTTAACTTTTACCTATTTCAAAAGTTGCCTGATTTGGCCACTAGATGGCATCAAGGTATTACTGAAAACCACGAACTTCATATATATTGAGTTATATTGACATCCATTCTGGCCGCCATGATACGTCGCCAACGCCAAGGTTACGTTAAATGAACGGTCGGATTAGTCGAAATATAAAATTATAAGACATGGGCACCTGCCATAGTGGGACGAAATTAACCATTTTTTGGCCAAAATTAACATAAAATTAGCGAAAAAATTGCCTTTATAAAATAGGGTGATATTAAGGAGTGGAAGTAAAGAAAACTTAATTATAATTGGAAAAATATAATATAATAATTTAAAATATAATTACAAAATTAAAATTAAACCCAAAAAATAAATTATGACATATTTTAGAAAATAAAATCCTTATCTTTATTAAGTCACTCTCATAGTCACTTTGTGCCTCTCTAGAATCATTTCCAGATGTGGATGTACTCAATTAATCAAAATCAGAAGAAATTAAGGTTTCCGTTAATGCTGATGTACCCGACGGTGTTTCTGGGTCTTTCACAACTTTCATCAAAATACAGTTTCTTTCTGTCTTTCGCCCTGCTAATCCAGAAGTGCTGGGTAAATAATTTTCCACCACAACATTTTGATACCAATTAAATTTCTTTCAGCCAGTCAGGATTATTACTCAGAAAACGTTTTCCTGCTCTTCCACTTTTGTTCCATCGTTCTCCAATTTTGCTACAAACTCGATATATATATTATACCGTACATCATTTTAAATATTTTCTGGACGCTCTGACATATGTGGCTGGTTTAACATTTACAACGTACTGACACTTCACAAAAGAATCACAACCAGATTTTTCTTTCCATATTTTAAAAACATAGTTTCTACTTAGTCCCTCTTCATTTCCACCTGATATAAAAATAGAATAGAATATAGTTAAATAGGATAAAAAAGTGGAAAGAATATAATATTCTGCTAAAAGTAGATTAAAACATTATATAAATTAAATTATTTAATTTTCGCTTTTTCTCAGCAGCTAACGCCTAGGAGTTAATAATATTTAGTTTACAATTCCGAATGAACAACACTCTCTCACAACTGTAATTAGACTGACTTTGTGTACGTGCTGCAAAGGGTGTTTGCAGGTAAGGGTACTTTATTCTTCTGGGAACTAGTGCCTAATTATGTATGTATTTAGGTACATAATTTTAAGAAGTTGATTTTTGGGTATTTTGGCTAAGTTTTAAGGCATTCTGTCCCACTGTGACGTGTCGTGATTTTCATCGCGTCATGTTCTGTCACAACATAACACGACGTGATCGTATGTTACATCGAAGTAGTAAAACAAGGAAATGTCCGCGAATATGTGTGATTAAAAATATTCCGTGCATGTACGTAAGTGTGAATTAGCAATAGGTGCATCACGTGATACTCATCGTGTCACGTTTGGTCACGACGTCACAATTAATCTTGTTTGTTAAATCGTAACCTTGCTCCTTAAACACTCATCAAATTTCTTGTGTAGATTTTTATTTAATTATTATACAGGGTGTTCGACAGAGGGTATGCCAAACGGGAATGGTGGATAGGTGAGTCAAGATTGACTCACACACCCATTTCTACTTGATACTGCTATTTAGCCCAGATAAATTTGACTGCTACAAACAAATAAGTGAACCCATAAGAGTTCCCTTTTTCTTTTTGAGATATGCAACCCTAAAAATAAGCACTTTAGGACTTCAGTCTATAATTTCAAGTTGTTATGATTTCACAATAATCACTCATTAAGACAAAATTAAACAATTCTTGGTTCATCAAATTATTCTTGCCTTAGTGCTAGGTCTATTTTATTTGTTTGCTGAAATTAGTATGTTCTATATAAACGTTTAATCATAATTTTAGAGTACAATGTTGCTGAAAGGTTTTTGCCTAAACACACCAAAATACGAACATGTACAAGATATCGAAACTGCAATATACCGTGTGTCGCTCAGGCTCCACCGAGCATAAATTAGGCGACTGATTTTACCTCGAAATGTAATTAAAGAATTTAAAAAAATACTAATACTAATATGACTTGAGGTTTCAGTTGGGCATTGCCAACTACGAATACCTATTTGAACAAAAAAATAAAATAGTTGTTGACTGTGTACTTAATTTCAGAGACACCGGGTAAAAGTGAACTGTGCCGAAATCGAAAAAAATCAAATAGGTATACGCAATCGGCCACGCCCGACACCCAACTTCTACTCGTTTTACTACATAAATGTTAAATATTGAACTGGGTGACTCACCTAGACTGTTGCTTGTATTGTGTGCATCATCCTACTTTATAATAATTGCAATAATATCACATGTTTGACAGTTATTCAGAGGTCAAAGCAAATTTAGATATTTTATTCTGTAACGATGGTAGTATCAAATGCCTGTATGAATACTTTGATCCTGGTTAAATTTTTTTGAAAGTCTAATGTTGTACACTTAAATTAATGATTTTGCATTCAATAAGTAGTGCTGCTTTTTATCGTTCACTTTTTTTTCTATCTCTCTTTTTTCATTGTATATTTTCTGTGTTTTATTGTAGTTTATGCTTAATTGTATTCTGATTGTATTGCTATCAGCATTATTCTTTTTTAATGCTGATCACTTTGTAACCTTATCCTGTAATTGGGTTTATCCCGTTGGATAATGTACTTAAATAAAAATTTGAAAAGAAGATACATTATACAAGAAAAAAATATTATAATGTGTTTTCATTTGTTTCAGATTAGTAGGCAAGCATGCCCGAAGATAAGAAAATGGCTGTAGAAAGTGAATTACCCGCTAAAAATAAGCCTACAAATGTCCGTAATACCGGCAACACCTTGGCTCAGGTTACCATGCTAGATGGTACAGTTTTAGACGTTAATATTGAAGTAAGTCAAAAACAATCTTTTTAAATTTAGGTTTACTAAAAGGTACATCCAATTTACTTTTTGTAGAGAAAAGCCAAAGGCAAAGAATTATTAGACAGAGTATGTGAAGCTATCAACCTGATAGAAAGAGATTATTTCGGGTTGGTGTATTCTGACAGACATGACCCAAGAAATTGGTTAGACTTGGACAAAAGGATAACCAAATTCATGAAAGGTATTCTTGAAATACACCATTCTATACCTACTTGATATTTAACTGTTTAAACTTTGTAGTGGAACCTTGGAAATTTAGTTTCGAAGTAAAATTTTATCCACCTGATCCTGCGCAGCTACAAGAAGACATAACGCGGTACCAATTATGCCTGCAAATCCGTAATGATATTTTAAATAATCGCCTGCCTTGTTCTTTCGTTACCCATGCACTGTTGGGTTCGTACCTTGTTCAGTCTGAGTTAGGAGACTATGACCCTGAAACTATGGGGCGACATTACCTGAAAGATTTCAAGTTTGCACCAAATCAAACTCAGGATCTGGAAGATAAAGTATTAGAACTACATCGAACTCACAAGTAAGTTTGCAGTATGTTATAATGCCAAAAAAAATTTAGCAAGAAAATAGTAATGTAAATTCAACAAAATGATTTTTTAGAGGACAAACTCCAGCAGAGGCTGAATTACATTATTTAGAAAATGCCAAAAAATTAGCAATGTATGGAGTAGATTTTCATCCAGCAAAAGATTCTGAAGGTGTAGATATTATGCTAGGTAAATAATATATCGTTTTTAATATTTATTTATTAAATGTTCACGATACCTATTGCAAGAATCTTATAATTCCAGGTGTTTGTGCTTCCGGTCTTTTGGTTTACAAAGATCGATTGAGAATAAACCGATTCGCTTGGCCAAAAATTTTAAAAATTAGTTATAAGAGGCATAACTTTTACATCAAAATTCGACCAGGGGAATTTGAGCAGTTTGAATCAACGATTGGTTTTAAACTAGCAAATCATAGAGCAGCTAAAAAGTTATGGAAGACGTGTGTAGAACATCATACATTTTTCAGGTACATATATATAAACTGTATTTTATCTCTGTATAATACACACTGTATAGGCTGAAGTCATACCAGTTTATTTTTCATTACAAATATCACAAATTTTTTTAAATTTGGGAGTCTGAGACCAAGAATCTTATTATTTAAACTAAATATACTAGAAATTATGCCAGATAGACAGAGTCGTACTTTAAATTAATCTGTCAATGTCACGGAGGGTGGCCAGTGCGCCAAGATATTCCTATCTTGACGCAAAACAGAGTAAGATTTTTTATTTTACCAGAAATGTCATCATATTTCTGCCAAAAATACGATTTTTAAATTTCTAGTATTATTCTGTTTATTTTAATAGGCAAAAATTTGATGTACGACTCTGTAGTACTCTTATCAGCAATAATTGTGCCGACTTTGATATTTTAATGGCCAATTTTTATGGCCTTTTTTTGTGCACTAAACAAATAGAGACAACTATATGCACTAGAAAATCATAAGGTAAGACAAATGGAATAGATACTAATATACTTCAGTTATAAAAGATCGCATAGGATTGATACACATGCAATAGATATACTTGCAACAAAAAAATACATGAATGTGTTAAGTACAAAGCGCAAAGTAGTTCTTTCTCCAGAAGTTCATTGACTACAGAGTTCTGTTTATGATTTAGCTGATTTAGCAGACCAAAGAAAGAAATAAGGTGAAGCAGCTAATCGCCACACTTAGATCACCGTTATTTGGTTAATTGGATTGAGAAAACCATTGGCCAATGTCAAACCCAAAAACAGGTTTGGCCCCATAGACACCGCTTTCTTACGATCAATTTGCATTGTAAATACATACCCTCACTCCAATAATCTGATTTTATATTACAAAGAACAAGTTGAGTTACGTAAAGCCTAAGTTGTCTTTGGACCTCATGGGCCTAATGTCACACTATGACCTTATAATTGATCAGATTGCATCTTAAAAACAGTTCTGCACTTCAATAAACTGATTTTCGCATTGAATAAACTATTTGGGCTCTATAGGGCCTCAAGTTAGGTGTGGGCTCGAAATAATCTTTTAATTTTTTTTATCCATTCATATTGTAATCGTACTGATTAGTGTCTGGTGGTCTTATATTTTTCTTTTGTCACTTGTTTTGAAACTTTTACTTCTTTACATTACATGTTAGCTCATTTTAGCACTTTGACCCCTGTCACCTCGAAAACTTCATTTTAAAGACCAGGGCCCATTGAGAATTTTGTTCAGCATGATATGAAGACCAGCATACTTCAATTCCAACGATTTTGACCGACGGCCATTTTCTATATAAAAAGTGTGGGAAACTTTCTGGCAATATTTGGTGGCAACCTGCTAACAAACATCATTCACATCAGAGAGCATAATGTACCATTTAGGATCAAACACAAATTACCATATCAAGTGTTGCCTATCTTCTGACAACATAACTAGCTAGTAGTCTGTGATCTACATTTTGAACTAAAAAAATTATATGGCATAATTTAACCTCATGTACTCTCGCAAAAAGGGTTTTTTACTACAGATTTTTCCCTGTTTGTTAAGTATACTTTTTTACATAATTTACAATAACGTCTTTTGCATTATGTTAATTATTTTAAGTTGTTTTCTTTATACCTATTTAATCTTACACACATTCGCTCTACTGAGAAAGGAACTTGTGCTTGCCTTTTTAATTGTTTTTTAGTCTGAACTGGCCTCGTCTCATCCACCCACTCAATTTTCACGATGCTTCGCACCGTGGATGTTTGGCTAGCTCCGGTGTATGTGTCTGGTGAAGAAAGTGTTGCAATTTAATTTAAAGTAAAGTTTATTTTAGTTTTATTTGGGAGCATCAATATATAAATTTTAAAAGTACTTAAGAGAAAGACATAAAGTAAAAAAGCACTACTTGGAGTACATTTGGATACTGAGCACCTCGACTCTCAACGTGAATTCACATTTGTATTTAGTTATACTGCCTATTATTAATTATAAATTTATTGTTTATTGCTCCTGGTAAAGCCGTCATATGTTTCTTCTCTGTGAACGTCACCATATCGCCTAATTTTAAACATTCCATTCTAAAGGTTGATGTCGCCAGAAACCAATCAGAAATCGTCACTGTTTCCAAAATTGGGTTCGAAGTTCAGGTACTCTGGACGAACCCATTACGAAACGAAGAAGACACCTATAGAGCGCCCAGCTCCCCAATTTGAAAGATCTTTAACTGGAAAACGCCTTGCATCTCGAAGCATGGATCGTAAGTTCATAGCTGAAATGATTTTTTGCCATTTTGAAAATGATTTTTTAAAGCTTTAGGTGGAATACGACCAGAAGACGAATATAACGAAGGTAATAAACGACATACGATGTCTCACCCACCTGAGCATATTCCCGATATTGACAATCAGAGTCCTGCCAAGATTAAATCCCCTAAGGAAAAGAAGGAAAAAGAGAAGGTACAGTTCTAATTTCAAATATAGCTTTTCATTTCTACATTCATTTTGTTCTTAAACATTAAAGAACTTCGGTGGTTGGTCCAAGCCTGAACAGCAAAATTTATGTGCCTGCCCTTTGATTAAAAACTTTTTTGTTTGGATTTTAAAGCAATAATTTTTTGACTTATTAAATTGGTTGTGTTAATAACAACCTTAATTTTTTTAAATGATTTATCAACAGAATATATTTACTCGATCCCGACCGACTTATCTGATTGTTGTGTGTATGTCTGTCAAGTATTCTTATATAGTTGGAATTAAAAGTTTAATAGATATGATCTTCCTGAATAAATATTATCCCTTGTTTCAAAGTAGCATGCTCATCAATGTTAACATTTTTTTCAACTAAAGAAATAGAAGAGAAACAAAATCTAATGTCTAATGCTCAGATTTAATATCAACTTCCCAAGATTTCTCCGAAGCTTCCTGGCATCATGTTTTGAATATAAAATTCAGAATTATTCATGACAATATTATATTATAGTGTCAGGAAAAATGTAGACTATAAATTTTTATATCAGGAAGTAGCATACAGAATACCAATCAACTTTTATCTTTTTTATGTAGTTCTGAATTTCAAATATTTAGAAACAGTAATAATATAATGATGGTATATTAAAATACATCCTTAAATGCTTTAATTTATTATTTATAGGTTTGCAATTTATATTTAAATTTACAAAAATAGTTTATCATAGTTAAACTAGTTTTAATGGCAACTGCAGACTGTATGCAAAAACTTCAGATGACGTAAACCTATAAAAATGAATTTCATATTTATATCTTGATATTATAATAAAATTAAATTAAATTCCTTAACTAACAGATCATAACATTTTATTTTTGTACGGAATATATATATTTTAAAATTTATTTGTATCTTATAATATATTCTGTATACTAGTATATAGACCCAAGTGCCAGAGAGGAGACAAATATAATATGCGTCAAATTGAGGTTGTCTTATTTCCGCTGCTTCACTTCTGTATAATTGTTACTTTTTTATATTTGTTCTAATAAATTTTATTTTTTTAAATTATTTGTTGACATTTTTACCTTTTTGGTAATATAGTATCGTGACAAATTCTAAGTGAGAGTAAAAATCAATTTTTTATCGCAAAATTACTGATGTTTTCGTAGCTGGAAGGCTCCGAAATATTTTTGAAATTGATTTATTGTGAAACTCAGTTGTTAATTCTCGAAGCGTTAAAAGCGAGCCAAAAAAACTAATTATGTGGTTTAAATACGTTTTAGGGTATTTTTAAATTCGGTATAAAAAATTGCCGAAATCCACAGTGTTAATAAAATTTTTAAAAAAGTTGGGCCTGTTTCTGATATTTTTTTCGTTTGCAGTACAGAATTGTGAAGACTTCTATGATAGTCGAGTCAGTGAAGCCTAAAAATCTTCAAAACTTCTTAGTCCTCAGGGACAGGTCCGATTTTGATGATTTTTTTTTTATGCGTGTTAATATTATTCAAAATAAGAAACATCCCAAGTGGCGCAAATAATTATTTATATTGTTTCGGGGTGGAAATTAGTAAACCCAAAATAACCGCAGAAATCGATAGGGGATGAATTCTAAGCAAAAAATTCTATGAAGTTTATTCGATAAATCAATATTTTTCGAGTTATTTCTTATTTCTGTAGATACAATACGAACCAAGTTATGCCTCGTTAAAGGTGACTGTTTGCCGAAAACTGAATTCGAACCTTTCAGTTTTAAATAATGGAATAACGACGGCTTTTTGGAGGAAAATTTATCAGACCTTTTTTAAAATACTTGAAAAGATTTTTAAAATGGTTTTTGGAGCGATTAGATATCTTAAGAATTAAGGAAGTTAAAAAGTGATTTCAGAATACTTTGTGGAGCTGGAGGCTGAGTCGTTTTGATCGGCATTAGAATATTTTGATTGATTATATTTTCAACCACATTTTTCATGCGTTACATTATTTCCAGGCCACAACTGAACTTGTAAAGAGACCCTCTTCAAATGTTCAGCGGCTTATAGTTTTTGTGGGAGGCAATGCACCTAGTTGGACCGCTCTCTTGCTCTTTGCAGAAGGTTTGACAAAGCATTTGTATTGGTTTTTTAATGATAACTTCCTTAATTCTTAAGACATCTAATCGCCTCAAAAAGTATTTTGCAGGCCATTTCAAGGCCTAGAAGAGCCTGTAAAGTTAAACTTTCCTGAACCCTTCGTTTTTGAAATTTTTTAATTTATAGGGCTCTGGGATGGTGGTCCTCGCACTTAAATGCAAACTTAAAACGGTGAAATCTCAGGTAATTTTTATCTTAGAGAGATTTAAAAAAAACGCCAATTTTTTTCAAAGAAGAAGCTAAATATTTGTACTCTTGCATTTTTTTACGTATCTTCTTTAGTTTTTGAGTTATTGTAAGAAGAAGAATTTTTTTTTTTTTAATTTCAAAATTGAATCAAAAATTTTTTCAAATCTGCACATTCTAAACCATTCAAACTTCTAGAACATGTTGTTAGTACCGAAATGAAGTAAATTGTGAATGGATTACGTTTAATTTCCATTTTTGCGGTTAAGCTATTGGTTTTATTGCTGTATTTTTCTCCGAAAAAACGAGACAACCGATTTGTTTTCATCATAACTCTGTAAGTTTTTATGCTAACGACTTTTACTAAAGCTTATTTTAAAGGTATCTTCAAGTACTTTAGAAAAGATCTAATAAGTTTTCCTCCAAAACTTCGCCGTTCTTCCGTTATTTAAAGTTGAAAGGTTCATATTCAGTTTTGGCAAACAGTCACCTTCAACGAGCCATAAGTTGGTTCTTATTGCATCTACGGAAATAAGAAAAAACTAATCGAATTGTTATTTTATAAGCTTCGTTTTTGTTCCTGATGTCTAAGAAGCAAAAACCTGCATTGACATAAGTGAAACATGCCTACTAAATTTTGTTCAATTTGGTGAAGCCAATCAAAAATATGACCGATCGAAATTTTGAAAAAAAAATACAAAATACGTATATCAGAAATGAAGGGCGCTAGGAATATAATAAAGGCCATTTTGAAATCGTCCCAGGGTACTGTACTCCTCACTAACGAAACACCCTGTACATATCGAGGAATCTATAGTCTGTTTTTAAACCAGGAGGAGTAAACATGAAAGTTCCATTCACACCATAAAAGTAACTAGAAAATACACTAAAACCTTTTTGGCGTTTTGGGCAACCAACAATACACAACTACAGTGTTTTTGTGTGTATTTTATTACATTATATAATGCATCGACCTCTATTTGACCTCTAGATATTTTATATAGCATCCATACCATTTTCGCAATATAAAGGCGCCAAGTAATTAGCCACTTTTACCTTCAGATTTATACAAAAGAGATTAAGAACTGATATATAATGTGCAAACGATAAAATAGAAATTATAACCAAATAATTTATGACATGAAATTAAAATTTTTATAATATGTCAAAATTTACGACTATTGGCTTGTGTAAAACTGGCGAGGGCCTGTCCAATCACAGATGTATGATTTAGCGCGTTAAATTTAAAACGCTCCTCCTGGTTTAAAAACAGACTATATTGATTAAAGAAAAGAGCCACCTTCTACCTCATTTTGGCACAAGAAACTCTCTGGCATTTGGACTAATATATTCATGTTTAATCCAGCTATCAAGTTTTAAAAAAGATACAATTATATTTTTTATAAATTAGGACATATTGATCTTGAATTCAACTAATGAAAGTCATTTAATTATATAGTTTATTTAATTCAAGGAAAGTATATGAAAATTACAGTATTACATCTTTTTGAATCCCCCAATATATTTTCAAAGTAGACTAGATTTAGCATTAAAATAAATGTCCTTAAATATTCAGTCTCATTACATATTCACTTTGTTTCATTCGCCAGTTCATACATTAACACATTACCTAATAAACCATTTATAATAACAGGGCCAGAGGAAGAGGTGTGTGCTTTGCTAATTGTCAGTGTTTATATAATGTAATTTATCTATACTTGTTCGTTTATTTGTAACCATTTTATGAATTTGTCGAAATTGCTTTCCATCAAAAAACTATTTTCAAAATGTTTCTTTAAATTGATAAATGTTATTTCTTGAATTGCACTGAAACTAACCATTGTAAATTAAATAGCTTGCTCGGAAACACAGCTCTGGATCAGTAATGTCAGGAAGTTCAGCCAGTTCAGTTGAGGGAGAATACGAGGCGGAAAAAAATCAGAAGGTGTATACTTTTTTCTTTGTTTTACAGATCTGTTTTTGCTGCCGCCTTGTCTCTTGGTCTGCTGTATTTATTCGTTTCCAGTAGATCTGTTAGTTGTGTTAAAGAGGGTTATAGCTTTTTGTTGTCAGCATAAACTCTGCGTGTTATGTGGGTATTGTAGGGGTGTTGTGAAGTAAAGAGATGGTTATCTTAAATAAGAGTAAAAATAATGGTAATAGACCATTAAAATAAGAAAAATAGTACAAAGTTTTTTTGCCTGGAATCTACTATAAATTGGTTTGCTATGATTGTGTCAAGTTCTAGACGCCATTTTGAAAAATGGTTGCAAATATTGCTTGTATTATTTTTATAATGATAATAGTAATAATAATAATAATATGGCAGAATGTCAGCTTTAAGCTGCTATTAACACCAACCAGGGGATACAAAGTGATTAATTACCAGTTAATGAAAATACAATAAGACAGTATACAAAAACAAAAAGTAAGAAACAACAATTAACCTACATTCAAACTACTTAATTAATAGCATGATCTCCTATAACATTTGCTATTATCTGGGCACTATTGATGCTACCAAAAAAACTAGATGTAAATATTGTGCTTTTCACCTATTTATTCAAGTTTCTACATAATTCTTGAACAAAGTTGCAATCCTCTTTACATTAACACTAAAATGTTGAACGTTTATATTAACTAATCAATTTTGTTAAAAAATTTATATTTCAAGGAAATAAAATAATTTTACAACTTTAAATACAGCTTACTTAACAGACTGTTCTCATGAACATCCTGAAGTCCTTATAAGTGAAAAACACTTATAAAGTTGAAACAGGTTTAAATTATTTACAATTTAAATAAAATAAAAGCAGTTTTTAAAAATTAAACTTTTATATGTAAATTTTCTAGGATTGTTCTAAAGAAACTCTATAGGAAATTTTTTTGAAACATTGAATGAATAGTACTTGTTTTACCTACATAGAAATCATTTTCAGCCTAATACAGCACAGTGGCGTATATAATGCCCCCGCATGCCCCGCATTGGGGGGGCTCAAAGGCAGTGTAAGACTTTGTTTATAATTTATTTTTATAATAAGTAGTAATAACAATGCAAAGTAAGAATTTAATCTGAACAAACATATTAGTTAACCCGACAAGCAATTAATACGTTCTGCCCGCCTATATCCAGCGAGACCTGCCACACTCCGTTATTATAACTTCGTCATCATTTCAGAAGTCATAATATAAACATTTCTTTCAGTCGGCTACGCTACTCAAATTTCCGTCCTCGGAAACCACGCTGAATTTCTGAAGTCGTACCCTAAACAGAACAAAATCTACATAAGCATTTTACTAACAATATTAATAAATGAGCCTCTTTTCCTTGAAACATTATATGTTTTCAATAGCAAATAATAAAAGTACATATCATGCTCTTTTAAAAATAGAATATTGTTACAGAATTTAATAATAGAATAGAATAAGAATAGAATAGAATTTATTGGTGCATTTGAATAAACATTAATTCATTTCACAAGTCAAACAAAACAAAACACATACAAGGACTAGTGTTATACAATATAAAAATTTAAAAGTCTAAAAAATAATTTAAATAACATGTAAATAAAATAAATAATCACAAAACTACGTGACCCAGTTTTATTCGATAGAGAAAAATTCTTCAACCTTAATGTCACAGTCCATAAACTCCTTTATGCTATAGAAAGCCTTCGATACAAGAAATCTTTTTATTTTATTTTTATATACATTATAAGCTAGGTTTCTTACTGAGAATGGTAGTTTGTTAAAAAACTTTGGTCCATGGAAATCCACTCCATTGTGAGATTTACCTAGCCTACGATACTCAATGTATATATATATAATAATATTAATAATAGTCATTGGAAAAGTGGCTTAGTTTTTTATGAGATTAGACAGTTTTACAGTTATCGCACATCTTAGTAGTTACCGAGTCCAAATCAATAAATGTATGGCATACTGCGCACATATGCTCCACATTCATTATTCCCCTCGGCAACCCCGTTTCGGCAATAACTCAAAACTGTTTATTTGTAACGTTTACATTATACATTATGGCAACGTTTGTCCAAAATAATTATACGTTTAAGATACAACGTTTGTACATCGTTTTTGAACACGTTTGTTCACGTTAGTGACGTCACATTCGTTTTTGTCCACGTTGGAATCGTCCGTGTCAGTACTACTTCCATACGTTACGGAAAAGGGTTTCAATTTATCGGAAGAACATACCCCCGTATACGATTTACGTGATCGTCGTGTACCTGACAGGTCTTCGATTACGTAGCGATCATGATCTAATATTTTAGTTATAGTATAAGGACCACTATATTTGGGCAATAGCTTTTTACTTTGACCCTCGTTGGTAGCTATTTTCTTTCGTAATACTACTTGCTGCCCTATATGATATTGGTGACTTTCCTTGCGTTTAGAATCGTAATATTTCTTTTGCATAGCCTGACTATCTTTAATCTTTGTACACGTTGCGTTACGTGTCGATGTAATATCTTTATCGTGAAAGTCTTCCGTTATAGCCGTGCTTAAAAATGATCCGTGTACACCTCGTGGTCTATAGCCCAACATTAATTCATAGGGACTTTTCCCAGTAGTTTTGTTTACTACAGAATTTAAACCAAATCGTATTTGGCCAATAGATTGATCCCATTTTGTCTCATCTTCAACGGTACTAGACAGAGACGTTAAAATTGTCCTGTTGTACCGCTCAACTTGTCCATTAGCCCTGGGAGTGGCGGTTGCATTGAAAACTACCTTTATACCCAACTTTTGAGTAAATGTTGCAAACCTTTTGCTCGTATAGCAACTCCCTCGATCACATATGATTCGTTTTGGTACACCGAACGTTTCGATAATACTTTCACAAAACGTTATAACAGGGCCGGCTCGTGAACTTCGCACGGCTCTCATGAAGACAAATTTCGTAAATGCACCTACAGCAACAATTAGGTACGTATTACCTCTAGTGCTTTTCACAAAAGGACCAACATGGTCTATATGTAAAGTATCCATAGGAGTTGGCACTTTGCCAATTGGATGCAAAACACCCTCTTTTTTTCCACTTGGCTCTTTATTGTACAAACAGTTTAGGCAATGAGATATGTAATTGTTTACATATTTCCGCATATTTGGAAACCAATAATTCTGACTTATATACTTGATTGTTTTTTCTAATGCAAAGTGTCCTGCACCATCGTGATGGTACATTGTAACACATCTCCGTCCTGCTTTTGGAACGACCCACTTAGGGCCATTTGTCGTATTTCTGTAAATGCGATTGTTTCTCAAGATATAATCTTTGTGAATTTGTTTCTCCTCTGAGTCTGTCGGTTTCTTTGATAAAACACCATGTAAATATTTACATCTTTCATCCTGCATTTGCGCTGCTAAAACCCAGTCATCTTCGGAGATATTAACGTTTAATATCTCAATTTCATCATGGCCATCGTATGGCTCTACTGGGTTACGACTGAGTGCATCTACATGTGCCATCTTCGTTCCTGGGCGATATTCGACTGTGAAATCGAATTCCTGAATTGTTAACCACCATCGACCAATCCTAGGTATCAAGTCTCGCTTAGACATTGCTGTTCTTAGAGCACTGCAATCTGTGACAACTTTGAAACGTAGGCCTATTAGGAATATTCTGAATCGCTGCAATGTATTTACCACAGCCATTGCCTCAAGCTCATATGAATGATACCGTTGTTCTTCCTTACTAGTTTGTCGACTAAAGTAAAATACTGGCTTCAATTTATGGTCTTTTTGCCATTGTAGGAGTAATCCCCCTACTCCCCACTTTGAGGCATCAGTATGTACTTCCGTTTCAAGGCTGCTGTCGTATATAGCCAGTACAGGCCTGTTTTTCAATATGTCTTTCAGCTTACAAAATGCGTTTTCTTGTTCTGCGTTCCAGTCAAACTTAACATCCTTTTTGACCAACTTCGTCAGTGGCTGTGCGATATGTGCGAAATTCTTCACAAATTTTCGGAAGTAACTGGAAAGACCTAGGAATTGCCTAACCTCGTGAACGTTTCGCGGGGTTGGGAACCTTTTTACGGCCTCAATTTTAACAACTCCAGGCCGTATGCCCTCCATACTAATCTCGTGCCCCAGATACTCGATTTTCCTTTGGAAAAACTGACATTTTTTTAGCCTTAACGTTAGGCCAGCATTTCGCAAGGTATCTAGAACCTTTTCTAGAGCCGCAAGACCTGCTTCAATAGTGGGTGAAGGTATCAATATGTCATCCATATACGCTAGAGCAGTCGAAAATCTCATCATACCCAATACTTGATTTATTGTACGCTGAAACACTGCTGGAGCATTTACCAGACCAAAAGGCATCTTGAGATACTCATACTGGCCATCTGGTGTCACAAATGCTGTCATGTGTTTAGAATCGTCTGCCATTTTAATCTGATGATACCCACTAGCCATGTCCAAACTTGTAAAGTACTTGGAGCCAGTAAGAGCTAGCAAATTATCATCCACCCGAGGAAGGGGATAACAATCTTTTATCGTCTTTGCATTTAATGCCCTATAGTCTACACACATTCTGGTTTCTCCAGTTTTCTTTTCAACAAGGACTATCGGACTAGCAAAAGGTGAGCTCGATTCTCTTATAACTTTGGCTGAAAGCAATTCGTCAACCATTGAACGTACTTTTTCTCTTTCGCTCAATGATAGACGATATGGCCGATACGTTACCGGCTGGTCGTCTTTTAAACGAATTGACATTTCAACCCCCCGGGCTTCCCCTAGCTCGTATACATTCTGCGCGAAGACGTCTCGGTAATTATTAAGTAGGTGTAAAATTTTGAATTTATTATCGTCTGATAAGTCAGTATTCATGTGCGGTAATATATCAGTAATCGTGAATTTTTGTAAATCGTCGGCGTCAACCTTAAGAGTATTTACCTGGCGAGCCTCAGTACTCGTATCCAATGAGCAAGGTACTCCTCGTGCAATTACTTGTTTCGTAAAGAAATTCAGAGTTTGGTCGGACACGTTTAAAATTGGGACATATGGTTCATTTGCTGATACCACGCAGCGAGGTAGAACATATTCTTTGCAGGGTACCATGGTTTTTCGTAGTTCTAGAAATAGATCTCCTTTGTATTCGGAATCTTGAATGCAGTGTACCACTCCGACATGATTAGCAGCAATGGAAACGTTTTCCTTTGCCATTAACTTTACTTTGCCTGGAGTTGGTAATGTATTGATTTCTGGCAGCTGTGCGTAACTGGAATCGAACAGTCTTAACTGGCCATCCTTAACAACGAGAACCACGTTGGCCCTATTTATAAATGGCTGACCTATCAAAACTGCCATCTTTTGCAGTCCGTTGGGTACAACCACCAAGGGGACATCGGCTTTAATCAAATCCACCTCCACAGCTGCTGAGACGGTACCCAATGTTTTTATCCTTCCTCCGGCGTAGCCAGTTACATAAATTTGCTTGGCTGTATCCCATACTAGATTAAGTTGTCGGGCCTCCCTCTCTCTAATGGCGACCACTTGACATCCGGTATCGATATAACCACTCAATTCACGTCCGTTAATTTTACATATTACGTCATAACAATCATTGTTTATTGCAGGGCTGCTTTGACAAATTAGTGTATCTCTTTTCGACGGACCTGGTTTATTTTTGAAACAGAATTCGACTGTATGCCCCAGTCGTTTACAATTTGTACATTCCAGCCTTGGTTTGGGACATTTATTTTGGGTGTGTCCGGTTTGACGACAATTGAAACATTTTAGGCCTTTCCCATGATGGTCCAACTTCATTCGTAGATCGGAAACTTCCTTTTTCTGAAATTTGGTAGGTTGTGATCGGATTGAAACTGTTTCATCACTTTGCCTTTTATCAATACTCAGAGTCGATAAATACTCCCGATAAAGGTCCTCAGGATTTTGATAACGTCCAGCCTTCGCTCCTGATTGAATGGCATAATCCGGAATACCATCGATAAGCATAGCAACAGCATTTTTGCCACTTATCTCACATTGTCTTAATAACTGCATTTTCCCAAAATAATATTCAGTCCAAGTTTCATGAACAAGTTTGTTTCTTTTTACTAGTTCTTTTAATGCACTTGGAAAATCAACATGGTCAGGGAAAGCACGTAAAAGCATATTTTTCCATTCGACCCAAGAATATTTATAAGTATCTAAATTTTCATACCAAGTTTTAGCTAAGCCAACCAGCCTTGCTTGCATATGATATATTGTAGTCTTTTCATCCCATCGATTTATTTTCGCAAGCTGATCAATTTTAGCAAGCCACTTATTAATAGAAGTATTTGGCTTACCTGGAGAAAATTCGGGAATGCAATCCGATCGAATAGAAATACGCGTAACGCTTTCTTTCGCATCCTGCTCATCTAGTAATTTTCTAACAAGTTCCTCTAATTGGTGAATTCTCTCTCCTTTAGAGCCCGCACGTTGCGACTCTTTATCCAGTTCAACACAATTTTTGTTATGCTCATCAGAGTGATTTCCTGGCCGAGGACAACGTTTGCCCACCGATCTAGGAATACTTCTTGTCTTATTCGTTTTAGAACGCTTAAAACGCCCTGTATCACGTTCACTAGATGATGAACTTGACGATGAACTATCTGACGATGTGCTACTGGACGAACTACGCGAACGACGTCTTCGTTTGCCCATTTTCGTTTTATGGTCACTTGTATTTTTGTTTATTTATTTCTCACAAATAACAATCACGAAACTTTCACTTCGGATAGAGCGTCTCTATCCCACCGCTGCAAACTGTAAGACTTTGTTTATAATTTATTTTTATAATAAGTAGTAATAACAATGCAAAGTAAGAATTTAATCTGAACAAACATATTAGTTAACCCGACAAGCAATTAATACGTTCTGCCCGCCTATATCCAGCGAGACCTGCCACACTCCGTTATTATAACTTCGTCATCATTTCAGAAGTCATAATATAAACATTTCTTTCAGCAGGGGAAATTTCATCATTTTTACAACAAAAAAATTATGCAATATTTAATGAATGTTTTAATTAAAAACCGCTTAAGACTGACATTTTTTACCAAAGTGTAAATATGAAGAATCAAGATGGGTGCAAAATAGCAGGGCACTTTCAGAAATCTGCGGGGGAAGGGAGGGGCGCACATACTCTTAGTTATGCTACTGACACAGCATTTTAAAAAAGAGTAGGCCTTTTAAGTAGGAGTTCAAATCAAACTAAATAAATTTACTTGAAAGTTTAAACGTTACGATGTGTTTTGAGCAATTAGGTGTCGTATAAAATGTTTGCCTTAGTTTTAGAGATATTTTTATTTACGCATTTCAAACATGCGCTTGTTGATGAAGTCACTTTCACTTAGACTGCACAGTAAATTTAAGCTAGCTTTCTTGGCTGCAATGATTACGGCAAATTGACAAATGACGAAGTGACAGTCAGCTTCTCTCTTAACAGCAGAAAATATTCCCAGTGTTAGGTCCTTTTTCTCCCTACTTTTACTGTTTTAAACCACAATTTTTTACTATTTTCCTCGTTGGAAAGGTAAGGGAATATTTTATTTGAGGTGTTAACGTTAGTGTTTAACTATCTTGGCGCGACACACTCCTTGAACATCTTAGCTGATAAACACAATCCTAACGCAACTTTCTGACACTGATATAAAATGACAACTGACAAACAGAGCAGTGAGCAACTAGCAATTAAAACAGCAACTTTATAAAATTAAAGTGGTTGTGGTGCCGTCGAAATCAGTGTTTAAAGGACGTGCTAAATTTCACGTTTTTTTCCCCTTTGAATTAAAGCTGTAAGATTTAAAAGAAAATGATTGGTTTCCTTCTCATTACTTGTGGGAATACATTTGTAAGGATTTTTCTGTACAAACAACAGATTCTGAGAAACGGTTCCAAGAAGTATGTGATGTGAATTGTAGAGGTAATTAAAAATCGTCGGTGAAATCAAAAGTGTACTCCCCGCAAGTTATTTTATCCAATTAGTGCTATATGTATAACATTAGCTCATTTAGCAAATTTTTTCACATGCGATTTTCTCTATTAATCCTAGAAAAAAAGTTACCTCCGCCTCTTATATTTATTTCTTACTTAATATACTTAGCCCAGTTGTCAGAGACACGAATTGATAAAAACCGATCACTAAATGTTATATGGCTGGAATTTTCAGAATAAGTAGTTTTGTTGGTGTAGAATAAGATAAAAAAAATTTACAGCTGTAAGATGCCAGCGACCCCTAAAAAAATCTAAAATATTGGCCGAAATTCGGTTTTTGGCCAATAACTCGGAAAATAAAAAAAATATATCAAAAACTAATACTACTAGGCGATAGAGGGGAAAATTTCATATCAAGAACGTATATGAATTTTTTTGTACAATCAAAAATGTAGGCGCCAGATTTTTTTTAACGCATGAGAATGGAACGTGGCGACACATAAGTACGGCTCGGGAAGCGTGCGCGGTCACGGACACGCTACACTAAATTTGTTGTAACTTTTGAACTAATTAATGAAATTGAGCTCAAGAAAGCTTAAATGAAACAAGGAACATGTGGCTATTGGATTATCACATTTTCAAATATAAAAATGAATGTATGTAGGAATAGTACATATATGAAGTAGGAACATAAAGAGATTTTCGATGAAATCGGTAAAAGATCTACCATTTCCACAATTTTTAAGATAAAAATCTAAAACTTTCACATATTACTCTGAAAGTACTGTATAAAAAGATCCAATGGATAGGTATGCCAAATAATTTTTGTGATAAAAGATATTAACGATTAACGTTTATTTTACCCCAAGTTTCACGAATTTTGGACCAAACAAAAATGTTCGTAAAATATGGAAATTTAATTCAATTTTTAGGGTAAATCCACTTAAAATATCTTAAAGTACACATTTCAAGCTTTAAAAATCGCACCTACAGAAATCTAATAACGCGATTTAAATCAAATAGATAGTTATACATATCAAATTTTATCACTTTCTCAAGATTTTGAAATTTTGGAAGTGTACATCTTCAAAAATAAATTTTTGAGATTTTTCAATTATCGGATTTTTTTATGCATTACTTCAAGGGTAATATGTGTAAGTTTCAGACTTTTATCTTAAACATTGTAGAAATGGTAGAGCTTCTACCGATTTCATCGAAAATCTCTAAATGTTCCGAATTCATATATGTACTATTCCTACATATATTCATTTTTATATTTGAAAATATGATAATCCAATAGCCACATGTTTCTCGTTTCATTTAATGTTTGTTGAGCTCAGTATCATTAATTAGTTCAAAAGTTACAACAAATTTAATGAAGCGCGTCCGTGACCGCGCGCGCCGTGCTTATGTGTCGTCACGTTCCATTCTCGTGTGTTAAAAAAAAAATTGAGCGCCTACATTTTTTATCGTACGAAAAATTTCATATACCTTTTTGATATGAAATTTCCCTCTATCGCCTAGTGCTATTAGTTTTTTGATGTTTTTTTTTTTTTGTTTTTCGAGTTATTGCCCAAGAACCGAATTTCGACCAATATATTCAATTTTTTTAGGGGTCGCCGGCACCTTACAATTGTAAACTTTTTTTATCGTATTCAACACCAACAAAACTACTTATTCTGAAAAATCCAGTCATATAACATTTAGTGACACCTTAAAACCCCTGACGACTGGGCTAACTTGGTGTTTATTTCATAAGATAAGAAAGTGTCTCGCTTGCTATAATTACCCCTGCAAATTCTTATTTTCAAGGTCTCAGCAAAAAACTTTTGAAAGACAACGACTTTTCAAATTGCAAATCATTATTTGTTCAAAAGATCATATCTCCGTCAAATTTTCTCTTACAGAAATGAAATAAAAAGCAAAGTGAATGTGGTTTATTAATCCCTAATGTCTTGAATTTTTTATAACTTCTACAGTTTGAGACGAAAAGTGTATATTGGTTGCCATTTTTTCAAAATGGCGTCTCAAGGCAAATAGTCACTGTGCATTTGACACAGTGAAAGTAACCATGTTTTAAGTAGATTCCATGTAAAAAAACTTCATTTTTAAGATAGACTGCTCATTTTATTGAACTGTAAATAATTATGTGAAAATATAATGTTGAAATAAATGTTTACAACAAATTAATTATTAAGTCATTTATTAAAACACTTATTTTGTTTCTAGCACTGTATTTTACTGTAACTTAATGCTACTATAGTTTCGATACTTCAACGTATCATCTTCAAAGCGACTCAAGTAGATGAATGAACATATATTAAATATATTAAAAAGGGGTGTTTTATATAGGTCCAATATTTACTTCATAATCCTTTAATCCTATTATTACTTTCTGTTAATTTTAGTTCTGATAATTTTAAATGCTCTACACCATAGTAATAAAAATAGGTAAGTAATGTAAATTATAAATAGCTTAGGTTTTCTCTTATGTTCATTCATTTACTTGCGTCGCTTTGAAGATGATACGTTGAAGTATCAAAACTATAGTAGCGTTAAGTTACAGTAAAATACAGTGGTAGAAACAAAATAAGTGTTTTAATAAATCATTATGATCGACTACCACAAAGTAACGGCTAAATCCATCAATTTTTTAATTATTAAGTATTTTATGCTTGAGATATTTTAAACAAATTATTTTATACCTCTTTTAACAAATTTATCTTAATTGTAAATAAGTTCATTAACTTGTGAATCACTGCTGTTATCATCCGTAGTAATAAATGATATAAATCAACAGATAGCGCACTACTCGAACTCATTCATAGTTATTATAATTACTTCATATCGATTTAAGTTTACTTAAGGTCACCATCTACACAATTTTTCATTAAAATGAAATGTAAATCATCCTAATTACTTTGAATGTACAAAAAATGATAGCTTGTAGGAAATGACAAATAGTGTAAAAACCATAAATATTTTCATGTAAATGGCTTTTTTAGTTTTTTTCAAGCTTCAGTAATAGTCTTTTGCTGCTTATCATTATCTTCATTTCTATTTTATCTATATAAAAATCTTATTTATTTATTTATTTTCTTGTAATAGAAACCTATCGGTGGGGTAGCTGTCTTACCTTCTGGCGGTTTGTTTGGAAAGAAAGACAAAAAAGGTGAGAAAGATAAGGAAAACAGAGATGTCAATACCCCAGAACAAAATGGAATTGATAACGATTCTCAGCTTAATTCAAGCAATGAACTCGAAAAGTCGCCCAAGGATAGAAAAGAAAAATCAAAGGTAAATACCATACTGCATATCTCTCTAATTTATGGTGTGTGTATATATTGATATGTTCTTGTCAGTTTACTAGATTGTAAAATTTATTTTCAGTGAATAAGCCAGTGAGTCACTAGTGAGTAGATAGTTAATATCTCCTCAACCTTTATTAAAGTTGTGGGAAATTCTAAAATTATTTAAAAGTCTGTGGGATGTTTAAAGTGAGTGGTGGCAAGTTAATTCTAGGATTTTAAATGAAATATATTTTTGTTTGATTCTTAATAGGCTTGTTCTATGATATTTTTTTTATATGATTTTTAAACGTTTTTAGTAGTACTCGATATTCTTATTATGCATTTAAAATTTCATATTAACTTTTTCTGTTCTCGAGATATAGGGGGTTAAAATTAGTAATAGTTGCAAAAACAATGCGCTTGTTTGTGACGTCACTATATGCAACTTTGAACTCGGAGATCTATCGAGATACAGCGACCACTAACAGCCGTTTAATAGTAAGTAAATTTGTGGAAATGAGGGCCGTTTTAGTTGTCTAATTAAAGAGGAAGAGTGGCGTTTTGTTCCGATACCAAAGTGAATCGGTAAAACCGGAAATCCGGCTTTTGGCACAGGTGAACGAAAGATGGCTTTACTGTTAACCATTGAAAAACATCGAATTTTCAAAAATTCATAACCAAGTAAATACGTGGAATGGACGTTCGTTCTAGGTCTCTATGGAAAGAACAAGATTGGCCCTTTCTCCTGATCCCAAATTGTACAGGGAAAATCGGAAATTCGGCTCTGCAAGAGAGAGAAAAAAATTCGAAAATATAACATCTTGAAATGCTCATATCTAAGGTAATTCTTGTAGTGGAGGATTGATTTTGGTCTCTATTTAAAAAGGCAGATTGGCATTTTATCAACATAGTAAGTGTCACAGTGGAAATCGGAATTTCCGCTAGGTCTATGCGAAATAAAAATGGCTATTTTCGTAAAAATTGAAAACCGTAAGTAATTCAAAAATTCATAACTAAATAAATACTCGGAGTGGAACGGCGCTTGACGTCTCTATGGAAAAAGGAAGAGTGGGACTTTCTTGTGATACCAAGTTGTATCGGAAAAATCGAAATGTCGGCCCCTCGCGAGCGAGACAAAAGTGGCTTTCCGGGACCTTACAAATTTAAAAAACGTCGAAAAACATGGAATTTTCAAACGTTCGTAACTAAATAAATACGGCGATTGGAAGCTCGTTCTATGTCTCTGTGGCAAGGAGAAGGTCGGCAATAAATTGACATTGTAAATTGCAAAGTCAAAATCGAAAATTCGGCCCGACTGGAAGGGCCCGACTGCGAAGGCAAATCGTAATTTTTTAACATTGGTAACATTTCTCTAACTCATATTCACCTACAATTCCTCGACTGCCTGTTCCTAAATATAGCGGGCGAGAGAGATAGACGATTTTTGCTCGTTAATTACTCAAAAACCATTAAAAAGAACCTCTCCCAATTTATCCTAAACAATATAAATTTAATTCCCAAGTCGAATGACACCGGCCGCGTCTCGAAAAACCGCCCCCACGAAAAGCATTTGATAGATCCGATTCGTAATTTTAGAAGGACGCAGATCAACATGATTAGTATATTAGATAATAACAACTAAAAAGCAACGAGTCGACTGAGATCGCCGAGTCTATGTGTATAGTGACGTAGCGCCTGGCCACACCCTATTTTCGCGAGGTGGAGGTTTGTAATTGTTTTTAAGATACTAAATGTGCGAATAATATTCTGATTTTTGCAGATTCTTTATTTTATTTGCAAGAACCGTATTTTCATAAATTTGACCATCATTTCACTTTAAATGTTAGTCAAGACCATGAACAAATTTCCAGGCCTCTCAGAGTCAAATTTAATATATATTAAAACTGTCATAACACAATTTTTCAAATGGAAGACCCTGTATGTTTTTCTTTAAATGTTGCAGCAATGAATTACCTATAAAAGAAGTACTAGAATTATAATAACAAAAATGGTACTCAGTACATCGCAGTGAAAATTCTGTATGTTTTGCATTCTACCTTGAGTATTTATTCATTTTCTTTTTAAACCTGAACTGGTGTTCCTAAGTAAGGTAGACTCAATTGAATTTAATTTGTTTTTAATGAAATAAGTAATGGTAAGTGGAATTAGCTGTATTATATATTTTTGTGGTGACTGTACCTCTGATGTAACCGTAACAAAATTAATTCTCAAATGTTTATTTTTATTTTTCAAACGGTTATTTGAAAAAGAACATGTAATATAGACCAACTAATATTCTAGCAAATCGTCTTGGTTTCATTAGTCTAGTTAAAATAGTTTTCCAGAAAAACGAGCTTAGAAAATTGTCGGCATATGTTTCATCAACGATTTCAAGGGCCAATGGAATTTAAGTGCTGAAACTTTGCCATTGTGTTCCAATGACTTGCCAATAATAAACATAAGTTATTTCAAAAATCGCTTTCGGAGCCGTTTTGCTTGGCCTACCTCACTAGACCCTCTTTTATATTATATATTTTGGATACTCAGTTTAAATAGTTATCTACCTATCATTAATCTGGTATCACCGTGTAGATAATTGGTTACCGAAATATTTTAAATAATAAATAAAAATATGCAAGATATTCCATTTGATAGAATTGAATTAAGACAGTTTAAAAATGTGCAAATTTAAATCGCCTTGGAAAACACTCTGTAAAATTGCATTCCACTCTGAGAGGCTTGGAAATTAGTAGAAGGTCTTAACTAACATTCAAAGTGAAACGGCAATATTTATGAAAACGTGTTCTTTGCCACAAATGTATTTTTTTTCGTAAAAAGTGGAATAACTTGGCAACGTCACAGTGTTAACTCCAAAACCAATATACAGTGTGTCTGTTTTAAATGAGTCACTCTATATATCTGTTGCTATTTAAGATATCTAAATGTTTTCGTACTAAGCCATACCAAACGTTCCCTGATTAATATAAGACTATATCAAAATTTAAATTGTTTCGAAGTGAGCTAAAAAATTACTTGGTTGAAGGCTCTTTTACAGCATAGATAAATTCTGCACCTCAACAAAAAAAAAATGTTTTTTATTCATAGGGCATAAACATTTATGTAATGAATGAATATTTGTTATGTTATACATGTTATTTATATATTTATTTATTATACTTTTGATGCTAGGCATATGATCTTAAACCTGTGCTTTTTTGTAATTTTGATGAAACCATTTTTTGAAATTTTTGGCAATATTGAAGGTTAATAAATGCTATGCTGTTCTATTCTATTCTATTTATTTGTCTCATTTTTTACAATCAGATTTGATCTAAACCTTTTTCTAATATCTCGTCAAATAGCTAAGGTAGTGGCATTTAAAAAAAATTACACTTTTTGAATTTTTGCCTGTAAGTCACAAAAAAGGCTTTACATGTCAATTTGGTTTAACAACGGGATACCTCTTCCAATGAGCTACAGGCCTGGTACGAAAACATTTTGATATCTTAAATAGCAACAAAAGATATATGGAGTGGCCCACTTAATGCAGACCAAACAGACCCACTATATGGGTAGATAGAGAATTGTTTTTCATTTCTCTAATAAAAATTAATTTTTATTATTATTATTTTTTTAAATTCTTGTATTAGCTTGCCACCACTACGTGAAACGCTGTCTAGATTTAAAAATACATTTAAAATATACCTCTCTTGATTTTCCATGGTATCTGAGACATTTGTCAAATTTCAAACGATTGAGGAGATATTGGCCATCCACAAACTACTAGCTCACCCTGTATAATTTTTATTAACAGACATATTCCTACAGTTGTAAAATTTTCACAGATCTAGTATAACCATTTTCATTTTTTATATACATTTGAGTAATGTGTACATGCTGTACGTACCGGATGTGCCAAAATTAATTACTCTTATTTTGGGGTGTAATGATTTTGTTTATATAAATATTTGTCCTAAAGTAATTCATCTTTTAACCATTGTTTAATACAATATTTTGATGAAATATAGTTATTTTTAAATGATTGATTAAATATATATTTACCAATTAAACATAAAAAAAATTGTACACAACATGCATTTTTCATTCATTTAAGCACAAAAAATAATTCAACCCTCAACTTTCTTCATCGTGCTTACATTATAAAAACTTTGTAGAATAAGTTTGAAGAATTTTTGAGGCTGATTTGTCATTTTCCATATTCTAAATTAATTATGATTTTGGTAGATGTCACTTTTAACGCTTACGGATGTAAATATCTTTATTCATACCTGTCAGTACGTTATAGAGTTAAATAAAACAGTTAACGCAAAATATAAGCACGATCACAAAACTATACAATGGTCAAAATTCGGTCATATTTACAATGGATATCGTTTTTAATTAATCAATATTTTCCCGCAGCTGAAATATTCGTTTCCACACCACCATAAGATAGAGTATACAGCACTTTTTTTTTATGTGGAGTTAATCCACAACAGCAAACTTACCACACAGTTTTCTTTGTTGCAATCTTGTTGATGTTGATGGATCTGGTTCATCCCTCTGGTATTGAATAGTACTTGTTTCTGTACCTGATTCCAAGTGTTTAGCATATTATAACAATTTTCAAAAGTATAATTTATGAATCGATGTTCTTAAGCTCATCTCAGCCAATGACAGAATGTAACACGTCAATTTGGGATAAATATTTATATACAAAACTCAACTAGTTCCTTTTCGAAAATTAAAATTGTTAATTATGGAACATCCTGTATGTATTATAATTATACAATCACATAAATAATTTCGATGAAGATTCTCCTACCTTAATTTTTGTAAAAAGTAATGTAGTAGTAGCTTTTCTATTTGTAACTTTTAGCAGATTTTTGATGAATTGCTAGTAATTTTATTTAGTGCTCCAGAAGAATTAAAAACAAAAGAATACCAAGGTTTTTACTTATCGTTTATATTATATATATAGTAAAACTCGTGTGTCCTTCCAGGGTTCTTTTGATTTTATGTTCGCTAGAGTTTAGGCTAGACGTATTATGTAATGCATGTATTAATGTGCATGTTCTTTTGCTTTTGCGTATTAGAGTCCTGGTTTCCTATTTGGTAAAAAGGACAAATCTCCAAAGGAGAAAAAAGAAAAAGAAAAACTCCCAGCCTCTGCCGAAAAAGAAAAAGGTGGCCCGCCACTAGGCTCACCACAATTGCCTGGTTATACCAGGGAATACGATTATGAAGCAGCTGATGAACAAGTAACCCCCCGCAAACCTGCCGTTCAAGGTTTCAGTTATGAGAATCAACCATCCCCCTCTAGTCCTAAAAGTGGTCCCGAATCACAGCAGTCGCCTTCTACAAAGAGAGCTACGGCCACTGCTTTCAATTATGCGCCTGGGGATGTAAATAAACTGAACAAACCGACGTTTAAGGATCCTAAAATTGATTCTGCAGCATTTTTGGCGGGTGAGCAATACTCCCACGAAGCTCCACTTAAAACCAGCTCCCCTGCACAAGTCCCCATTGGAGCTGATCTTGCCGGTGTTGCAGCTGCTGCGGCTGTGGCAGCCGGTGGTAAGAAGACAAGACCAGTTAAATTACTTGTCATTACCGGTAATAGAGATCCTAAAACGGGACAAATAGATTTGGATACGGCTACTGTAGACCAAACAGTAGGTCAACAGAATACTGAAACTGGATTAATAGATAGTAAATATGGGCTAATAGATCCTTCGAATGGAACTTTAATAATTACCGACCCCACAAATGGACAGAAGGAAGTGGTTCAAGGACATATCGACCCTGCCACTAAACAGATACTTATTACTTCAGGGGCAGTTATTGATCCCAAAACTGGCAAGAAGAGCTCATCATTGGGACAGATCATTTCAATTTCTGAGCAACAACCGAAAATGACTAGTAAGCTAGCAGCAGTACCTAAGAAACGTATTATCAAAATTAACATAACAACTGCAAGAAAAGATCCAAAGACTGGCAGAATTGAGGCTGAAAAAGGACACACTGAAAGTCTTGAAGCTATTTTGGATCCAGTTTCTGGAAAAATTGAAACCAAATATGGCATCATCGACACAGTGAATAGTAAGATACTTTGTAAAGACCCTAAATCTGGAAAGAGCGATACTTATCCCGTGGAAATAGACAGCAACTTAGGCCATATAGTTGTAAAACAGGGCGTTGTAGATCCAAAATCCAACAAAGTAGACAATAGCTTGGGTCAGATTATTAAAATCTCCGAAAAGGGAGACACCATTATTCCTGTTACTGCTGTAACAGCGAAACGTGATCCAAAAACTGGACAACTGGATCCCACCCAAGCACACAAGGAAACAACAAATGGCAAAGTTGATACAACACATGGTGTTATTGTTACTAAATATGGATCTGTGGATATAAAAAATAAGAAAATCATATCTCGTGATATTAAAACCGGAAAAGTAGAAGAACATCCAGTACAGTTTGATGCCAATGAAAATGTCATAGTTTTGTCTGGCGTTATAGATCCTAGAACTGGGGTTAGAGACGACACACTAAGTCAAATATTACAGATAGATTCAGAAATTGACCCAGAAGTGGTGGTTAAATCTGTATCCGGAAAAGTTGATAAGAAAGGACTGGATCACAAAACTAGCTCACCACCTGAGCAATCCGTTGGATTGTTTGATCCAGACACAAATAAAGTCTATACTAAATATGGAGTATTTGATCCTGTAAATGAAACCCTTAGTTTCCACGATCCAAAATCTGGTAAGACCGAATTTAAACAAGGGCAACGTGATCCAGCTACTGGAGAAATTCTGTTTAAGGGCCTAGTGAATCCTAAAACCGGAAAAGTTGATAATAGTTTTGGGAGAACTATTAAAGTTGATTTTGTGCAACCAAAAGCAGATCATACAGTTAGCAGTGTACCCACCGCAATCAAAGATGTTAAAAAAGCTGTTCCAGTCTCACCTGTTAAAGCTCCAGTTGCAGTTGCTGCCAAACCGCAAGATAAAAACAAAGTTATTAAGTTATTGGTCATTACAGCGAAAAGGGATCCTAAAACTAATCAGTTAGATCTTGAAAATGGTCATGTTGATCAATCAGCCGGTATTCTACATCCATCTGGTGAAATTGACTCGAAATACGGTTTGATAAACCCGAAGAAGGGTACTATTACTATAACTGATCCTGCTACTGGTAAACAGGAAACAGTTCAAGGCCATGTTGATCCATCTTCAGGACAGTTACAGATTATTAGTGGTCCAGTTATCGATCCAAGAACGGGCAAGAAGGATAACAGCCTAGGTCAAGTCATAACTGTTGCTTCATATGAACCAAAAGAAAGCGCTACACCTGTTAAGCATTCTTTACCTTCACATCCCATACCAAAGAAACGTGTTATTAAAATATTGGTTATTACTAGTAAAAAAGATGCTACAACTGGTAGAATAGATACAGAAAAAGGTACAGTAGAAAAACTTACAGCTACTGTTGATCCAGTTAGTGGTATTATCGAATCTAAATATGGCAAAATTGATCCCCAAAACAATAAAGTTATCCAGAAAGATAAATCTGGCAAATCAACGGTTACTCCTATTAATGTAGATGACAACACCGGACAAATATATATAAATGATAATGTAGTTGATACTAAGACCGGTAAAGTCGACCCTAATTTATCTCAAGTGATTAACATTGTTGATCCGCAACATCCTGCTGTGCTGATTACAACCATAACGGCAAGTAGGGATCCCAAAACAGGTGCTCTTGACTTACCTCACGGTAGAACTGAAACTACAAATGGTAAGATTATTCCAGAAACTGGCGAAATTGTCACCAAGCAGGGTACTATTAACCTTAAACTGATGAGAATTATGACCCGTGACCCTAAAACGAGCATTGTACATGAAAGACCTATCCAAGTTGATAAAGATGACAACATTATTATCTCATCAGGTGTAGTCGATCCCAAAACAGGCAATGTTAATCCAAATCTTGTTCAAGTAATTCAGGTTGGCCCTGAGGTTGATCCCGAAATTCAGGTTAGAACGTACGTCGGTAAAGTTGACTCTAAGAGGAACACAATCGACTCCAAACACGCACATCCGGATACCACCCCTGGTTTATATGATCCTGATAAGAATAAGATTTATACTAAATATGGTCATTTAGATCCCGTAGAGGAAACTCTCACTGTAATTGACCATAAGACAGGCAAACTTGACACCAGGCAAGGTCATATTGAACCTAACACAGGAGAACTTGTATTCAAAGGAGGTTTTGTGAATCCAAAATCTGGAAAACATGATAAAGATATTGGCCGTGCTATTTCAGTTCATATTACTGAGCCGGCAGTAGATCCAATAGCTTCCCAACAACCATCAGAAAAAGAATTGCAAGGAATTACGCCTATCTCTTCAATTCCTCCTGCTGCTGCACAAGTTACAGAAAAAACGACGGCAACTATCCCAGCCAGAGCTGCTGCCCAAACTACACCAGTTAAAGAAGTTATCACGGGTGTTCTTCGTCCAATAGCCAAACACCGAATTGTTAAAATTATGGTTATCACTTCAAAGAAAGACCCCAAAACGGGTAGTATCGATATAGAAAATGGCCAAATTGAGCATTTAACTGGTATTGTTGATCCAAAGAGTGGCTTTATCGAAACAAAATATGGACAAATTGATCCCACAACAGGTTCCCTCATAGCACGAGATACTTCCACTGGGAAGAGTGAAATAATTCAAGGAAGAGTAGATCCTACTACTGGCCAAATTATTGTTAACGGTGGACCAGTCATTGATCCTAAAACTGGTAAATCTGATCCCACTCTGGGTCAAATATTTTCAATTGTTGGGCTCAAACAAGCACAGGACCCCAATGCAGCACCGGTTCCTAAGAAACGTATTATTAAAATTACAGTTATTACAACTAAACTTGATCCAAAGACTGGTAAAATCGACGCAGAAAAGGGACAAATTGAACAGTCCACAGCATTACTAAACCCAGATACAGGTCTTATTGAATCTAAGTATGGTCTTATTGATCCTAAGAATGGCAAACTTATCGTAAATGATCCAAAGACTGGTAAGGTTGATGCTAAATCTGCCCAAATAAACGAGGTCAATGGTCAAATTATAGTTGCTAGTGGTGTAGCAGATCCAAAAACTGGGAAAGTTGATAATTCTTTGGGACAAATTATTAGCATTGCAGGACAAAATGATCCTGTTTTAGAAATCACTACAATTACTGCCAAGAAAGATCCAAAAACCGGTACTATTGACTTAAATAACGGACAAATGGAAAATTCCAAGGCGAAAAAGGTTTCTGCTACTGGCGAAATCGACACCAAATATGGCACAATTGATTTGAAATTACTACAGATAACTACCAAAGATCCAAAAACAGGTAAATTGGAAACGAGACCAGTTCAACTTGATGCAGAGGGTGGCATTATTATATCATCTGGTGTAAAGGATCCTAAAACGGATACTGTGAATCCTGATCTTTGCCAAGTCATTAAGGTTGGATCTGAAGTAGAGCCTGAAGTGCAAATTGTTACTTTCGTTGGTAAATTAGACCCGAAAAAGAATACTGTAGATACAAAGCATGTCACGCCTGAGCTATCAAATGGTTTGTACAACCCGTCCACTCATAAAATTGACACTAAGTATGGCCAAATTGACCCAGTAAAAGGCACATTAACATATACCGACCCTAAAACAGGACGATCCGAAATCAAACAAGGTATTGTTGATCCAACAACTGGACAAATTTTATTCAAAGGTGGTTATATCAACCCAAAGACTGGTAAACCAGATCCCAATTTTGCCAGAATAATTTCTGTTCTTATTAGTGACCCTCAAGTCAACGACAAGGGTGAAATTGTCAAAAGAGAGGGGAATAGCATTAAAATTGATCCTAAAACGAATCAGATCTGGGTATTTGACCATCATGATCCAGTTACAAAGGATGACGTTTACTCAACAGGTCACATTGATCCAGTGACAGGTTATATTATAACCGTTTATGGTTACATAGATCCAAAAACAGGCACAATTGCTAAGGTCGTTAAAGTGGATCCAAGCAATGCTAAAGTCGATCCAGAAACCAATCAAGTATTCACGAAAACCGCACAAGTTGACGAAACTGGAGCGGCTCTTTATTCAGCCTCAGAAATTGATCCAAAAACCGGCCAAATTTACACGAAATATGGCAAGATTGATCCAAAAACTGGTAAACTTGTTATAATCCGTATTTATTTGATTACTCAGAATGATCCAACAGGAAAGGTCAAAGAAATTGATCCAAAAGATTGCCAATTCGATAACAAGACAGGACGAATTATTAACGTCACCACACAGACAGTTTATATTTATAGTATGGTAGACCCAAAAACTGGAAAAATAGTGCAAGTGGATCCAAATGATCCACTTGTGAAGAGCGCAAATACTAAAGTAACTCAGGTATTGACTCTTTCTGGGGAAATTGATCCTGTTACCGGGAAAATTCATACAGAATGGGGACATATTGATCCACAAACTGGGGATATAGATCCTAGTACGGCAAAGAGAGATCCCGTTACTGGTGAACTAATTCTCAACTATGCCCAAATAGATCCAAGCCATTTCACCGATCTTAAAGACACCAAAGTGAAAGTTAAAACGTACACAAAAGGTGGCAGTTCATCAGGGGAATCTAGTGATGATGATCTAAATGAATATGCTTCTGATAATTTGCAAGATATTACCAACTTAAAAATACCTAAAGGCAAGAAAGGAGCAGCTAGTACACCAGTTATTGTTAAAACAACAACTAAGCAGATTGTAACGAAAGACAAGGATGGTGTTACCCAAAATATTGAAGAGAGAGTTGAAGATGGCCGCACTGGGGAAGTTACGTATTCTACACAAGTTAACAAGGTAAGTGGTTTTCTGTAAAGATGAATAATATAGAGAACATAATAGCTTAGGTTCAGAAAAAACATTATATATTTAGTAACTTACAAATTTTCTTCGACATTGTATCCTCAGAAACTATTAATTATTTCCTTTACTTAATTGTAACCAACTCATAGGTGGAAAGCTGGCTGTATAGATTTCCTATGAATAAGATACATGAAAATCTTAATGTAAGTACTACTACAGACATACAGGGAGCCACTTTTCATTTTTGCAAATTTTGCCCGCGTCATGGAATTCTGACGTTACTTCCGGTCACAGTTTTTTGTGTCATCGGATACATGAATAAAACTTACGTCAAAATGTAGGTTTTGAGGTATACAATGAGACTGTAGAGGCTTGCCAGGCTTAATTTGCCCGCAACCCTGAGACACCCTCGATTCAAGTTTTTTTTTCTGTTTTCTTAAGTCATCAAATACATGAATTTTTTTTTAAGTTAAAGTACAAGTGTTCCAGTTATTAAAAAAAATAGGCTGCCTCTTCTTATTTGCCCGCATCCTCCCATGTTGACGTCACGTGTGGCAAAATTCCATGACGCGGGCAAAATTTGCTGATATGAAAAGTGGCTCCCTGTAGGTCTGTGGTAGTACTTACTCACTCATATAAAGTTTTTCATGTATCTTATTCATAGGAAATCTGTACAGCCAGCTCTCTACCTATCAATGCATTTGTAGGCTGCGTGCACAAAAACAGTCCAACAAAATATTTAAATATGTTTGTATATAAAATCCCTCTCTTTTTTTTTGGTTGTTGGCACAAATTTTTATTACGAAATCAACCATAGTCATAACAGAAGTTGTACATTAACAGCAAAACCTACTCATGTCCATTTGAAAAGAGTGACCGCAAAATCCGCCTGTTTTCGCGTAGCACATTGCGAGTTTAAAAGTGAATTATTTATTATTTGTTTGCTTATAGTAATGAAACATATTCTTTATAAGATTTTGCAAACAGCGGAAAAAAAACTATCTATGAGAACTAAAAGAAAAACTGTATATAAAAAATATTAATGAAATCTTTGCATTCTTTCGATATCCTGACTTCTGATTATGCTAGCAAATCAAAATCCTAAAATAAATTTGTCCAATTTTTTATTTGACATTCTCATTATAACGCTAGCATCCAACATAGTCCCCTACGGCTAAGCAGATTAAACTAGTATCTACATGACCCCCTACGGTTTGAAGATTCAGGTAAAAATGAGAACAAAGGTCTAAAATGAATTTATTTACTTACCTTGTTTTTAAAAAATTTTCATTCTAATGGATTCAGTGATGCAAATTTTCATGAATTTTAAAATTTGCGAAATTTTCAATGACATTTTTGTGAAAGTTTCGAAATTCATCTGAAATTTATGAAATTTCTGAAATATAAAATTAAATATTAAGTATCATGAAATTTCATTAAAACTATCATTTTATGAAACTTAATTGAATATTCCCCTAATATTATGAATGTTAAGTGAAATATTATTAAAATATTTCTTGAAATGATATGAAACTTAAGTTCTGTATAGCATTCGTAATTTTTTTAATTTCTGAGGGTTAATGACAAATAAATCCCACTTTGGAACTAGTCTCATAAATTCTTACTTTTCAATGTTTGTTTTTAATATAAAAAACATATCTTGTTTTCTCCTTGATAAGATTAGAACTTACAATTATATTTGTGAAAAATAAAAATAATAATACATTTTTCAAAATATGCGAGTAGATAATTTGTCAATATATTTTCAAAATTTCCTGGACCCCTATTCTCCATTGGAGAGAATGCTCATTTCGGGAGAAAGGAAAAGAAGGAAACGTACGAGGTGAAAAGACATAGAACATTCACATCTTCCACTCCCTGATTCAAGAATATGGTCCCCGGTAGATTCAGATTAAAATCCAAACTCTAACATAATACATTACCATTACAACGTCATTAATCAATGACCTCAGTAAAATTATATTATTGATATATTTTTTCATTCAAAATAAAATTTTGTTATTAATGCAAAGATAATAGAACCTAAGAACTTAGAAAGGAACGAAAGAAATGGAAAGCTAACCTAACCTTTAAAATAAATGTCAAAACCAGACTTTAATCATCATTGGTTGAACACAAGTTAAACAAGACATGCGAAATTACGTTTAATGTAATGTAAATACAGATTTTGCAGCTGAAACTTTCATGAAAGTTTCAGAAATGTGGTAATTTTCAGATTAATCTGAAATTTTCATAAAATTCAGATATTTCAGAAATTTATGAGGGTACGTTGAAACTTTCAGAAGTTTCAAATTGAAATTGAAACTTTCAAAATGAAATTTGAAATTTTGCGTCACTGAATGGATTACATTTTCATAAAATCTCTCATTGTGACCTTGACAAACATCGTAAAAAGGTTTAGCAGGTCTCAAATTAATCGGCATTAAAAACAAAAAGCGGTATTGTTCTTGTTTTTTTGAAAATGTTCAGTAATTACCCCTATTTAGGGGTTGGAATTTAAATAATATCAATAAATCTAAAAACTTTCTATTGTATTATTTCTCTTAAGAAAGCGGAATTATGTATTTTCTATCAAGAAGGGTTAAAAATTCACCCATATTCCCTCGAAGGGGGTGAAATTATCCCCAAAATATCAATAAAATCAAAAATATTTTTAAAAATTCTGAAAATAAAATATTTAAATCTTTCAAGTTGTGACAAATATGGAAATAATATTTCTCGCCAGTTTTGCTAAAAAAACAATCCCTACGAACGGTAAAACTACCCCCAAACACGAATACATGAAAAATTCAAAGCAATTTTTAGAACCACTTGTAATCATAGTTTTATTTTTAATCAGGTAGCAGATTTCACTCCCTTCGAGGGATGAATTCCAATGAAAACTGATAAAATGTATAACATAAGCTAACTGAATGTCAGTTATAGAAAAAAAACAATGAATACAAGTGTTTGCTATGATTTCCTTTCACGTTTGTCTTGTTTGAGGGTAGTTTTATCGTTCGTAGGGGTTGTTTTTTCGTTAAAGCTGGCGAGAAATATTTTTTCCGCATTTGTCATTAAATGTTTCAAATTTAAATATTTTATTTTCAGAATTTTTTAAAATATTTTTGATTTTATTGATATTCTGGGGATGATTTCACACCCTTCCAGGGCCTATGGGTTAATTTTTAACCTTTTTGATAGAAAATGCATAGTTTCGCTTTTTTAAGATTGATTTAATAGAAATAATACAGATAGAATTGTTTTTAGATTTACTGACATTTTTTAAAATTCAACCCCTGAATAGGGGTAATTACTGGATATTTTTAAAGAACCTAGAACATTGCCTCTTTTGGTTTTTAATGACAATTAATTTGAGACCTGCTAAACCTTTTTACGATGTTTCCCAATCAACTACGCAACATCAGGTGAAAAAACAGCTTTTTTGCAGTCACTCTTTAAGATTGGATAGAAACCCAGTCTCCAGCAAAAGCTGGGTCAAAATAATCCTTATGTGAACTTTTATAAGTCGTTTTTTGGTAGATAATAGGCTACTGCGATTGCAACACACAAAAAATGACGTCAAGCTCCCAATATTTATACGTAAAGCAAGTTAAGTTAGTAAGAGTACAGAAATATGGGATTTTGTGTATACACTGGACACCAAGGTCTCAAAGTTTTTTTTATAGCCTCCACCTTGTATTTAAAACATGTTTTCATTCTAATGGATTACATTTTCATGAAGGATTAGTTTATCTATCATTCTGTCTCTTGGAAATGTTTAGTCTTTGAAGCATTTTTGGCCCTTATTCTGGAGCTCATCAGAAAGACACAACGCCACTCATAAGATGTTTCATACAAAAACCAAGACAATTTCCACAAATGTGAAGTTTTTAAAATTAGACATTAAATGTTTGACATTGACTGATAGAAACAACTGATCTTTACCTATTACTTACCTAGCAATGAAGCCTATACAGATTCGGAAAATGCTGGTTTTGGTATTGCATTAGTATCAACGATTTAACCAACTGCCCACAATAAAGGTATCTACCACCAACAGAGCTGCACAGGCACATGCGGTGTAGAAAAGAGGTGGCTCGATGTACGGTGTGTTATACGATGGAAAAGAATAGCCTAGTTGCTTCGCTCTTGCTTGCTCTTATTGCCATACCAAAACGAACACTTTCCGAATCTGTATACTCTATGCATGTTTAAAAGTGAATTATTTTTCATTTGCTTATAATTGTAATAAAACATATTCTTTATAGGATTTGGAAAACAACAGAAAAACTATCAATTTAAAAGAAAAACTATCTGTAAAATTAATTTCCAATTTTAAATGAATCTTCATGACCGTAGGGGATTACGTAGATACTAGTTTAATCTGCATGGCCAGAGGGGACCATGTAGACACTAGTGTTACAATGAGAACTGTCATTTGAGTATCTACATAACGTACAATAAACTGGATAAAAGGTTTTTTGTTTCATTTTAACGCCCAGGGACGTCATGAGTTCTGATCGCTTCAAACTCAGAAAATATACCTTTTGTTGAAAACAAAACACCCTGAAATTTAAGTGCCCAAATATTAAACCTTGTGGAAAAAAATGAATTTGTTATCTGAAATTTGAATTGCCAGCCATTTTGTGCATTTAAGTCCAAAATAGATCCTTTTTTTTCAAAATGTAGATCTGGACGCCGGCTTTCCGATGACATTAAAAAAAAATCTTTTAAAGTCATTTATTTATAAACCAAATGAAAACAAATGAAATTACCCGGCCACTTTGAAAACATTTTTGAAAAATTTTTATCAGAAAAGAGAAGAAGAGAACTTTGATTTAAAAAAAAAGTTATTTTTCGTCTATCTGAACTCGAGATACTTAACTTTCTTGTAAAAAGATAAATTGATTGATTGATTGATTTGCCAGCATAAGGTGAGCATTGCTGCCGATTCAGGGCATCCATGGAGGTTCGTTCCAGCACCCAGCTTGGTCGTCCGCCAAACACGCCCAACGGACGGCCAAACTATGTACGGAACCAAATCTCGGATGTTCTATTGGACATGGGACATGCTTGTTATCAGTAGCGAGAGCCACATGACGCATGGGGTAGGAATATAGGATGGGAAGAGCAGTAAATACATACACAAAGAAACAACGTTGTCTCTGAACAGAACAAATATTTGACATTAGTCAAGAAAAATAAGGTTATAATTTTATAAAGACAAGTTAGCAGAATATTGAATTCCCCTAAATACATACGTTAACTACCAACTTAAGTAAGCCGGAAACAATTGAATACAGTGCAACAAAACGAGAGGTAATCATGAATTAAAATTTTTTAAAGCTATTCAGGCTAATTAACAACAATGAGAGGTAAATGCTTGAAAATTAGTTTTTATAAGTTATAAAAATGTATTTTGAGCATTTCGTATGAAGCAAATATGTTTCAAAATGATACAGTTCTAATATTAGTCAAAATACGCATTTGTTAATTAATAATTGGCCAAAATGCTAAAAGTTAAATATTTTGAATTCATATGGACGAAAATTAACCTTTTTTTTTTTAATTGAAGTGCTTGCAATTCTCTTTCTTTTCTAATAAAAATTTTTCAAAAATGTTTTCAAAATGGCCGAGAAAATCCATTTGTTGTCATTTGGTTTATAAATAAGTGCCAAAAAAGTGACCAATGACTTTAAAAGAAATTTTTAATGTCATCGGAAAGCTGGCATCCAGATCTACATTTTAAAAAAAAATAGATCCATTTTGGACTTCATGGCACAAAGTGGCGGGCAATTCAAATTTCAGATAACAAATTCATTTGTGTTCACAAGGTTCAATATTTTTGCACTAAAATTTCAGGGTGTTTTGTTTTCAACAAAAGATATATTTTCTGAAAGTTTGAAGCGGATTGGAACTCTTGACATCCCCGGGCGTTAAAATGAAAAAAAAAAGTGTTGTATCCAGTTTGTTCTATTTTGTATGTTATGTACATACTCAAATGACCCAAAACCAACGTAGATTTGTTGAAATTTTAATTGTTATTTGTTTTTTGGTTTGTCCAGATCGGACCTCTAGAATCTCTAGAGATATTCATCATTTTATCTTAAAAAACGCAAAAAAATAAAATTGTTCATAAAAAAAACGTAATAGACTTTAGAAGTTCAAAACTCAAATATATACTCTTGGTGATACCCTAGAAGGTATGAAATCATAATATTGCCTTTAAAAGACTATGCATACCTCATTGTTTATTTGGTCTTTTTTTACTGCACTATAAATAAGCAAAACAAAAAATAATTTACTTTTAGAACAAAGTCTTCAAAACATTTTTGAGCACTAGCCACCCCTGTTACATTTTCATTTAAAGAACCTTAGATGGGAAAGGTCGTGGAAGTAGTAATTCCTTAGACAGCGGTTTTATAGTTTTTTACTAACAAATACTATTCAAAATTTCACATTGGGATTATTTCATCTCAGCTCAAAATCCCTGGCGACTATGCTATAGCAGGGTTATCCCAAATATTCACATTCCCATCTGCCCATGTTTAGTTAAATTAGCATTTTAAAAAATAAGGCATTTATTATGAAGTTAATTTGTCAACAGATTGTCTTTCAGCAGAGCCGTTCCTTGCACAGGTGTTCCATGTAATCACATAAAATGGAAAAATTAGGGGACAGGGTTTCAACCTGTGCAATTTAGACGCTCTCAATTATTTTTAGATTGATCAGATTTAGAGAAAATAATAAACAGTGGCAACATCGCTATACTTACCTAAAAGATTTGCGATGTTGTTGATAGAGAAATTTATCAAAAATTAGGTATTTCAAAAATAATTATCGATTTTGCTAAAAAAAAAACTCGAAGAGTTACACTCATTTTTTATTTCTCCTTTTCTTCTAATATTTTGCTGTTGAATTATTTTATTATTATTATTATTTTATTTATTTTTCTAATTGTTTTTCTTTAACTTTTGCGGTATATCCACATGTAGATTGTGTTTATTTTTTATAATTGCTGTTCAGGAACGGCTCTCTCTGTTTTTCAACCTGTAGTACAACCACTCTTTTCATTTTATTGCTGATCATGTAATAGTCAGGGATCCAGTAATCGAAATTCCACTTATTTCTCCATTGCTGTGCAACTTTTGGACATACTTTTTAAATTAGATCTATATTATGTAAAATTGTCTGCCGATTCTATTTCGCGATGGCGATTTGCGTTATAGGCTTGCGTTCATCCCCTATGGTAATTTATACCTCTTCTTGGCAATACACGATATTTAAAAATGTTTGAATATGATTATAAAAACTATAACGATAAAATTTTAGATGGAGGTTAAATAATGTATGGCGATTACGATGGCAGCGTTGAATTAGCATCTTGGTTTATATATAATCCAAGAGAAAATAATGAATGCGAGGGTGCTGAACCATTGTAAAGAAAAATGTAGCATAGAGATACTTTTTCTATTTCTAGAATAAGAAATATTATATTGATTGTATGAGCAGTATTGTAGAAAAAGGTTCAAATTTAATTTTAATGGAAGAATTTTACAATCCGATTATTCTAGATAAAGATATCGATTTATTTCGGAGAACTATAGGCAGCACTTCCTTCAAATCCGGCAACGTTCAAAACTGTCGTGTTAATCGATTTTATATACTGTGTCCAAAAATATCAAAACCATAACTGCAGAACGTATGAAGATTTATATTTCCAGTACATAAGAAACATTATCCACCGTTACAGATATGCCAACTGCATAATATTAGTTGGGGATAGATACGAACATGGATTAAAAGATTATGAAAGGGTCCGACGTATAACCAAGTTATCGCCGGAATTCGAGCTTGGAGATAAAATTCATATTCCTGAGTGGAAGTTGTTTATGTCCAACCCTAAGAATAAGCAAAGCCTACAGAATTGCATCGCTATGAAATGTTTGACATATCTCCACATTTTGGGAAATGACGTTATGTTAACTGCAGGAATGCTTATCGGTGGAACAGCACCTACTTTGTCAACTGTTGACTCTTCTGCAATTTTAAACTATGTCAACAAACGGGTGTGTGTTAATTTACGGCAGCAGTTTGTTGTTTTCAAATGCTTGTACTGTCATTCCAATTCTGAGGGTAGCTTAGATAATTTACAACCACATTTATTAAAAACTGCTAAGTGGATTTGAGGACATTGCTACCAGCTCAAGATGCTTTCATTCAGCCTGTAAAGCTAAGTGCCTATACACTATTTGTGTGGAAAGATGCTAATGATCCATCCTCTAAACTAATGAACATTCAGAAATATGACTGGAAGATACCCAGCAAACATTTTTGTCAAAATTAGCTCCAATTCGACTTGGGACAAGACAAATTTACTTACCAAAGTAATTATAACGTAAAATTGACTGGAAAAATAGACCTCCGATAAAAATTGACCAATTAGTCTTAATTTAGATTTAAGTTTACGTAAATAATACCAATTAATCTACCTCATACACAATTTTCTTTGAAGGTAAATTTAACGAAAACAGCAAGTGGAAAACTACTAAAAAAATCTACCAAAATTGACGTCAAGGGTAAATTTCCAATAAGGTTGAAATAGGTAATATAAATAGGTAGTATTTACCTTTTTAGCGACTAAAAATATTTCTAATAGTCGAATATCTTTCTAGGTAGATTTTGTTGGAAATCCTACGTAATATATACCTAAATAGTAACTTATTTGGTCACTTTTATTACTCTTCTTTGAAGTAACATTAGGTAGACAACATCGGTAAATTCTACCTAGATTATCTACCTAATTTCACCAATTAAGTCAATTACCCTTAAACTGACCTTAAAGTTACTCTAAAAAAATACATTTTAAACCTCTTTGTCGCAGTAACCTGGCAAATCGACCTCAAAGTAAACTTCACTATAAAATAGTAATTCAGAAGCTAACCCCCGTCTAACCTGTTTGTAGAATTCATATTATTTAAGTTATTTGAACCATTAGGTACTTAGGTGGTATAGTTATTATCTAAAAATTATTTCAGTCATTAAATGGGGCCATTAACGTAGCATGGTTGGATAATTCGTGGTGCCAATGTACAAATGAAGTATGCCAAAGGTAAAAAACCACTGCTTAAGGAATCACTACTTCTGCATCCAGATTTCCCATCCAAGTCTTTTTAAAGGAGAACATCTTGACTATATTTGCACTCTAGTATGTGGAAATAATTGCCTATAGAATTTCAATAAAAGGGTATTGCCGAATGCCAGCCGAGCTTCCAGAACGTTCGGGCGCTGTCGAATACCAAGGCAGTATCATATGGCCCCATTATGACAACTCACTCGTCAACACAATACACTAATCGAGTTAAAATTTACACATAATAAGTAGAATTTACCAATAGGTAGTATATTCAAAATAAGGTAATATAAATAGGTTATATTTACCTACAAGTAATTATTTGATATAACAACAGAGTTAATAATACTTTCAATAGGTAAAGTTAACCAAAATGTCGTAAATTTTCGTGTAACTTGACCTGTAATAATTTCCACCTATGAAATACGTAGATTGTCATGGTAATTTTAACTTGGAGGTCTAATTAGCACAAGACGCCATATTTTCTCAGCGCAGTTGAAGTATGATTCCAAATTGTAGTTTGTAAAATGAGTGTATATGGAAACAAACTGACGAAAAGTTTAAGAAAATACATAATTATACCTGTAAACTAATATTTAACAAGTATAGTATACTTTCGGCTCAAAATATTACAATAATTTTTTTATTTGGTAACATAAATTTTCTTATAGATGAATATTTTTGAGGCGCATTAGTATTTTATGGAGTACAGCTGCTATTATTCACAGAAAAATTTTCGGCGCATTCAAATTCAAATTCAAAATTCAAATTATTTATTCAACTTTGTAGCCATACAATTATGGATTAGTTTTGTCATTAAAAGTAAGAGAGATGATAGTGTCGAGCACATGCACACATGCTTTTTTTTTTTGCGATCAAAATAAGATACTGAACAGAATTGCATTCTACTACAAGTAGAACTGTTAAATAAATAGGCTAAATGTTGTGTTAAAATGTTACAATAACGACATCTACATTAAATAATATTAAAAACATTTACAATCTGTGTAAGAAACAAATAAGTTAGACGTACGTATATAAAAATTTCTACATTATACAGAATTTACACATTTTTAAAGTATTCCTCAAATTCTGCCAAGTTATAAAAGCATTTCTCCAATAATATTTTTTTTAATTTCTTTGTAAATAATTGTAATGATTTAATACCTGTTAGTTCAGGAGATAGCATATTATAATATGTAAAACCGGCAAGGTATGGAGATTTTTTATAAAAGGTATGATTAAATTTATCTATATAGATATTGTTTTTATTTCTTGTAGCGTATGTGTGGACATCTGTATTTTTTTTATGATTATCATAGTTCCGATGAATGAATGTTAATAATTTTAATAAATAAATACATGTGAGGGTTAGCAGTTTTTTTGTTTTGAATATATCTCTGCACGATTCAGTTTGTGTCTGGTCAAAAATTAAGCGTATTATTCTTTTTTGAATAATGAATACTCGTGAATGCTCAGTCGCTTGCCCCCATACTATTAAATTGTATGACATCGCTGGATACACTGAGCCGTAGTAAAAATGTATTAAGGAATCGACAGTTAGGGTGTTTTTTAGCGTTTTTAATGCAAAAAAGAAACTATTAAGTTTTGCACAGACGTGGTCAATCTGCGCATTCCAGCTTAATGTGCCATCTAAAAGAGTACCTAGGAATTTTGATGAATTATTTGATATTCTTTGTTCAGTGGCGCCGTTTAGATGTAAATTCAATGATTTTTTGTACATACCTGTAAACTCTAGATAGACTGTCTTATTTAAGTTTATTATTAGGTGGTTTGAGGTACACCAATCTGTGAATTGTTTAACTACTATATCTAGTTTATGAGTTATCTCTTGACTTGTTCTTCCTGAGACTAGGACAGTGGTATCATCTGCATACATAAAGACCCTGCCTTCATGTATGTAGTTCGGTAGATCATTTATATATAGTAGGAACAACAGTGGTCCTAAAACACTGCCTTGAGGGGTGCCAAGATCCACATCAAACTGGTCCGAAAAAGAGTTTTCAATTTTGACTACTAGTTGTCTGTTTGTTATATAAGATATTACCCATTCTTTTACGTTTCCCCTTATTCCCATGTTGTCTATTTTTTCTGCTAAAAATACAGAATCCAAGGTATCGAACGCACGTGATAAGTCGAAGAATACACCAACAACAGTATCACCTTTGTCTATGCCACTTAATATGTACTGAATTAATTCTGTGGTGGCAGTCTCCGTCGAGTGTCCACTTCTGAAGCCATGCTGGCAGTTAGTTATTATTTTGTGCTTCGTCAGAAATTCAGATAGGCGAATGTAAACTGCCTTTTCGATTATTTTGGAGAAAGGACTTAATGTTACTATTGCTCTGTAATTTTCAATCGATTCTGGATCACCTTTCTTGAATATCGGAGTTGTTTTTGCTATTTTTAATTTACTGGGAAATTTTCCGCTGGTGACTGAATTATTAACGATATTCTTTATGTGAATACTTAGTTCTTTATTACACTCCTTTATTAACCGAACAGGTACTTCGTCGAGACCGACGGATGGTTTATTTTTTAATTGTGCAATAAGTTTTTGGATGTCCTCATCTGTAAAAGGTTTAAAAAACATTGTGAACTTATTTTTGACTTGTAAGGTACAATTAGTAACATTTTTAGAATAAAGTATATGCACTTGTTCTGCAACAGAATTTGCAAAGTGTTTGCCAAACACATTTGCTATTTCTTTGTTATCTGTCAGCATGTTATTATTTATTCGTAAGTTAATTCGAGTAGATTGAACTTTTTTTCGATTTAATTTGGTGTTTACTAGTTCCCATAACTTTTTTGGTTTGTTTTCTGCTTTATTTATTACCGAATTATAATAAAGTTTCTTTTCTGTTTCTATTTTTTTATGCAGCTGTTTTTTTTAGGTTTTTATAGTTATCGTGCATGACAGCATCTGCAGACAATTTTCTGTACCAGTTTAATTCTCTTAATTGGTTTGACTCGTGTCTAAGTTCATTGCTGAACGTAAGTTTACTGACATTTTTAGGGTAAGACTTCAATGTTTTTAAAGGATGTGACACTTTAAAGCACCAGTCAAAGTCCGTCCAAAATCGATGAAATATTGCATCGATATCAAGATCTTCTTCGATATTTAGGTGAACCGATTCTTTATTAAACAATGTTTTGAATTCTGCGATGGTGTGTTCGTTAACGATTCGCCGTTGCCGAATTTCAGAGTTTCCAGGTTCATTTTTTTCTGTTGTTGGTGTATTCCACGTAAAAACTTGAGCGAGGTGGTCAGACACTCCCGGGTCCAATATTTCGAGATTAGTATTATTTATATTACTTATTACATAGTCGATTGATGTAGATGTTACACCCCCCTTTCTGTTAGTGGCTATTCTAGTAGGTTGATTTACCAGAGAATATAGCTGAAATGAGTTTATCAGGTCTTGCAACATTGATTTCAATAAGTGGGAACTGCAAATACTTTCCTCATAAATTGTATTTATTTTAGTTACCGGCATTCATCTTGTATTGTTATTGTGAGTTAGGTATCTCTTCAGTTTTGTAAGTGACTGACAACCATATGTCGACTACTTATAGAGAAAAATACCAAATAAGTGTAAAAATCTTACTTTTTTCCACTTGGTGTCATTTTTAAATTTCACATATGTCCGTAAATTCGACCTAAAACTAGTCAACTTGATGTCAAATTGACGTTGATTTCAAGTAAAACAGGTATTAGTAACCAAATGTACTGTGCGACTACAAGTAAGATTTATATGTAATTTTACCTATTTTAGTTGATATAACTTAATTTCGACGTCGTCTTATTCTCCACTTATGTCGATTCCACGTAGCATCAACGTAAATTTTACCAAAATATGGTTAATTCTAATTTTGCGACTAAATTTATTATACGTAAATTAGGTAGTCTTGACGTCAAATAATACTTAAATGTTTGCTGGGTAGAGCATAACATTTTCACTTCAATCATAACCACGAAACATCCAATACCGGTACTAATAAATGTGACAACTTGTAAGTGTAAAAATAATAAGTCCGGTAATAGGTGTTGTTGTAAGAAGCTAGCAGTTAATTGCATAATAAGCCGTTTTTGACCCATGTTCATATCTATCCCCAGCTAATATTATGCAGTTGGCGACTGTGGATAATATTTCTTATGTACTGAAAATACAAGTCTTCATACGTCTTGCAATTATGGTTTTGATATTTTTGGACTTAGTACATGAAATTAATTAATATACAGTTTTGAATGTTGCCGGACATAGGCAATGAACGCAAGCCTATATCGTAAAATACCCTCTGGAAATGGATTCAGCAGACAATTTTACACAATATAGACCTAATTTTAAAAGTATGCCCAAGAGATGCATAGGACTGACAGTATACTGTTTTTGAATCCCCTACTATAAGTTAATTCTGCAATACTGGAATCAGAAAAAACTTTTACCAAAATTATCTTACATTTAGTATGAAACTGTTCAGCAGACACAGTTTCATAGTTTTACTTTTTTTTTCTTTTACTAATATACTTAACTCGTATACTCCTAGAAGAATATGCCTCAGCTAAATTGGAAATGTCCATCATACCATGTGCATATTTAGCAAAACACACTTTGATTCTACACAGAGTGTCTCTGGTTTATGGGGCAATACTTCAGGAGCGTATGATTTGGATTAAAATAATCCTAAAAGTACTTATAATTTTTTTTTCCTTTCACCCTTAAGAATGAAATTTTGAAAAGATTTTTTGCTGATAGCAATCTGCTATCAGTAAAATCAATTTTTTTTTTAAGCGGGTTGCTTTATTAATGTCAAACAACAATAGCTTTTATTTCTGAAATTGTTCAAGGAATTTAGCAATCCCCTGTAAGTTTCAAAAATTAATTTATGCCAAAATTTAGGAGTGAAAAACTTTAGGGGTGGTCCACCCCTGGCTTCCTGCACAAGATACTTCTAAATCAGAGATACTTGCTACTGTCCAAATTTTGTTATAATTGATAATGTAGTTTCCAAGTTATCAACAAAAAACTTCCTCAAAATTTAACCTTTAAGGGTAAATTGCTCCAAACGAGGGCATTCTAGGAATAAAAATTATAGGTACTTTTAGTATTATTTTAGTCCAACCTATGCGCTCACCAAATATCACCCCATAGTCCAGGGACATCCTGTATATTCCTGAAACTGGTAATATCGATGGATGCAGTTATCAAAATCTTATCTTTTGCACATCACCACTTTTAGCTGAGACATACTCTAATATACTTCATATTCGAGAAGTTAAGATTATGTTGCACAATATTTAAACGTTTAACGCAATTTTTTTATGAAAACATTTTTTTTCTTTGCAGTTATGTGCAATAATAGCTTTAATATTTTTAATTATTTCTATTATTTTTACTTTATCAAATAGTGATAATATACAAAAATTTATTTAAGACTGCTTTTCTATCGTTGGAGTGCAAAGTTTATTAGTCAAAAACTATTTTAAAATGTGTCTCGGCGCTTTAGAGCTTGTGGTTAATTTCTTTAAGATAATCACAGAAATTTACTAATTCCAAGAAAGATAACTTCAAACTTCTTTGTTTGTCTGGACATAAATCCAAACTTAAAAAATATATGTAATTATCTTATTAATTCACAGTAGACCAGAACCACCTTTAAATGAAATATGTATGCAGTCTCTCAATTCCTACGGGATTCCTAGAGATTAGTGTAACCTCAAAAGCTCATGCGGTCTTTTTCACGTGAAAGATTTTTGTGAACGATATTCTCGAGGGCTCGGTTTCTATAGTGAACAGACGATGGAATCCGTTCATACTAATTTTAAACAGACTTGGAGCCATTATAAACCTAAAAATTCACATCTAGAATATTCAGAAATATTATTGAGAAGTGTTTGTGACATATATAGAATTCCAATTTCTATCACTAGATAATAATGTTAAAACTTCTATATTGTAGTAAGATGGTATTCATGTGCAATAGAGTCACAGATCTGAATCAGTTAGATAATTCTCATAAAACTGATATTAAATTAGAACAGAATTTTTTTAAATGAAGAATTACGTTTTTATAATGTTAATGTAGAAATCTGAAGAGTACTTCCAATACCGCAAATGAGCTTATCAATGCAAACATTTATTTTCAAAAAAAATTATTAAAAATTTAAAGAATGAATTTTCTAGATAACGGAAAAGGGAATAATTTCAAGGTTTACGTGAATTGTTTCAGGACAGATAAAGCTACCATTTCCCTTAAGAATTGAGAGAGTGCATGCATATTACATTTAAAGGTGGTTCTAGCGTACTGTGAATTTATCTTAGCCTCATAAGTTAGTCTTGTCATCAAAACTCTACAAAATTTAGATTCATACCTTTTTTAATATTTCGCTCACTAACATGGTGAACTGAAATCCCATTTTATAAGACCAGATGTCATTTTAATGGTAAAATAGCTAGGTCTGCCTTTTACAGAACACCGACATGCATTTTCATTGCTGTAAAACGCATTGTACCTATTGACATATTATGTCATGTTTTATTTTGTAAACTATTCTCCGCAAATACCACTTTTGCTATTACATTTTAATAGCAAAAGTGGTATTTGCGGAGAATAGTTTACCTTTCTCGAACTATGTTGCCCTAAGCAATATAATTGGACAGTTTATTATCAAATATTAAATCCCTTATGCTAAAGCACAATCAGAAACTGTCATATTACACTCTGTGTTATTAGGTAACTACACTCTGCAAAATTTTTCCGAAATTCTAAACACTATTGATATAGGAGCGGCTATCAAGAGACAAATTTTCCACGGTGTGCGCATGTGTCGGTCGTTCGTTGTCCTAGCCACGTGCCACATCCTAACAGTCCTAACCTAACTTTTTACCTTTGCTATGGCCTTCTTTGGTTTTGATTTTTCAGTATTTGATTCGTTTGTACTGTTTGAATTATTTAGTTAAAAATGCCGATTTATTGATTTGAGTCGGACAAACTAAAGATAAAATTAGATTTAGCTTTGTTTACATTCTAAATAATCTTGATAATTTAAGGGAAGATCAGTTGAAGTTAGTAAGTAACTTAAGTCATAATGAAGATAAGTTTGAGGTAACAGATAAAAGTAGAAACGAACCTCTTAACAAAAAAGAAAAAAAATATCAGGAAACATGCCATGTCAAAGGTTCAAAAGAAATGTCGAAAATACTTTCTGAGTTTATGAATAAAGCCCCTGTTATCTCAAATGATCCCACAATTTTTAAAAGTTGCCTTGGAGTTTTGGAGTTTGTGGGAGGGCGGTCACTTAAATAGTGACCGCAGCACCTAGGCCCCATTGGGCCCCTTGTACATCCTCCCGAGAAAAGTTGCCTTATTCTTTATATTTTTTTAATTAAAAACCCGGACAATCTGTATACTTTATCATCTTCTGTATTATTAAACACAAGACAATAAAACTGTTATTACAATTAAACATGTTTATTTTATATCCCCAACTAGATAGTATAAAATAACGTAACAAAAACTTATTGCTTATAATCTGATTAAATAGCGAAGTGAGGAAATTCTCCTTTAAAGCAGCGACGACCCGTGAAATTTTGGTAAGCTATAACGTACTAATGGAGCATGGGACCCATGCTTTTAATTTTAATGAATCACTACCAATGCCAAATGGAGACGTTTTGTGGAAAAAAATATTTAATTGTAATTTGCGATTTTTTTTTTTTTTTTTTTTTAAGTGCACTGCCCACCCTGGGATCTGAAAAAGTACTTGTAAAATATCTATAGTGTATTTTTTTTTCGAACAAGGAAGAAAATATAAGGATAGGTTTTTAATTTTATCAAAAAATATTCATTTTGTATAAAGTTACGTCGTTTTGAAATTTTATTTTACACTGATATTTAATTTATAAAATTTCAAAACGATGTAACTTTATAAAGAATGAAAATTTTTTGATAAAATTAAAAACCTATTCTTTAATTTTCTTCTTGTACGAAAAAGAAAACACACTATAGATATTTTACAAGTACTTTTCCAGATCCCAGAGTGGGCAGTGCACTTTTTGAAAAAAAAATTCGCAAATTCCAATCAAATGTTTTTCCACAAAACATCTCCGTTTGGCCTTGGTAGTGATCCATTAAAATTTGGCATGGGTCCCATGCTCCATTAGTAAGTTATAGCTTACCAAAATTCCACGGACCGTCGCTGTTTTAAAGACCAATCTTGATTTCAAATTCAAATAACCCACCTTAGGACTTCTTGCGCCGTTTATCAAGTTTTGCGCATGCACACACCGTGGAATATTTGTCTCTCGATAACCACTCCTATTGATATTCAATAAAATCTTAAATTTGACAGTATCTGATTATATAAGACAAATTTTGTGTTTATTGTTTCAACTCTTTTTTATGAATTTTAACATCTGCTAATCAAATTTTCTTTATTGAAAAAAATTATTAAAAACATATATTTTGTTTATTTTATTTTAAAACTATGACTGCTGAGAGTCGCATTTTCGATTCTGTAAGTCATTAAGCTTTAGGAACATTTATACCTAAAGATATTTTTCAAAATATAAATATACTTAGAAAATTTCCATTTGCACAAATGATTTTCTAAACGAAATTTGACTTTTCTTCACAAAAAATAGGAAAGGTTGCTTTTTTAAAAACACAGTCTAAATTATTAGGGAAAAACTGGTTTTAAACTTTAATTTGCACTCCAGGTTCTATTACAAACGAAAGAATAGTGTGCCAACAAGTTATATTTTTATATTATTTTATTTTATGTTGTATTAATCTTACTTTTATTTAACTTTGGTTGCCAAATTAAATTTTATTTTTGCTTTTTGTTTATTTTCTTCAATTTTTCTATACCCAAGGCTGATGTACCAGTTGATGATGGTAAATCACCTTTTGTTACTGCTCGAGCCGTAACCACACGTACTGCAACTACCCATGAAGATTTGGGCACTAATGCACGTACTCAGCAGCTGGAGGAAAAGACTGTTGCTCATTCTATGACATCAAGTGCAACCAGACAGGAACAACGCACTGTTACTCAGGAAGTTAAAACTACTAGCACTGTTGTTAGCGGTGATCAGGTTATTATTTATGATTTATTTTGTTTTTTTTTTTCATTTTGTGTGTATTAACACTTCACTTTCACACCAAGTCAATTATGCTCGGCTTCATTCTGATGAATTATTTGGGGTTACCATATCCATGACACAGGGCAGGTGCATTAAGTTTTTGTAAATTTAATTTTTAATATTCTTATTCACATATACTTACGTACAATTTTTTAAATTGGTCTATGCAGATGTCTCATTTAATTAAGACTCCTACAGGTAAGTCATTTAATCCATCGAAACCACATTTTTTTTAGACCAACCATAGTTACGGTTTAATAAACACCCCACAAATTGGACAAGCCTCGAAAATCAATATCAAAATTGTTTGGGAGGGAATTATATATTTCAAATAATACAGACATGCATTCGTTACTAGCCAACATTATCATGTAGAAGCTGAAAATTGAATTCAGTTATTGTTAGACAATGGGATCATCAAATACACAACACTCTGTAGCTCACCGAGTTACCAAGTCGGTCAAATATTCACAACCACCAGATGTTCAGAAAGTTAGAGAGAAAAAATTATATTGTAGTAAAGCATCTTTATTTACATAAGTATACCAAAACAAAAAATGATTGATTTTTAAACAGTACACTTTTTGTCAAAATACTTCTTATTCTGGTTCCTCATCTTCTAATTTCATAGTGAAATATTTGCTAAGTATTAATATTATAATTTCCCTCAGGTGATGTTGTAATGGGTCAGTATTCTTCAAATATTTTATGGCACTCGGCAAATCACTGTATAGTATAAAGTGATCTGAGTATATCGAGCTATTGTTGGTGATGTTAATATGTTCTTTTCTCAAAATTGAACACCATAGTTCTCTTAAACCCTCCATACACACACGAATATGTTGAGCGTTCACCTAGTTAGTAGCTGGTTTGGCCAATATATTGAAATGTGTGTGGGTTGCACGAGCCTAGTTGGTGGTTGGAATGCTCCGCTCGGAGCTTGGCTTGACGGTCCCTACCAACACGAGCCCAACGGCTAACATGTTAGTACATGTATGGTAAATAACCAAGCATGTTTGTGATTCTAGGCATAGTTTTTCGAGTCGTTGAGTAATATACTTCGTCTTTCACTGTTTAGTAATAAAATAATTTATCAGTTTCTGTGATGTCGTTCGGGGATAATAGAATGTTTTGGAAGGAATTCGTTAGTTTATACAAAGATAACAGGGCCCTTTGGAACGTGAGAGGTAAAGAGTATAGTAATAAGCATATAAGAAGAGAAAGTTATGGTATACTTGTGGAGAAAGCCAAAGAAATTAATCCTGATGTGGATGAAAAATTTGTAAATGCCAAATTTGAAAGTCTGAGAACTGAAATCCTGTGGCTCGGTAACAGCCATCTCTTTTAAAAGAGGCATATGATTAAATTTATTGCGGTCTTGAAGCAATTTTTTTGCCCAGACACGTCTTTGCATTCACATTTTCATTACAGGTTCATCTAAACATATAAGACCACCCACAATTGCCATTGTTATTTTAAGATCCATTAGTAATGATGCTGGCGCTAAACTGAAGTTGGCATGTTCTGTTCGGAATTGGGAATCGACGAACATGCTCAGTTCGGAGTTGGGCTCGTGTCGAGCCGAGCATGTTCGAATGTGTTTCGAATGTGGGTTTTATATTAGCATCCTTTGGGAATCTATAAAGTTAATGTTAAGCTGAGTAGCGTTAAGCTAAACTTTCCTACATATTAGGAATAATCATTGTAAACTTTTATTCCCAATAAAGTAATTTTGTTATTACTATTAATTATTGTGTTCTATTTATATATTAGCACAGCAAAAACATATATTGTTTGTTTTACTGTCCAGGATCTAAAAAATTAGTAATGAAATTATAGTACATAGATCTCAATTGGGATAGCATAAAAACCAAAACTCGGAGTAAAGTCGGCATCTCCTTTATGGGACATAGGCGGCAGTGGTAGAAATATAAAAATGCTTTAAATACTAAATAATTATTTTTTAATTGTTAAAGAAAGGATCTTGTTCTATCTTCTAGCGGGAAAGTTATGTAATCTTAGGCGGGAGTTGCATAGATGGTATATAATCCTTCCGAAGGGGTGTAAAGCAGTGACTGTTTTCTTTATTAAATGTTAGGCCATGATACTACGATGAACTTTGCAGTATCATGATATTAAGCAGGTAGAAAATTTCTGCTATTCTATAAAGGAAAAACTCGGCGTTATTTTAAAGGGGGAACTCGTTTCCTGGCATGGGTAATTGGTCTCAGTAGTGGAAATAGGTCGACGTTAAATAAACAAATTTCAAAAAAGCTTTGTCTATGAACTTTAAATAAACAATATTTCATTCGTCACTATCCAAGTTTTCAGGACTTGAATATTCATTTTCCTTTTTTATCACATGAGATACACACTTCCTCCATATATCACTTTTGCCTATTTCGTCTACTATTATCTTTATATTCTTTAAGACAGACTCAGTTAATTGTAGGGATTGATTATATTGACATAATCTTGTTTTTACATCAGCCCACACCATTTCAATGGAGTTGAAAACGCAATAATATGGAGGCAGACGTAAAATAGTATAATCGTGTGCTTCAAAAAATTTTTCAGCGGTATATTCCTTTTTAAAATTTCGGTTTCCAATCAGTTCTAATAAAGTTTTTTTTGTGTTTTTTTCTAGTATTTCCAAGACTTTACCTTTCATAAATTCAATGATATCGCCTTTTTTTATGTGTTCGGAATTTTTGTGTGTTGCCACGAATGGTATGACGCATTGTCCATAACAATTACAGAATTTGATGGGATATTTGGTAACAGCTGTTCCTTTGCCCACTTCTCAAATAATTCGGCTGTCATATCCTCGTGGTAGTTGGCAGAGGATTGCTTGATATTTTTAGCAGACAACAACAACGCATTTGGAATAAAACTGTTTTTACTTCCAGCATGTAGAATTTTAATTCTTTTTCCCCTAGAACATGGAGCACTTAAATTACACTTGTTGGTGTTATCCACCCAACCGTATTGAACTATATCATGGGTGTCAAACCATGTTTTGTCAAGATAAATTATGTTTCTATTTACATCTCGGTATTCTTTTATTTTACGCAGGTACTCATGTCGATGATCAACGATGCATGCTGATTCCATAACTACCATTCGTTTGTCCAATTTTTTGTACCTAAAACTGCAATCGAGCAAACATTTTGCGAAGTATCTAATGATTTATAGTTATAATCTGGATAGTCACGTAACTTATCCCTAATCATTTCTATTGTGGGCACTTTCTGCTCATTGTAAAAGTCATACAAGAATCGACGAATGACATCTTTGGACGTGTTATCAAGTTTTTTAAGTTTTTGTCCTACTCTTTTCCATTTAATAGAATGATCAACTACATCCCCGGCTCTAATAACCCTATAAATTGTAGTACGGCTTAATTTGGTTAATTCCCAAATCTTCTTCACAATTTGATTATATGAAGAATCAATATTTTCGCCTTTTAACTTTAAACACGAGTAAATATTCAAAATAACCCTTTGAGTTTGAATGTGTAAGTCTTTATTTTCAAACTCTGCTTGTATAGGCTCTGTATCAAAATCGTCCGTTTCATTTTGACTACTATCGAAAGGCCTCCAAATGCCATTTTAAACAATTGCAAAAAATCACTCAAACACAGTAATAAAACTAATAATTTGTTCAAATATTCACTGGAATTAAGTAATATATAACGCTGCCTGGCTGTATTGCACTACGTTGTACAGATCATACGATACAAATAGTTCATACATATTTTGTGTTTTATATATCGTCGCCCTTATCACGTATGGGCGTAACTAACAAAAAATGCAAAATTGAGTTACGCCGGTTCTAGGCTTTCCATGGGTGCACTTTTCATCTCACGAAGTGGCGCAACTGTATATCTTATAGTTTCGTCACAAACGATATAATAATTGAGGGCGTATCTGCCAAAGTCTCTACATGGTTTCTCACGTAAAGGCGTAAAACAGATAAGTCTGTTCAAAAACTTATCTTTCCTGTCACCCAAGGGGGATCAGTGTTCACTATGTGTAACTTTTCGAACAGGAGACGAAAAACAGTTTGGAAGACAATGCTCATATTGCAGAAAAAACTGCTGTCAGGAAAATTAAATCTAAATGTAAAGAGGAAGCCCAAAAAGATAAAAGTTATATGGAATAGTTGATGTGCAGCAAGTTTTATATCTGCCTATTTCAAAGGAAAGCCCAATTTTTTATAAAAGCCGATTGTTATTAAAAACTTGACAATTTACGATATTGCTAATAAAGAAGATTTCTACTTTGTCTGGAATAAGGCCATAAATAAGCGTAGTTCTTCAGAGGTCGCAACCTGTAACGAGAGTTGCTCTATTCTTTCTCATTAGAAGAAATATCTTTATGATATTTCGAAACTTCACATGGGCACAACGAGGGTGATTCTGCTCATAGTGCAATTTCTTCTGCAGGGGACATATGTATTCCTGCCCAGCTTCACCCTAGTATTTGATTAGTGTGACGGAAACAGCCCTATAGAGAGAGTTATACCAATGAATTATAATGACTTTAAAGATTTCAAGTCTTTTTCAAAGCAACTTAGTATCTTGACAATTAGAGAAACTGATCGAGGCAATGTGATGTAGCCAGATATGATGGAAGTAATGGTGACCAAAATACAAATATAATATTTTTTTAAAAAAGCCATCTTGATAAAGAATACGACTACATTACTTTGAAATGTTTAGAAAGTAGCATATCCAATATGCAACTTCATGCTTTAAATAATGATCCCAAAAATACCTGAATGAAAATATGAAGATTTGTTTTCACTCTGTGTAAAGAATTTTTTAGATCTTTGCGTCATGGCCAACAGTGAATTAATTCATCGTTATTCTTTTCTTTGCAAACATTACAGTCAGCATTACAGAATGTTACATTTTTACTTATAGCAGTATTCTTTTTTGTTAGAACAGTAATGGAATTGAAAAGTAAAGTACACTAGTTGTGTAAAAAGCTATTAAATAAAAAAATTACACTAACTTTCACCATTTTTTAATGGTTATTTATCGTCTCTATTATAGACCTATCTTACGTAACGAAATAAATATACTTTCACGTAAAGGCGTATCTGCAAATTTAGTCCTCTAAAAAAAAAAGTATGATAGGTACATTAACTATTATTAAATGAGCATAAAATACATATTCTCTGGGTATCAACTCTAAGATATCATTTTAGAATACTGTGAAACAGAAATGATACGGTCATTTCAATGTCACACATTTTTGTTTTTGCTTTCTCCTGTAAAATATGCAAAATTCAGATACGCCCATACGTGATAAGGGCGACGATATTATGGCATGCAAAAACTCTGAACAAGGTTGGTGTTGACAAATCAAATTCACTAAGCATCTAATCCCACCTATATTTCTATGTGACAGGTGGATTAAGTCCACTTGGACTGTAGACAAGGAGTGGTGAATATAAATCTGTAAAATTCTGTGCTCTCTCATTCAATGTGAAGCAATATATTGACAATACCCCGTAAGATCCTCTAGTTCCGTACTGCAATTGAGTTTGTAAATACTATATCATAGTACACACATCATGTGCTGTGTGATAAACACATATTTGTTTTTGTGTAATTTCCATGCATTGAAGTTTATCCAAGAAAATAAATATGTATTTATTAAAATAATGACAATATTGTATCTATTTCACGTAATAGTGGTTGGTTAAATTTTCATAAATTTAACAAATGTAATAGCTAGAGGGTACACATGTTTTTTCCAAGGGAATTATGTATTGAAATGATATTAAAATTTAATGGCTATTTCACCTTATTTCAACTGTAAACAGAACCGCATCATGTTACGACTATGAAATGATCGATTTACATCTTTTCTAAACTGTTTTCTGCAAACGGAACAGCACTTCACCGTTTTATAATAAGTATTTTTTCACTAAACTGTACAAAGTATCACTTCTTCACCACTAAATCACACCGATCGTCTCCGAAACGTTACCAATTTTTGTTAAATAAAATCCGCGAATAGATCGACTAGCCAATTAGGAACTTCAGTAATGTTTACTAGTGAAGTGCCTCAGATGGTGATTATTTCACCAACAAACAAACTAATGCACATTATGTATCTAGCAATAAGTTCTTTGATCGGAGGAATTGATGTGTTCTGAAAGTAACAGTGACAACAGTATCTTGACTCGCTTGATGCAATTCTACAAATGAAATATGTCTCTAGAATTGCACACTGAAATATGAACTCTGTTAATAAGATTGATTTTTTTTAAATTGTCAGTGAATGGACCATTACTTTTAAAACACTTTGCGGCATTAGGTAGTGCTTTAATGGATTGATAACCTCAAATGTTTCTCATGAAGTTGAAAAGGGAGTATAGTTGATTCCACTTTGCAATACATTTACATTGTTTTTCACAGAAGACTATTTTTAAAACGGCTTTAATTTTCAGTTAATATGTTGATCATAAATCATTTGCTATCTTTAAATTAGCACAATTTCATAGTTGACATTTTTACAAGAGTTACTTTACAGCAGCAATGCTGTTTTAGATGCTCCTCAATTTCTCATATTTTAAGTTTACCATTACGTAAAGTTTTAACATTAATGTTTTAATGTTAAATAATTAAATTCTTAAGCTTTTCATAAATAACATTTCTTCTAACATGCATGGCTTATAGCTGGGCAGACGAGACAGCATTAGTTCGACTAGTTCAGGTGATTCAGGCACCCCCATAGATCCACCAGACGATCCCAATCATCCATATTACAACAGCGCTCTATATCAGGTAGGATATTACGAAAAGTGGGACTTATTCGGCTCACACATTTTCTCATTGCAAATTTCACTTGTAAGTAAGCATGTAAACATGCCTGTTTGTCATTTTATTACATTTCGTTGTTGTTGTTGTAGGTAATTGTTTAGAGTTTGTGCACGTTTTTTTAATTATGCATTTTTGAGCTAGTTTATTTTAAATTAAACCATCTAAGTTATAAATCCCTGTAATTTTTCAGTTACCATAATATACACTGATAATTTCCTAAACATCATTATTTTATAGCCAGTGCTATTTTTCATAGCACAAAAATGAAAATATAAATATATTTTCCACAGATCAAAATAATCGTATGGTGTATGTTAACTTTTGTAATTCGTTTAGAAGGGCAAAGATTAATATATTGGTTTAAATTTAGGGGAACACATATAGCAGTATTCTCAGCTTCAAACACTTTTCAAAATAAAAGAAATATATAAACAAAATATTGGAATTGGTATGAATATATTGAATTGGATATGATATGTACATATCATTTTGAATACGTTGGCGATGGGTGTTTAAACTTCTACAGCAGGAATAGTTCAGTGTAATAAATAATTTTTTTTTTAATAATGGTAATTTTTTTTTTTTTCTCTTGAAATTTGAAACAATGCAATTAAGTAAGCGCTTTACAATAAACAATTTATAAACATAATGTTAGATTTTAAATAACAAGACACACACAACTTGTAGAAGTTATTCTAAGAAAGCTCCTATGAATATATGTCCTAAATTGCTTAATTTCCAAAACAAAATGCAATTTGACAAGATTTTATTTTTGGAAAATGAAAAACTACGATGTAACTACCAAGGCATGGTTATGCCTCATATGATATCTAAAATGCCAAAGTCATATATGATCGACAAGATGGTACTTAAAGGGTTTAGCCCGATAAGCATGATCAAATTGCCCTTTGAATAACTATATTAATGTGTAGTTATGGCAATTAAACAAAAATTGTATTAAAGCGAACATTCTAGAGAACATACCACATACTTTTTATATACATCTCTACTAAGTTGTAATAGTAATAAGCAAAAAAAATATATTAAATCTGATTATCTTGTATCTTTGTAACATAGCTCTTTAGGACATATAATGTAGGAACTGTATGAACCATATTTAAAATGGGAACGCCCTGTATATTTATTTTTATTCAAATTGTTTCTTTGAAATCGTGTGGTTAACAAATGCACTTCATCACCTATACATGTCATCATTTACTGCCTTATCATGTCGAAAAGCTTTCAATCTAATAGTGCTGGTCTAAGCTACAATTCATTATTCATGCCTTTGTGGTCTGTACTTTGACGTCTGTATAAGAGAACGCTAACGCTATAAATGTGTTTATAGGGCTACAACATTATAAAGATTTAAGCTGTTTAAAAACATAAAGTCATAGTGTTGAGATATTTGTCTTGTGCAGGACAACATACCAGAAGGAATAGTGCAAACAGAAAGTGTCGTCTATCGTGGGGATCCCACAGTTGTTCATACTTCCACTACAAATGTTCCAGTTGTTGCAACAGAGGCTCGCAAAGTGAACCTAACCTCAGATGATGGTACTTATAGTGCCACAGGTGAAATTGTCAGCTCGCAAACCATCAGTTCCAAAACCCGAACTGTTGAAACAATTACTGTAAGTATACCAATTAACACACTAGCTTAAGTTTAAATTTTGACAAAATAGAACAAATGGATTTGAACGATAGTTTTATTTATCTTATTCATCACCTTGCTTATCTATAGGCGAAACTTGTCACTAAAGTGACAAGTTTCGCCAGTATTTAAAAATATGAGAGGAAAATACGGATTGTATTTTATTTAAGATTAGTAATTCAATCGATACACCCCGTAAGATGATTTTAGATAGTCAAAAAGTATCCTTATCTCATAATGATGACACTTTAACGTGGACTAGTCATATAGACTATTTGAGTAATAATCTTAAGTAACATGCAATTAGAATTTTTTTAAATTAGGTAGATTTTGAGATGACCATTATACTATGCAAATTTTTACTCCTTAGTAAAATTTGGAATCATTATGTGGGGAAGCCCTTCGGAACTCAATAGATTCTTCATATGTCAGAAGTGGGTTATTAGACTTATACTTAATATGAATTTTAGAGAGTCCTGTAGAGGCAAATTTAAATTCAACAGATTTTTAACAGTTACAATTATTTATATCTATAAGTGTATAATTTTTTAACAAACAATCTTAGAACATTTGACTCTTGCTTGAGAACTCATGATTACTATACTAGGTTTCGAGGTAACTTTACGTATCTATCACATAAAAAAAACATGAGAATGGAACATACTACCACTGCTTAAAGTTATATAACCACCTGCCATATAATATAAAAAATAATCAATGTGATAAAACCCTCTTAAAGTTAGTTCGTGATTTTTTATGTAAACTTGAACCTTATTCTACAGATGAATATTTTAATTATAATGAGGATATTTAATTTTTTTGATACAGTAAGGTTATTTCCAGACCTGTTTTTTATTTCATATTGTGTCTGAATTTTTTATATTTTTTTCCATTTTGTTTTGATATGCGTGTATAATTGAGTTCTGTATTCAAATCTGTTGAAATAACAGATTTACTTGCTTACTTACTTATACTTATCCTTATTTCGAGACATTTAATTACCAAATAACTGCATTAATCTCCATAGCAGATTTAAGAGCTTTTGTGGAAATACCGTTTATACCAACTGATGTTTTATCTTTTAAATTCTCTGTTACTCCCTAAACTTCTCTTTCCCGTGAGGTACAGAAACATAGTGCGTCATTAATTTGTGAGCCATTTGTACATTCTCTTGGGATGGTCATAAAGTGTTTAGATCATTTTTCGCTTGGAACAATAGAGAAATATTTTGTAAATTTGTCTGAGATCATATGGGTATGCGAGATTATCACATCATTATTAAACCCTCTGATTTCAGTTGTTAATTTTCATTTTTTTCAGTATAAAACTGAGAGAGATGGAGTTGTAGAAACTAGAGTAGAACAGAAAATTACTATACAGTCCGATGGAGACCCGATCGACCATGATAGAGCCTTAGCCGAGGCAATTCAGGAAGCAACAGCTATGAACCCGGACATGACAGTTGAGAAAATTGAAATTCAGCAACAATCTGCGCAACAGCAATAATAGTTACGTAAGTATTTCAATAATATCACTAAATACAAAAAAATGTAGAGAAGCTGTCGAGCGTGATGCAGTTTTGTTATTCATTAATGTAAAACTATCGGTGTGAATTTTTCATAAAAAAATTGAAAACAGTTTGTTTAATTACAAATAATTCTGTAATGAAGATAATTACACATGTAATTAAACTTTTTTTATAAATAACCAATCAGATTTTTAGATTTTGCATTCTAAAATATTTCCCCTTCTTTTTTACTATTTCGTATTTCAGTTCGTATGAAATAATTAGATGTCTTGTCCAGAAAGCAAGACGAAAGTTATCTTAAAAAAAAAAAAACAAAAAATAACCAAATGAAAGATATTTTCATAACCTAAAATCACTAAAATGAAATATTTTTTGATAAAGAATTAGTTAAAGAGTTATTTTCTAGTAACTATAATTTTTCATAAATAATAAATTTATAAACATCTGTGGATTCAAATAACTGTATTTCGGTCAATTTTGATTCTAGAGAAACAAACGAAAAACCAAATTAAAGATAGCGTTTTTACCTGCGCAAAAGAATTACTCACATATTTTGTTTAAATTTATAATGCAGGAAATAATCACTGAAAAGCGTGCAACAACACACTATCACTCCTATTTTTTCACCTGCTATGTGCGGCAGGTTAGTGATTCACTTAAACAATTTTTCCCAGTAGTGTGTACTTTATTATATAAAGGACTGCAAAGTTTGACCCAGCCATGTATTTTTATGTAATTAAAAATCATTCTTCCGATATTGAACATTTTGAGTCGTAAAGCTCAACATTTACATATATTTCTTAAGCCCCTGTATACTTCATGCCCATTTGCTAACAAAGCCAGCCAGTCATTTAATAGTAGTAGCCAGTGTTTTCAATATTGTTATCATAAAAGAGGAAGTCACAGTCTGCATTAGATTTGACAGAGGCTTACTATTAATAATTTTTTATTTTCAGGTCAGATGTGATTGAAGTTCTCAAATGTATTGCCAGTGTGTTTTCAAATTTAAAAGATTTATGTTAGCTTTGCTTAAATATTAGTGTTTTCGCATAAACCAAGTTGCTGACCGTTTGTGTATTGTAAAAAGAATATTATTTAATTTAGATATAAGTTTTATATGTTCTGTGAGATATATGCCTCACATCACATTTTTCTCGTTTTTAAATTCACCGAAATTTATATTTAGCTTGGGTGGGTTATGGTCACATTTCTTTTTTTTAATAATTTTTATATATATTTTTTTATTTGTGTCAAACACATTACTTTTACACATATTTTATTTATTATGAATTATTATGGTGAATATACTCTTAATGGCTAATTTTAGGCTAAGGATTTTATTTACCAGGATGGAAATTAACAAAAACTTATTTATTTTGATATACAAATTGACTGTTTAAATTATTAAATTGAGAAAATAATTAAAATGTTTGTCCTGAGTAAATTTATATCCGCCGTCAAAAATTAAGTCGTAAACAAAAAATTCTATGCATACTGCGATAAGGTGCTTTAAAGTTTAGATATAATATGAATCTCAAAATGTAAAATTCAGATGTGTTCAAAAAAAAAAAATTATAAAATTTATATCTCTAACCACATTCCATATGTACATTTAAATACCACTTTTCTCCAATACTACTGTTAGTGAGAGAATATAACTTAACTGTTATATATTTAGAAATTTATTTGTTGTTTTTTAAGCACAACTTTATGGTAGCTATGAGCTATATTAATATTTATATATTAAGCAAAAGGGACCTTAAACCGCTATTTTAAATCCATTTTTAAGACAATAAGTGCTTAGTGAAATTCTGCAAAAAATAAATATACAGAGAGTAAAAATAAATGATTATTAAATAGTAACGAGCATGTAACAATGCCGAAAGTCAAGAGAGCCAAAAGAAACATTTTGGTTATTAACCCTTTCATTGCGGGAAATTGGTAAAACAGAAAAAAAGTGTGACCACTGTATGTGAATCAGATAGAGTGGAGGCGCGAGAAATGAAAAATAACCAAGGGTTGGAATCCCTCAGCGATAACAGGGTCACACTCGGGAGCATTAAATAAAGTACAATGAATTTTATTTATCAATATATAAATGTACCTGTTAAATATACTTGAATCATATATTCGGAAATACTATCTTGAAGAAGAATGTGACAAGAGGCTGAAGAAAATTCCAGAAGATCTTAAAAATAAATACATATGTCTGAGTATTGACGAAGCGAAAGATGCAACTGGCCGCCGAATAATTAATACCCTTTTATAGGGTTTAGATAAAGGAGAAGCTGTGAAACCACATTTAGTGTCATGCAAATTTGTGAAAAAAACTGATCATGTTACGATTGTTACCAGTAAAAGACATGCTTAAGTGATTGTGGCGGTAATCTGAACAATGTAATAAAAACATGTTTATTTTATTAGTCACTGACGGAGTGAGGTATATGCTTAAGGCGGGGAAGGTCTTGCAATATCCCGATTTAGTTAATTTTATATGTGCAGTGCATGGATTGCATTGAGTAGCAGAAAAAATCGGAAATTCATTTCCCGATGTAAATGACTTAATTTCAGAAGTTGTTGCCGACATGTTTGGAATTTACTCACCTTTAAATTAAATGGACTTGGCCCAGGGCCTAACAAATACTACGTATGGTAACATGTTTCAAGATAAAGCCTGCTTTGTAAAAAAATTCTCAGCGAACAATATGAAGAAAAACTGGAAGGTATTCAGAGTGATCTTCGAAATGGCTGGTTTTGGGTTATAATAGACGAAATGACAGACTTTTTAGGCTTTTTAGCCAATTTATTAGTTACAAAATTACATATTGATGGTCCTGGCAGGTGCCATTTAGTATCTTCCGAGGTTTTAGAAACAGTTAATCGGCTTTGGCAAGACTTGGCTGAACAAAATTTAAAGAAAGTTGTTGTTTTTACTAGTGATTCAATGTCGTATATGTTAAGTGCTGGAAAAAAAATTAAAAAGATATACCCTCAAATGTTACATGTTACTTGTTTAGCACATGCGTTACAACACATATTCGAAAAAGTGTGAGATTGTTTCACAAATGGTGCAAAGAAAATTTTTCTTAAGGCTCCTAGTAGAATACAACATTTCAAAGAAAGGTGTCCTAATTTTCTGCTTCCTCCAAAACCAGTATGTATTTGCCAAGGTATTAGAGAGAGAGAAAGACATATGTCAAGTTATAATCTAGAGCAAGATATGGACAGCTTAGATTGATCTAGATTCGTAGTAACCGAGAAAAATTTCCTTTCGGCACAAAGGGTGAAATATATAAACACTCATGGCATGTGCGCTACTGCAGAGACGTATTGTAGACTGAATGCAATGCTGCAATGAAAGGGTTAATGTTTAATTTTAAAAGTTGCAATATAATTTTTGTATTTGAAACCAAGAACATGGTTATTTCCAGTCAGATTAAAATTATTCTATTTGGTGTGTGATTATCTGATATATTTTGTGAATGTACTTGATTTTGCAGTCAAATAAATGTCATTGTTTTCGCCATTGTTTTCGTTACTCCCTGTGTGTATATTTTGATCAAATTGATTGCTAGGTGTTTATGATGCCGTGTACCAAAACAGCTGCTTATGGTAATCAATACTTATATATTTATATAATCAGTTCCATGACATAATTGTTATTATTAAGGGGGTCTTCAAATGGGTCTGATAGAAAGTTCATTGATTTAGTTGACAATCTATAAATCGGTGGACAGAAAAATTGAAACCCCACTCCGTGTTCTCAATGTCACTCTCTTTATCTTCCAGCAAATCCAGACAACGTTAAGCTAGGGATATTTTGCCTTGCAATTTTTGTCAGAAATTTAGCTTCTGTACTAATACAATTTAGTTTAGTTTTTATACACATTATACTACTCGATACAGTAATTTGTGGTATTATTTTAAGTAGGTAACCATCGAAAGTTCATATTTTTACTAAGATAAATAACTAAAATACAAAATCGAAATGTTTATATTTCTACCTACTTGTATTATACTATTGATTAAAAGATTAAATATGAAGTTTTGAAGGTGTTGCTTTTATTTCTCACCTTTCAGGTTATATATGTAATAGTTGTTTTTACCTATTTCACATTTGTTTTTGAAAGTTTTATTTAATTAATAGAAATGTTTCAATAAATTGTGTATTTTATTTATTAATTATTTATTTATTTCCCTATATTTCGCCCAGTGGCAGATTTAAGGAAAAATGGCCATGTCAGCAAAAGCTGTCAGGGGCACCTAGCCAAGACAAAATTTCAATCACAGTTCCTTGTACGGTCACCGGTTTAGGTGCCGGCACTCGATCGGCGAAGTTAAGCAACGTCGGTCAGGTCCAGCGCATGGATTGGCGAGTTCTTGTTCAGTTACGTCAGTCTATGTCATAAGCTGTAATAGCCTTGATTGGACTGAGACGGCTTGACGAGAAAATAGAAACAAAGGACTGATAACTTTACCAAGGAGCTCCTTATCCACAGACTCAAAGTCTTGTAAGGGCCATGTCTGGATAAGGAGCACTACAAGAGACCTATAATACTGGTCACAGTAGGCAAGGTCAATCTCCAGCTGCACCATCTAAAATCTAAAAATCACAGTTTTACCATACATACTGTAAAGTTTAGTTTAGTCAATTAAAAAAATCATTAAAAAAATGCCGACAAAGGGACATAACAGCTAATTTATAAGCTCCGATACAGCCTCCTCTACTTACAAGCCATGCAACAGTGTGGAGTAGATATGCAGTAGTCCGATCATTTATTTGGCGAGTGCATCGTGCGCCCGAAAATCAAAATATATTTCATTGATTAAATAGCTTTATAAACAATCCAATAATTTAATTGGATTGGATACAATGCAATAATTTTTGCGATTCTGAAATATGTCATTTATTGTCTGTAATTGTTTATTTGTGGCATATTCAGATTTTCTTACTTTTTATTGGGTATTTTGCCACTGAAAAATATTTAAAAATTTTAATGAAAAAACCTCTGCGCCAAACGGATCAGACAGAGGTTGGTTCTTGAGTACTTGACTGTTTCAAAAAGTCTCACACCTAAAAATATATAAACTAGAACAATGTTATGAACTAAAAACTGAAAATCAAAGCTATAGGTAGTTAACGTTTCGGAAGAGAATCTACTTCCGTTCTCAAAACTTTTTTGGCCGTCAACCAAAGAACTGTCGACGGCCAAAAAAGTTTTGAGAACGGAAGTAGATTCTCTTCCGAAACGTTAACTACCTATAGCTTTGATTTTCAGTTTTTAGTTCATAACATTGTTCTAGTTTATATATTTTTAGGTGTGAGACTTTTTGAAACAGTCAAGTACTCAAGAACCAACCTCTGTCTGATCCGTTTGGCGCAGAGGTTTTTTCATTAAAATTTTTTTATATTTTTCAGTGGCAAAATACCCAATAAAAAGTAAGAAAATATGTCATTTCTCATGCTATTATCTGTCGCTTGGCTTAATATAAATGTGTATCAAACTCCGGCCGATTTTTACGATTTTTGTTTCCCCTGGTTTCACCATAGACACCCTCATCCCCTGAATTTTTGCCATTCTGAAATATATGTCATTTCTCATGCTATTATCTGTTGCTTGGCTTCATATAAATGTGTATCAAACTCCAGCTGACTTTTTACGATTTATAAAATTTATATTGTTTTTAAGTTATGAACTTGTGTTTAAAAACACTTAAATCACGAAATATCTATTACTATAGCTGAGTGCCTGACAAACTAGTAGGTTATAGGTATATTAGTTATATGTATTTTAAAATAATTAGTAAATTCACTCCCTTGTAATTTATATTTACCCAGTATTCACCCTGCAACCTTTTAAACAATTTTACAAATGAACGTTACTGCAATGAATACATCGGATATGCAAGCGCGGATCCACCGTTGTGGGCACGGTGGGCATGTCCACAACCCTAATTGAGGTCAATAGGCTAATGTTATGCCTAATGCCTTAATAAAATAAAATTTAAAAAAAAACTGCACCGCATACACACACATACACATTGTGAGCGAGCATATTGGTATATTTTTATGCTAGTCGCTCAGTCGTTGGGACCAGCGATAAATGAACCATGTGATCAAATTTTTGTTGTAGCAGTAGTAAAAATACATTGAAATGTAAGCGGAGTAGCGACAAATAGTTTATTTTAAACATTGTTGAATTTCTTTCTGATGATCGCTGATCAGAGATCATTTTGTTTATCGTAAATTATTTTATTCCTTCATTTAATAACAATCGTAATATTCTCGGTGGCCGTGACCACAACCTTTTTTGGGGGCTAGATCTAGACACTAGCTAGATCCGCGCCTGCGGATATGCATTACTTAACTGGTCCACTTTAAAAATTCGTTTCTCCTTTCTGATTCTGTCTTCAGCCACATCTGAGTCACAAAACAAAGTTCGGTCAAAGATTAGGGAATTAACAAGATAGGACAGCCGGCGGAAAACCTTCTATCTTTTAGCAATGGCGCCATTGAACCTTGACTTTTAAATTGGAGTTCTAGTGCAGTTGCCATGTGACAATCAGACGGAGAAGGTAACATTGGGAAGAGAGGCCAATAGCGAAAAATGGACAACACTGTCCTGATAGAACGACCAAAATCAGCTGTGAGTAGCCAAGGTCACTAAAAAACAGGTGGCTTTGTAATATATGTCACATGAAGTATTTGTATGTTTATATCTAAGGTAGATACCTTTGGTTAGGATAGAATTGTACATTGAAAGAATAATTTTGAAATTGTTTTTCTATAAAATGAGGAAAAAACAGCCACACGTAGCTGTCATCGAGGTCTATACGTGACGTAGCACTTCTCGATTTTAATGAGCTAACCCACAAACACAAACCACCCGTGGGTAGTTTGTGCCCACAAATGAAATAAACCCCAAACTATATTTGCTTCTATACAGCATATCAGCATAATTTCAGTGTCTAGTCATATTTTAATATCAAATGTGGCATAGCACTGTTTGAAAGAACATGTGTTTTTAAAATCATGTTTATTAATTTGACAGTCAAAATAATTTAAAGTTCCCTCCAATCCTTTACTACCGCTTCCAACCACCAGAGGCGCGTCAATTTTAGTCCCATTCGAATGTACGGTCGTTGAGCGTCTATAGTGTGGGTGGTTTGTGAGCTAACCTATCTTTTATTAAGCTTAGTCAAATTCGTTTAATGTGTAACCGACAAATCCCGAAACCGTTTCCGCTGGAAATCGTGTCCCTTTAAATTGGAGTGCACAACTGTCTTCGTCTATTTCGTCTTCTCCGTCTGACTGTCCTATCTTGTTAGTTCTCTAATCTTTGGTTCGGTCGTTCTATTAGGACAGTGTTGTCGATTTTTCACTATTGGCCTCTCTCTCTCTCTCTCTCTAATGTTACCTTCACGTATGATTGTCACATTGTGGCAACTCTGCGTAAATGTCGAGGTCAATGGCGCCATTGCTAAAAGAAAAAAAGTTTTACGCCGGCTGTCCTACTTGTTAATTCTCTAATCTATGCCTTTAGAAGGTGTTTCAGAATCTCATGAGCCGCGAAATGCGCAAAAGGCAAAGTTTAATCTGAGTTATAAGTATGTTTTTGAAGACACTGGAGGCTGCTTTGCTGTATACATAAACAAGAGCTCGGGATAAATTGTAAACAATAAATATAATATTTTTAAGAAGTGTAACTGAGTCAACAGGACGGATTATGTCTCTGCGCATATGAAGGTCACGGCTCATGAGGTTTTAAAACACTTCTATCTTGCTGGCTATCACTTCACTTTATACTTGCATTGATAAACCGCAAAACTAGCCATAAGAGTATATAAAACATTTGGGTACTTCAGTGGCTGTAAGAACTGAAGACAATTCACGGCATTCACGCGCTATTTCAAACTGCTTGCACACGTTTGTCGTCCGCTTTAAGGACATTTCGAAAGCATTATCACTTTATTCTGTGCTGTGGCATTACGATCGTTCTCCTCAAATAGCCTAAAGACTTTTTGCGTTCTCCTGATCTCTACTCTACATATTCTTCGCTTGTACCACAGAACATGCTTGTACTCTAACACAGAGTATTTCCTGTCCAGTAACCTGTCAAATCTTAGCGGACAAGTATAGGTACTAGGTACGTAATTACCTTGTCTCTTTCTAAAATCATGTGACACTGTTTTCATTTTTTATGTCTTTAAATCATTGAATCAGCTGTCCAGTGTGGTATTAGTTCGATGGGTTTACATAATTTTATTTTGGATTTTCCTTACCTACTTCAAGTCTTCAAATAGACAGACAGTGATTGCAATGTTTTACTATTACGCAGGTGACTAATCACTTTGTATTGTTATTGTTTTCATTGCTTTTCCATATTGTACAAGTAGGTAGGTATACATATTTCATGAGACAAATCCCTTTACTTTCTCACATTGGATCAGATACTTTAATGTTTATTTACAAATAGGAATGGTTTTGTTTTAAATGTTTTCTGAAGTCAACCAGGTAACTTTTTGAAAATTTTTGTATTAGGTAAAGAAAAGTGAGGCCCTATAGTTTGTAATGGAGTCCGAACCACGTCTTTCGGGTAATTTTATAGGGCAGGGCTTGCGAACATGCTTCCCCAGGTATGCTAGTTTGCAAACTAAACGCTGGTAAACTACTCTCTACCATATTTTGTTATTATTTGTTGTATTTGGAAATATATTTTGGCAAATATGCAGAAAAAGAAACATTAAAAGTTGCCTGCTAATGAAAACAGGCAAGGCTTAGATTGGTTTCTAGTAAGGTGTCAAATATCTACAATGCTGCATCATATTAGGCTATTAATTTTACTTCCCAGTTCCAAAGGAAATGGAAAAGTATACTAACAATCGAAAAATTGTTTCCGATATATGGTCTTTCCATGGAATGATATGGAAGATGTATACTTATATGATTCTCCATACCGAATTTTTTCTTACATATCACATGAATTAATGAAATAGAAGCTGAAAGCCTCCTCTTTCTTAACAAATATGCCAACTGACACGTTATCAGTTACCTATTCAGGAACTGAACATTTTTTATGATTTCTGTTATACTTTCAATTTCTTTAGCTGATCCCTGCTACCTTTTCATCATTTCAATCGTTTTTCACTCACGCATTTTTTACAAGTTTAACAGAAGTGTATTGTGTATTGTAATATAACCAAAAACATTAGTTATTGTATTTTTTTTAAACAGCCTTGTAATGTTGTTTTATAAGTACCTGTGCTATATTATACTACATCGTATTTATTTTGTTAGTAAACGATATTATTTATAACCAGTCTTTATTTCTGACTATTACAGATGATTCGCAGAGATTAACAATAGCCAACTGGCCATAAGAAAAGCACTAAGCGCTGTGAGGCAATAAGTTACCACGAGATGTTGTGAAACTGGGAATATTCAGATTTATATCAGAAGAGAAACTATGTAGGAAGTATATAATTAAAAACTGAAGTCTCTTTTAAGATAAGGAAAGAGGAATTGAGAGTAAGATGAATAAGGATAATTTAATTTTAGCGATTCGCGAGGGAAATCTAAAAGAAGTAAGAAAGATAATTAATTTATTTGACCTCTCTAATGCAAAGGAGGTTGCAGAGGGATATGATTTACTTCTTGTTGCTCTTGAGAGAGACCATAGTGACATTGCCAAACTACTTTTATTAAATGGTTCAAGGGTTAACAGCAATAAAGAACCATCTATTACGCCACTTCATTATGCTGCTATGTATAGTGATGTAGAAATTGTTAATCTGTTTTTAGATAAAAATGCTAAAATTGATGCTAAAGACAAATATGGTCGAACTCCACTTTACCATGCAATTGAATATAATCAAATTAAAACTATCAAATTGCTTTTAAATCGAGGAGCCTGCGTTAACACTAATGATAGAGATGGAATAACCCCACTTCATGTTGCTTCTAACGGACATGGCACAGATGTTGTGAAGGTACTTTTAAACTACGGTGCTTATGTAAATTCCACAAGTTATTTAACATCCGGACAAAAAGTTCGCGAAGGGTATGCACCACTTCATTATGCTGTGAAGGCAAACAATCAAGAAATTACAAAGTTGCTCCTAGAGAATAATGCAGATGTCAATATTAAGGCATTGCCTGGAACCCCACTTCATCTTGCTGCTGAGGAAGGATATGTGCAGATCGTCGAGAATCTTTTAAAATATGGGGCTTATGTTAATTCTCTATGTACATCGACAGGGTATACGCCACTACATCTTGCCTGTACAAGGGGTAACATGGGAGTTGTTAGGTTGCTTTTATGGAAGTGTGCCGATGTTAATGCTGTTGCCAAGAATAATATACTGCCACTTTACTTAGCTACTGTAAAAGGACACGGGACCATTGTAAAACTACTTTTGGAACATGGAGCTGATGTTAATGTTCAAGATAAGTATGTGGATTTTAAAGAGTTGCATGGAAGCCTGCTCCACATAGCTGCCGAGAAAGGATATCAGCAGATTGTTGAATATCTTTTAAACTATGGTGTTTCTGTTAATTCAGTATGTACATCAACAGGCTATACACCTTTACATATTGCCTCTGCAAGTAATAACATGGGAATCGTTGAGTGGATTTTGAGTAAGGGTGCTGATGTTAATGCTATTGCTAAAAATAGTCTATCACCACTTCACGTAGCTACTGAAAAAGGACATAGAACTGTTGTCAAACTACTCTTGGAACATGGAGCTGATGTTGATGCTCAAGATGAGGAAGGTAAAACTGTACTGCATCGTGCTGTTCAAGGGGGATACTTATCCATTGTTGAAGATGTTCTAATGTTTAATCCTGATATTAGTAATGAGAGCAATCAATTTTCTCTTAATACTGCAATATATAACCGATTTGGTAACTATGGCGAACGATACATAAAGATTATCGAAGAACTTCTTGAGTATGGTTTCACAGTTAACACCAAAGACATAAATAATAGTAAATTGCTCCATAACATTGTCCAATCAGGATATTTAGAGATAGTTGAAGATTTCTTGCAAAATGGTGCAGATGTTAACATGTCTTTAAATGGTTATACACTATTACATAACGCAGTATTCTATCGGTTAAGTGAAATGGTCAATCTATTGATAAGTTATGGAGCTGATGTGAATGCTAAAAATAATTACAAAAGGACTCCAATATCCCTTGCTGTTGAAAATCGTGATGTGATAATCACCAAACTGCTTTTAACTAAAGGAGCTAATTTGAAATATTCTCCTAATTTACTCATGACTGCCATTCAGACGGGCGGCAGCATAGAACTTGTTGAAACTATTTTGCAGTGTAATTCCGATCTTGACATTGACACTTCCAATAAGTTTGCAAAAACTGCATCTAAACTACGTCGAAATAAAAGAATTCATAGTCACACTAGAAAAAGAGATAAAATAATTACTCAGGTACATTTAGACAATCAGGCCATTGTAAATAATAAGAAAGAAGATGGAACAACTGCACTTCATATTGCATCATACAGAGGTCACGAAAAACTTGTGCAAATCTTGCTAACGTATGGTGCAGAAGTTGATTCTAGAGCCAAATATAATATGACGCCCTTCCATGTTGCTGCTCAAAGTGGTTATCCAAGAATTCTGGAGATTCTCTTAAAATTTGGTGCCGATATTGACTCTGAAGATAGATATGGTAGAACAGCACTTCACATTGCCTGTGAAGGCAAACAAGGATATGCGGTATTAGTTCTTTTACAGAACGGTTCGGATATTAATATAATGTGTAGAGACCATCTTACAGCACTTGACTTTGCTATGTCCCCTATTTTCGATTTAACTTTTAATATGCCGATTGGGGCTCAATACTATGATTATGATTCAGATGTTGATGTCTATGAGGAAATTGTTCATCATGGACAATATTCTTGTGAAGCAATTGCCAAGATTCTTCTCCAACATCTAGTAAAAATGGAGGCAGAAAATTTGTTTATAAATGAACGATATTTGCACACAATTAATACCAACTCCAACCTAAAACAACGTTATTTTAGCTTCAAAACTGAAATTGAGGAAATGAAAAATGAAAAAATCGGTAGTACCAATGTTTCATTTCATGACGTCTTAACAAGAAGTGTACACCAGTTAGGAATCTATGCTGGAAATAAAAATATAGTAGAAGTTCTTGAATCAAATGAATATAAACAAATGTTTCCAAGATATGCTGATGTATTAGAGGATCGGTTTAAAATAGGAAAGGAAAGGGAAAGTTTGTTAGAATCGAGCATAATATCATTCAATTTCTTGTTTGGCTTCAAGGTACCAAATCTTTTTATCAACGAAGTATTCAGTTATTTAAGTAATTTGGATCTAAAAAACTTAATTGATGCGTGTTCTCATGACGTTGGTGAAAGCTAATCCTACCTGAGTTACAAATTATAATAGACAATGTATTTTATTTTATTTGTTCATTTATAAATGGGTGATTTCCACAACAGTGAGTAATTTAAATGCAAATTATATCCTTAAAAAAAATTTTTATAGAATATACTAAAACATTTAAAAGGTGCATAGGATCAACATATATGATAATAATAATAATTTATTCATCATAAAAAGTTAACACACTACAGGCATTTCAACTTATCTGACTAGTTAAAGTTACAAACAGTTTACAAATCGTTGAGCAAACAAATCATTCAAAGAAAGAAGAAACATTAAAGCTTAATGCAAACACATTATTAAAAATAGTTGGAATACATTAATGATATTCCAAGAATTCATCCACCGAATAGAAACAATTTGATATAAGAAATTTATTTAATTTATTTTTGCAGACATTCGTACTTTCACTAGTTTTAAAATGTTTATTTTATTGTAGCATTTTATTCCAGTATAATTAGTAGATTTTTGTCCTATATCGAGCCTTGAAAAGTTGTGAAATATATAGACATGGCAACATTAATATGTTGAGTTTCTTGAAAACTGCCTTACATGTTAATGGATGAGCGTTGACCATACATCTGAGTATCTTCTTTTGAATTATGAAATCCCTTTCTAGATAGGCTGTTGAACCCCAAAAAATACTGCAGAGTTGACTGTACTTGACCATAATATAAGGTTTTTAAAATAGTGATGACTGTTTCTCTTAGGGTTCTGATAATGTAACACATTATTTATATGAACTTCCCATGTAAGTTTAATCAGTAAGGTCATTAATAAATATTATTAAAAAAATGCCCAAAATTGAGCCTAGAGGTAGATCTAGCTCACTGTTTGTTGAAACTGATTATTCCTTCCACAACATTTTGAAATTTATTTGGCAGGTATGAAGCAGTCCAGTTGTGCGGTACACTCTCACCATCTCATATCCATAGTTCAATAATATCAATTTATTGAATTACTGTAGGTTTTTTATTAAAATATGCAAAAACGGAACTGATAACTAGATGCACAGGAATGACAGAAAACTGTACTTTAATATTTAGTAATTTAATGGGAAATAGAAATCTAACCTCTACATTTTCTCTTAATTTAGCGCGAATTATATTCAGAATCATGAATAAGTAACATAAAAGAAACTTGTAATCAGCCAGGAATATATTGAAATATATTACAAATTAAAATAGGAATAAATATATTATTTCTTCTGTTCTTAACCAGATGCAAGTAACATCAGTCAACAATATTTTTGAATTTAAGCCTTTAGGCCTCTAATATTTAGAAAGCTATCAAATAGACAACCGTCTTTGGTAACAACTTATTAGTTTTAAGTAGAATGTTCATTTCTTAGTTATGTATCTGATATCGTTTTCATCCATTTTGAAAGTTACTGATTGTTTATTGGTAACAATAACTAGCGTCAAAAAAGCTACCTTGACTTCCCCATAACTTATTTCCATACTGCGGGGGGTTTTGGAAGCAGATAGAAGATCTGCAAAATCGCTGTACAATAGGGCGGGCCGAAAAAATCGAAATTTTTCAAATCGAAAATTAATAGTGCGGAAAACTTGCATTTGGTGCTCAGTAGTATTACTGCAAAATTTCACTAAAATTAATTTAGGTCTTGAGGTTCCACAGGGCACTTAGAAATTTAAAATTTTTTATTATAATTTTTTTTTCAAAATTGATATTTAATAGGATTCAAAAGTTATATTGGGTCCTTAACAATGTGTTTCCAAAAATTCGCTAAATTTAAATGATGTTTACTGGTTTCACAAGCCAAGTAAACGATTTTTTGGAAGTTTTAACATGCAGAAACTGTAAACTGATTAGTATTTTATTTCCAGTCTGTGTTTACTCGTTGTGCAGTACGGTTGTCATTGTGTGAGTAATGTTTTAAATTAAGAATGCAATCTGGTTCTAATGAAACCATCTCGATTTTCGGCTCCAAAAACTGAGGCAGCAGCTTCTGTGACAATCTTAACACATCTTTCTACACCCTGTGTGTGGCAAGCAAATTCCGGTATATCAATTTCTGCATTGCCTAAAATACACAAGTATAAAACCTCATCTGAAATACTACGTAGGATGGGCGGCTCAGTTACTTTGCATTCATCCCATTGAATCATTTCGGTATAATCGATTGCATCAAAGTTAAGCTTCGGAATTATAAACTGTCTCACTTCATCGGTTCTTTTCTTTCTTGAATTAATAACACGTCTCAGTCCCAGTTTTTTTATATGTTTACGATCATCGGCAATCATGTCTAGAAAAAGACTTTCGGGATGGGCAAAAAACGCGTTTCGCTGAATAACTGGGTCAATAATATCTCTGATCTCTTTAGGAAGATATGTGGAATAGTGAATCATTTCCCATAGATGTACTGATCCGTGTCTGTGCAAGAGGACTCACTTTTAATTTTAAACCATACCCTGGCATACACTTTCACTAATTCTGCGAGAATTTTAAGTTCCACAGAAGGGTCCTTTGTAGCAACGTAAAGACGCAAAATTCTGTTGGCAGCTGTTACTCATCTACTGTGCGATAATTTTCCAGGATCTCTATGTGAAAGATCCTCTGAGCAAGAACCAGAATTAATTGCCTTACACATTTGTAATAAATATTTTTGATCTGAGCTTAGATTATCCACTTTGAAATTATCAAGTTCAGAAATATCTGTTGCAATTGCTTGAAAATCAATAACAGGAAGTTGTTTACATTTCTCCAAACATTTTCTAATAGGTCCAGAGTATGTGTGGGGACCTCTTGTACGCCCATCAAACTGTTGAAGCAAATGCCGCAACGGTAGTTCATTGGCGTGCAGTAAACAAGAGAACCATTGCAAAGGTCTCTGAAGTTTCCTTTCCAATAATTTTATTACACCTCCTTTATACCCGGTATTAACCACAGTCCCATCACAGCCTACAGCAACTATATCATCAGTCGACACACTTGATTCGTTTAAATAAGTAAGTATACTTTAAGAGATATCATTTGCTAAGCCAGAGTTAGGGGTAATGTGACCCAACTAAGATGAACCTGGTTCTTGCACCAACGAAATGTGCTCCTCTATAATTGTCTTCTGATGGAGCTTAGTTCCTAATCTCTCTTGCACAAGGGTCTTGTCCTTACGTCCATCAAAGTAAAGACCAACCAAATGTGCATTGTTGACTGTTGTTGGAGTGAATGTCTAAGTTTACTCCTTTCTCTTCTCAGTTTATTCTTGTCAATTACTTGGGACATATTATCTGAAGTAATAATGCCAAGATCTTCTAAAACGGAACTGGCAATTGCAGGAGCAACTCTGTCTGATACACGGTAACGGTCTGATGTTCTGGCTAACGATGGTAAAGCAACTCTCATTTGTGTCGCCGGTATAGATTCTTTATTAATAGAATTATCTCGTGAGTTATATTGTAAAGAAGTACCCTGCTCAGGTTCTATTATGGGAATGATTGCATTGTTTTCCGGTAAAGATTCGGCAATAACATTGCCAGATAAACGTGCATTTATTACAGATTTTCGTTCCATACGCTGCATAAGTTTCTTGGTAAAAGGTACATCAACAGACCCTATGACCATATTTCTGTCACTTCTTTGGTCGGATAGGAAAGATTGCTCTTGTAATGGCACTTTTTGACTTTTGACGCAAGCACACGTGTTAAAATTACATTTACATGCAGCTACATCGAATAATTTTTTACTATCCTCCTCAAATTTGACTAACTGCATTCTGTAGCTAGGTAAATTTTTTCTTTGCTTATGGGGTTTTATTAATTTTTGATATTTGTCATGGTAACTTAGCTCAATTCTAGTTTTGGTTACTGTTGGAATGGATGCATTCTCCCATATCTGAATTATTATTAGTGCCAGTCTTTGAGCTAGTACCTTCACTAAAGGATCAAATTTGTTCTCGTTTTTAATATCATTTCTAATGCAAAAGTATTGCAGCATCACATCTTTATATGTAGTGAATACGAGGCAACTTAATTCTTTTGGATCACCAAACACTGGACAGCGAATACAGGCTCGCGTTGAAACGCTTATGGACTTTGCCATTTTATCAAAATGTTTATAGTTTGTCACTCGTTTATTTATCACACAGTATAAACAATAAACGCCTATTCTTCACATTAAATGTGAACACAGTACCTATGTTAATTTAAAACATTACTCACACAATGACAACCGTACTGCACAACGAGTAAACACAGACTGGAAATAAAATACTAATCAGTTTACAGTTTCTGCATGTTAAAACTTCCAAAAAATCGTTTACTTGGCTTGTGGAACCAGTAAACATCATTTAAATTTAGCGAATTTTAGGAAACACATTGTTAAGGACCCAATATAACTTTTGAATCCTATTAAATATCAATTTTGAAAAAAAAATTATAATAAAAAATTTTAAATTTCTAAGTGCCCTGTGGAACCTCAAGACCTAAATTAATTTTAGTGAAATTTTGCAGTAATACTACTGAGCACCAAATGCAAGTTTTCCGCACTATTAATTTTCGATTTGAAAAATTTCGATTTTTTCGGCCCGCCCTACTGTACAATCTTGTAGATTATTCTTGTAGAGGCCTGATTATGTTATATCATGTCCCATTGCTACTTACCCAGAAGGAAGTTTTTTTTGATTCCTGATTCCTCCAGTATTCAAGCTTATTCGAGTACCAAAAGTGAATTACGAAGTTAACACATTCTTTGAGGCGTTAAGATTATTTGTTTTGGTTTCTTGTTTTACTCCTGTTTACACTTTTTTTGAGTTAATTATTTTCTGTATAAATATTTTCTTTTCTTCATATGTCTTGTTTTGTTTTAATTAGCCAATTTCCTTCCTACTTTTCTTAATTCTTAATTAATTGTTTTCTAATTGTTTATTTTCTTCAGCTGTAATTTATTTCTAAAACCAATTTTTAATATTTGCGCTATCAATCGTTCCGGTTATATCAGCAGTAAACTTGTTTTTATCTGAACCTTCTGTCTCGTATATTTGTTTTCATTCTGCTTTTGCTCTTCTCGCTTTATGGGATCTTCTCTTATTTTCCAATCTTGCAGAACTTGTACAAAAACACGACAGAATCATTCCCGTGCCCAGTGGATTAGTTCTATGATAACAAAATGACACCGGACTGATGGTAGGGAACAGATGATTTTCATCTTAACGGAAGTAACTTTTATTTGCTTCCTGAGAAAACATTAATTATATAAAAAATTCATCAGCTAAGTATTGCTGTCTCCACAACAACCATCCATGCACACTGTCATGTCAGACAAGAAACTAAATAAATATGTTCTAATTTTAACTTACCTCTATTTTTTATATAGAATTTTAACTGCCACATGGGACTGATATAAAACCAAAAGCCAAACTTCTGACCATAATTTAGAGAAAATAATTAAATTATTTTAAAAATTGGTGTCTGCTGTCTTGGTGAATCTGAAATACTGTAATATTTATTTAAAAAGTTTACAATATGCGAGTCATATCTGTTATGTAATTATCGATATCTTTCTAGTTGGATTAGTATTTGGGTCAGACACGGAACTGACATTTAACCACCAGTTTATTTAATCGACATAAAAATTAAAAAAACAAACACTAATTTGTCACGTTTTTCAAATAAGAAGAAGGAGCTGATATTTAACAGTTTCTTTAATATCCTTTTTTCTATTTTTTAAAACCTGAGACAGAGGATTACTCATTATATTGTGGCAATCACCCAAATATAAGACTGTTGACTTGAATGTAAATTTATTTGAATTATAGTTTTTTAAATTATTGTTAGCTTAATGTAACATTTTTGGAAAATTTTCATAGAAAAATATCATTCTTGTGTTATTTGAAAATATCGGAAATGAGTAAATCTATCAAACATAGAAGCATATGTGAAGACAGATTTGTGAGCTTTTGAAACAATTATTACACAACATTCCGGTGTGGGTGTGAGTGTCTATATTTTCAGCCGATTTTAAACCTTATTCATGCTGCCTTCATTGCAGTAAAAATCGTAATTATGATCACAGAAAGAGTAGACAATACTAGTTCAGTGAGTTATGCCATACAAGGGGAAAGTTATAAGAAAATTATTAACAAGCAAGATTTTTGTCTGGACCTTTATTTTATGTTTTATACGCAGAACTCAAAAGTCACCATCAATAGTATAATAATTTAAGTCATAATTAAAATACTTTTGGCTTTAATTTGAAGAACTGAGTTTTGTGTGTAAAGGTCTCACAAAGGGACGATATATACAGATTCGGAAAATGTTTGTTTTCATATTGTACTAGCTTCAACGACTTAACGACCGTCTACAATAACGGTGGTGGAGCAATGTACGATGTGTGATGAGGTAAAAGAATAGCCTAGTTGCTTCGCTCTCGCTTGCTTTTATTGCTATGGTAAATAAACAGTTTCCAGGAGGCGCAGAGGACATACTAATATATTGGGTGATGTATCATCAAAGCGTTGATAAGAAAGAACTTTGGTAAGGCCGTGTGTCTAATAGATAACCATGACAGATGCTGTGTGTGATACTATTGGACGTACCACACAGCAACGAGCCGCCAATTAGGGATCGTAAAACGTTTGTTAAAATGTGTCTTATATTAATTATTATTAGTTCGATCACCTTCTATGTCATTTACGAGTTACTTCAAATGTTATATATAGGTAAGTTGAGAACTCCATATAAAGGCCACAAGTGGTTGACTAGTTTAAAACCGATTAAACAACTGGAAAAGTTTTGCTAAAAATGCTCATCTCTATGGAAGGAAACGCAGGTTGCTACTCGCAAAAAATTTATGATGGTATTACTACCAAAAAAAAGCCGGTGAAATTTTTAATTCGATACCAACTGTACTGTACACGGTAATGTTAATTCATCGTAGGTATCACTGACCTGTACCATATAAATGGAATGCCAATGTCTATTCCTAATTGTATGTAAAATTGAATCTCGCGCAAGTATGGCGACGGGAGGTCTCGGCGCAATCGCATCGTGTAACTCGCCAGGGCCGGCTCTATTTCTATTGCAAGTGTTTTTAATATGTCTTTTTTTCAGAAATCATCAAAAATACGCGTGTATAGATTGACATTTCTTATATAGTTAACCTTTATCTTAACTTTTATTAAGGAACGTACATAAAACGTTGCCATTCCCAAAACATAATTATTTAATTCTTTCTAGTAAACGTTCTTGATAATGCACGATCATATTGATGCGAGAGTTGAATATAGAGTCCACCAAAAAATGAAGTCATATTTTCTACCTCAGAGATCGAAATATAATTTAGAATAGAATAGAATGAAAATGTATTGTGTTACAATAAAGTTACACAAAAGATATGAGGGTTCAACATGCTTAGTTGATTTTCAACCCTACCCGCATGTAATAAAAGATTACAAAAAAGCTATTATGATGATAAGTAAATGTTTTTTCTAATTATTATTATGAAATAATAAGTAATTAATTGTAACATAAATAATATTAATATGCAAAATAATTATTAATGTATGATGATAATATAAATACAAAATACACATAAGTACAAAAAAATAAGATTGGTAATATGAAAATAATACTATATAAATCAATAAGAATTACTGGGAAGGTCACTTATAAGTATAAACACAAAGCAACAAGGACACAATATAGGTATAATTGCATATATTAAACATAACATAACCTCTTATTTTGTTTTGAAATTGGTCATGTCAATATCATAGTAATGCAAATAATGTTGAATTGTTTAAAATTATTTAGGTAGATTAACAAATAGCAATGGAACTTTAAAATTTGCAACGGAAATTATGGAAAATAGGTGAGGTTAGAGAATTTCGTATCCTAAATTTCCACTGAATTCTATATATTTATCATGTACAGTTAAGTAGATATCTCGGAAAGTATAGCCTATCGAAAAATGTTCAGGCAAAATTACCCACGTTAAAAGAAAAGATCCCAAAACTCGGAGTTGTCGCCGATATTTAGATAGTAGTATATTTTATAGAATAGGCAAGAACAAGGTACTTGCTTAAAATATAACAAACCTTTGGCCCGATTCTTGCAAAATTATATACAATACGATTCCGGACCATATATTGTTTGATAAACTTATCACGAACTTTAAATACCTGCTAAATAAAACAATCGATAAAAACGAGAGAATTGTTTGACGACGGCTCTGAAATTCTGTACTAATCCAAGACCTCCCGCTATGGGAGACAAATCAAAGAATAATGACGTCGGCGCATAATGTCTTCAAGAAGCATTCTGACTCAAGCACCAACATACTTTCAATATTAGATTTCCACTGCGGCGACGCATATGCCGCCGGCCTTCAATCGCATGTAGGCCGTATTTTGTTCACGCGCATATATCTGTATTGGTCTTCCATTTATTATGTAGAGTTCAGTGGTAGGTATACATACCTACATTGAATAAATACCCATTGTGCTTTGAAACTGTTTTAGAAAAGTTCTTTTCTCTTTTATATTTCTTTTGTGAAAAAAATAATAAAATGGTTCGTTTTTTTAGTTCAACTTTATAAAAACTAAAGTGGCCGAATATATGCGTAAATATTTTGTTTGTGTTCCGCCACTGACGTTTCTGCCGGCAAAGATTATAGAGAATTAACGAGATAGGGCAGCCGGCGGAAAACGTTTTACCTTTTAGCAATGGCGCCATTGACCTCCATATTTAAATTGAATTCTCGCGCAGTTGCCACAATGTGACAATCAGAAGGAGAAAGTAACATTAGAGAGGCCGATAGTGAAAAATGGGCAACACTGTCCTGATAGAACGACCGAACTCAGCTGACTGTCAGTATAATGGTCAGTACCAAAGGTCACTAAAGACACAGGTTGCTTTGTAATATATGTCACATGAAGTATTGCCAAAGATTAGAGAATTAACAAGATAGGACAGTCAGACGGAGAAGACCAAATAGACGAAGACAGTTGCGCACTCCAATTTAAAGGGATTTCTCTACTGAGTTAAAGCACAGTTAAAGGGACACGACATTATTTATACATGCGTATAATATGGTTTTGACAATCAGCTGATGCTTGATCAGCTGAGTTAGATCTTTTGTTAGGAGTGTTCGGATTTTCTTTGCTGTGTGATATTTTCAAAATAAAATGGAATATAAAGACAATAATATTAGTAAACGAGGAGTGGGTGGAATGCACTGCATTTTCAAAGGTTGTAAAAAAAGAAAGGTTAAGTAAGTAAAACATGTTTTTTAGAGTACCTAAAGATGAAGCAAGGTAAAACTATGTAAAAAATTAAAGAATTCTCTAATCTTTGTCTATGTTATGTATTAATAGTGATAGCCTATTGCTTTTTAAAGCCAAAGTAGGATTTGTTTTATAAAACTGGAAATTACGAATATATGCAGTATTCAATGTTTACTAACGTTTTAAATAAAATACATATTCTTCTAGGTAGATATACTTATATAGGTATATGAATTTAAATACAAGATTATTTCACTTTGTCTTCTTTGCTTGATAAGAAGTATAATATAAAATATAAATTTAAGATGAAAGAGAAATGTACTGAACTTTTGAAATGATGTGACATCTGACACTGTTAAAATATTTTTAAGTCTAGTGGATAATTGATTAAATTCTTATTATCGGCTTCAGGGATATTATCCAAATGAAAAGATATGCATAAGTGTAAAATTTTCTCAAAACTTTCATACATCCACAGTGTGCTCATGAAAAAATATGCAACAAGATAGACATACTTATTAGGTACTCCATTTTGGTTTACTAAAAGGTGGTCCTTCAAAACAAATAAATTTTGTGAGATCAATAAAACAGATTTTTTTTTACTCCTTTTTTAAAGTATAGGTACATCTGGCACATCTAAATAACAGTAAATAATATTATTTTATTTATTCACACAATTAAAATTATATATATCATATATAAACTTTAAACATATATACCTACAGGTATGTATATAATTTTAAACAGTAAATTATTTAAGCCATGAAACTGATAAAGGAAAATCTAAAATTAATTACAACCAGGCAAAATTAAAGTGCAGCTAAAGCAAAGATTACACAGCCCCACAAAAAAAAAAATTTTTTTGGAACTGCTATCGAGACAACTGTATCCCTATGTAATTTTCGACGCTGAATCCGAATCCGTGGTCAAAAAAAATCGTACACCCCCAAAATCAACCCCTAGCGCTAAAAAACACTCCTGGGTCAAAATGTCTTAACGCTCCACGAATAGTCTTAAATCTCAATAAATCGAATTAAATATAAACATTCAAGTATATAACGCATAAATACAGAGTTAACACTACTTTCCGTTGAAAATCACCTCCATGAGTGGGTGAAAACTACCCCTCACACAACAGGAAATTTAAAAGAACTGCAGTGATTGAAAAAAGCTTATTACGATGCCCAGTTATATTAGAAACAGTATGTAACTGCATTAGTTTCGATGTGATGTTCAAAAACTACACCCCCATAGAGTGGCGGAAATCACCCCTAAATTTAAATTGATAAAATGATTAAACATTTTAAATCTTTAGGGTGCAATATGAGCATGAAACTTCATTTTCTAGATTCCCAGAAAATTTACATATTGGCATATTACTGTTGGTCCTTAAAAAGAGAGACGTCTGAAAAGCATAAACCACAGTCGGTCAGAAGATCATTCGAAAACAAATCCAAAAGATATTACAAAAAGAAAGAATAAATTTAATTGAGTTTAGACTACGGGTAAATTTTTGTTACTTCATAATATGGGTACTTTTCAAGTACGTTGTCTAAGATTCTTCTTAAATAAGAACATGCAGATGTTTTGAGCTTTTCTAAAAGATACCGCAACTATTTTTTGAATTTTTTGTTATGTGAGGAGTAATTTTCACCCTCTCATGGGGATGTCACTGAATGACTTTGGTGCAATGCAAGTATTCACCTCCAAACTGCAGTGCTGCATATATTTAGCATTGATTAAAATAGAAATCACGAGTACAAAATTTTTTCCCCGATATAGGGGTGGTTTCCGCCACTCTATTGGGGCAAATTTTGAGCATCGCATCGAAACTAATGCAGTAACGTACTGTTTCTAAAATAACTGGGCCTCGTAAGGTTTTTTGCAATCACTGAGCTTTTTTAAATTTCCTGTTATGTGAGGGGTAGTTTTCACCCATTCATGGGGGTGATTTTCAATGGAAAGTAGTGTTAACTCTGTATTTGTGTGTTATATATACTTGAATGTTTACATTTAATTCGATTTATTGAGATTTAAGGCTATTCGTGGAGCGTTAATAGTAATTTTTACCCTGTTTAGGGAGTGTTATTTAGCGCTAGGGGTTGATTTTGAGGGTGTACGATTTTTTTTGACCCCGGATTCGGATTCAGCGTCGAAAATTACAGAGATACACGATACACTTGTCTCGGTAGCAGTTCCAAACATTTTTTTTTATTTGTGGGGCTGTGTTATAGAGTTAATTCTGTAATCTTTTTCTAAAGTATAATCTAGTTTAATAACCACTTGAAGGATGCCCGTTATCTACGAAAGCGTAACTTGGAATGCTTATAAAAATTAAGGGAACTGAGTATATAGGTATGTAATATGTATAAGTACACGTAAATACTTCTCTGTTAAAGCTAATCTCATTTATTATTACTTATCACAAATGTTTGCAATATATTTGTTGTAATGAATTACCTGGAATGAGGGCATAAATTAAACTAAAGTGTCTACAATTATAAATATTGGAAGTCCCCAAAATAAACATAAATAATATTGATTGTCGGCTACAACAAGAGCCTTATAAATTGTAGGTGCGTATTCCGCTATCGGCACAATAGTAATTCATCGTTATTGTTGTAAATAATAAAATACTTATTGTCTTTGGCAATTCTAAAAAGACCTAACGCCCCTATCACACTTTTTGTATATGCAACAAGTTCCACTGATGATAGCTTTCACACACTTCAATCTGAACTTTGTATAATTTGGACATGTAATATTAAGCTCAAAAGAAAAACCGGGAATGTCGTCAGCTGTTTTAACACGAGGATGTAAACAAAACAAAACACGTCACATGCGAACACGTGGCAGAACAGCCGTGGACATTTAACTAGAACGGTTGGTCTCTCGCTCTAATGTTACCTTCTCCGTCTGATTATCACATTGTGGCAACTGCGCGAGCACTCCAATTTAATTGCCGAGGTCAATGGCGCCATTGCTAAAAGATAAAAGGTTTTCCGCCGGCTGTCCTATCTTGTTAATTCCTTAATCTTTGGTATTGCTATGGTTATATGTAAGATATCTATTTGGTTAGGATAGAATTGTACATTTAAAGAATAATTTTGAACCTTTTTTTCTATAAAATGAGGAAAAAACAGCCCCACGCGGCTGTCATCGAGATCTATACGTGACGTAGCACTTGTCGATTTTACTGAGCTAACCTATTCTTTTAGTAAGCTTGGTCAAATTCATTTAATACGTACCGGTCAAATCCCGAAACCGTTTTCGCTGTATGTTGTGCCCCTTTAAATTGGAGTTCACAACTGTCTTTGTCTTCTCCGTCTGACTGTCCTATCTTGTTAGTTCTCTAATCTTTGATATGGTATTAGGAGCGGCATAATTCTATTTTTCTCAGGCAGGATAAGCATCTAAGCATCTGGGGCAGGCCTTACATAGAGAATATCGTAGTAAAAGTGGGTATAAGTCGAACATTTATGAGCAGGAGCCATGAACTTCATAACTTTATGAAGTTCGTGACAGCGGTCAAGTTAGTAACGTTTCCTTCATTCAAATAAAAGTATTATAAAACACGTCTAGGTATGGTCTGTCTACAATCTATCTCTTTTTAAAAATTGGCGATCCTTCTTTTGCAAACTCATAGCATTAATTGAGCATTCTATGAAAATACTCAGTCTGTCTTCTTAGCATTGGTGCCAAGTGAATTTATGAATTTTGTTGCTTTTATTTTCGATGTAATTTCTCATGAATGTTAAATCGTTGGAATGTAAAATCAAGTAGAATATTCTGAATTTTTTAATTTGTTTCTAGAAATTAGAATTATTTTAATACTTCTAGGGTTGTTTTCTTAAATTCATATCTTCAACAATTTAGTAAAAAGGCAAGCATCTAAGTCGACTATTTTTCAATTCCTATTGTTATGTAACGTTACAAAGATAAAAAAATACCTTATTTAGGAGGCAAATATTTATTTTTGTGAAGGATGGACGAAGTACTTTTTAGAAGCTCACAGAAAATTGAAAATATTCAGGTATGGCAATTTACTCAGTAGTACTGATTTATGTTCAAATATGAATGATTTAGGTACAAGCAGAAATAGCAGCTACAAAAGCCAAGGATGTCTTAGTACTATATTCTGAACAATGCAAAATACTTATGTTAAAACTGTGGCATAATGTAAAGGTAGAACACTTGAAGGACAACTTTAAAGAATATTGTATTAAAATAATATCAATTACCAAAGATATTCAATATCGTTTAATGCACATTGCCAGCCCAAAATATTTGTATCGGAACCTTGTACGGGTATTTGGAAGGAAATGTAAGTAGGTAAACTTAATGCATAAATACCTAAAACACAACCATGAATGATTTTACAGGGACCAAGAGAGATATCTACTTTGGATGTGCAGGATTTCTTATTGGAAGCATAGTTGGAATAACAATAGGTCTAGCACTAAGAAAGAAGGATCCGATTTTACGATATATGCAAGCAATTCAATACAATGAACAGTTGGATACTGAGGTACTTTATTTATTTATCTGTTTCAAAGTAATACTCGGTTTTATTTTCTAGTCTGTTACTGTTGTAGAAGATGCAATTGCACCTTATGAATGTGGAGATTATGATGTACTAATAAATGTGAAAGCTGCTTCTGTGCAAATTATTGATGTTAAAATTAGTAAAGGTTATGGAAAAATATTAAGGAATATTTTGCAGAGGATATATAAGGTAAATTAAATATTTTTAGATAAATATGTATCTATAATATAACAACCAGGGTTTGAGAGTTATATAATGTCAAGAACAGTGTTATTTTTAAAATATCAAAAAACGAATCAAAACAAACAAATAATTTTGTACAGTAATTATTCACAACACAAGGAGTGACCCGAAAAACCTACCAAGAATGGCCTGTTTCGGGATCCTCAAATATGAACTCGAATCTGTTACTAACTGATAATAAGTTTTAAATTAAGTACTTATGCCTTTCATTTTCGAGATATGAGAGGTTGAAGTTGACATTATCTACCAATTAAAAGGCCATTTTACATATTTTCCGCACAAATCATTCCGAAGTTATGACTAAAAGCGAATGTTTCAGACAAAAGTTATAGGGGTGTTATAGGCCTACCTAACGGTGACCTTGAATTTACCTTGAAGTCATGTCAAGATCATTTATAGGGTGATTTGATTTTTTTCAAGTAGAACACATGCTGAAGTCAAGGTTATCATTACCCAAGAAACAAGATTTTTTTAAAATTATAGTTTAATATACGTATATTCAAGAATATTTTGAAACTTTTGTAATGGTCACGTTTTGAAATAACACTCGGTGCCTTTAATTAAATAAAAGCATATTTAAAATTTGTGTATTTATAAAATTGTTTTTGTATTGTCGTAAAACTTTAACTTCGCGGCAGGTATAAAGACAGTTTGAACTTTAACTCGTTGCGGAGATGGGACGGCAGGGGGTCTTGTTTGTTTCGAACAGGTAGATTTTCGTTGGTTTCAGAAAGAAGAGGTGAATTTAATCTCTCCGATATAATTAAGTTGTAATGAGTCAAGTTTTGGCCTTGTAGCATACCGCTAGAAGTTGAGTTGTTTTTAGTTTAAAATTATTAGAGAGCTATTCTTTTGTGAGTTATTGAGTATTATAGCGTAGTAGCAATCCGTCAATTGACCTTTGTGTGTCCAGGGATGGACCTTTTTTTATTTTATGTACTATGTAGTGGTCACTCAGTCGCCGCGCTTGAAGAACAATATGTTTTAGTGACGTTAAAAAAGTTGTTTCATGATTGATTTTTTACTTCCCGAGTGAGATCGGTAGACAATTTGACTGCTTTCATGTTAGTAGCGGACATTTGGCATGTTGACTTGATTTGTTCACAATTTCGATGTCCAAATAGGCATAAATAAATAGAGGCCTAGTTAGTGTGAAATCGCGAGTAAAATTTAAGTCGGCGTAGGAACCAGAGAAAGTCGTTACGCGTAGCAGCAGTCAAATTGTCTACCGATCTCACTTGGGAAATACAAAATCAATCACGAAACAAGTTTCTTAACGTCACTAAAATGTATTGTTCTCCACGCGCGTTGACTGAGCGACCACTACATAGTACATGAAATTAAAAAACTTACAGTTTCATCCCTGGACACATAAAGGTCAATTGACGGATAGCACTTCCAAAAACTGAATGTACCAGCTACAAACTAAGTACTTAAAATAACAAATTATCTTTGATTGCGTCAAAGGAAAGAATCTAAATTAACAATTAGCCACTACTAATTACAAATTCACTCTGCCATTTAAGTTACTGGTGAATATTTTCCCATTATTGCAATGCATAGATTACCAGAACATTGCTACTTCACTATAATACTCAATAACTCACAAAAGAATAGATCTCTATTAATTTTAAACTAAAGACAACTCAACTTCGATCGGTATACTACAAGGCCAAAACTTGACACATTACCACTTAGTTATATCGGAGAAGTCAAATTCACCTCTTGCGTGGTGTATCTGCCCGAAGCCAAACCTCGACTCTTTGAAACCAATGAAAATCTACCTGTTCGAAACAAACAAGACCCCTGCCGTCCCATCTCCGCAACGAGTTAAAGGCCAAACGGTCTTTATACCTGCCGAGAAGTTAAAGTTTTACGACCGTACAAAAACAATTTTATAATACACAAATTTTAAGCATGCTTTCATTTAATTTAAGGTACCGAGTGTTATTTCAAAATGTGACCATTACACTTTTTGGTTATAGTGTATTTATAAACGTTTCTCGTCAATGTCTATGTTTGAAAACATGTAATAAATATGTACGGTATACCATTTTCTAGGGCCACATTTTAAACATGTTTTTTTCTGTGAACCTTACTACATAATTGTTTATTTTTGTTATTCTAAATTTTTTACCGAATAATTATCACTGAAAGTCTGACGTGAAAAAAATGAAGTATTTTTGTGGTATATGATTTTCTTCTTTTACACCAATATCAACAGCTGTTATTAAAGGTCCGTGACACATGAATAAATTTCGTATTATTCATAAGTAAAATATCCAAAGGTTGCTGTTTTTATATAATTTGCCAAACTTTTTGGCAACGTGAACAATCTTATATGCTCTACTTTTTATGAAATAACTTAAGTTTAAAAACAATTAGCTTCTCGGCTAATATTTATGTAAGAAAGAAATTTTTTATCCAAAGTAATAACTTTTTCCTAAGAATTTAGGTTTTTGCACCTGACAACACTGGTTAGGTCTGTGATTTTAGAACGGTGAATATGGTGGCAATGGTGGATATCTTTTTTTTTTTTTTTCTGAATAATCGTCAATATAAGATAAGAAAGAATATCTATTTTTTAGCTTTAATCTCAATTTATTCAAAAATAATGCCTTAGTTAAATTTACGGTGTCATTTTGCTTTACAAACCATCGAGAAAATCACAAAATAGGTACTTGTGTCTTGTATCCATCTATCTTTCTATAATACCCCTACAACCTTTGTCTGAAACATTCACTATCAGCCAACAACAACCTCACGATGATTTGATGATGTTCTCAATTTAAATTTTTAAGAGGATTAATATCTCATGATAAACTATAATTTATTACCATATTTGAGGACCCAGAAGCGGACAATTTTTGATGTGACACTTTAATTTTTTTTAATATTATTTCTTTTTCAGCAGTCGAATTCTGAACTCGCAATAATTTTAGGTAGGGATTGTACTGGAATTATTACAGACGTGGGATCTAAAGTCAAGAGTTTGGAAGTAGGAGATGAGGTTTGGTTGGCAGTTCCTTTCTGGTCACAAGGTACACTGTGTCAGACTGTGTTGGTTTCTGAACATCGTGTTTCAAGAAAACCCAAAAATATTGGATTTGAAGGAGCATGTAGTCTTCCGTATGCTGGTAGCTTAGCACTGTCGGGGCTTGGTGATGCAGATATAGATTCAACTAATGCCTGTGAAAAAAAGTAGGTTTAAATACAATTCAGGTTTCAAATTTATATAAATGTTTATTTAGCAGTCGAACGTGCAAGCATAGTTGTGCCAATAAACCGACAGGTATTACTAAAATGAAAAGCTTTTCTGGAATCTGTTAAACTATTAGTTTAAACTATATGTGGGTAAAGATGTACTTGCATACACAGAAAAGTCGCCATGCAAGTCTTTTAGGGAGTACTACACTGCCATGGTGAAGGTGCTCCAAAATGATTTAGTTTCAACTGAATATGTCTTAGAGGTATCAAAAGGCAGGGCAAGGAGGCTATTATAAACAATATAGTTCTTAAAATTTGGTTTAAAAAGGCCTTTTACAATTTTTTCACCGCACCTACAGTTTTCCCGCAAATAAGCTTAAAATGTCATAATATTTTTATATTCAGGAGAAATTCCCCAGAAATAATTGAAGAATTCTGTGATATAATTTTTGATGCTTGTAAAATTAAATAATAATAATAATAAAAGTTCTTTATTGAATATATAAGAGAGAAATTACATATTCAAGGACTCAACATACATACTACAATATGCTGATGACACAACTCTGGTGGGACATGACAAATCACTACAGAGGTTACCAAGATGCAGGATAAGATGAACGAGATACAAATGTGGTTCAACAAATGGCGTCTGCTTCAAAATCCCAGCAAATCACAATTCGTTATATTTAACCACGCTCCTTCTCCATCCTCCCCTTCAATAAACATTGCAAACGAGCATGTAAAGCCAACTCTCATGGCCAAATATTTGGGAATTACCATGAATCAAAAAAAGAATTTTAATCAACACACAGCAATTATTAAAACCAGAATAAAAAGCTGAGCAAAACACTTCAAATCACTCACATATAAAAATGAAGGGATCAACAAAAACAGCTACAAAAATTTACACATCAATATGCCGACCCATACTTGAATATGGACACAATCTATATATCAACTGCCAAAATCCGGCCCTAAACAACTTAAAAATTGCTGAAACCGCTTCACTACGCACTATAACTAAAATTTGGCACCCAAACAACAACCTCCATAACCCACCAAATAATCTACTATATGAAAAAACCAGAATAACACCAATCCTGACCAGACCCCAAATGTTAACAGTTAAATTTGCAAATTGACCGCACAACATACAATTGATGTGACTTCTCTGCCGGACAAGAAGCCCCAACATATCAAAATTCAAGCACCCCGAGATGACTAATGGAAAAAATATCTTCACTAACTCTAAATTAATCTAAATTTGTTTGTTTTTTTTTTGCAACAAAATAAATTGTATTCATCTTAATACAAAGAATATTGTAATATCAATAAAAAAAAAACAGGAAATACAGGCTGAAGGACCCCGGTCAATAGCCGTTTGAATATGTAATTTCTCTCTTATATATTCAATAAAAAACTTTTATTATTATTATTATTTATTATGGTACAGACGAACATAAAGAGTATTAGCCCGGCAGGCAGCGACAGATTTCATGGAATCATTTCTGTAAAGCTAGATTTTTTGCCAAAGAGCGTTTAGATTAATGATGGGCGATATATCACGAACTGTGATTTAATCACTGATATTAAAAAATCACAGGTAACGACTTAATAAAGTTGGTAGAAAAGCGTGACATGATCACAACTTTCCATATACCAATATATTTTTTACGATATATATCGCTTTGGTAATTTGAGTATATTTTTGTTTGCGACATTATGTATTAACAGGCAAAGCAAGCGATTCCGTGCCTTAGCGTTATTAGATAGGTACGCATTTTGTTGGAAGTTACTGTATTGCATAACAACAGATAGGTAACAAATGAAATTATTATTTGAAGTAATCAATTTGAAGCTGAGATTAAGGATGTTTAATAGTTAGCTTGTTTACATTAAGAGTGCTGCCTGCCGTTGAACAAAATTGAATAGAAGAGGTACCAAATTTTTGATAAATATTTGAATGGGAGAAATACTTGGACTCTATTAAATCAAATTTATCCCATTGAATAAGCAAATATAAGAACTGTGTAAATAAACATTATATTCATTATTTAATTTGTACTGTTGTATTACAAACCGAGGCTTATATTAAAAAGGTTTCAACACTATTATAAACAATAACCCAGCAAAAATTAAAGTCGCTGGTTGATAACTATAGCAACCTAAATTTAAATTAGAAATTTATTGATGCTTCCGAAAATGTTTATATTTGTATAACTTTTAAAAAATATGCTATTACCGACATCAAACAAGCGACCCATTTAAAATTTAGTGCTTACATGCTTACAGAATGATACAGTCAGCGCTGCCACTCTCAAAAGGCAGGCCAAAGACTGTATAGTTCTTATGTGACAGCCAGTGAACGTTGTAATGTTTTATTATTCGACGCTATAATAATATATACTGTTTTATTTATTTTTGTTCTTTCAACTGTCCTATTATATATTAATATTAAGTGAATGTTAAATTAGGTGTAAGTGAAAACACGCTATGCGGTATCTTCCCTTTTGTCTGTAAAAATTTGTTATTTTCTGACAATAAATGTTTATTTATTTATTTATAATATGTATCATAATTAATTCATAATTCATATGTATTACATATCTTCATATCTACGGCCGCATAGATTACCAAAGTAGCGAATTCACGATTCACAGTCTGTCAGCGCTTGTTTAGGAATAGAGAACAATTAACAATTTTTCCTATTCGCTGCATTATGAAAAGTTGTGATTACATCACGTTTTAAATTCACTGATATAAAAAAATCACAGTCATGATTCACATTGTGATTGAAAAATCACGATATCGCCCAACACTAGGTTAGATAGTATCTATAATGAAGGTGAAATTCTACCAAACTCTTAGTGGTGCATAAATGAGTAAAAAATTAAATATGTTGCAAAAAAGTAGATAGAATTTCGTTTTTCGAATTGTCACGAATTGTCAAAAAGTGACTATTCGCCTTCGCTCCTGCCGGCCCCAATTTTCGATTCTCACCTCGCGATTCACATTGCACGGTCTTTGCCGACCGTATTCAGTTCTTACGTTTGAAAAATTGACTTGCGATGGTGCTAATCGGCGACTATTTTTAAGTGGTTTCCCGAGTTCTAATCCCGCCCGGGATACTTTTTTTTCGTTTTCAATTTTTTGGCCGTTATTTTTTACTATAATTGATATTCGCTCAGTTCTATTGCATTTTTCGGAGAAGTTTTGCATTTTCCGCCACAGAATATTAATCTGCACTATTTCGATTAAAAATCACATTCTACCTCCGCTATAGACTAAATCTTTGGTAGACGTAGTTGAAATCACAGGGCATAAAAAATTTTAATAAAACAATTTGTAATGTTCTGAACTTATTTCCCGATCGCATAAAAAATTTAGTTCCCATGATTTTAATTTCTTCTTTTTATTCAATTTTCGATAGTAAAAAGCATGTATAAAAATTTCAGATGGTATAGAGACGTTGTGGATAGAAATATTAGAGATAATGCAATCTTATTTTGAGCGAACTGAAAGTAAGTTTTTTTACTTGCACCCATTATTAACACGTTGACCACCATGAGCACATGTGCTTCACATACCTTTAATATAGCTAGGCCGTGAGAAGCACCATTGATTCTCATTCTTTAGTGAAATAGTTCAGTTCAGTTTTTATTTAGTTTCATTTGACATATTATTACAGAAAAAAATATGTATAAAACAGGTCAAAGAGGTAAGCAATATAAACTAGACACATAACACTTACATATTGCAGAGATAAAAAGATAAAATTCTACACTAAGAGTAATAAAGATAAAACTTAAAATTAATTACAATTATTAAAAATCAAGAAATTCTTGGATTGAATATGGTTCTATATCACAGACATATTGGAAAACAAATTATTCTGAATAAATTTCATTTATTTTTGGTAGAATGTGATTTTTAATCGAAATAGTGCAGTTTAATATTCGCTGCGAAAAATGCAAAATTTCTTCTAGAAATGCAATAGAACGGAGCGAATAGCAATTATAGAATCAAAAATAAAAATATACTAAATTAAAAAATACTTATTGTGCAACACAAGATACATTTCTCAATGATTTTACAATTTTACCCTATCATTAAAACATAATTATATTAATATTTGAGTTATTTACTTATAGTAATTTAAATTTTAACTTTTTTTATATTATCTTTGCTCCTACCTCTAATATTTACTGAGATATTGTTAATTATGTTGGAAGCTAAATATGAAAATGAGGACTCGAAAGCTGTAGTGTTATGCCGTGGGATAGTTTTATATAAATCTCTTTATTTAGCATATAGCTAATTTAACAATAATGAGAAACACGCGTTACCTAAATTTCTAAGTTTTCTAATGTGCACCATTTCCCTAAACTTAATTTTTGATAATAAATACAATGGAATTTTATTACTTAGTATCGTACAAACTAATATAGCATAATGAATGAAGCGTCTCTGTTAGTTTTAACATGTGTAATGACCTAATGTGAGGAGTGATGTGTTCTCTTCTGGGTATATGTTTAATATATTTAATATAGAAATTTTGAATTTTTTGCAAATGGTTTTTGTCTGTTAGAGTAAGACAGGGACCATATACACAGTCACCTTAGTTTAAGATTGACAGTACAAGGGATTCCGTCAACATAATTTTATTTGACTCGTTAATGTACTCAGGGTATTGGTATAGTTGCTTCAACCTGAAATATGACGACCGACATAATTTACTAACATGTTGTGTGAAAGATAGTGTTTCGTCAAATATGATGCCCAGGACTTTAGCAGACTCAACATTTTGAATTATTTCATTCCCAATATTGATTTCCAAATTTAAGCTCTTTATGTTTTGTACTCTATTAGATGTTCCAAGGTAGAGGTATGCACATTGCACACTTACAAGGATTTAACAATAGCCCTCTATTTCCACACCATTCTGCGATTGTGTGCAAGTCGCTATTGAATTGTAACACCTGTGCATTTACATTATATTTATTTAGCGGCAAATTGATTTCAATATCATCGGCATATGCATGAATTTTTGTTGATTGATATTAAAGTTTCTTATCAAATCAAATCAAATCATTTTATTGGTGCTGTTAACATGAAGATGTTTTACACAAGTCAGTTTGTAATATGACAAAAAAATAATATATACATATATATATAAAATACGTGTCACGATTATTCCATAAAATACACTAATCCTTACGATAATTATTACATTAAATATCACGAATATCACATGTCTGAAACGTCACAATTTAAAAATTCGTTTATGTTATAAAATGCATTTTTGACTAAGAAATTTTTTATTATTTGTTTGTATTTCAACTCTGGGAGGTTTCTTATGTATACCGGGATTTTATTAAAGAATATTGGGCCGTAATAATTGTACCCAGTATCACTGGATTTTAACCTATTATATTTAATTTTTATGTTTTGTTCGTTGCGAGTATTGTGTTTATTATTGTCTCCTTTTTTTTCGAACAAGTGTACATTTTTATGGACGAACATTAAACATGTGTATATATACAATGAGGGAAATGTTAAAAGTTTGAGTTGAATAAATTTTTGTTTAACCTCGTCTCTGTAGCCCAAGTTGGTGATTATTCTAATTGATTTTCTTTGCAAACCAAATATTCTAGTGGATTGTGGTGCGTGGCCCCAGCTTATCAGACCATACGCCATTTGTGATACAATTAATGAATGGTATGCTATTATTAAAATATTTATGGGTACGATATTGTTCAGCATTCTTAGGACAAATATGTTTTTGCTCATTTTATTTGCCAGAAATTCTATATGGTGGCCCCAGTTTAATTTGGGATCAAGATAAACGCCGAGAAATTTAACTTTATCTGGGTTATTATAGTTCTCTAATGGTCTGTGAGTAAAAATCATATCTACTGTTTTGTTTTCATTTAAGGATAATTTATTACTAGAGAACCAAGTGACGGCATTTTTATGTGCATCCTCCATAAGCTGCTGAACTACTCTTAAATTAATGTCTGATCTTAGTAATGTGGTGTCATCTGCAAATAATACCAGGTTAGCGTCTGTTACGGACCGTTTAAGGTCATTTATGTAAATTAGGAATAAGGTTGGGCCCAAGACGGACCCCTGCGGCACACCACTCTTCACCTCCATAAGCTTGGAGTTTCTATGATTTACACTGGTGTATTGCTTACGGTTTGATAAATAAGACATTATGAGTTTACAACTGGTTTCGTCAACGTTCAGGTACTTTAATTTTTCTATTAGCACATGGTGTGAGACACAGTCAAAGGCTTTTTGAAGATCACAAAAGGTAATCCCAACATACTCTTTTTTTTCTTGACCTTCTATAATTTTTTTGGTAAGTTCATATATTGCATCGTTTGTTGACTTTTTGGTACGAAATCCGAACTGATTTTCGTAGAACATGTCATTTGTTTCAAAATGATTTGTCATTTGATATTTTAAAATGTTTTCAAATAGTTTTGAGATTATCGGTACTATTGATATAGGTCGGAAATTATTATGGTCAAGAGATGACCCGCCTTTATGAATTGGGATAACTTTTGTGATCTTAAGAATGTCAGGGTAAATTCCAGAGCTTATGCATTGATTAAAAAGAACAACTAACGGATTTAGTATTACATTTTTTACATTTTTTAATATGTTGACATTCATAGTATAGTGATCCTTACTGTTTTTATTTTTTAAATTATTTATAGCATCCCTCACAGCGTTATGTCCAATCCTTTCAAACCTAAAATTGGGGTAATTTGCATTTTTTATTAGATAGTCTAAATAATTGTTTGGATTTTGTAAATTTTTTGTTATGCTTTCACTCACATTCACAAAATATTTGTTTTGTTCTTCGACATCAACCTCTAATGATAGAGACCTCCTTTTACTCTGTCTGTTTTTATTTATAATGTCCCAATACACCTTTGAAGATTTGCCATTTTGATTTATAAGTAGGTTGTAATATTTATTTTTTGCACTTTTTATTTGTTTTCTGTAATAGGCTTTATAAGATTTTATATGTTCTTTTAACTCTATATTTGGATTATTTTGATATAGCTCTGATAATAAACATAGATTCTCTCTTTTTATATGTAAATCATTTGTGAACCACTTGTCTTTAGTTCGTTTCTTTTTATTATTTATTTTCTTTTCTACCAATGGGAAAGCTATTTCTATGTTTTCCTGTAAAATATTCATAAAGCGCTCCCATTTTACATTTAAATTAATTGAATCATTGCTCGCGAAACTCCAATCAGTATTTTCTAGTCTGTTGTATAATAAAAGCATACCTTCCTCAGTGACTTCCCTTATTTTAAATGTATCTTTAGATCTTGTATTCTCTGTAATTTTGAATGAAATAGTTACTGCTTTATGATCTGATAAACCGGGGTCAAACACCTCCTCTTTATGATCATTAAAGTTTACAAGTATATTATCGATACAATTTTGTTGTCTTGTATTTTTGATGATGGTATGCTTGAAAGAAAAGGAGGTAAATAAATCTTTAAAGTCATTTGTTCGCTTTTCGCTTGAATTGAATTTGATATTAAAATCCCCGTTTATTACTATGTCCCTAGCTGAAGTACTTACTTTATTTAAAAGAGTATTAAAATTTGTTAAAAAAAGGTTGAAGTCCCCCAAAGGTGATCTGTATATTGTTATAATTATAAGATTTAAGTCATGACATTCAATGGCAACTATTTCACAGTGGACCTCCACTGAGAGGTGGTTTAAAGTTTCACATGGAATAAAGTTATGACATTCATTTTTACTTAATATTACTACCCCACCATGTAAGGCATTTGATCTGCAATAACTTGCAACTACAGTATACTTATTCACAGTTAAATTTTGCATCTCATATTGATTGAGAAAATGTTCTGAGAAACATAAGACGTCAAATTTGTTTTCACTGTCACTTAAGAACGCTTATGTCAGACATGTAGATATTAAATAATAATGTAGTCCGAGAACGGAACCCTGTGGTACTCCGGTTTTTGTTTGCTTCGGTTGAAAAATTGAAAACGAAAAAAAAAGTGTTCCCAGGCGGGATTCGAACTCGGAAAACCACTTAAAAATAGTCGCGATTAGCACGACCGCAACTCAATTTTTCAAACCTAACAACTGAATAAATACGGCGATCGGAGACGTGTTCTATGTCTTGAGGGCTAAGAGAAGGTCGACAATGACCATACAACTTGAATTCGAAAAACGAAATTTTCGTCCGTCTATTTTTTTGCAACATGTTGTTTAATTTTTTATTCATTTATGCACCACTAAGAGTTTGGTAGAATTTCACCTTCATTATAGATACTATCTAAACTCTCTTTGATAAAAATCTAGCTTTATAGATATTAACCCGAAAAATCTGTCGCTGCCTCCCCTATTATTAATACTAAATTTATTTAACCTACTGTATACTTAAAATACAATGTTATTTTTAGAATTCTAGTCCAAGGTGGTTGTACACCAGTGGGTTGTGTGTTGCTACAATTATTAAAGCATTGGAAAGCCACAGTTACTGTTAGCTGCTACAAGAGGGCAGTACCAGTAGTGAAGGCACTAGGAGCTTGTGATATAATAATTATATCAGAACCATCAAATCTCGATAAAACATCTTCTGTAGAAACAGAAACTGAACAACAAGTTTTATGTAATGCTCTCCTAAAGGAACTGGAGATAAGAAGTGATCTCTATGATGTTATAATAATAACAAACAATGATTGCCATATCAATGTAGAGGATTTAAAGAAATTTTGCTCGTCCGATGGTACCATAATATCTACTTTACCTCCAGTGCTCGCATCTGATTCGTGTAGCCTCCTTAGCAGATTGGTGCTATCATTTTATATAAATTTAAAGTATAAAATACAGGTTAGTAATGCACAGACAGAGTGAATCGATAGTGTGTGTAAGTGCTCAATATGACTTCAACTATTAGAAATTTGAAAAATGTCTCAGATAAGAATTGTAGGTGGTGGTGGCATGTTTTAAAATTATTTTTAATGTAACACTTAAAATTTTTTAATATATTTGGATTTGACTCTTAATTCTTTATACAGACATATCATTTCTGAACTTACTCTTTTTTCCACTTTTTCGAAAAAAAAGTTCATTTGCAGCAGTGAAGAATGTAATGTGAAGTAAAATTTGCCGAAAAACTTATTTTTATAAATATGACCGCCCTTTCACTTCGCATGTTATTTAAGACTATGTACTAATTTTCAAATATCTCAAATTCAAACCTAATTCTACAAGATGTTCTCTATGATGATTCCAATTTTCACATTTCCAAACTATCAACTCATTTTTTTTCAAATGAAAGACCTTGTATGTTTTAACCCATTAACGCCGTGTATGTCATACGTGCCAATAAGAGTGAGGGAATATGTTATTTTATGTGTCAAAACATGCTCTGCATGTTCCGCAAATTAGTCTGAGGTTAACAGTAATTTAAGCATTTGTTTACAATTTTGTGGTGAATTAAAAATGGCCGAAAATATGGATGTACGTTTTATGTAAGTATTATATTTTTCTGTACAGTGCTTCTAAAAAAATTTTTTTTTTATTAGAATGGTGTTTTATAGACTCGGAACTTTGCTGTTTTAACAATTAAAAAAATATATGGATTTTATTACATATGATATAGCTATTCAAACTTGGGTGTTGCCATAATGGCACCGCTAGGCGCTTGTAGTAGCTTAAAGGGTTTTCTTTGTTTTTAGGGGCGGGTTGACTTTAGCAGAGGCAATGGACCTTGCGTACAATGATGAAGTTGATGGTAAAATTCGAAGATTCGGGCAATGAAGGTGAAGACGATACAATTGTTTTCTGGCTCTGCATTATTTTTATACATGAAATTTCGTGGCTATTCAGCAATTGGCACAATCCGCGAAAACAGAACTCCAAAATTATGTCCCCTAACAATTAAAAAAGACTCTATGAAAAAAAGCGTAATTATTACGAGTCAGCTATATGGTAATAAGTATGTACGTTGGTTTGATAATGCCGCTGTTGCTATGATTTCTTCTTCATATGGCACACAAGAGAATACCCAGACAGAACGGTTTTCACAAAAATTTAAATGTCGTGTCATGGTTTAAAGACCCAAACTCATTACAAAATACAACTCATTTATGGGAGAGACAGATCAAATGGATCAAACTGTCAGTTGTTATCGTATTGGAATACGTGGAAAGAAGTGATACTGGTCTATAGTTACCTGACTTTTAGATGTAGCTTTGCAAAACAGTTGGATACTACACAACAAATCTGGACGAAATTTATCACAACTTGAATATAAACGAGAAATTACTGTCAGATTCGATGGCATCAATTATTTTATTCGTCACACCATTGAAAAAAATAAAAGAAGATGTGCTCGTAATGAATGCAAATCGATAGTACGCACATTGTTTGTGTGCAAATTGGTCTTTGCATAGATTGTTTTGTCCCCTTTCATTCACAATAAATATGTTTTAATATTTTTATATATCCTAAATTTTGAAATAAAATAGATTTTTAATAATGTCATTTAAATTTAATTCTTTAATAATTTTCTAGAACAACATACAAAATTGAGGTTTTCTTAAGTTACGGTAGCCCAGACACGCCTAGTGTTGCCATATGGCAACTGCAAATATCTCATTACCTGTCAATCTCAAAAAAAAGTTTACATAATTTTTTGTACCTGTTGTCCAGTGTAACACACCTAGTACATAAAAAAATATTAAAAACTAAAAAAAAAAAAATAATTCCGGCGTTAATGGGTTGATTAAAATGTTTCCGCAATCACGAATGTGTGAATGTGAATTATTATTTCATATAATTTTTATATTTTTTAACTTTCTTTCTGGGTACATAGTTTGCCACAGTAGTATTTGGGGCGTCCTGCTCCTCGCGGGTTTCCTTACAATTCGTTGCACCATCCGCATACAAATACCCAATACATTAGAAATACCCTAAAAAAAATGTATTTTATAAACATCTGCTACATTTAATTTTGAGATTCACTTTATGAACTGTTTGCAAAAGTAAAAGAGGAGTTTCGTTGCATCTTTCCAGATTGAAGTACTTAACTAATTACACCACCATGTCTCTTGCTACTACATTCAGTCTTTTGCCAGGTATTTTGAGATTAGTTTCTTTACAAACAGTGAAACTGAAGCACTAAAACTATTTACACAAGTATAAAACACTACAAACTTATATAAATAATTAAAGGAAATAAAAAATAATTAAATTTGATAAATGCAAGGAGACATTTAAAAACGCACTATTATTTACTGTGACATTGATTTACCTCGTGAAATTGTTGACCTTTGTTCATAATAATAAAAGCAAACTTTGAATCAACGGTGACTTTCATGCCTACAACACTAGAGGGCGGAACAGAATATGCACGATCATGAATATTTCAAAGAATCTCCTAAGTATGCTGGGACAACTCTGTACAATAAGCTGCCATTGGAAATACAAATGTCGAAGTCTTGTGAAGTTTTAAAAAAAAAATTGAAGGCTTTGTTATTAACTGATGCATTTTATAATATTCAAGAATTCATACATTTTTGCTCTAGTTAAGTGAATATAGGATACGATTTTATGCTCTTTTTATTTATTATCTGTTTGCATTATACTGTCCATTTGCATGTATTGTTTGTTATATTTATTCTTGTATATTTATTTGTTACATATTATTTATGTATTTTGGACTTGGAAATGTTTAGTTTGTTATTTTATATCCACATTTGTATATTGTTATATTTACCATTTCTGTTGACTTGCCACATGTACAAGCTATGTATCTAAAATGGTTAATAAAGATTATTATTAATGCGTCAACTGCACGCTACTGAACTGACGGAGTGCTGAACGTTGGTTGCGGCTATAACAAGTGGTTGTATTATTCATTTCAAAAACGCATCTTTACGATGAAATCGTCAAATTTTTGAAAATACGTGTTTTGCAAATTTTACTTTTGACTGCTGCAAATGCATTTTTTATCAGGAAAAATGGAATATCATGGTGACACTACAGTGTAAGTCCAAAAAGATGTAGATATATATAAATGCATAAAAAAAATCTTGGGTGTTCCATTTAATATAGCCAAGTATTAGCCTGCCACCACTAAGTGAAACACCCCGTAGATTTGAAAATTATTTTAAAATATGCCACTCTTGATCTTCTACCATTTTTATCTGAGATATTTTTTCAAATTTCAATCGGTTGAGGAAATATTAACCATCCACACATTACTGGCTCACCCTGTAGATTGGTTGAAGATAAAAATTGTAAACATGGCATAGTGATATGAGGAATACGATGTTCCACATACTGCGCCGCTTTAACTTTACTAGTAGGCTCTTGTCTACTAAAGTGTTACTATGCTTTGTCATCAATTTTAAGGCTCTGCATGTATACGTACAGGTGTACCCTAATTTTATTGCTCACCATTTGGCTGTCCCATGGCAAAACACTAACATTTTTCTGATTTAGATTTAGGATCATTTCTACATTTATTGTATGTATTCATCTACGAGACAAACCTATCCCAAACTAAAATATCTTGCTAGAATTGTAAGAAACTATTCCTATTAAAAGAGCTGGTGTAACTAAAATATAGACCGTACGAAACTTATAGTACTTTAAGTCGAAAAACATAGAAGCACTCGATCTAATAAAGACATGACGTTCGTCTGTTCGACAAGAACTTAAAATATTAGAATTTTGCGTTTCCACCAAGACTACAAATAATTGCGGACACATAAATAAATTTTCTTGCTGATTAAATTGGATTGGCTGAAGTCTTATTGAATACTTCTTGTTAGTTAAGTCTTATCGAACAACAGACATGTACACTTGCTTGCAAAAAAAAATAGTACACTATTAATATTATATCTAAATTACCGGCCATTGTGCAAAACACGAGTAAAATTGGACATCGGAACTTTTGACTCGAAATGCTGCCAATACCATTAGAGTTATGAAAAAAATGGGCATATACAATTTTATGGAGAATTAAATCTTCTATAAAAAAGTCAGTGATGGCATATGTCTATCTTCAATACTTTAGGCGCCAAACGTATTAAGATAGACATATGCTACCACTGACATTTTTATAGAAAATTTAACTTTCTATCAAATTGTTTACGTCCGTAACTCTAACGGATTTTACAGTGCAGGTGTTCAGTCACTGAAGAAACCGTGGTGGAAAAGCACTTCATCCAAAAGCGCAACCCAAACATTCGACAGTGTTGTACATCTCTATCTTCGTCGTACAGCTGCATTAAAATGAAACGAAAGGAGGTATACAGATTAATGACAGACGTCGTAGTAAATTGCCTGCATGCTCAGGGTAAAAGAAAGTGATTTACTTGTTGACGGCATTTCATAGCTTGGATGGACACTTTTACAACTCATAATGCTATAAGTTTGGAATAGCGTTTAAATGGGATCATCCTGCTTACTTTTTTTATTCTAAATTATGAAATATCTTTTGAAATTAGTTTTCTGTATTTTTTGTTTTCTCATTACATTGTTTAACATTTTCGCACATAGTTGCCTGTATAACCAAACTGTATATAACCTGTATCGGATCTATATGAAAATGTTTACTCGATAAAGACAGCCTATATTCTTTTGGTACAGCGACGATACGAGTTTGAATACATTCTGGGTATAGACAGAATAAAATTGTCATTTATCGATTCGATATCGCCACGATACATTTTGGATTTAAATTGAATACAGTTTAATTTATCAAATTGCTATCACAACACGTAGATTATTAGGTATGTATACGTCAATGTACCTTTAGTGTATTTAAGCACATGTTGCAAATAAAGTAATAATTATATAAAAAAATATTTGTTCTGTATGTGTTTTTCAGGAATTGAGGAAATATCAGTATCGATTATGCCCTAGTAGCACAACATATTGGACCAATATATAATCCATATAGGACCAATATATGAATATTCGTCCTATATTCATATATTGGTCTTATATGGATTATATATTGGTGCAACATTGGTGCTACTAGGGTGTAGACTCGATACCTATTTAGTATAGAACATTTATAAATGACATATATATAGACTTAACAAAGTTGTAATACATTTTCCATAACAGAAATTTTTTTATTGGAGAACTTTACAAGACCTATATTAATGAGTTATCGATAATATAACGATACCACAGAATAATAAAACAATCAGAAGGGAAACTCTCAACATTGCCCATATACGATTTAACTCCAGAATCGGCCATCTTGTTGGGGTTAAAATCAGGGGCGTATTCTGTACTGTTGTAGTCAGGTCCGCACTTAGAAATTTGTAATTTAGTTTTGTAGAATACACTTTTCAACTTTTCTCAAGAAACACTATAAAATAATTGTCTCTGAATTTTCTAAAAGTTCTCTTTGTATGTTAGTGCTGAAAACTTCTCGTTTCATCGTACTAATTTTGTAAAAAACAGTGGATCATACTAAAGCATGCAATGTTAAAAACAAATTTTGACAACTTTACACAGCATTTAAATAATCATAATTATTATGATACGAAGGACGTGAGTGCCTGCAATATGAACGTTGTAAGAACCTCCCATTGTATTAAAATGCATTATTTTGCAATAAATATATAAATTGTCATATAATGTACGTCAAACAATGCCATGTCATAAAATTCTTTAATATGTATAATCTCAAAGGATAAGCATATGTAATTAAAAACTGGTTCTACTCTGCAGAGGAATTTTTAAATGCTTATATAACCATACTATAATATTTCTCTGCAAAACTGTTGAAGAAGCCTATTTTATCTCAATGTCATGGAATTAATCTCATGGGACAATAAATGTCTATTTTTATTCTATACGATTGACTTTATCCCTATATATATGCTGCTTAATAATTACACGTATATCTTGTTTTATTAATGAATCTATATATTTTAATGCTAATGATTAATTAAATAGTAGTAAATATCCCGTCCTGAAATATATTCAATAAAAAATGTTTCTAAAATACAATACAATAAAATACAATACTGAAATTAGGTCATATGAGAGGTGTGTATAAATTGTTGTTTCATTATGAGTGTAAAGGAAATATATATATTGACTATGTTATATTATAATTTTAGTGCAAAATATATTACTGACGACGCGATTGATTAGGTACACAAAAATGTGAAGATGTACGAGATCGATGTGGAAACATAGAGTATATACGTCTGTGTATCCACGTTCGAACGAATTATAAGTGGATTAGATGATATGTCAATATTACTTTAAAATATTGGGTTATTTTACATGAGAGTATCACAAAACAAATGCAGTCAGGCCACACATGTCAGGCATTGGCATTGATCAACGTAAATTCGCGAAAATCAAACAAATGAACCCAAGAAGGATTTACCGTCGATACACACAAATTCACCAATACGTGAGAGCGATTTAGATATTACGACTTTCCGCTGTTACTATAGAAACTTTTCCTTATAGGTGAATTCCTTTCTATCGAAGGTAAATCCCTCTTGGGTTCACTTGTTTGATTTTCGCGAATAAACAGTGAAACAAATAAATCTAAAACATATGACCAACAGGTTATCTGTAATGTTGCTACAGATGAATTTTTGAAATTACCATAAGGTACAGGAAAATTATGATTGATTTTAGTACATAATTTTTTTCATGTAATAAACCATCTCATTTCTGAAGAAACTGAATTTGAAGACATTTGATTACTGCAAATGTACTACATGAATGTGATTTGTGACAAAACTATTTGTACAATTATTTATTCCTAGTTTATCAGAAATTATTGTACATCTGGCAACCCTGTATAGAGCACACAATTATCAGTTGTTTTACCCCAGGAACATGGAGAACTGGATGCGCGTCTAGAAATGCGCGATACTTCCCCTTCCCTGAAAGATTCCATTCTGATTGTTTTATTATTCTGTGACGATACTTTATATCTGCTATAAATGTAAATCATATATTCTGTACAGGGCAAATATATACAGATAATACTTTGATTATGCAAAGACTAGATACCTATTTAGTATAGAACATCTATAGATGACATATAGACATAATAAAGTTATAATACATTTTCCATAACAGAAATGTTTTTATTGGAAAACTTTACAAGAACTATATTAAGGAGTTATCGATAATATAACGATACTTTATATCTGCTATAAATGTAAATAATATATTCTGTACAGGAAAAATATATACAGATAATGCTTTATAGTCGCTGTACAGATTAAATAGAGAATATATCTGTAGAGGAAATGTTTAGTTGTACTATAAATACACTATATAGTTGAAATCTTTATTGAGAAATCTTTATAGAATATGAACTAATCTAGATAGTCCACGGAAACCTATATCGCTTGGTTATACGTGTAATTTCCAGCTTTCTTATTGGTTGTTATACTTACACACTTTTTTTTTGTTTCTTAATTATCTGTTTAGAGATTTTTGATTCTCTGCTTCATTTACATATTTTTACCTCTGAAGACAAGGAACAAGTATATGCGTGTGTGTTTCTGCTTGTCCCTTACATCGCAGTATAGAAAGAATCAATTTAGATTCGATTCTCACCATATGATTCTTCATAGGTTTTTATTAAAATGATCCGATCACGATGAAATTGAAAATGTATTTATACTTTACTACTCAAACCCGAATATGGAGTTAAAAAATTATGACTGATATTCACTAGATTTCTGCCATAATATAACGTAAAAGATGCACTAAATTGTTCATATACTCTATATCAAACTTATAGCATTCTGAATTGTAAGTGTCCAGCCGAGCTACAAAATGACGTCAACAAGTGAATCCCTTTCTTTTACACTATCAGCATGCATGCAATTACTACGACGTCTGTCATTAATCTGTGTATCTCCTTTCGTTTCACTTTAATGCATCTGTACGACGAAGATAGATACTATTGAAACATTCTTTATAGGATTTTGCAAACAGCAGAAAAATTAACTATCTATAAAAGAAAAACTTTGTGTGGAAATATTAATGAAATCTTTGCATTCTTTCGATAACCTGAATTCTGGTTATGCTAGCAAATTAAAATCCTAAAATGAATTTGTCTAATTTCTTATTTGACAATTCTCATTCTAACACTAGCATCCACACAGTCCCCTACGGCCATGCAGATTAAACTAGTATCCACATAACCCCCTACGATTATGAAGATTCAGTTAAAAATGAGAACAAAGACCTAAAATGAATTTATTTATCTACCTTGTCTTAAAGAAATTTTCATTCCAATGGATTACATTTTCATGAAATCTATCATTCTGTTTCCTGGAAATGCTTAGCCTTTGAAACGTTTTTCGCCCTTATTCTGGAGCTCATCAGAAAGACATAAAGCCATTCATAAAGATGTTTCATGCAAAACCAAGACAATTTCTATGAATAAGTGTGAAATGATTGTACTCGACATTGACTGATAAAAACAACCTCACCTATCTATTAGCTAACTAGTATTGGAGCCTATATACTCTATGCATGTTTAAAAATGAATTATTATTTGTTTGCTTATAATTGTATTGAAACATTCTTTATAGGATTTTGCAAACAGCAGAAAAATTAACTATCTATAAAAGAAAAACTTTGTGTGGAAATATTAATGAAATCTTTGCATTCTTTCGATAACCTGAATTCTGGTTATGCTAGCAAATTAAAATCCTAAAATGAATTTGTCTAATTTCTTATTTGACAATTCTCATTCTAACACTAGCATCCACACAGTCCCCTACGGCCATGCAGATTAAACTACAATGTCGAGTACAATCATTTCACACTTATTCATAGAAATTGTCTTGGTTTTGCATGAAACATCTTTATGAATGGCTTTATGTCTTTCTGATGAGCTCCAGAATAAGGGCGAAAAACGTTTCAAAGGCTAAGCATTTCCAGGAAACAGAATGATAGATTTCATGAAAATGTAATCCATTGGAATGAAAATTTCTTTAAGACAAGGTAGATAAATAAATTCATTTTAGGTCTTTGTTCTCATTTTTAACTGAATCTTCATAATCGTAGGGGGTTATGTGGATACTAGTTTAATCTGCATGGCCGTAGGGGACTGTGTGGATGCTAGTGTTAGAATGAGAATTGTCAAATAAGAAATTAGACAAATTCATTTTAGGATTTTAATTTGCTAGCATAACCAGAATTCAGGTTATCGAAAGAATGCAAAGATTTCATTAATATTTCCACACAAAGTTTTTCTTTTATAGATAGTTAATTTTTCTGCTGTTTGCAAAATCCTATAAAGAATGTTTCAATACAATTATAAGCAAACAAATAATAATTCATTTTTAAACATGAAGATAGATACGTACAACACTATCGAATGTTTGGCTTGCTCATTTGGAAGAATTGTCTTTCCACCACGGTTTCTTTGGTGACTGTTTTTCAATGGTTTTTTTAAGGTTTGACATCACGTCGCGTCGTCGGTTGTTGTTTATCTGTATGGGTCAAATTTAGTAATTAGAATAGAATAGAATAGAATTTATTAACCTTCAATATTGTCAAAGTTACAAAAATGGTTTCGTCAAAATCACACAAGCCCCAGCATAAGAGTAATATGCCAAGTATTCAGAATATAAATATATAACGATAATACAAATTTCATTCATAGAAGTAGAAAGGAAAATAGAGAGCAATTTTTTGACTACTAAAAGCTGTTGTAAAAACATTTGTCAATATACATAAAGACATTAAATAAAACTACAAACCTGAAAGTAATGACTAACAAAAAAAAAAAAGGAAAAGAGAAAAAAGATCAATATGTAAAAATAACAGATATGCACACATAAAATATAATTAAAAAAATTAACCTGGTGACTGAATTGTGTTTTATATAAGATTTCCTATTAAGGACAGGATCGAAATGTCAAAAAATGTATATGTGGTTGCCTAATAATCATTAAAATTGCGTCAAATCGACACTTGGTATTTCATAAATAACTTTTTTATAAGTAATTCAAACGAAGTTTTAAAGTGGGCAGTATTATAACAGAAGTCGGCCAAAGACAACTGAACTGTTTGTTTCTTTTTTAAGTGCACGATAAATTCGGAATAAATTTTTAAAATTGCCTAATTATCAGACGCTACATTTGTAGCTATATTAGATAATCAGAGTTATTTAAGTACATTTAATTAGGTCGTTTTGATGCGTATTACAGTCATTATCTCTTATCTGTGTAAAAAATTGCATAAAATTGCTTTTGTACATTTTAATGTATGAAACTGATTTTTAACACAAATCGATGAGTCATCAGAATAATTATTGTAAAGAATATTTAGAATAAGTTCATCATGTAACTAGAAGATGGCGCCAATAGCCTTATGAATGAAAAGGGGTAATGATTTTGATTTATGAATGAAATGAAAAGTGACAAATTTAAATTTGTTAAATAAATTAAACAATGAAAGCATTATTAAATGGTCAACAGTTTGCAACTGTATTCAAGCACTAAAATGGCACTATATTCCAAGTATACAATATATACAATAAATTCTGTTCATTTTTGTCAAAAATTAGGTGAATTTTCAATGAATGTAAATATATAAATTAGGTTCGAACCCTGAATATGGTTCATGGCATTGGTGTTTTAATCAACTGTCCATAACTTTATCTCGTTTATGCTTCCACAGAAAAGAGTATCTTATATTTTATTGTGTGACTGCTTCACCGAGAGGAAACAACGTGTAACCTAAACCCTAAAGTTACGGGTTGAATCAGCCAGTTTTGGCAAATTTTTATTGTGTAAGAATGATTAACCCAATATACTTACTCGGATATTGGTTATGTTATTTTCTTAGATATGCAAAAGCATGTTAATTTTTTTGGAAAATAGGATAATGATACACTATAGGTACTTACGTTTCTGAAATTTCACAAAAGTTTTATGCTTTCAAACTAAACGATAGTCCGCTAACAAACAACATAACGCGAATAAGACAGCATAATGCACCTTTTAGAATAAAACACAAATTACCATATCAGACGCTGCCCATCTTTCGGCAGCCACTTTAGCCACAATATCTGGACATTCTTGCATTACAAAATTGTATAATTCTATCTTTCCCTTCTTTTCTTTTTGTACATTTTTGTTTTAAATTCATTTATTTCTCAAAATCCTTTTCAGAAAATCCTATTTTAACCAGAACTTTATTAATTTCAAAAATGTATCCAAACATAAATTATTTTAAACCAAAAACTCTGCGGCATCGTCGACTGTTAGCAATGTAAGTCTTGAACGAATTGCATGGAGCAGGTGAGACGCCTTAGCACTCACCTGTATATGTCATCTACCACCAACGACTGAGCTTGTCTTTTTAACCATATTTATATACATGTTTTACAAATTATTTTAAATATACACTTTTATATGTTCAATTTTGCCATCAGCTTTTATAAATCTTTTATTTTAGAGATAGGAGTTAGTTTCATTGTTAATTATTTTAAGTTTTATATTCACTCACTCATCCAGGCGCTTCTCGCCGCGCATGTCTGGCTGGCTCTGAGTACGTACATATAATATGTTATTACTAAATTGAATAAAAGAAATTTGAATTGAATTGAATTGCGTTGTGGAGCGACAGGTCCCGGGTTCAAATACTGCCCACTTGACTTTTTTTTTTTTTCATGTTTTGTAACGATTAATATCCTTTTTCACAAATTCTGGTTGGATTTGACGATAGAAATAATGTTCTTTTTTTTCATATAATAATAATTTATCTCTTTCATGTGATGGTAGTTGGGTTAGTTAAGTTGATTTTTATATTGCTAAATAATTGTCAATAAATTATCAGCGCCGCAGGCAGCATTAGCGTTGCTGACAAAAACGGGGGTTGTCCCCCCGCCTTGTTTTTCAGAAAATTGCACAAAATATTTCAATTTCTCTGCGCGGCGATTCAATAAGTCGTGCAAAAGATCCGCCGCGGCGGTTTCGTAGTCACTCCCATTATTTTAAGCAGAATAAAAACCTCTAACCTAACGTAAAAAAATCATAGAAAAGAATTCGTGAAAAAATATATTAATCATTACAAAATTAAAGAAAAAAAAAATCAGCGGACGTAGGAGTTTGAACCCGAGATCTTCCATGGTTTTATCTACGCGCTAGCCACTCGGCTGACGGTGAACGCTAGAACAAGGAATAAATATTAAATAGTCAGATAAATGATACACGTTTTGCGCAAAGTCGAAGCTTCGGACTTTTGGTGTACCTAGACGCTTCTCTCAAATACTACGTTCAAGGACATATTTACAACTGTTAGGTAAAATAAAAATTAGATGATGCACAGTTGCCAAATTTAAATACATATTGTCTTTGCCATTTTCAACAATTAAAACTTTGATATGTTCCCATAATTTGGATAAAAGTTTCTTGCTGTTTAATTCGAAATTAATAATGTGGTTAACCATTTCATTGTATAATTTAAACAATATCCCTATATGATATTATAGTTGTACATGGCGTAAATTATGCACGCCTACATTTTAGAATTTACCTAACCAGATAGTACCTATTTTACGACTATGTAATTGGGTATTATTTATAATTATAATTTGTAACATTTATTATATCTTATACTAAAGAAATTTTTGTACATGTGGCAATGCGGACAACATTCCGACAAATATTGAAACTTGCCAATAAAATAATATAAGAAACACACTGTGCCATCTAGGATTAACATAAGTACTAGCTTACGAGTTTTTGACATTTCGATCCTGTCCTTAAACAGAATTCTTCACAAGAATAGAAACAGTTTTCTAATAGGTAGTTTTTCAATCCTGTCTTAAATAATTTGTATGGATGTAATAATTTGATCTTCTTTGGTAATATGTTAAATAGATAGGCACCAGCGCAGTATGGAGATTTTTTAAATTTACTTAGCCTGTAATTATTGATATGTATGTCATTTATATTACGAGTTGCGTGATTATGTACTGCTCTATTGAGGCTAAATTTGTCGATATTATTATAAATGAAGCAGAGTAATTTAAATATGTATATACAAGGTAATATCATAATTTTTTTATTTTTAAATGTTTGTCGACAAGAATGTCTATAAGGTAAATTTAATATGATTCTAATTATTCTTTTTTGCATGACGAATACTCTATCCACGTCCACTGCCTGCCCCCAAATGATGATATTATAGCTAAGAGTTGTATAAACCACAGAATAATATGATGCAACTAAGCCACCCTCATTGACTACTTTTTTAATGTTTAACATAGCAAACGTACTTTTAGCTAGTTTTGAGCAGACACTATCTATTAATTAAAGAATTAATTAAAGAAGTATTCAATAAGACTTCAGCCAATCCAATTTAATCAGCGAGAGAATTTACTTATGAGTCCCCAATTATCTGTAGCCTTGGATGAAAATAAAAAGTTTTTATTTAAGCCATTCTTTTATATATATTTTTTTAGTTCATTATGTTTAGATAAAATCAATATAAAATATCCTACAGTAACAGCCAGTACCATAAACAACGTCAAAAGGATCCTTTAAGAAAAGGATCCTTTATGCCTAAGTTGACTTTCAATCACCTTTAAAGTCTGTCGTGTACCATAAATCAAATTAAATCGTCCTTTTGGAAAAGGATGCTTTCTCTGCTATTGTTATGTTGGCTGGATTGAAAAAACTGTGATAATACGGATTTATGAAGTTCTTACGGCGTTACGCTTAATTTACGTTTTTTGGCAACATATTGACAGAAGTTTAAAAGTTAATTATTTTCTCTTTGCTTATAATGACGGAAGAGTTAAAAATGAAAAGAAAAAAAAGTTCGCACTTCACGAAAGAAGACGAATTACGACTGGTAGAAGCAATTTATCCCCAGAAAAAAGTTATAGAAAATAAGGAAACAAACAAAGTAACAAACGCGGAAAAGGTAAATTTTATCACAGACATAGATTTTTTAGGAAAAGGCTTGGGAGTGTGTGGGGGTGGCTTTTAATTCCATTGCTGGCGAATACAGACATATAGAACAGTGGAATAGTTATTGTCTAAATGTTATTTCATGTCATTCCGTAGATGTCTGTACAACTTGGCTGCCAATGTTAAAAGAAGAACTTCACAAACTTAACATTGTATAGAAACTAAAAAACTGTTGACTATATCAACAGTTCTATGTAAATAGTAAGTATCTATGGATATTGAATATAACAAACATTCTTAGAGCTGTGTATTTGTCATACACAGCAAAAAAGATTTTTCAAAAAAGCCTTGAAAAAGGAAACAGATTAGATTTCCGAAACGTCGACGACATATTTAATTTCAAGTTTTTATACTTATTTGTGTTGTTTATTTATAAAAAAAACCAACCTTTAACTGATCCTTTGACGTAAACGTCACAGGCGTAGAGGTTTTTACCAGTAACATACTGGTGAATTGTGATATATTTTGTAGATTCCCATAGCACCGCTTAGAAAGAAAACACACATATGGCAGGAAGTCCCAAAGAATTGAAGAAGGAAAAAAAAAAAAAGTGGAATAGTTATACACCGCGAAATTTGAAGGAGTCTGCCAACAATCATCAGTCCACTTGCATTGGCCAAAGAGGATTATTATAAAAAGAAGCCGTTGTATTTGGAAGAAGAGACAATTGAGAAACGCTCAGAACATGAGAGAAGAGGAAGAACATAGAAAAAAGATATTACTTCTAGATTTAGAGATAGCGTTAAAAGAAGAACAATTACAAAAAATTAAGGACAATCAAAATACCTAAATAATTATTGAATAAAAATGTAACATAATACACTGTTCTGTTTACTAAATAAACTTGTAGATTTACAAAATGTTCATTTATAATTAATTAATCTTCGGATATTGTCTCCTACAATACCAATATTTGCGTTCTCTGCATCGCCATCATTCTGGTTATCTTCTTCATCGTCTAGAGCTTCGAACCACTCCTCAGGAATATGTTCCTTTATATCTAAAGCTATATTATGCAACACAGCTGTAGCCACAATGATGGTCATAATTGTCTGCAACTTGACCCTCATTCCAAACCGCAATATTGTAAATCGTCGCTTCCATACTCCATATTGTCTTTCAACTGCATTTCGTGTTCGTATTATTGATTCGCCATAATGATTTTCTGCTTCAGTATGAACATGAGCCAACTTTGTCATTAGATATGGTTCAACTGTATAGCCACTGTCAGCGACCAAAAGAAATCTGCCATATTTGCCGTTTCTAAATTCTCGTTTCACACGACTGTTGTTGAAAATTGTCTGGTCGTGAAAAGAACCTGGCCAACGTGCTACTATGTCTAGAATTTTCAATGATGCGTCACATATTGTTTGCACATTTAAACAAAAGTACCCATTTCTTGAGCGATATATTTCGGCTTCAGGTCCCCCTACAGAATCTATTTTCACCAAGGTGCAATCTATTGTGCCAATTACCCGTGGAAAACTCGCGGTTTCGTAAAATTCTGCAACTGTGAATTCCATTTCCTCATTAGTATCACACATTTTTATGTATATTGGGGTCGTAGTGATGCAATGGCTAAAGAAACTCTTCGCACAATTCTGCTAGCAGACATTTTTGATACACCAACTAAATCCCCAACAGAGATTAATAAATTTCCAGAAGTATAAAATCTTAATGTTAGCAATAGCTGTTCCATCGGCTGAATACATCCACCCCTAGAATTGATTTACATTTCATCTAGGTAAATACAAATTCTAAAAATATAAAGATATGTAGGTAGGTATAGGTACTGACCTGTTTGAAGGAAAACTTATTACATCTGCTATTTTTTCTAACAAAGCCAAAGCGGTAGGTTTTGTTAATCGGAATCGGTCGAAAAAATCTAGATCATCGTATTTCGTAAAATACTGTTGACGTGGTCTATAAATTTTTGGTCTTCTCAACACAATATATTCTTCGTCGTCTTGAGGAGAACTGGAACTACTGCTTGAATCAAATAACACCCGATAATCTCCCATTTTATTAAATTTTTAGCTTGAATGCGAATGGAAATGTTGCTGTCATCAAATTTGTGGGTTATGTTTCACAATAAAGTCGACTTTAATTTGCGTAAAGTCCAAAATCGACACTTTACCAAAAAGGAAGCTTCATTGCTAACGCCTCCTTTAAAATTGTATTATGGTACGAGTCTGAAGGATAAAAGGAAGCTTTTAGGTTTAAAGGACTCTTTATTCTCTTTATGGTACTGGCTGTAAGTTGCATTATAAATGTCTCGAACAGAGCATATTTGTTAGATTCCTAATATTTTCATCACGAACCACTAAAAAAAATTTTCTTATAATAGTAGAGTTTATAAGTTTTTTTATAAGCATGAATTAATTGGGGTTCATTGAGCGCTTTGTAATAAAATAGTCACTGAACGTTCTGAAAAACATCGAAAGCTTCAGAGAATCAACGAACATGCTCTGTTTGACTTTAGGATATTTTATATCTATTTTATCTAAACATAATGTTGAACACTTGAACTAAAAATAAATACAAAAGAATGGCTCAAATAAAAACTTTTCATTTTCATGATTGACAGGTAAAAAAAGGCGTCTCTACCCACACTTCGTACGACAGAATAAAGAAATGTTTTGCTGAATAACTAAAAAGTAATATTTATCATATACTGTGTTGTCATGAGACAGCTGCATTGCTATATTGCTTTTATTAAGAGTTGTGACTCATTTCTTTTTTTTTCATTTTATTTTAGAATCTACTAGGCTTACCATTGACTGATTTTGATGAAACTCATCTGTGTAATGTGACACTTGATAGATTGGCAGAATTTGTAGAACAAGGATATTTACAAACCGTTGTGGACAAAGTATTTCTGCCTCATGATATCGAAGTTGCTATTAATCACATACAAAGTCCACTATCTATAGGGAGTACTGTTATAAGCTTCAGATAACAAATACATCTCGCACAAATTTTAAATACCCTTCCTCTTAATTATTGTTAAGATCGCCCCAAGAGGTAATTGTATAGTTATGATGATCATGGTTGTATACTCTGGGTTATTTTTCAACAATTAGTTGAAATCACATAGCTGTCAAATGTTTTGGTATTTTATTTGACATATCGATGGAGAGCAACTGAAGAATGTCTATATTTTATTTTGTGTAATGCCATAATTTTTCATGAAGCCAAACAGTAGAAGTGTAAAAGTATCATAAGATAAGAATGTGTGAATGTTGAGGCTGTGTGGATGGCGTTACTGGAAAGCGATCCCTCCACCATTTTTAAGTTTTAAGTAAAATTGGTTTAAACTTTTGATCCCACCTTTTTATAGATTTCGAATAATTAGGTTTTTATTTAGTTAAGTTATTATATTGTAAAATCTTTTTTTTTGCATTTGGTTCCTTTTAATTTAACAAGAAAAACAAATGTGGATTTTTGAAGACTTTCTTAGATTCTTGTTTCTTTTGAAAAAAGTGGTTAGCGAAACATGGATCTTGATTAAAAAATAGATTAAGGTAGTTATATCCCAAGAGGTGTGACATCTGTTAGCAAATCGATAAACTTGAGATGCGAGAGACAGAGAGAGAGAGAGAGAGAGTTGAGAAAGATTTGGCAGTGCAGCATATAATTTCTGAAGCCAGCTGATCGACTTGTCACTAATGTCAATATATTTTTATCTCTTTTAGGGCGAGTTGTATAAAAAAAAATCACATCACCGATCAGTTAACTAACCGGAGATAAAATTTAATTGACTTAACTAATTTAATGATTTCAGCAATTTCTGACACTTGAAATTCTCTTATTTTTGAGGTTATAATTCAACAGTTACCTCACTTTAACCGCCTATTTTTCAGAAGTTAAGAAATTGAACTTTAACGCGGGCAGTTAATGCTAACCAATTGTTGTACAACACGAATTTGACCAATCACTATGGTTAAGCCTTAACTATGAATGTATTCCGATTCCGTCATATTGACGCTAAGGAATAAGAATCATGAATGTTGTTGTACTTATTGTATTGTATTGTAATACAACCCGCCCTTAGTAAATTAATGGAAAAATAAAATAAACGCAAGGTATTTTCAAATATCCACGCCAAGTATTAAAAATAGTGCGACGTGGCCATGTCTACTACTTATGTCCTTCATTCAATTTATTTCGCATGGCGAATGAATCTCGGAAACGGAACTGTGAATTGAGTTCAAATTTTATCAGAATGTTTATTGATATGTGAATTAAATTTGCAGCAAGTTTCATGACTTTCTTAAATACCTTGCGATATAACTACCTTAAGAAACAAAAACTCTAAACAACAACACTTGTATTCTATGACATCAGGAGCATATAATTTGGGTGAAAATAAACAAAGTACCTATATTTTTTTTCCTAGGGTGCCCCCTTTCGGTACTATTCACGGAAAGTTAAATCGTCAAAAAGGTTTCTTGCTCATAGATTTCAAACAGTTCTATCGATTGTAATAAATTTGAACTGGAAGTAAGTATCTTTGACTCGTAAGTTAGGATTATTTCATTTCTTGTCTAGGAAGCCAGGGGCGGACCACCCCAAATGCTTTTTACCCTTAAATTTTGACCAATTAATTTTTGGAATTTGAGTTGAAGTTTTCAAATTCCATAATCATTTTATTTAAAAAAATGATATTCTTACCGATAAGAAACCAAGGAGTGCTAGTAACGAATGGTACGAAATATAACCGCAACATGTCGGAACCGAGTCGAATGAGAAGATTGAGGTTATGTGCCCTTCTCGTCAGATGTCAAACCGTACACGGGCCGCTTTATACATGTTGGACATGAGCATCGTTTTTTCAAGGAACTGATTAAAAAATTTAAAAATGTAATATCAACTTTCAAAAATTATTTTGTCAAAATTTAGGGGTAAAGAGCATAGGGGAAGTCCACCCCTGGCTTCCTAGACAAGATAGGAAATGGGCTGTACCGCTGAATCAAAGATACATAGATAGATAAGATTTATTCATCCACAAAGCTATATAAACATAATATAACTGATCTGACTAGTCAAAAAGAAGAACAGTAATTTGAAATAGACTACAAATATAATACACAATAAAAATAACATTGTAAAAATTTAAGGATTACGACTACTATACTGTAAATTTTATTACAATTCGGTGTTTTCACAAATTTTAAAATCTCTATGACTGTGAAGATAATACTTAATTATGGTTAAAACAAAAAATAATTCCCAAGCAATCGATTTATTTCTTAAATTAAGCCCTTTCAAATTTGAATTTAAATTTTACCACAAAAAATCGTATGTCACCGTATCCCGCACTGACGACGTCAGAGGTTACATTGTTGGTAAACAAACATGGGCTATGTATTATAAATACACGTTATTTTGCAAAACCTAAACTGTTTATAATGGAAAATAAGTGGTGTATATATAATATCAACCTTCTATGTATTTTATATTGAGAAACTATACATTAAAGAAAGAATAGACTACGTTAAAGTAATAATAGATAAATACAAAGAGAATAAAAAAGTTTAGTAATTATGTTGCAGCTTTAGAGCCCCTCACTTCAATGTTGAAACGTTCATCTTTCTTCATAAATTCCGCGATCATGAACACATCCACTGCCGTTAAATTTCCTGAAGTAGCTCTTACGAGTCCTGTATTAGCCATTTCGAATTAAATCACAGGTAAAAACGTACAAAAAGTCTTTAAAATGCAATGTTTATATACTACTTACATGCGATATTACTGTTCGATGTAATCGATGACGTCACCACTGTCACCACCAATAATGGCGTGTTTTGCGTAGCTGCTCAAATATTCAAATTTTATGTTATTTATTTGTTGAAATATTAATTTAATAGACTACAGATTGCTTTTTAAATACAAGGAAACGCTTTAACACATTAAGTACTTTAATAATATCGAAAAAGCTAATTTGCATATAGCGAAAACATCTAATTGATGAAGCAGTTTGGAAGCTATCAGCAAAAAATCTCTTGAAAATTAAACTTATAAGGGTGAATAACTTGGAAAGAGTGCACCCTAAGAAAAAAAATCACAGATACTTTTAGTGTCACTTTGGCCTAAACTATACACTTCCGAAGTATTGCCTCAATAATAATAATAATTGTGCTACACATTTCGTGTTTTAAAAATCACTATATAAAGAAAGCAAACAACACACACAGTAGGTGGCTTAAAATATTTACAAAGTACCAAGCGGGTAACATGAACCACTGTAAAATATTAAAGGGCTCTTTTATAAAAAAGAAAATCTGTGTCTTCATATCTGTCGTTTGGTTTAACTATCAACAGAGGGCGTCGGACGTTATCTATCACATGGTCCTTTTTTAGTCTAAATAGAGTTGTTATTAGGCAGTTGGTGTAGGTAACCTCAAATTGTTATTTCAGCTCTTGGATCGTCGTCTAGTAACTCCATCCAATAATGAAAATGAAAATATCGGGTGTTAATGAGATCACTTTTTGGCCACTATTTCTTTATTTATTAACGGATCGAGATGAAACTTGGTAAATGTTATATGTTACCTAATCACCATTTTTGTACCTATGTCAAGTTTTTAGGACCAGAAATGCTCCAAATTTTGATGTTTAAATATATATATAAATTGTATATTTTTGGAATTTAGAGGTCATTCTGCATTTGTCTGCACTAATTTCATAACTATTTACGCCATTTTGAAATTTTTACACTAAACTTTAATTTTCAATCTAGTGTGCTGTGACCCACCTAAAATTGTTCTAATTTTATTAAATAATTAAAGAGAAATACATATTTGACTTCCTCGTTGTTTATTTATATTACAGAAAGCTCCAAAATTGGTAAACTCTTATCGAAATTACTCAAAATTTGCAAATGGAAGTATATTACTTTCATACTACAGCTAAATGTAATATTTTAGTATTAATTTAATGGTTCATCAAAACGCAATATTAATCGTTTTCCTTTGCAATGATTGTTAAATTCAAAATCTGAAAATAGGTCAAGTGTGCCTTGGCAGACTAAATTAAAACAAATGATTAATCACGGGATTTGTAGAAACTTGACAAGACAACTTTTATCTCGATCCATTAAAAACAAAGAAATAGTGGCCGGAACCTGATCTAATTGACACCCAGTATGCTTTCAATTTGTAAATTTGCCCCAATGTTATTTTGAAAAATTTATTCAACAATATAACTTCAATAAGATTGAATTAGAATTATTAACATTGTGATTATGTTACAACAGAAGAATTTTATGTCATAACATCTTATAGCGAGTTGTGGTTGATTGGAATTAATTAAGTAATTAAAATCAACAATATTTTATTGACACTTTAATTTTCTTTAATTAAAGTATCTTTGTACCTGAGTTACAGTCAGTGAGAATTAGTACAATCAAATGCTTTTTATATCTTTTTTTCATGGGAACACTATAATAATTGATTATTATTGATCTGAAAATACCTTTTTTATTTTATTGAACTCACCCAGTCCTGTAGCACTGTTGATTTTGAGAATATTTTAGTACATGATGCTTTGTGAGATGTAGTAGAAATTTTTATAGTTGTCTTTTTGCTTATAGATTACTGATGGACTCTACAATTGTTTTTATATCTTGTTCCACTTTTACAATGTTTGGATTCAAAGATCAATTGGCCTGAATGCTGCCCTCCACCGTTTTTTCTTTTTCGCGTGCTAGATGCAGGTTGGGTTCATAATATACTTGCTGAATAGCCTAGGTTACCTATATATTATACTATTTGATTTAAATATTTCCTCGAATATTATTTTGAAGTATTCTTCATATTGTTTTTGTATTGTTTTCCTTCTATATTATAAAAATGTCAATTTATTATACCTATTTGACAAGCTATTTGTTTTTAATTCATGAAATAACGAACGAAAGTATTTAACATGCAGTTGTCACTATTGTCAAGGAAGAAAACCTAATGTACATTTATTAAAATTCTTTTAAAAAAATTTGTAGTGCATAGTGAAGGAATTTCCACTGATCCCTGTGACTAACTTCCAGTATACATAGATTTTAATTTACATCGTTTTATACTTTGCCTGTAAATAATATAAACTGCCACCTGTGCCACATATCGAACCAGTAGTGACACATCTAACCAAAAAGCACAACTGGCAAATTATTGCTCCAACAACTGGTGGAGTTTTCACAAGTAGCAAATACTTGTCAACTAATCTGATCTTGAGAGGTCGGCTCAAATATAAAACAAAAATTTTGTTTTACGAATATGACAATAATCTTTAATTGAGGTGTTTTTCTACATTATTGTAATAATTATGAAAATCCAAAAAAGTAAATATGTGGACTAACCTTGTTAATGGCTTATTCACACCTTTATATTACCACTTTATTATTGACCTGCAGTTATTCAGTGAAGTTTTCAATAATTTTCATTAAATTTTAATTGGACTAAATTTTTCAAACCAAATTAACTAGTAACTACTTAAAATGTTGGCCACTTACACACTATTCTAAGTAGCGCACACATTCTTAAATTTGTGAGAATGTGATAGATAAAGAAAAATTACAACCATCAAAAACAAAGTAAAGTGACTAGTTATCTTAAGTTTATAAATTTGTTATGTACTTTATCTATCGTCGTTTTCTTAAGCCTTTCCCAGACTATGCAATCTATCTCTGCGACAAAATTGCGGCGATTTATCGCCACAACATAATATTTCGAGTAGTTATCAGACTTTGCAATGCGGTCCCTGCAATCTTTAGTTATTTAACAGTTATTGCCAACATTATAATAGCTAATACCTAAAATTACTGCAATAAATTTAATAGCAACTGTCAGTAACATAACCAATCTTTTTTGCTGACAGCAATTTGTAACAGTAATAATGAACGAGTTGCAAATAAACTGTAGTATTTCTTGCAGAAAAATAGGACATGTTTTGATTTGTGCAATTCGGTTGCAGCGACAGAATTGCATAGTGTGATTATAAAAATTGCGGGGATTTTGTTGCAGCAACCGAATCTCAGCGATAAATCGCATAGTCTGGGAAAGGCTTTATATATGTCAATATCTTTGTGACTTTGATGTCTTAAGTCATATGCATCAAACAATGATTAAGGTGGCATTAAAGTGGCAGTATGGTGGCTCAGTAAAGCAAGTCTGAAAACTTTTGTCATCTCCCAGATTTGTTTAAAAGAGTATCACGTATTTTTGACGTTCATTATTGTTTATTTGATATTTGTTTTTTGCACAAATTATTATTAATTATCTTACTTTTTGTTGGGTATTTTGCCACTGAAAAATATTTCAAAATTTTAATGAGAAAACCTCTGCGCCAAACGGATCAGACAGATGTTGGTTCTTGAATACTTGATTGTTTCAAAATGTCTCACACCTAAAAATATATAAACTAGAACGATGTTATAAACTAAAAAATGAAAATAAATGCTATAGACATGCAGTTAACGTTATTATTAATTAGTCACATTCTACATTATAATATTTTAATGTCTTTCAAATTGTTTAAACAATTATATTTTGCCAGGGCCGTCGAAAACAACAGCGGGCCCTGCGGCAGTTAATTTCTGGGCCCCACTACGTATTCAAGTGTGTGCCAAATAGCAACAGATATTTATAAGATGTCCAAAATGTCTATGGTTTATTTATTTTTGGGCTGACACCTCCCTCTCGACGGCCCTGTATTTTGCTATAAACTTATAACATTTCCATCTTCTTTTAATTTCACAATTGTTAGTTTTAGTGAATTATAATTTATTTAAATAATTACATTGCTAAAAATTTGTAACATTTACACCTTTTTTAATTTCTCAGCTCAATTCGATGGCCGATGGCCGTTTTAGGTATCTATGGAAAGAGGAAGAGGGACTTTTTATTCTGATACCAAAGTGAATGGGCAAAACCGGAAATCCGGCTTGGCACGCGCGAACAAAAGATGGCTTTTCTGTTAAAAATGGAAAAACATCAAATGTTCAAAAATTCATAACTTAGTAAATATGTGGAATGGAAGTCCATTCTAGGTCTCTATGGAAAGAATAAGATTAGCCCTTTCTTCTGATACCAAATTATTAAATCTTTAAATGCTCATATATAAGGGTACTTGTAGTGGGGGATCGATTTTGGTCCCGATTTAAAAAAGAAGATTGGCGTTTTATCGACATCATAAGCGTCACAGTGGAAATCGGAGTCGGCTAAGTCTGTGCCAAAGAAAAAAGGCTATGGCTTAAAAATCGAAAATTCAGCCCGGCAGGAGCGAAGGCAAATCGTCATTTTTTGACATTTGGTAATATTTTACCAAATCATATATTCCACTACAATCTCTCAACTGCCCATTGCTAAATTCAAGAGCCGAGAGAGATAGCCGACTTTTGCGAGTTAATTACTCAGAAACCATTAAAAAGAACGCCTCCGAATTTATCCTAAACAATGTAGAATCAATTCCCGAATCGAATGACACCAGCCGCTTCTCAAAAAACCGCCTCCATGAGAAGCCTTTGATAGATCCGATCCGCAATTTTAAAGAGACACAGATCAATACACTTATTAAAATGCTACCTTCAAATTAACACATTTTGTTAACAAATACAGAGTGATAACAAAGTAGAAATTTGAGACCAATTAAGCTGTGTTTAAGTTAGAGTTAGACGAAAACATTATCTTTTTATTTTATTATTAATTGGTTATTCAATACACAAAAAAATGGTGTTAAATTATTATTTATGATAATTAAATTAAGTTCTAATGGTCTATATCATAGGTATATGGGCCATGTGACATCACTTACCAAGCCTCGGTTGGCTTAGTGTCTCTATATTCAAATGTGAATTTTTATAGTTATTGATCTGATATATTTTCTGATGCTATTATTATGTTATGCTTTATGAATAAAAATAATAAAATTTTAAATACAAGTAGAGTGTCAAAGAAAAGTTGATCTTTTAAAAACTGTTCTCTAACTTTATTTTGAAGAAGAGAGATAGTAAAAACAATAATAAATTAAAATTATTAAATTAAAACTCTTAATCTAGTATATCAATGAAGTTATGAATCGAGTTGAGAAATTAAAAAAGGTGTAAATGTTACAAATGTTTAGCAATGTAATTGTTTAAATAAATTATAATTCACTAAAACTAACAATTGTGAAATTAAAAGAAGGTGGAAATGTTATAAGTTTATAGCAAAATACAGGGCCGTCGAGAGGGGGGTGGATGTAATTCGTGACGTGCCCTCGAAACCACGAAGTTTCGCACTTCTTTTGCTCAAATTTGGCGGAGATTGTTTTTTAGGTATTTCGAATAAATCTGGGGGAGGTGAGAAAATCGAAATTTATTTTTTACAAGTATAAATTTGAGCAATCCTAATGTACACTTTATGTTATGTTACTGTTATTACATAATTAATGTTATGTTTGTATTGTTTTATGTTTCATATAAAAATATAATAGTGTTGATTACTGTTTTGTTATGACAGTCATTATTTACCAAAGTTTAATTTACCTATTTACCTACATTTTAAAAACGTTAAAATTCCTAATATAGTTGCAAGTTTCCACACTGTTCAAGCAGCATTACTAAATGTATGAACATTGAAACGGGCCTATTGCGATAAAGTAACACCAACAAAATGGTGTACCTAGAAATGCATCTCTAAATTAATGTCAAATCAGGGGTTCCCAAACTTTGGAAGAGTTTTTTGCCCGAGATGTTCTTTTGGGAGTATTATGTATATTTATAACAAAGCAAGTGGAAAGTTACAATCGAACATGCCAAATGTTCTCCAAAAAGTGTATCGCTTAGCTGCAAAGCCTACAATCATATATATGATTCAGGAAACACAAAATATATATTTTGTGTTTCCTGAAGAAAATAAACGTAGATTTTCTGTACTGAGTCTACAGAATGGCGTTTACTTTATATGTATATGTATTTGATATTCCGTGATTTACTAATACTGACAAAATAACTTTTTTCTTATTGTCACTTTTGAGACCATATCTCGAGAGAAAGAAAATAACTTTAAGTTCACATACTGGATATTGAATTTCATTATTTTGTGTCTGCTACCCTTTAATTAAAAGATAGGAGCATAATAATCCAGGGAAATTAGGGTTTTCTGTTTAAAAAAAATAACAACCTTTCTTTTGTTGTTTTAATCGCTTTATTTTATCCTTTTAAACAATATTTTAAAAATCGAGAGTAAGATCGAGTTGACGTTAAAAAATGCTATGGGGGAAACTCAAACATGCCTTGTATTCTACCTCGAAGGTGATGCGGAAACGGATACAGTGAAAATATACACACATTCTTCGCTCTTTATCTTGCAAATGATTTGTTGTGTGTAAAAACTTTTTTTTGAATATAGTAACCACATGTTTTGTGCTTACCTCAAACGAAAGTAGTTGATTATTTACCTGGCTCACTATTACAGGTCCATCACCCACCATCATTCTTAATATTGCTGATAGCATAGCCGTAGGTTAAATGATATTTATTTTACTTTTATTGAATTATTTATGGAGTTCTTCTTTAAACTAACATTATTAATTATAAATGAATAATTTACATCATGTCTATTAATACAAAGTATTAAAACAATATTTACAATAATTAAAGTTATTCTAAAAATTGTCGTTCAACGCTCATGACCATCGCTGGTGTTATGAAGTATTCCTTTGTCGGTCTCTTTTTATGATTTTCAAAGTGACTTTAGATGATCTATACCTTTAACATTTTTTAACGCCTGTGCGATCTCACTCTAGATTTTTAATGTATTGTTTAAAATATTAAAATAAAGCGATTAAGATAAAAAAAAATAAAAGTTCGAATTTTTTTAGAACAGAACCTATATTTATGCCTAAATTAACTGGACTATAATGTGACACATACATACCATAAGAGATACAGAAAAATTATTATGTGGTGGAATTTTATGATCCTAGGCATATCTCTGAGAAAAGTTGGAGAACTCTGTATCGAATGAAATAAACTTGTAAATAAGTTTTTAATATACATTTTTTTGTTTTGTTTGTACTTTTTGTTATGAGGTGATATTTTATAAAAGATAGTAACAATAAGAGATTGATGCAGACATGCTTAACTTGTTTAATTTAGAGGAAAGGATACTCTTTTATTGGTTTACACATTTTCCACTAATATTTGCCAAAATGATATCTTCAATGTAACTAAAAATGTATGTAAAGAATAATAACATTAGAACACAGTTATACAATTTTTTTACTTACAGAAATGGATTAAAAAATAAATATATATGTATGTTAGTTAAATAGACGTGTTGTTTATATTTTTTGTTTTAATATTTTGTTCCTTAACCCTTTCATTCCGGCATTGGTTTTCATATGTCGAGCCCGCTGTGCGGCAGTGGGAAGCACTTGCGAATTCGAATGACTCCCGTAATTAAATGAGAAACTTATGCGCATATACACCCTTTATTTAGCCTGCACATAAATTCAAATAATTAATAAAATAAAGATTTATTTTTTTCAAAAATATAACAAAACATGTAAAAATGCAAAATAAAAACACTTAGAAACATACTAGTGTGGTAATGTTCAGAATTTGTGTGATGTTTAAAGCAGCCAATTACAGGGAGGAGTTAGAAAAGGATGTGTTTAGGTCTATCTTATGGATGGATACGTTTGCTTCTAGCATTTAATCCATCCTCCAGCGTTCTCCTTTGGACAGTTAATCATTTCTTTCAATTTTGTTTATATATTGTTAAATAATATCAATTAATTAATGAAAATCAGGACATGCCGAGGCATAATAAGTTTCCAAATTTGGAAGTCATGTTTCTTAATTATTGTCAACTTAATTCTAATGATAGAGTGTCTAAATTAGAATATTTAATTGTCAAAAGTATTGTGGGCATTTGCGCCTACTACGTTGATATCTTTTATAATGAATTATGCGGCTGATCGATAAAATGCAATCTTGAAAAAGATTAATTTCTGAGGCTAATGGAAAATACACTCATTTCTGCAAAAATAAGGCAGGTTTAGGATTGTTTAATAAAAAAGGCGATAATATTATAGATAAAAAAAAGTTTACATACATTTATATCTTAAAAAATGTTTATGTGGTGCCCTCTAGAAACTACACCTAGCTAATTTGAATTTCCCATCTTAAAAACTCCTAGTCATCAATTTTCATACCAATATTTGAAAAACTTCAAAAGTTTTGTGGGAAAATCAAAAATAGTATCGACTTGTGTCTATGTTAATATCAGAACTCCACTGTTACTCTATGTACCACGGGCTCGGGAGAAAAAAGGAGGTCCAACTTACGGGCCCGTTGTAAATTTGAGGTAATATTCTAAATATTTGGTTAAAAATAAAAGAATAAATACTAGCATAATACTACATAATTATCCAGTGGTAGTAAAATTGGTTTATAAATTAAAAATAGAACTGTTCCTAATTAAAATTAGCAATGAAATATAGAACTTTTTCAAACACAATTTCTTTTTCCGATAAATATCAGCCTATTTACGGATTGCAAGTTTCTGAATCATTTTCTGAACCGGATTTTCATGCTACTGGCCCTCGGGTGCAATGGTTTGGTCAAAATAATGCAATTTTTTCTTTTAAACAATGTAAAAAACAGAAACCTGCTCATTTTCATATTACCACAATTGGTATTCTGAAACAAAACACTCTTATCGTGGCTATATTTTTATTTCTTGATGCACATGAAGCAACTTGTATGCCATATTGAAATTTCAATAGGGGGTCATGTAGATACTAGCTTAATCTGCATGGCCGTAGGGGACTATGTAGATGCTATTGTTACAATGAGAATTGTTAAATAAAAAATTAGACAAATTTATTTTAATTTGCTAGCATAACCAGAATTCAGGTTATCGAAAGAATGCAAAGATTTCATTAATATATTTACACAGTTTTTCTTTTAGTTCTCATATATAGTTTTTTCTGCTGTTTGCAAAATCCTATAAAGAATATGTTTCGTCATTATATGTGTACTCCTAGTATTTCTCATTTTTTAGATAACAGCTACTGCATAGGCAGTACTCATTCATATCTTGGTTTTCATTTTTGTATTTTCTATAACTATTTTGTTATTTATTGACATTTACATTGTTCTTTAATAGGATTATTCTGTTAGGCAATAAATCTAGTATTATCATTATTTCATAAAAAATAACAATTAACAAATTTTTACTTGTTTGCTGGACGTAACATGATTTTTACACGTTTTGCAACCATTTTCAGGTCACCATTTTTGCGGTGGGAGCTTGGTCACAGTTTAATAATATACAGTTGGGTCACTTCCCCTTATTTTTGTCCATGACTGTGGCTTGGTCTATGTCCTCTGAACAATTATTTCCATTTACCAACTGTAGTTTGGTTGTACTGTGACTTTAATTATCTTCTGCAGTCGCCGCATGACGGGCAAACATTATTCCAGGACGGGCTTAGCTCGTCCTGGCCCACCCCTAACTACAGGCCTGCTTCACAATCATTGGCTAGTAGTAATTATCTCTGTTATTGTTGTACCAAGTGCCAATATTATATTTGACAAATATGTATAGTTAATCTCCAAGTCTTGGCCACCATGTAGTATATTAACCAATACCTACCCTCTATCTGGTATTTTGTGGTTGTGGAGTGATAGGAAGGTTTATAAGTTTCAGGCATGTCGAGAATTACAGAAAATTTATTAAATGAAATAGAAATTATTACTTATCTTACATACTTATCGTCATAAACAATAACGCCTCTGCAGCAAAATTCAATAACAAATATATGACGGTCATATCAAAATGCGCCATCAAGTGGACAAATTAATGAAACTCAGGTTTTAAAGTAAAATTGAGTCTTTATTGAAATTACAAATAAAAACTTACATATTTTCATTTTAAAATAAAAATTCACAATATGCAAATAGTTTTTTATTGCAATTACGCTTGTAACTTTATGATCTTATATTTTCATAATCAAATTAAAAGTAATTTTTTAGAAGTGTTGGATGACAAACTATTCTGGAATTTTGTCCCTGTACATTGAACATGAGTTTGAATATATTCTGTCCCACTTGTATTTATTTTATTTTTTTTTTAATGGCATGTCATAATAATGAGTTTAGATTCACTTGTTTGTGTTTATAAAGACAAAAAATAATTTGAAAATATCTTCTATTGAAAAACAAATAAAGGTGTAACAAGTACACAGGAAGTAAGTGTGGCGGGGAGCAAAACAATTTTCATATTTAAGTTCAGTGTATCCAAATTTCAGAATAACTCATCATCCAACGGCATTCCCAAAAAATTACAAAATTAAATAAGAGTATATCGTTTAAATAAAAATTATTATATAATACAAAAACGCTTAGTATGCCAATTCATTTCGATAATAAGCATTCCTATACTCAAACTGCACCACTTGATCAAGAAATTAAAATTAATAAATAATACTTAACAATCTAAAAAGTTAGCTGCCATTAACAATTCTAAAGCAATTTCTGGCGCAATGGGGAACTCTGGTATTTCTGTCGAACTGTTTGTATAACGGACTTTATATGTAAAATACATGCAAACCTTCTGCAAAACATGAGACCTGCAAAGGAAAAACAATATGTACATATGATCACTGCACAAATTTTGAAACTTTATTTAGAATCCAGCAGGAACTTACGGTATCTCCCTGAAATTAACTTCATTGGCTTCGTTCTCAGCAAACTGTCCAGGACCACTTAACATAGCTTTAATTGTTCCGGAGGTCAAAGCATGCTCCCTTTTCACAATGAACTCATGGCCATCTGAAGAAATGAGTTTTACGTACATAGCATCTGGTCCTTCACAACCACCATACACGCGTTGTTCTGGAGTTTTTTCTTCTATTATATCAGTCATTTTAGAGGCTGAGAAAAAAAAAACAAAAAAGTGGTAAAAAAAAAGTTAGACAAAAATTTTAACAAATGGAAGCTTTGTAGATAACTAATAAATATAAATAAATGTTAAACCTTTTTAACTTGGTACTGCAAAACCAAACACTGAGAACAGTTTGCAACAAAGCAAGTAATGCAACATCAATAAGTTGCAATTTGACAGCACACACCTAAACTTGACAGAATAAACTGATTTGACATTCCGGTTTTTCGATTCATTAACCTCTCATAACCACTGAGAGTCGGTAACCAGAGTCTAGTTGGTCGGGTGCTACAAATAATGATCTTGTATGTGCGTGCAGTAGGAGGCGTATTGATGTAAGTTTGTTGTAGTTAAAAGTAATTTTGAGCAGTGGAACGTTTTGTTCGCAGTTTTTGCAACTTAAAATAAATTGCAAAAACGACGCTTGCTCCATTTAAAGTATATTCACGAACGGCTGAAACTAACAAATATGCTCTGCCTTGTGATCGCGACGTGTTCCATCCCCAGCGGTTTTCTCGACTTTAGTTGTATGTAATTTGCGTAAAGTGTATTCACATTTATTCGAACATTTGAATTATTATAACTCATAAACGGTTTAGTGAATCCCACTGACCTCTACATATAGCTCAGTGATCACACTGCGCAGAAGGTCTGAGTCACCGATATTACGCATTTTGAATTAATTTACGGGGTAATTTAAAACATTTGGATTGGCAACACTGCCGATATTGATATATGTATTAAGGCCGTTACATAATTGCTTGACGTAAGACTTAAGACGTATGACGTATAACGTAAACGAAAACCAACATATACTTTTAAATGTTCCATTACACAACCTGCATTAAGACGTAAGAGCTTACGCAGAAAGTTGAAAATTTCCGTAGGGTGGATTTCTTACGTCGGCCGTAAATGTTCAACCAATGAGAACCATTCCCGCTAAAATGAAAGTTTAACCTATAATAAATGAAACGCGTTCTCACTAACCACTGCCATTTAGTCGTGTCACTGGTTTAAGAATTTTGAGGCCTATTTTAAGTTTTCTATTTATTTTTTTATTTAAAGTTGTGAAAAAAGTTTTCTCCTTTTTCTGATTAAAAGAAACATCCCCATTAAATTCCCAGCCAACAATATAAGAGGTAATTCATCCATTATCGCCTCAATATTTAATGATTAAAATAAAATAATCAATTATTCTTTATTACTTTGTTTTGGTATTGAAACCGTTTTTCTTCTAACCTAAAAAATTATCTCACAAAACTGACTTGTGATTGGCTTGCCGTAGAACATAAAGAAAGTATTGTGTAAAATCACTTTTTAATGTCATACGTCTTATGACCCTTAAGTCTTACGGTTAACTATTCTGTAACGGCCTTTAGACATAATAGACATTGACAATAGACCATATACCATATACTAGACGTAGACATAGACGCCATCACGGTATTTGGTATTTGACAAAATGACAAATGCTTGTGTGGAAATTGTGGAGAAAGTGAGCGACGAGAATGAGAATATGAATACCGCAAGTGTCTGCAGCTGTTGACTCGTACAAATTTCGGAGTAAGCAGAGATGTTTATGGTGTGTGCAGACTCAGGTGGTGCAAGATCTGTCTGTATTGGTGTCTTGTGATAGATATAACGATGTCTGTTGGAACAATGTTTGCAGAGCAGTCAGCAAAAAATGAAAAAATGCAGAACTCTGTGCTTCTATGTGACTTCGGCGGATCACGATAGAAAATGCTGGTGTGTGAATCGAGAAATTCAGTTAGGGCAAGGGATTTAATGAAAAAAATATTTTTTTTGTTCCGTAAATACTTGTTTGAAATAGTTTGAACTTATTTTACATATTTTGTTTGAAATAAAATATATTTAAATCAATTTGTTTTTTTTTTCTTCTCTTAACTTACTGAAATATATTAAATAATGTTACAGTGAAATGAACTTTATACATTCAAATAAAATACATGAATGTCGTATACATATTTTATATATAATAAATTACACAACAAATCCAATGAGTTGTGTTCATTGTGGAAAGTCGAATTTGACAAATATTTTGTTTTCTTTCTTTTCTAAAACCTCCACTAGACATGCATCGGAATATTTAGTTTTTTGCAACTCTATTTCATAAAAACATCCGTTAATTGATTATGTACATACATATCCTCAAGTTGGTATAAGTTTTTATGTTCATTTTCACAATTTTAAAAAGTTTAGTTGAAGAATTGACTAAAACCTTTTTCAAATACACCTTTGTATGCACTTGTTCAGTGGCGGCTCGTGATATTGTCTGCAGAGGAGGCTTGATATTCTGAAAGACAACTGATGTGCAATATGACTACAATTTGTACATTTCCCCACCACCCCTGAGGTATTACAACGGCGCGTTACATTTTTTTGCCGTGGGTTGTTCACCAGGATACCGATTCACGACTTGAGAGAATAGAACTAATAAAAGAATAGAATGAAAAGGAAATAGAAAATATGATGAGATGAAAAAATCATTCTCATGAAATTCTCGTTCCTACGACTCGAGTATCGGTATCCAAAGGAGTCCTACTATCCCACTTGTAATTAAATTATATAACTTTTAATAAAAATAAAAATAGTTTTGGTAAAAAAATTAAAGTGTTTTTCTACAAACAAAAAATTGTATTCATTATCACTGCCAGGCGTGTAAAATTATAAGTTTTAATAGAAATTAAAATAGTTTTGAGAAAGAAGTTATAAAAAAAAAATATAACCGCGGAACTCTATATTATGGAGAATTATAAAAAATATTTCCTAAAAAATAAATAACACAAATAAATATTTTTTCTAAAATAACAACTACCTATATTAATCTCTGCTTTAAAGCCTGAATATTTTTATAAATGAGTGGTAACCTGCGATTTTTGAAACTAGCCAAATGGTTGATTATTTCATCATAAAATGAATCGTGTTTCCTCAATTCTGACAAAAAACGTTTTTCTATTGAAATAAGCGATACATTTGAAAGGCGGGTCTTGACTCATTTTGTTTCTAGTAAAAATGTTTTTATGCGTTTAAGTGCTGAAAATGATCATTCTACAGAAGCTTACCGGAATTGTCTCAAAAAATAGTGGCGTTATTCAAAAAGTTCTCTAATTTTGGGTCATAAGTTTTTAAAAAATCTACCAGCTCTTTGAAATTTCCTTTATTGCACGATTCTCGTTTTTCGGCATCTATTAACCTCTTTAATATTTTCCTATTCTCACGGACCTTTTCGTTAACATTTTCTATTTCTCTCTTATGTCCAGAATCCAAGAAATTTACAATATTTTGTTTACCAAACATTTCGAATTTAATGCAAGATGAAATGTGCTCCTGGGATTTTTCGTGCCTTTCTAAACATCGCGACAAATTTTGCAAATTATTAAACCCGGCCCTGCCCCAAATTGAGGATTGATCATTAGTAAATAATAAACATCTCCAACAATATAATTTGTTTCTAACTGTTGATGCCGTTAACCACTCGACTTTTTTATAATTGTTATCACAAAACCCTCTGTTTTGTTTACCACTTTTAAAAACTAACTGGTGTAGGCCTGGCATTTCTTTTAATTCTTAACCTTTTCGTCATAAATAAGAGTAGTAAATCCATTTAATAACAAATAATCCCTAATAGCACATGGACGTCCCGAAAACGTCCCAAGAACGTACTCACAGGACATGAAAACGTCCCGAGGACGTACTCTACCGACGTAAGACGTACCGAGGACGTTTGAGGGACGTTCCGTGTCAGCAAAACGGGGTGTCCCGAGGACGTCCCACCCAGGACGTATGTGGGACGAATGTAGGTCTAGAGAGGACGTCCTGAAAACGTTGTTGGGACGTACTATGCAAAACATATAGGTACCTCCCCCTCCACCACTTTTAAGGTGTATTTCACAGCAGAGGGTATTTATGTTCCTTTTTGGGTTTTCTAATCACATGCATTTCTTTCTAAATAGAATCCAGTGATTGGATTCTATTTCGAAGGGAATAAATGTGGTTAGAAAAGCCAAAACAATAAAAAAATGACAATATATAATTACCATGTAGAAAAATTATTCAAATAGATTGATTTTAATACTTTGTATTTTTATTTATCAACACCAAATGACATTCATGCGAAGATTTTATTTCTATTGTGCTATTGAAAAATAAGTTATGGCATTTGTATTTTTTTTAAATTAACTTCTTACTCTACAAATTCAAGTGTCAAGTGTCAAAAACACAATTTTTATGGGATTTAAAATATATATATTATAATACCCAGTACAGTAAAATATAGTTATATATACATTAAGTCATATTGAATATTATAAAAAATAAGCCAAGTGTGCAATAAAACGTAAGATAAATGTATATCTCACCTTCTCTTAATTAACGTTTTGCACACGTCGTCTTTTTATAATTATCTTAGTTTATATTATTTTCTAATATTCTCTCTTTTTTTACACCCTCTCTGTTCTTTTTTTTGCCCTCTTCAATCACGATGCAATAGCCATTTCGGTGTCCTTCCAACACTTTGAAGCGTTAGCGACTTTCAGCAGCCCCTGTGCAAATAAAAGAAAAATTAACATTTCGGATGAAATCTTGGCAAAAAACATTAAAACTAATATATGCCATTTGATGGCAAGCTTATATTTAAAATAAATTGTTATAATTTTCTTGGTGTCATATTTAAAAAAAATCAGTTTAAATGTGAACATTTTTTTGTTTAACTGACTTTTGCATTTGAAAGGTTCCCTGGCTCATTTAAAAATTTTAAGAACACCTCTTTCTATGAATGATCGATTCTACAAATAATACCAAGGACCGAGAGAAGCAGAAATATATGTTGTGACTAATGCTACCAGATTAATATAAGTTTAACGTTATATTTTTTGCCAATATTATTACAGATTTCAAGTAAAGAAAATGGCTATGGGTTAAGATGCGTTAGGATTTACGGTTAGAAGCAGGTTTATTATAGGTTGAACATTGATGATGTATAAAAGTTTTTGTACGTACATACAGCATAATTTCAGAAAAAATATATAACAAATAGGGCACATAAGTTACAAATTTGTAAATTTTCCTCAAAAAGTACCTTTATTAGTTTTTTCCTTATATTAATTTACTGAAATCCCTAAATACACTTTACCAGTTTGTTGATGTTTTCTGGCAAATGTTTTTATTACTCGATGTATCAAACCTTACCTATTAAAAGTTTCATCACTTCCACTTGTTCATCAGAGATGTCGAACCATATATAACACTTCGTTTAACACACTAAGTAGGTACTTCGTTTCAATTTTTACTTCCCTCGCATACCGAATGAAGTATTGTATTTATAATGTTTAACCAACAATCTTCTTTTAAGTGAATAAGTTCGCTCCATGTTAAACAACTAAAAACTACATACCCATAGGTTCACAGGTGATCTCCCATAGAATTTTAACAGAGCCAAATAAGGTGGGTTAGTTATTATAACCTACAAATAAACAGCACCAAATTTATCTAGAATAAAATATCGATCTAAATACCTACATATTAATAAATCAATTAAATATAGACTTACCTATTTTTGGTGCTTTCTTTTGTAGCCGTTAAAAGTGAGTATATAGTGGCAGTGGGCAGAAAAATTAAAAATGCAACTAAAAATGATGCAATGCAATAACCAAGGCTGCCAAATTGAATTTCCCATAGTTTGACAGCAACTAAAATGGACCATGAAATATGAAAATATTTTTGTTATCAAAAGAAATTTTGTTAATAAAACTTTTTAAGGATTTTAATTTCATTTTTACAGTTTTTAATTTCCTTTTTTAATTATATCCTCATCTGCTCAAAAAAAACATCACTCCTAGAGGTTATTTCACAAATGTGTTTAGGTTTGTCTTGACTAAACTCTAGCAGGATGTCCTCAAAACGTTTTATTCAGAACGTTTTAGGGACGATAGCAAACAGACGTCCTTGGGACGTACCATATAAACCCGGGACGTTCAGACCAAACGAGGACCTAAATGAACGTCCTGGGGACGTTTGTTGTTATCAGGGATCCACCACGTCTGGACAACAAGACATGTTGTTGGGAATATTTTCACCTAGAGCACTTATTTCTAGCCCGCCTATCAAATGTTTTATGTATTTATACGTCAAGTTGTTTTTATAACCGGCTAAACGCAACTGTCAGACGTCAGTTCGTTTTCTTTGTGAATCACCTGACTCTTGAATGACCTGTGCACATGCGCTATAAAGAACTGAGATCTGAAGGCTAGCCTCATACTTGGCTATTCCAAGTGTTGCTATTTTACACAGCGCAAAGAAATTCAAGGTCATTCATGTTATAAGTAAATGCGGTAAAGTTGGAAGCTATTTCGTATTAGCCTCCAGCGAATTGCAGTGTTCATTCAGTAAAAGACTGGCCGACCGGGAAATATGCATACAAAGACTATCCGGACTGTAACGTTATAGGTATGTTTGTGGAAAGGAAATGCAAAAATGTTATATATAAACTGAAAATTAATTAATGAATAATAAACAATAAAAAATATTGAAAATTGAGATATACCTAATAGAAATTTCTTAAGATATTACTTTTGAAGATATGGTGGTTCTTCCAAGGGGAGGCTCAGCCTCCCCTGACAAGCCGCCACTGTTTGGCATCATAGTTTTTATATGTTGCTTTTGTCTTTTTTAATATTTCACCATATATTTGATACTTTTCGTCACCAATAGATAATTCAGCACTGCACAGCATTGATGGATACTTCCAGGGGCGCGTTTAGGTAAATTGGGGCCCTAGGCGCTGTGAGATTTGAGGCCCCATCGATTAAAAAAATATTATGCAAGATTTGAAGGCAAGTATATTTTTACAAACACATATTATCATATTATTTTTTTCCGGCTTTATAGGTTAGCAAACTTGTCAATTTGAACGTTTTATATCACAGTTTTGTGTTTCCTCTGATACAGTATCCAGAAGAGACAAATTTTGAAGTCGCTGTTGCCCCGAAGTAGTTATTAATTATTTTGAGCGTCGAAAAAGTGCGTTTATATGAGGGATTACTGACAGGAATGGTCAAGTAAATACACAAAAGGGTTTCAACATTAAATAATGTCGCCTGCAACACATTTGAGAATAAAGGACTCTGCAGTTTTTTATAGTAAGAATAGGTTTCAGTCGATTGTTCTGAAACTTGGGGAAAATATTCTCCTGGATCCCCTGATTAAAATTCTCTGTGACCACCAGTCCGACCGAATTCGATTTTTTTTTATCTAGAGGTGACAAACTGTGAACATCTTCGAAGGTCTGCGTAAATGTTCCATAAAAATTCTGAAAATATTCATGCTCATTTCTTGAATAAAAATAAGCATCTTTTGTCTCTTGGCATTTTTTTCAAAGTGCTTCCTTCTCCCGAAAAAAAATAACAAACAAACAAAAATATTTTTTGTATTTTTTTACGAGACTTCCTTTTCCCGTAAAAAAGATAAACACCAAGAGACAAAAGATGCTTATTTTTGTTCAAAGAACACGCCTACCGGTTTTCAGAATTTCTTAGACAAAAATAATTTCGACCAAGAATTTCAATAAAATTTTATTTTTTTCTACTTCAGAAAAATCCCAAAATATTCAGGCAAGTTCTTTAGGTAAAAATAATCAGCTTATGCCCCTTCAACTTTTTCTTCAAAGTGCTTCCTTTTCCCGTGAAAAAATTGCAAAAAAATTATTTTTTTCTGTTTTATTTTTTTCCGGGAGAAGGAAGCACTTTGAAAAAAAAAACACCAAGAAACAAAAGATGTTTATTTTCTCTAAAAAATTAGATTTTTTATGGAACATTTAAGCAGACCTTCGCAGATGTTCACAGTTTCAATCGTCTCTAGGTCAAAAATCGAATTCGGCCAAAGGGAATTTTAATCAGGGGGCCCAGGACAACATTTTCCCCAAGTTTTAGAACTATCGACTGGTCCTTTATATATTTCAGCAGGCGACTTAAGCCAGCATATATCAAAAATTGATGCAATTTATCTGGAGATAGCTCGGAATCTATGTCGCCTCTATAGGTTGATACTAATGCATTGATCATTGCAGTGCACTGATTATTAGCTTGTTTTGCATCCTCATACTCTTTTTCCAAATTTTCTTTATTTTCAGATTCTTTTTCTATTTGTTCATCATCGCCAGATTCACTAGAATCGTTTCCTAATGGTTCTTCCTGTTCGCAGTCCTCATCACTGGTTTCAAAATCAAAATTTTCTCAGTTATTTTCTCGGGTTTTCTAGATTGTTTGTCTCAGGTTCTTGAATTTTCGCATCAGCATTATCAGTAGATTTATTTTCATTAATGTGAAATATACCGAAAAACTGATTCGTCATCTGGCACGTGCTGACGGTCGAAACTTAAATAGTAACGTCTGAGGAATTGCCAAATTGGTCTGTTAATTGATTGCATCTTTTTTCAATACACTGAAAAAATATGTTCAGTGAATGAAAGTTCATTGAGAATTTATGAATCTGTTTATTGATATAATGTATATGTTCATTAATACAATGTACACATTTATTGTTACTATGTAAACGTACATTATATTAATAAACGGATTCATCACTTTTCAGTCGATGAACCGATTCATTAATATTACGAACATATTTTTTTCAGTGTGATACAGTGAATAAAGATTTTAAAAAAATGAATATTCAAGAATATTCAAACACGATAAACACAAACAATAAATTCCTATAGACTTCTACATTGAAATATGAAAAAAATTGAAACGCAAAGGAAGAACTATAAAATGATTTCAAGTTCAAATGATATAAAATGTAAATAAACGACAAATGTTCGTGAACACATTCTCGCATGAACCATTCTTATTTTGTCATTTTTGTTGCAATTGAGATTTGATGAGGATGACATGGAAAAGGGAAGAAATGTATTTCATGATAGTTGTAAATATCATTATTGCTGTTAGTAAAGCGAAAATAAATAACGACATAACAAAGAAACAAAATTTTTACATCGCTTTTTTACCTCAATAAATTGGGAAATGGGGGCCCCTGGAAAAGTGGGGCCCTAGGCGCGCGCCTAGTGCGCCTAGGCCTAAAGGCGCCTCTGGATACTTCATACATCTTGGAAAATATGCCTACTATATAAATAATATTTTAGATACTGATAAAGCACGGCATTTTTTCATAATTTTTTGTTCTAAAATTTTGCAGTTATTCTCAAAAATGTGACCTCATATTTATACCTTTATTTATTAATGTATTTAAAAATTTTTCGATAAAACAGTTAATTTTATAAAATGTAAGCATTTTCAGAGAATAGATTTGGTATATATCAAATATTAATTTAGTTTAAATAACATTACTGCAAGCTTGCAATAATATTATCTATTGCGCTTGATAACTAAATTAATATTTGATATATATCAAATCTATTCTCTGAAAATGCTTATATTTTATATAATCTTTGATTTTATACTACTTAGATTGGCCACCAATGTAAACAGTTTTTCGACAACTTTTGGAGGTGAATAACAGAGGGAGCGCTTGTAACCTCGGTATGAATTATCTTCGACATACGTTGCAATTCTGCAGCCAACCGAAGGCATGTCATCACTTATTTCAGTCTTTGTTAAAAGGCGGAACCGTTAGTGAAGGCTTTGATTGAAAATCAAAGGTGAAACGCGGAAATAAATCGATTCAAATTTCCTTGGACAATATTTCGAGGATTAAAAAATAATTTTTAGTCGACAATTACTTTTACATTGTAAATATTTCTTATTTATAATTTATTTTAGTTTCTAAAATAGAAAAACAAGACGTTTAAAATGAAATAAATTTTTAAATAAATGTGTATAAGGCGCCGTTTGGGAAATATATATTTTTTAATTATGTCTTATTATTATATACACTTTTGCGAAATTTTATATTTATTTTTGTTCTGAATATATAATAAATTAACATTTTTAATTTTTTTACTTCTACTAAACTGATTCTTATGAAACTTTGCACACATAGGTACGTATAGTTCCGGTGACAATTGATTTTGAACACTTTCATGTAACAAAAATTCAAGATGGCTATTTCAAAATGGTGGACCAACTTTGTCATTTATAATCCAATTTGACTCAGAGTCGACATCTCAGGGTTTTTGGAGTCGTTAATTACAAATTTTTGGTAAAAATTCAGAAATCAAAATAGCCGTGTCAAGATGGCATACAAATTTTATCATTTTTAGCTGGATTCGACTCAATGTCTATATTTGGGGGCTTTCAGTGTCGCGAATTACAAATCTTTTGCCAAAATTCAAAATGGCGGCGCCAAGATGGCACACAAATTTTATCATTTTTAGTCCGATTCGACTCAGTGTCTATATTTGGGGGTTTTCGGAGTCGCGAATTATACAAATTAAGAAATCAAAATGGCGGCGCCAAGACGACGGATAAATTTTATCATTTACAGTCTGATTCGACTCAAATTCGATACATGGGGGTTTTCGGGATCTAGAAGTACAAATTTTTAGCCAAAATTCAGAAATCAAAATGGCGGCGGACAAATTTTATTAATTAACACGTTTTAATAAGTAGACCTGTGTGTAACTAATATATGATTCAAATGTATTGACCCCTCACTTTAACCCAAGCGCGGATTCAGAGGGGGGCGAAGGGAGTGTCGCCCCCCTTGAGCAAAGTTTAGATAAGAAAACCTGATATAAAAATAAATTTATTTTAATGCATTTATTTTATTTTTATCTATTAAATAATTGCCGCCCCCCCCCCTCAGGAAAATGCTGGATCCGCGTCTGCTTTAACCGCGAATATTTCAGAAACGAAGGAGCAGAAAAAATTGAAAAAATTATGTATTTATTATGAGTCTATTCTAAATCAACAACTGAAATTTAAATAATGTACATTGGACACTTTTGAAGTTCTGTTAAGTTATATTGAAAAATGTCCTACTTAATTCTTAAAGAAATTTTGACCATACCAGTTTTTAATCCTTTAAAATATGCATAGGTACTTTGCAAATAATATCTTTGGCGTCGATAAAGTACGACATTTTTTGTAGGGGGAAATTTTTTCAGAATTCGTTTATTCGAAAATTTTGCACATATTCTCAAAAACATGAGGTCATGTTTATTTGGTTATTTATCAATGTATTTAAAATTTTTTGTTAAGATAGCTAAATATATAAAATGTAAGCATTTTCAGAAAAAAGAATTAGGTAGTATATATCAAATATTAATTTAGTTATCAAGCGTAAAGGATACCATTCCAAGTTTGCACTATAATATTATCTATTACGTTTGATAATTAAATTAATGTTCGATATATACCAATTATTTTTTCTGAAAATGCTTACATTTTACATAATTAACTATTTTAACAAACATTTTTTAAATACATTGATAAATAGAACAATAAACATCACGTTTTTGAGAATAACTGCAAAATTTTAGAATAAAAAATTATGAAAAAATGTCTTCATACAAAAGATGCCCTGCTTTATCAGTGTCTAAAATATTATTTAGATAGTAGACATATTTTTTAAGATATAATGGATTTAAAACTGGTATGGTCAAAATTTCCTTAAAAAGTAGGACATTTTTCAATATAACTTAACAGAACTTCAAAAGTGTTCAATGTAAATTATTCAAATTTCAGTTACCGAGTTAGAATAGACTCATAATGAACATATAATTTTTTCAATTTTTTCTGCTCCTCCGTTTCTGAGATATTCGCGGTTAAAGTGAGGGGTCAATACATTTGAATCGTATGTTATATCAAAATGTTTTTTCTAAAAATAAGACGAAAAAGTTAAAAACAAAAATAGGTAAAAAAACTTTTAAGTTAAATGGTTTTATTTTAAATCATCAGCTGTACTAAAAACTACAAAATAATTAGGACACAAACCTGGACCTACTTGAGATTCTGACGTCTGGTAATAAATCAACTAAAATAAAAACGTGGGGTGCATAAAAAGCTGTATAACGACTGATGTAGGTATAAGTAAATAAGAAAAATGTCTAAAATGTGAATCGAAGAGTGTAATGGTTAGTTTGTTTATACCTATTTTAGCACATTATTGAAAATTAGTTCGACATCGAATGATTCATCCGAATATTCTTGCCATCCGATTCCGGACAAACCAAGTATCAAAATCATCCGAATATCTTCATCGCTAATAAAATTGGTTTGGCGATATCTCAATGAGTTATAGTTGCTTAGCAAGGGCACGTTTAGGTTCTTAGTATTTATTCTATCAACACTGCACTGGAGTGGGGAGCGGTCGTTCATATAAAGTTTCACACCGACACTGCCCATAAAATTAATCTGGTCGACTGTAAAAATTTGTTTAGTTGACTGTTGCGCTCTCTATGAGTGGCATCCAAAAGTAAAATTTATTGCCACGAGCTCGCCTATTACGTGGCCAATCTAAGTGGTATAAAATCAAAGATATAATTAACCATTTTATCAAAAATATTTTAAATACATTGATAAATAACCGAATAAACATGAGGTCACGTTTTTGAGAATAACTGCAAAATTTTAGAATAAAAAATTATGAAAAAATTTCCTCGTACAAAAAATGCCGTGTTTTATCCGCATCTAAAATATTATTTACATAATAGGCATATTTTTCAAGATATAATGGATTTAATACTGATATGGTCAAAATTTCCTTAAAAAGTAGGAAGGACATTTTTCAATATAACTTAGCAGAACTTCAAAACTCTCCAATGTACATTATTGAAATTTCACTGAATGATTTAGAATAGATACATAATGAACACATAATTTTTTCTGCTCCTCCATTTCTGAGATATTCGCGGTTATAGTGAGGGGTCAATACATTTGAATCGGATATTAGTTGTCGTTTGAGGTTTGCTTCCATTACCATGTCTCCATCGATATTACTAAGGTGTTTAATCTTCATTTCCAATGTCAAAAGTCGTCAAATCTTTTATTGTGTATCCGACAAATCTCGAAACCGTGTCCACTGGATGTCGTGTTTGGAGCAACGATCTTCGTCTATTCTGTCCTCTCTGTTGACTGACTATCTTCTTAATTCTCTAATCTTTCTATAACAGTGCTGGAACCTTCAGTACGAGGCTTCCTCTGAAGTGGTTTCTACAAGCACCTGAACATTTCACTCGAATATTATTAATCGACACGCTTTTCGTCAACAGTGTTGCCCTCATCTGGATTTATTAAAACTGGCGTTTTAATCGAGTCCAGATGATGCCGACATAGTTGCACGACTCAACCTATAAGTATATAGTTCTAATTACGAATGTTAGCGATGACGTTATCTCTTAAGTTCCGAATTCCGTGTTATTCATCTCTAGAACGCATCGTTACTCTTGGAATTTCTGTTGTAGCCCCATCAGACGTTACTTTCTGTTATTTATGTTCTAATGCGGTAGTATTTAAGCCGAGAAAAATCTCATGACTATGATAAAAATATTAATTGATGACGTCACCGCCAACATTCATGAATAGAAAAGTATGTATAGTAAAATTTGATAAGTAAATAATTTTTCTGTGTGTGCGTAATTTCTGACAGTAGCCTGCCAGGCTCTTAACAGCTGGGAAGACGAGTCTAAATGGCTATGTTTAAATGCTTTGCACCTAACATTTATAATTACGGTCATTTTACATCTACAACTCTTCAGAAAGGAATTTATAAAGTAAAAGAAAAAAACCGTTATATTTGAAGATTTTTATTTACTTGTCATGCTAGAAACAGTGTTTACGTCAAGTTACTAAAATTTATTTATCACAGAATAAGTGAACACCACTCACTTGTTAACTTAAACACCCGTAAAATAAATATATAACAGTTCAATTTAAATTCGATTTAAGACATACATTAATTAAATTACATAATGAACTAAAACAACTATTTTTAGTTTTGGAAGCATTAATACTATTTAAAAAAAATAAAAGTATAAAATCCACCATATTCCATCACAGTTATTTACATATCATTTCCATTAGCAAAATAATAAATTCATTAAAGAAAAAATATACAACTAAAATTGTTCTCAAATTAAAAACAAAACATACTTTAGGTTTTAGTATAAATAAAATTAATTTTGGTCCTACTTTATATTAATTAGTTAATTTAATAATAACAGTGAATAACAACAAAATTCAACAAAAACAGAAATGCTTAATATTTCTTTGAAGCGTATGTTACCGAAAAGCATTTATAATATTGGTTAATTGGTCGATACTTCTTTGCAATTGTTTTCTTCTCTTTTCGTTCATGAATACAATCGAATGCAACTCCCGCTGCCTCTTCTCATAATAGTTTGCCCCACACTGTTGCAAAGTTATTTCTTCTTTCATAGAAGAACATCTCCTTTTCAACTCGTCCATTTCACAGCTCCTATCTGCAAAATTATGAATAATAAAATGAATACCAAAAAACTAATATTCCAATAGTTATGCTCATTTTAAATTACATACAGGGTGTTTGGTAAACTGATGCCGACTCTGAACAGGAAAGTATGGGAAGACATTTGGCACCTATATGGCTATATACATAGTTTCGCCGCTAGAAAGTGCGGAATGAAAAAAAAAATTTTTTCTTTCGTGCCATTTAATGGCAAAACTATACGAAATTCGAAAAAAAGGATATTGCAGAAACTGTTCTACTTAACTTCACTTAACCCTGAACTGTTGTGATAATAACAAATATATTGGGATGTTGATGTTCACCACAATATAGACACTACTATCATCACAACTATATAAAAAGGAAAACAAACATTTTTTAAAATCAACTAGAAACCCTATATAACTTAAAAATTTCAGTGAGGGATTGGCTTTAAGAGAAAAAAAAAACCTAAAAAGAGAAATTCTAATTTCAATAATCCTGACGTATAGGGAGCAGTTTTTTCATTGAGTTAGAAGGTAGGGAGAAGCAGTCACGTGATCAAAAATAGCATCATTTCACCATCTCTACTTTTCCGACAAATAGTGAGTTTGTTTTCCATGCAATTTATTGTGATTTTTTACTGACAGTTTGTTACATTTTAGACAATAAACATTAAAAGGACTATGGTGTCGTGTGCTAAAATAAAGTTGCTCTTCTAGAGAAGGTGTTGACAAGAAGAAATTAACGGAAATAACATTTCATAGGTAGTGTAAACAACAGAGCCGTATTAAAAATGTTTTTTTAATATACTCAGGTTATATATTTTGTAGAATAGAAAATAAATGGTTTATTTTATAACATAACATTGCACATTTTATATATCAAGGTAAATAAAAACTGTTACATATTTTGCCTATAATTTTTTTTAAATTAGGAAGTTTTATAGAAATAATTTTTTCTTGTCGTTCTCTTTTTATCTACAAGGTTGGTGTTTATGCTGTTAAATAAGTCATAAAACCATATTATAGAGTGTGATTTAAAAAACAAGTTACTAACTCTAGTGTCAAAATAGAAATTTGTATAAAAATTCAAACCACAAACCTGTTCGTTTTTTATTTCACTCTTGCATGAAACATTATTCAATAGAATTAGTAATTGAAAAGTTATAAAAGCTGTGCAATACTTTTTACTCAAATCGTATGCATATTGTTAACATATTATAATGCCACATTTTTTTTTTAAACATATTGAACATGTCTTTTGGGTAAAAGCATAATAAATAAGTCCAAAGTATTAGGCATCAAAGCAATAAAATTGTATTGTTTAGAGGCCAATAAATATATTTTAAAACATTTATTTTCTGTTTTATTTGCATATGTTTCCTTTATTCGAATTCTTTTTGCTAAAACTCTTGCATTTATCGAATTGAACATTTATTTACGTTATCCAGATAGACCGTCTCGTCGGGGTACAAAGTTCTTATTATTTTAATTAGTCCAGGTCTGGCAAAACCACCATATTGTTACTACATTTAGCCACGCCTACTGATGCCGTTTCTGTATAGGAAATTTGTATAGGATGTCGTCTCCCTACCTTCTAACTCAATGAGTTTTTTGAATGATAATCTACTACTTACCTTTTTCGTACTTATTGTATGATAACATAATTTCTTCAATTCCTGGCCATGCAAAATGTCTCTCCTCAATATTCTGTTTATTCTCCTTCGATTCCTTACAGCGAGGTTTTACATCATTCAAAAGAGTAACATTTTTACAGTTTTGATTTTCAACAAGAACCATCGTTAGAGGCATGTAATTATATTCAACATTCTCTGTCGCAATCAAGCTATTACAGTCTTCTCGATTCGGAGTTGGTGGTAAATTATGCGTATGATATTGATGAACAATGGGAATTTTGAATGACACATCAAGGGCATTATTTTTACAAGGATTATTCAATAGGCCATTTTTCGTGTTATCAGCAAATTTGTCAAGAACTTTTAGACTATATTTTGTAACAGGTGATTCACAATTTCTCCTTAAACGTTCTTTCACAATCCTCATCCAATTTTCTTCCATTTCTAAAAAAAAAAGGGTACATACATCACTATTATACAGTAAGTTCACAATGAAAGAAATAAATTCGACAAAATTGTACTTGTTTTTTTTCTGTCAGATCGACTTCTATTTGTCACAGCTGTTAGGAAGACGAGAAAAGTTTCGGTACAACGACAAAAACTGAGCGTGCAGATGGATAGATTAGATGACCAGAAAACACAAAATTTTAGTTCTCAAATCATAGTGGTTCATCTGTATGAATGGTTCGTGAATTTGGATTTCTTTGAGGAAATTTTCTATATCGCATTATATACATAGGCGTATAGGGAGGCTATGGTTTTATATAATATACATGCATAAAGTTGAAACCACGAATGTTGTCGTTCATGTCATCAATTTATGTACGTATCAGAGACATGACATTTTCCTATCAGCTTAAATATTAGCGCATTGCCATTGCAATGTAGATAACAGAAAGTCACGTCCGATGGGGAGACGACAAATTTAAACGTATAAGACCGACGCAGGAAGTGAAAGAAATATCTGTATAAAATAAATAAAAGCCCTGTCTGTCTGTTTAGTATGTAATCAGTCGAGAAACCTGTTGCATCACAGATTTTCCATGCACTGGTTTATGCAGCCGGTATAATCTCATACTTTGTGAGCTCTGCTTTTAAAAATGCCGAATCCTTGTATCATCAATGTGGGCATGATGAGGATAGGACGAAAAATTGTGCTCCGTGTGGTAGAAAGATAAATCTCGGTTCAAAGAAATTGGAACATATTCACATCAGTGAACACCATGAATTACTCATAAGACAAACAAAAGTTTTGATCTGTCTAATCCTCAATTCCCGAATGTGTGTTACTTGTCAAATTTTTCAAAAGTATGAGCGAAATATTGACAGAAGACCATTTAAAGTTTGAATTATGAAGATATTTGTTGACCAAAGAAAACGAGATATTCTAAAGAAAGTAATTGTTACATCAATGCTTAATGGAGTGTTTGCATGGTGTTGAGATGCATATATCAAAAGATCGTGAAAAATAAAGTGACCCGCATTTTTTTATTTTTTCAATAAATCAGTGTTTTGTTCATAATTAACGCAAACTTAAAAATAGTGGGAGTATCGTGATATACGAAAATTTATTGAATCTGCGCCATCTGTTATTAAATAGAACATGTATATTTTTAAATATTAATTCGGTCATCTTATTCTTCTCATATTACCCAGAGTTATTACCAAATGCCAAACGTCATGATTCATAAATATAGAACAGCGATTTGTGAATGTTGTGATTGATGTTTATTTTTGTATTTTTATCGGTCTAACTATAGTTTATCCTAGAGATATTTGAAGAACAAAGCAAATAAATTTGTTGCATACCGTTTTTCGTAAATATATTCTAGATCTTAAAATGTTACCTTCTTAGGTTCTAAATATGAGTTCTTTTAAGAACTGCATTGTACCAGCTCTTTATTGCATGAACAATCAGTGAATTCACCAGACAAAATATTTTTAACTGTCCCTAGACACATTAAACGCAGAACCGATTGGTTCGCCAGTTAATTTGGAATTGCGAAATTGGAGAAAAAAGCATATTTTTGTCAAAACTTGGAAAAACATGAAAATGTGTATTTTATTATTTCTCACTCAGTATCTCGAGCCTTGTGAGAGATACTGATCTAAAATTTTATGAACATATTCCTCTATTGTTCTTGATTGATGTATGAAGTAAAGTTGTTTTATCGTGACATTATTTTATAAAAAATATGTAAACTATTACATGTTATGCAAAAATACGAACACATTGTAAAATATAGTAAACTTTTTTATTATTAAAGATAGAATGACAGCATAACGACAAAGAGTGAAGTTTAAAGGCTAAGGAAGTTTTTAGAAACTATATTTTTTTGTTGCTGTTTAGTTTAGTCGCAAATGAATTGTTAAAATTCGGCATGCCCGCTACACGGAGTTTCGCTTTTGATATTAGTGACTTAACTATTATAATTATGCCTGCTCGAGAGATATTACACTGCATTGGGTATGGAGTTATTCAATACCCAAGTGGCTTCTCAAGGAATTAATTCATCGAAAAGGAACACATGTTATTTTGTTTCATTTCAATTACTAATTATGAAACACACATTAAAAATAATAAATTCAAATATTTCATTTAGATTCTATATATTTGTACACAAATACAAGAATTATAAGAATGAATAAGCGATTCTTTTACACCTCTCTTTTCAGGAGTTAGAAAATCCATGTTATTGACATAAAAGTCATGAATCGTATCCATTGAAACTAATGGCAAGTTGTTAGAATATGTTTTTTCATAGCCACTTTCCATTTTTAACTATTATATTAGCACAAACAAAAACGCAAAACCGAACGATAAATCTCAAACTCTACTTGTTTACTATATTGTTATAACCTCAAAATATAACTTATTTCCTGCGTAATGTTAGAAGAAGACGAAGGTTTTCTTGATAGAAATTTACAAAAAAGATTTCTGCATTACTGAGGTATTAGTTTCAAAATTCAACACATGCTTAAAATTCTCCTACGTCACAAGATTATTTATTTAAATTTAATTTTCAAAAATAAACTTATCGGGCATAAAAGAAAAACTGAAACCACGCAAAACCCATTAACTTATACTGAAGAACATAATGAGCCTATTAAAAATACACTTTTTTTAAATGCAAACACCCCATTGGTAGACAGAAGGGACAGTTCAATACGAAAAAGAAGTTGGCTGTCGTTGAATCTTTCGATAAAAATTACCAGCAACAACGGTATGTATAAATCTCAGCATTCAAATGTCACTGAAATACAAAAGAATGAAAAGAAGAACACAACAAACCAAAACCCAATGACTGTTAGCTGAATCTGTTTCCAAGAAGTGGGAAGAATACATGTTGACCTCTACATAAATGAGATTCCACTTCTAAAACGCAAGCGGGAGAAAATTTACAAAAATTGTTCTTTCGGAAACACAGCAGGAGTATAAGTACCCCTTTTGCTCTCTGAAGAAATGAAAAAGATAACTTCCTCCACCCTTGACCCAAAACTGCCAGCCCTAGTACAAGAGGCTGCAGGAAAGGAGTGTTTCTAAAGTAGGTTGATAAGCCCAAAAATTTCTTAACTGAAAACTCGAATATTTATCAAGTAGTCTAGTGCCTCAGGCAAGCAAATGAAGAATTTGAGCCATATCATCAGAAGTAACGCTGGAAGAAAGTCTGTGACTGTTTACTTTTCTAAATGCCTCCATTAACGTGTATAATGCAACATGGGAAAATTTACTCAAAAAACATTTCATATTCATGAATCATTCATACAGATGAACTGCTATGATTTGGGGACCAAAATTTTATGTTTTCTGGTCATCTAATTTATCACTCTGCATGCTCCATTTCAGTTGTTATTGTACCGAAACTTTTCTCTCTTCCTGACACCCGTCAGTGTAGTATTTACACATTTTTTTTGTCTCTACGGTTACTCAATATCACTTCTGGTATTCATAATACAATAAAGTTAGATCTTAATTACAAGTGAATACACTAAGGTCAATTTTTTGATATGTGAAAGGGGGTTATCAGAGAAGCTTATATTCGGATTTTCTTATTGCTTCAGTCGCCATATAGGCAAACGCGAATTGCTCCATATCTCCGAACTATTAGTTTTAGCGGAAAAGTTTTAAGGACCAAAGTTGTAGATATAATTAAATTGTCTTTCATTTTCATATACTCTTCTTTTCTGTGCGGGCAATATTTTTTAGGTTATGTGCATTTCAAAATATTTATTTTTACTCATTTCCGGAAGAAGTTACATATATGCAACACCGCATGAAAAATAAAGTACGTAAAATTTCCAACATTTTTCATATAACTTCGGAGATGGTGCGATAAAGCAGTCCAAAGTTACAGCTCCGCAGTCAACAGCATGCGGTTGAGTGACGTTACGTTCACCCATTGCTTCTTCTTAGAACGACATTTTACATTCCTGCACAGGCAATATTTTTTAGGTTATGAGCATTTCAAAAATTTTATTCAGGCAATGTGGGCGATGGGAATGTTTTAGAAATTGGGACTGATAATTTTATTAAAGTATGAAAAATCTCCTAAACCCAGCTATGTCTTATTTTGCAGATGTGAACTAGTTATGAGAGAGATTGCAGCGGCAGGGACAAGGACATATCGACAGAGATTGAACCGAAACAGGAAGAAATGAACTAGAACAGGTATTTCAAACAAACTTTCTCTAAAGGTAGAGCTCACCAATATAATATATAATAGAAAAAAAATTGGCTACTATGGTATTAAATTTTATAATAAATTACCTGATAGAATAAAATTCTTAGATTTTAACGAATTTAACCAAAGAATCGAGGAATACCTAAAAATAAAGGCTTACTACAACACTGAGGAATTTATTGTAAAATTGTTAATGTTTTAAATTATATGTGTGTGTATTTTACAATCAACCCCTGTGTGTATTTCCATAATATTTGTTATATATACTATTTTTGTAATAGATTTAAGCTTTTTCATGATTGATTTTGACCTACTTTAGTATTTTTATATTATTTTCCATCCTTCTGGACCTCTGTAAACATTTTAATGTAATGATGTTAATAAATGATTATTATGATTATTATTATGTGATAGGAGATTCAAGTTCACGTGGACTGTAGACAATGTAAAGGAGATGCCGACTTTACTCCGAGTTTTCATTTTTATGCTGTCTCAACTGAGATCGTATACACTATATACAGGAGGTTTAATAGAAACGTTTTCTATCTTCCTTCCAAATCTGTAGAAACATATAGGGTGTTGTATTTAAAATAGTAAAGTTGGTGTCCCTACCATGAAAAGCGAAAGTGATATTGACTGACCGTGGAGGCCAAAAAAAGTTACATCTCAAATAGAAATCGACTGATCCGAATGTTTTTGCAAAAAGAAAATACGTAGAATTTTATCGCATTTATTAATGATATACAATGTGTCCACGGCAAAGCGATATTATAGGTGTAAATAACAGTTTTTTTTTACTATGCCTATTTTCATTAGAATTTCAAAACTGTATAGAGGGTGCTGGTGACAGCTTAAAAGTAAAATTCGCTTCATGTAAACTGCCATTTCTTTGCCAGATATCGAAGACTTTTATAACAAAAACTTTCTCAAAATAAAAAAATATGACGTTGAACCAAATTTGATAACTGTACAGGGTGATTCATATAGGCCATTCGTGAGAAGTTTCTCAACTTGCAGTTGGGTTAGAAACTTGAAATTTTATATGCAACGCATAATCGATCTTGCCCGTTCTACCTAAAATATTTTCAGTCCTCTAGCTATATAGGCTGTGCCAAAAGTTGAAAACCTTTTAACGAATGGCCTTGGTGAATCACCCTGTGTAGTTATCAAATTTGGCATGTCATATTTTTCAATTTTTTTAATAAAATTTTTCAATATCATGCACAGAAATGGCAGTATAGCGAATTCAATTTTTTTAAGCTGACATGAGCGCCCTCTATACATTTTTGAAATTCTAACGTACTCAAAACACTGTTATTTAAAACCTATAATACCTCGTTGATGTGGACACTCTGTTTATTATCGTTAATTCACCATATAAGGAATTATTACAAATTCAAAATTTTGTACCTTCTCTCGCTTGTTTACTAATATTTTTCAGTCCAAGTAATCGCAAGAAAAGTTTTTTTGACTTAAAATCTGGCACCATGTTAAGAATGGATGGTGATTTAGAAGGCACTGGTAGGTTTAAAGGTAAAATGTTTCCATTCTCTTTTTCAGTTATCATTCCAGGAGTAATCCATTTCCTTCTTTCTAGTTTTTGCACTTCTAAAGCTACAAACATAAAAAAACATTTAATTTAAATAGCATTATTAATCTACATATATTCGGTGGCATATCTTAGTACATTGGGTACGTTTAGGTAATGCAACTGCTAAGAATAATCATTCAACCCGATTACAGTAAACTGCTGTGACTTCGTTAAATGGTGTGAAGCAAATAGTTAAATGTCACTACAATTGAGGTTAAGTCATGTGGCAGAAAACCTGTATGATTATCTATTAAAAAATAAAGTTAATACTAAGTTCTTTGTTCTGTATTTTTGAAAAGCAAAGACCAAAGATTAGTGGCAGGAGACCAACATCAAAGAATGAAAGAAAGTGAGGTTAAGTTCTACCTCTGCTTAAAAAGTTGCCAACCGATGCATTCCCTAAACGCATCCATTACTTGATCAGGGTGTCTACTAATCTGGAAAACCTGGAATTGCCAGGGAATTTATTTTAGTCAGGGATAACCTGGAAATATCAGGGAATTTGTTAAAATAAGCAGTATAACCTGGAATTTGTACATTCAGATAATTATTAATACAAACTATTGAATCATCTGTTAGAAATGTTTCGAAGATTAAGATTATGAACACTTCTTGCTACAAATTTTATATAGCTATATGAATGCGCGAGCGCACTTCTCCAGTTATTATTTATTGCTAGTAGTTCCAGAGTTGATTGTTTATGGTAGTTCAGATAGTCTGGCCGCAATCAGCGCCGCCGCTGTGTGGTTCTGCGGCTCTGCTTCTGCATAACTAATATTATAGTTTGCGCTGAAATATAATATATGAATAGTAGTGCAGACAAATTAGCCATTTAGCATAACAAAAATTAATAAAAGGATCATCTCCGGGATTTAAGTAGGTAATAACTTGGAGAATGAAATGATGCATTCTTTGCACTTCCAAGTTCCGGGAAAATTCAAAAAAATTTGGAAAAACTTTTTGATTTTCGCTTTTTTTTTGTTTTAGCGGCCAAAATAAATAGAGAAAAAGTTTTCAACAAAAGTTGTAGCTCGTCTCCTTTTCTAAAAATGGTCTTTACCAATTTTTATCTTACTTAGCGGTTTAGAAGATAAATAGAATTTTCCACTTATGGTTTTGAACCGCTTCGAAATGTGCGAAAAATGAGAATTCTCCGGGAGTTTTGTACGACCAGGCTCATCGATTGATAATTCTTACTATTCAGAGCCCCAAAAAAATTAAAATAACATAAAATGTAGCGAAAAGTTTCAGCTTTAATGTGGAACTAATCACAAAATTCTTAAAAAATTTTATCATAGAGAAAAAGTGTTAGAAGATGGCTTAGTAAACTTTGTACAGCTGAACCACAGATTTATTCATATATTTGCCGGAAGTCGTTAGAATGATAATTTATTTTGCTAATATATTCTTATATAATGATATATTAATTCAAATACATTTTATTGCAATTACTTTTGTTAGAAAAATATGCCTTGCGATCTAAGTAGATGGTATGTTTCTCATTGATCAGTCATCTCCAAATTTTGGAGTTTAATTCGCTATATCTTAATTAATTAATAATAGCACAGTCTTAATTTCTGGATTATAAGTACAATAAGATATATTCATTCGAATGACTTTAGAGTTTTTTAAATGCGTGCAGTACTTTTTGAATTTGTCTACATTATTCATACATGTTCAGAAAATGCCCAATTATACAGTAACACATATACAACTTATTTGTTTCTCAACATTCTTCAATGAGATTTTCACGAAATATAAACTAAAGTGCGTGGAATTGAATTCATGCAGTGGAGAAGCACCCATTGTTACGGGAGAAATAGGGAGGATGCATAAAATTCAAAGATATGAATAAATTAACTGTATAAAGTTTGCTAAGCCATCTTCTAATACTTTTTCTCTATGATAAAAATTTGTATGAATTTTGTGATTAGTTCCACATTAAAGCAGATCCACATCATTTTTTTAGCGGCTCTGAATAGTAAGAATTATCGATATATCTGTCTGGTTGTACGAAACTACCGGAGAATTCTCACTTTAGGCGCATTTCTGAGCGGCTCAAAACTATAAGTGGAAAACTGGATTTATCCCCTAAACGGCGTAAGTAAGATAAAAATGTGTAAAGACCTTTTTTGTAGAGAAAGAGACGAGCTACAACTTTTGTTTAAAACCTGTTGCTCTATTTTCATTATTTTAGCCGCTAGAGCAAAAAAACTGAAAATCAAAAAGTGTTTCCAAATTTTTTGAATTTTCCCGGAACTTGGAAGTGCAAAGAATGCATCATTCCATTCTACAGGTTAGTACCTACTAAAACCCCAGCGATGATCCTTTTATTAATTTTTGCGAGGTTTTTACAATATTTTGCCTTCATTGCCTGTACTATAGATAGATTTTTCTTTTGTACTATTTCACTATTTCTATATATTTTGTTGTTGTTAATTCTGATTAAAAAAGGGAGAGTTCTTTAAAGACTAAAAAACAATGATAATTTTTGTAGAAATAATTCAGCTCGTAATTGGGTTCTAGAAAATAAATGTTTTAGTAATAAAATGCAAACATTTTTTCTAATCGTTTCATAGAATTTGTTTATATTTTTTTGAGGTGAATACATGTTTTCATATTTGTTCAATTGTAAGAAGTTAAAAACCTGGAATTTAGATAAAATAATGTCTGGAAAACCTGGAAAAGTCAGGGAATTTTAAGATTAAGATTTAGTAGACACCCTGTTGATGTGTGTTTACTGACCAATACCACCTGGAGATGTATAAACTAGTTGTTTGATTTTACTTCCTTTCAACTCCAGATGATAGTGTGTGAAGTATTGTGCCAATTCGTCAAATTTCCTTTATACTGTGATATCAGGAATTTTCTTGGTGAAAGATGATCATGGAATTAAAAACTACTGTCTTAACTATATGTAATGATCAGAGGTCAGATTTACCTATCGGATTACAGATATTATATATTGTAAACACATACTGAAACATTCCTAAAGTATAAAAACAGAAAGTTATGCAACATACTAAATTAATTTTATTTAATTTTACAATGTTAATGCTTATAGTTTTATCGAGAAATGCACTATATTAAATAAAAACGAAATGCTTAATAGATTATTTTAAATTGCAGCAGGTATACCTACTGGCTGTTTACCTGAAGCCCAATCCCAGGCAGGGAGGGGAATAATTTAACAAAATTACTCAGTGTCTCTTTACTAAAAAATGTGGAGTTAAAATGTCGCATCGTACTGAACCTACGCAAGCTACAGTAAATTTTTGGATTTGTGATATTGCCGACTTACATATTGATGGTAGAGAATTGTATTGCACTAGATATGACAAAAGAGTCATCCATTAATTACGCCACGCAAAGTTCATGATTTTTCTACACCTCCCTCCCCCTTTTTTACTACATTAAATTTTGAGGTAGAATTTTCTGATTTTTTTGAATTCCATTCAACTAACACAACGGTATGTGTAGATGTAAATAATGTGATGTCACAAAAGTATTTATTTACAGAGTGCGAAAATATTAGACAGAAAATTTCTTCGGAGTTTAATGGGAAATACATCTGGCTTAGCTTGGACAAAACCTAAATTGTACAATGTGCGGACACTTGATCGGCTCTAATGTTTTAGAAGCTACACATTTTCACACTATAGCGAATGCAGTAAATTCAAATTTACAAGGCTTTTGGGGTGACAAATATGCAGAAAGTAAGTACAAGTTCTTATTATTTCCTACCGATGGAGTGAAAGCTGCTGGAAGAATTTTGAAGGAACATATCGGAATATACTGCATGTAACACGTTTAGCACATGGGATTCATAAGATTGCTGAAACTATTAGGAGGTGCTACACTAATGTTGATAACTTAATAGCTAGTGTAAAGAAAGTTTTTTTTAAAGCACCAAGTCCTACATGGTTGTTTCACAAAATTCTACCAAATACTCCATTACCGCCTGAACCATTACATCACGATGGGAAATTTGGCTAAAGGCGGCATCGTACTATTACTGTCATTTTGAAAATGTGAAATTCGTAATACAGCAGTTAAATCCAAATGACGCAGTTGTTATTTCACAGACGCAACAGGCATTTATGTATCCAACTGTTTAAGAAAATCTGGAGACCATCCAATGATTTTTTTTTCACGAAATCGACTAGCCATACAGGACCTTTAATATCAGCCAACATCAGAATTTACTAGAGTGGATACAATAAACGTTGTGTTTGAACTACGTCAATATATTTTTCAATTACAGATATTGCTGAGAGGGTACAAAGACTATTCCAGAATGTTTATAAAAAAGATCCCGGATTTGTTATGATGACAGGTGTAATAGACCTTCTACATGACAAAGAAGACTTTGTTACACTGGGCATGAATGTGGTGACTGCGAAAATTTAGATATTTTAAGTATGTCTCACTTACATCTGTCAACGTCGAGCCGTCCTTCTCGCAATGTAATTTGATTTTCAACGAAAGGCGCTGAAGTTTAACTTCAAAACATTTAGAACAGATATTTATTTTAATTCACGGGTTAGCCCAATTACACATTACAATTGACTTGCTTAAATGACTATTAGCAAATAAATTACAAAAATAGAACAAAACAACAAATAGAAATACACTTTAAATACGACAATGAGAGTATATAGAACAACACAAAAACGGGACAGATCATAAAAGTATATATCCTTAATTATTATAAGCGAACAAGTTATCAGTAAGCTATCCATAATAATTACATCTCAAGTGCCTTTTTAAATTATCGACTGAGATATTGAAGAAGTCTACTTGAATATTGTTAGCATTTTTTACAATTCTACTTATGCCTAGATTGGTACCATATAAGGTTCGGTGATTCTGTATAGTGAACATATATGTTTCTCTTAAATGTCTCTGTGGAACATAGAAGTCTATTGTGGAAAGTAATTCTGGAGAGTCAATAATGCCACTACTAATCTTGAATGCCAAGATAATATCTGCGTTGATTCTACGTTGCTTCAAGGTACAAAGATATAAGTTATGTAAGATTTGTTTATAATCAATATCTTCAGTAGCAATGTTGGTCTTATATGCAGCATAGCGTAAGAATCTTTTTTGCACTCTTTCTATTTTATCTATATGTGTTTGAAAATATGGGGACCATATAACTGAACAATTTTCTAAATGAGTTCTTACCAATGAAATATATAATGATTTTATTGCAGCTATGTTTTTAAAGTCTTTAGTATGTCTTTTAATAAAACCTAGAATTTTTAGAGATTTATTGCATATTAGGTCAATGTGATACACAAATGTCAGTTTAGAATCAAAATATATGCCTAAATCACGTATTACATCTACATTTTTAATTGATGTATCCTTAATTACGTATTTATTTATAGATGGGGATATCTCTTTACTGAACTGGATATATTTACATTTTGAGATATTCAGTATTAGCTTTTTCCGCTCACACCAATTCTGAAATCTGTTAATATCTTGTTGCAGTTCGACCATGGAGTTGGGATCTTTAATTTCTTTAAATATTTTAAGGTCATCTGCATATATTAGTACTTGACTATGTAAGAAGCATTCTACAACATCATTAATAAACAGATTGAACAACAAAGGTGCTAAGTGTGCTCCTTGGGGAACACCTGACCTAACTTGAATTTCATGAGAATAATAGTTATTAATTTTTACAACTTGAACTCGATAACTTAAATATGATTTTAACCACTTCAAAAGACTGCCGTGAATATATCGTGATAATTCATTTAGAAGCAATGTATGATCTACTTTATCGAATGCCTTGGAGAAGTCCGTGTAAACTGAATCCACAGAATATCCCTTCTCCAAAGATTTGACGATAAAGTCTTCATATATTAACAAATTTGTTGTTATAGATCTGCCTTGAAAGAATCCATGTTGCTTACTAGTGATACAATTTTTTAGTTTGGATGTTAGGAAGTCATTTACCAGTGATTCAAAAATTTTAGGTATGTGCGAAATTCTAGTAATCGGTCGATAGTTAATAACCATTCCCTTGTCTCCCGACTTTTTATAGATAGGAACAATATAGGATTTATTCCAATTAGTTTAAAATACTCCCTCGGATAATGATTTGTTAAATAGAAGCCACAGAGGTCTGGAGAGAGCAAAGGCGCAGGACTTTAGAAAATAAGCTGATATGTTGTCTGGTCCTGAACCCTTTTTAGAATCTAGATATTATTAATAGATTTTTATTCTTGTAATCGGCATTAATGCAGTGTTAAGTACGCCCCCTTATACCACCAGTTCTCTTCGAGTGAGTGTTTATAATAAATTGACTTTATCAGCTTTGGATAATATGGAATTTGCTAAAAAAAAATTTCAAGATAAGAATATTGTTTCACACATGCATGCAAATCTTTATGCGCTGACACATAACCACTTAAAGCCAACCCTGGTTTTACCACATATCCGATAGGTAATTCTGACTTCTGGTAATGATTATGGTTATGTTAAGTGAACAGACGACCCAGTCGATATCGTTTAGCGTGGGAAGGTGGGTGGTCTTGACCGATCAGCTGATTAGGTCTTATTATGCGATAAACAATTATTTTTTTCAATTTTGCGAATGTTGAATAAATAAACAAAGAGTTAACCGATCGAGCAGGCGCTTGATTTGGCGTAAGAAGAAAATACAACAAAATGACACCAATTTCAAGTGCTCGGTGTATGACATAATTTTTAAATCACTCCTGTATAGCAGGCAGGCAATTTTACCGAAATTCTTATATTTCCTCACATGAAGATATTTCACAAATGCCTTTCAGTTGGGGTTTGTATAAAAAGTAGACTTTTAAATAATCCCCACTACAAGGAAACGCTGATAGGAAATACTTTATAATTTTCAACACAGTATCTCGGTACCTTTCTAAATCGGCCTCTAAAAATGACTATCACTTTACATGCAAGAAACTTTTGGGTGTCACTGGCTCTTGGAATAAAAGAGGTACCTTAATGGTGGCCATTCCCTAGAAAGAGACATCCGATAGGGAAATATTTATTATTTTTAGCCATCACGTTTTCTCCTTAGCATGTATATTTAAAAAAAAACTAGAAGAGTACTTAAGTAGAACCATAACAAGATTATTACTATGAATTTTCACTCAATAATTTCAGTGGTTTGCAAAATAGCTAGATTTAAATTTAAAAATTGTGTTAATCTTCCTATTTCGTAGTTTTAAATCTAGCTATTTTGCAAACCACTGAAATTATCGAGTGAAAATTCATAGTAATAGTCTTGTTATAGTTCTACTTAGGTACCCTTATAGTTTTTTAAATATACGTACTAAGAAAAAAAAGTTATTGGCAAAAATAATAAATATTTCCCTCCTATCGGACGTCTCTTTCTCGGGAATGGCCACCTTAAGGAATGAACAATAGTCACATCATGCCTACGGTAGACATTGTCACTATACGTCTTCTCCAAATAGTTGGGGAGATGTGAAGTCACAACTCGATTATCTGACCATCACGGCATTTCTTAAAGCGTCAACTTCAACAATTATTTTTATACATGAGACAGTCAGAAAATTTTAATTTTTGGTATAGTTACTATACTCATCAAGTTTTTTCAGAATATTCAAAAATTGTTAAATGGACCTATTCCATGACCATCTTATCGTATGACGCTCAGGTGCACATGCATTTTACCGATCTTATCCTATAGGGTACTTACAGTTTTTTAAATAATGTGTGGTCAGCTCAAACAAACTCAAAAAATTAAGCTTGTCAGAACTTAACTTGGGTTTACAGGGAGGACCAGATTTTATCCAAAGATCCACCGGGTTGTCATCAATCTCGCTATCCGAACTAGAAAACACACTGCTGCTGCTGGAACTGTCGGAGTAACCGATCACAGTGACTCCAAAATCAGTCGTGCACTTGTTGCTGTGAAAGAATCGCTTCCCCTCTCTGACTCTCGGAGCTCTCCTGCTTCGTCGAATCTTCTGCCTTATGGTCGCAACGTCTATCTTGCTCAGTTTCTGACGTTTCACTGGAGGCCCATGGAATGGTATGTTAGGTACGTTAAGTACAGTAAAATTATTACCGGTTACAAATGTGGTTATAGTGGATTTTTTGTTTCTTTTATTTTTCGATTTCAGTTTTACACATTTTTTCCTTAAATTCGTAAACTCAGATTTAGTGTTCACTTTTGTATTACAATCACTCAAGTTAAAATTGGTTAAATGTTCGTTATATTTTACACTAGTTTTATTTACAGGTTCATTTAAAGTTTCTATGGAATGTGTTTGGTTGTCTATTTTATTAAGATCGTTATGACTAGTCGATTGAGGTGCGGTTATGTAATTATTATTAATCGTAGGAACAACAGTATTCGGTAAATTATTCGTTTTACGGCAACCACTTGTTTCCGATATAGACTGACTCTGCACTGGGTAATTTGGGGACGGTATTGGTAACTGAGGACTGTGTGTTTGTAGCGGCGGAACGTTATTTATAGGTGTCTGTGCATGCTTTACTTCAGAACTCTTATCGGCAAATGTGAAAACGTCACTCAAAAAGCTAACATCTTTTTTATTTTTTAAAGCAAAATTTTCACTGGCCTGCGTATTTCGCAGAGCTTCTGCAGTAATTCCAATATCAAGAAATTCAATTTCATTGTTTACGTTGTGATCACTTTTTGTGCCTAAAGAGTGTGTCGATTCTAAATTTGTTTGTTGAATTTCAAATTTTTCGATATACTTGTCTTGGCTACTATTATCAACATTCTTTTCACTTTGTTTTATATTTGCACCCGTGTCATTTTCCTTTTTGTCCTTAGGTTTACTGGTATTAAGAAGATCTCTCACAATATATTCAATATAATAAGGGGTTATTTTATTGGGTTTGACATTAACTTGCTCTTTACTTTGATTACTGTGTTTATCGTAAATATCACAATTCATAGTAGCTTTGCACATTTCAGAAGAATCAGTCGATATATGGTTTTCAGATGCTTTAATAGGTGCTACGGTAGACTTCCTGGCTGAAACAAAGACAAATAAATAAGCCATTACACACGATTCTACCTCAGTAGCTGAATTCTTAAAGAAAACATTATTATACCAGTATTTAATTAAAAAATGATACACTTCTTTCAATAAAATACAGTCTGCATAGCAAATAAGAGGCTACCCGGGAAAATTCCTGCAATAAATTTTTCTTTTTTATAATATAAGGGGGTTGCCGCATCATTATTTTAACTTGTCCATAAAAATATCATTGGAAAAATGGCGGAAAAATAGGGTTGACTCGATTATCTCCTTTCCTGTTCTACTCTGAAATTAGCTATTACTAATATTGTAGGGAACAAAAAAACGGTAATACTTTCATTTAAATCATTTTTCTCTAATCTTAATACTTTACGATTTACAGCGGCCATAAAGGTAAAATTTGTGCACTGAAGTGAAATGAGTATTTAATTTCAAGACAAAATTGTCTACAACTGTAACCTTTGTATCGAATACTGCTATCAACAGCTGGGTGCCTTTGAAAGATTAGAAATTGAAAAATGTAAAAATAGTATGAATGGTGATAAAGTACTGATCAAATAGTTTGATTTATTATTAGATCACATGACAGTTTTAGGAAGGGATGGCAAAATTGGCTGAATTAATTCTACTATGAAAATATTTTAATATGAATTTTAGCATGTTTTTAGTTTTACATTATCATCTGTTGATGCTAGTGTGATTAACGTGCTTTGAGTGTTGTCTTCAAGAGTTTTGGGGTTTGTGGAAACGTCCTCAAAGGCAGTCACACCAAACGTTCCAGCCCCCGCCAGGACTTGAAATAATGGTTATGGCAACATTTCAAAAAAGAAGAATTTCTTGTAGGAATTATTCTTCACCGGTGAAACAAGGAACTGACTATTATTAATAAAAAATCAAATTTATTTTTAAAACATTCGGTATCAGTAGTCATAAATCATGCATTCTTAATTCATGCAAAATAAAAGACTTGTTTCTTTGCGACTATAGGTCGATTTACAAGCACACATCATCCATTACAATCTTGTATTTGACTTATCGGTAATGACATTCTTCTTCACATGCAACGTGTGCATTATAAATCTAAATTTTATTTATGTTGCACTCCCTTAATACATAGAATTCAAGGAATATTGATACGACTCGTTACAATGATTGATTTGCACACAAGTAAGCGATGAGACAAAATAGCATATCACAATAAATGAGTTAAAATGCAATGTGTTTTACAAAAAAATACAGTCCATGTTATATGCACAAATGCTAAATAATGAATTATATGATAATTTATTAAAAACATGAGCATAAAGCATAAAATTTATTAACAAGGAATCAACTGTCGATGCTTATTCACAATTATTGTCCAAGATGTAGGTTGTAGGCTTATCAGCCGCCATTAATGGGGTAAGGAAGTAGTACCTACGGGTATTATGGACTTTATTTGTATAAAACAAATCCTCAACTCAAGCACATACACAATTTAATTCATATTATCGTTTCAGTTATATTAAACCCATCCCAAAACTTTTACTGTTTAAATTTTGCTTCAGATCAACGTTGTTAAAGTATTGTTTTTTTTTTTTAAGGCTGTCGGCCATGTTGGTTCAGGGGCAGCATAATAATACTTATTGTGCCACTCCTTGTTTTTTTATTTCTCATGCTGATTACTCCCTATAGCCCATATAGTTCTGAACAACCGGTATAAAAATGTGTGCAATAAAAAGTTGACTAGAAGTTAATGTTGTCATGGTCCTAAAAATTTAGCTACCTCAGAGCATTAAATGGTGGGGGAATAATGGGCCATCATTATTTTATCTCCAAAATTTTTTTTCGAACCAAGAGAATGGCCCCGAAGAACAATATGAGGTTTTCAAACATAAATCGTGGTATATGAAGCCAAAGTTTAAACAGAGATGGTTGTTTGCACAGAAGATGGAGTATTTAAAAAAAAAGAATAAAATATGACTTCAAAAGACTTTAGCAGTAGCAACCACAATGCCAACATCAAAGTCTCTAAAAGGGTGGCCAAAAAAGATTTTTAGTGACTCAAGTGAACATAGCAAAAGAAAAATGGAAGAATTTCGAGAAATTGTATATTAAAATGAGCAAGAAATATCTTCCAGCAAAACTGAAATTATTACCCATACAAAATACTTTTTTTTCTCTGTAGAAGTTGCCTAATTTCCAGATTACTTTGTATACCAATAAAATAAAAAACTTGCTCCTCACTATTCTGCTCAACTAGGAAAGGTGGTTTCTTCTTATTGTGAAATTCTGCTAAAATATGCAAAATTGGTTCAAACAAAAAACACCAAAAGTAAATTCAAACAGTAAATTAAACACCTACCTAAATTAAAGAAAACTGACTTGTTGAAAGTCAATTTTTGTGTCTAAATCCACGTTTTCCACTATTAACACACTGTGCAACACCCTCTAAATATTTATTATTACTGTTGTTGTATCATTTCAATTAAACGCCACTGAAGTACAATAATTTAGTTTTGATGCCTATACGCTACAATTTGCCGACAACACTTTACTTTCCCATAGCAACAACTTAAAAATGGCCATAGCAAATTTACAAAACCTTCTCAATACCACGACCATTTCATTCAACAAATAAAGACTCAAACCCAATTCTGCAAATTCTTATCTTATAATTCACCTAATAATTCATCTCTTTTAATACACGTAAATAATTTGAGCCGTAACAAAAGTACCCCCCCCCTCATTTTCGAGGATGCTGAGCACAATCTTGAGGCTGAATATTTATTCCGACCACCCCCGCAACCCATCCAATGATCAATAATCACCCCCGGAAGGCGTGAAAATCTTTTTTTAATATCAGCAGCAAAATGGATATACCGCCTGTTATCGAGGATGCTGTTGCCGTTGGAGGGGTTGCAAGGAGTCGGAATAAATATTCAGCATCACCATCGTGCTCAGCTTCCTCGAAAACGGGTGGTAGGATATTCTTGAGCCGTGAAAATTATATCCTGAACGTTTAACCCTGTTTGGGGGTTTGCGCAACCCCAAGGAGAAATTCTACCACCGCCATCCACCAGCATTCTCGAAAACGAGGGAGGGGATACTTTTGTTATAGCTCAAATTCGGGTTCTTTTCCGACTTACACACGCCACTAATTGTTACTGCATATGCATTTCTGAGTTGTTGTTGTAATTTTGCACCGATTGCCATAACTATTGCTATAAAGTTTTCAAACATCCTCTCTTCATCTAAATGTATGCTGCGGGTGGTTGTATGTGTCTAGGCATGTGTTTGCAAGCATACATGCGCATGTGTGTGTATGTGGGCACATATAGATTCGTGGCAAAAACGCAAAGCTCGGCAACAACATAAATTTTAATTGCCATGTTACATGAAAAATAATAATAGCTACAGTCAAATGTTTTACAAACCATGTACTGTTCCAAGACTGCAAGAATCTAAACATCTCTAAACTAAAACTTGTCGAAACTGATTCCTAAGACCAAAGTACGACATCCTAATAAGATGAAATATTTTCACAAGCAGATACAAAAGAAGAAAATCTTTGTGCACAGAAAATGTCTATGTACGAAGAAACGTGTGGATCAGCCATATAGGAGAAACTCAGAATTCTTCTCTAGTACTCATCCTACCTTCACTCGTCTTTTTAATCTTTTCTTTTTCTTGTATTTAATTAAGAAAGATTATTATTGATTTATATCATTTTAAATGTAAATTACCATGATCATATTATGTATTAACATAATCAATATATTGTAAGAAAATCAAAGTATAAAAATATAAAAATAGGCAGAATGACTTCGGTCATTAGTCTATTGAATTACTTGTGAGTCAATAAAGTGAATTATTATTATTATTTAATCAACTGTCACAAAAGTTTATTTTGTTGAGTGACGAGACAATCTCATAAATAAACATCGACATATGATAAACACATGCAAATAGTAAAAACCCAAACAAAAACCACATTTATTACCGAAAAATAAGGAATCTTGGGGATAGTGGCAAACGACAAGCATGGCAGAAGGTCAGGCAGTTTCTCCGTTGTCGCGAATCCCCTCACCTGCGCTTGTAGTTGTTTGTCCTTCTTCCGAAGACTTAACGTTCGCTTGTGTTGTACCACTACCAGTATTTTCAATCTTGTTTGTTATTCCCGCAGTACCAGTGATATTACCAGGACTTTTGGGATTTGGAGAAGGTTTAGGAGTAGGAGGTTTTGGTGAAGCTCTTGTAGAGTTTTGACTAGATGTGGGGGGAGCTAAACTCAAATTACTAATTAAAGGTCCAGACGGCTGAATAACTGGACTCTGACGTTGACTGAGATTCAAAGAATAATTTGAACTCGGATGTACGTTGGGAGAGTGCCTTTGCAAGGAAGGGCTGGACCTAGGAATAGGATAATTCTGGGAAGGGGTGGTAGGTGTCAAAAATGCTGAATTTAAAGGAGACTGACGTGTAGTGGAGGCTAAAGACATTGGAGTTGGAGGTAACATACTATTCGGATGTAGCATGGGCAACATCAATGGGGACTGGGATGCGATATGAGAGGTCAAATGTGGAGAAATACGAGACTGAGCTTTTTCCCTCTCCCTCTGGGAACGCTCCTTTTCTCGATGTTCTCTTTCTCGTTGATGTTGCAGGTCACGTTCTATCATCTCCCGCTCCACATGTTCATCTTTGCGTACTGCAGCTAAACGTTGTCGGTGTTCTTCCTCCAGTTTCAACCTTAAAAAAACATGCAAATTCAACAGAATATAACATAATAATTATGAAACTTATATTTAATCTACAGAAAGAACAGTTTTATAAAAGTTCCTTTATGGAGCAGTATTACCTTTATTATGTGAACAATTAGTACTTATATTGTTTACCTTTCGTGCATATATAGTGGCATAGCTGAACCTGGTAACATATAAGGCAAATATGGATGACTCATAGGGGGCCAAGGGGGTCTTAAAAGACCCATACGTTGTTCATAGTAAATTTGCTCATCGATAAGAGGTAGTGATGTGTAGGCACCATACGGGGGATAACCTGGTACTTCCATTCCAATTGGCACTTGTGGTATTCTATAAGAAAATGTATGCATTATTTAACTGTTTACGGCTATGCTCAGAGGTCCTAACTTTTTATTTTTCAAAGAAATAGCTCAAAATTTAATGAGTTACAAACTGTACATTGCTTTCTTGAGCGATTTGATTCAAAAAGTTTTCTCGTTAAATTGGTTCTCTTATTTAAATTAATTCGTTATAGGGTAAAACGTGAATCGATGATAGCAAAGATTAAGTATCAAATCCCAAGAATGAATAGCAGGCGTAGCAGCTTACTGTTACTGCCTCTTGCACACACCAATCTTCTCATAAGGTTGCCTGTATATTAAATATTAAGTAACCACTTGAATGCTGAATACAATTTGGATATTTTACCTGGTATTATGCAATTGTGTGTTTGTCCCTTGAATATTTTATTGCAATAAATAAATAAAATAAGTAAATATGTATAGAGATAGACAGAGAATCAAATTAATTACCTATCTTCAGGTCTATAAGGCTGAAAACCACCACTTCTATTTAATTCAGTAATTGAGCTGGCTGGATATCGATCAACATGATTAGTAGGCAGTCTAGGCTCATAAGAACGTATGGATGTTGATCCAGTCGTTCCATATGTAGGCACTTCTGTACTGGCTTTGGGCTTATCTTGTGTTGGCACAGGTGCTAAAAATATATTTTCAAAAATCTAAAAGTACACACACATTTCATACATATAGAACAAGCAGTCAGAGAATTTTTTGCATCAAAAAGAGGCTGAAAGTTGCTATTTTTTAATCGTCAGATTGCTTGATTCTAAAAATGTATCCAGACTGACCAATAAAAATCTCTTCTGCTTACTTCTTTAGGGTACGGACATGCCGAAGATGCCTCGATGAGCGCGGTTGGTGGTGGTGGTTTACATACATACGAGGGCGAACGTACTAAAGATACTATATTTTCAGTGGTCTTTACTTTTCATTGATAGAACAACGTGCATTGGGACAAATTACAAATTAATAGTGAATTTTGATACGGCGAATCTATGGATTCATTATAAAATAATGAACTATGATTAGAAGCGACAGCAGCAACAAAAGTGATGAAGACAGTATGTCTTTCAGTGTAAAATGGTGGATTATTTGTAACTCTTCAAATAGTCAGTTTAATGCTCATCCCATAAACCAAAAAAGTAAATATTTAGAAGAATGGGGAGGCGTACATTCTATAACTAACATAACCTCATTTTACATATATAATGTGATGTATTACACACTAGTGACATAATATAAAAATAGCTTTATTTGGTTTGTCAGTTCTTGACTCACTTTTTAAATTAACAATCAGTTTTCCATATTTAGAAATATCATTATTTTTATAAACCTTCAAAGTTGCCTTCAGGATCGAATACTTTTTCACCATTGAAGAAGCTATATACTTTTTCTGTACATTAAGAAAATAAGCAAGCATTACATTTCACTTCATTTACACCAGTATCGCCTCTGTGTTTTGTCTAATCGTTATATTCGCTGAATTCCTAATCATGAGACAGTTGAGATTTCTTAGGTAGTAAGTTTAAACTAATTTCATTTACTTCTTTTCTAATTTCTTCCGAGACATATCAATTGTCATCCATTTTTCACAAATAATTGTTATTTTTTACCTTTATTTGTTGCTTATGTGTATAAACTAGTAATCAATAAGTAAGAATCAACACCATAGATAGCAACCATTCCATGACCTTCCCAATTACAATGTTTATAAATATAAAAATTAATTTGTCAAATGAATTGTCAAATTTAAAAAAATATTATTCAAACACAATTTCATTAAAAGAAAGTGTTGGATAAAATTTTGTATTTCACACGTGTGTAACTGCACATTAGTCACTTAACTAATGTGCATAATTATACTGTTACGGATTTCCACCTTTTTGGGAACACCCTGTATGAATCCGTGGGTTCTAAATAATTTTAACAAGAGATTAACACTACTAACACTTTATTTAACAATTTACTGACTGTACAATACTTGTTTACTTAATAGTTAACCTCACTTTTCACTTTTCAACTTGTTCACTTTTATAAACTGCCTTCTTAATAAACTCCCCCTTCCGCGCTGGTAATCGCGCCTTATATACTCCGAATTTGACTCTCTAGATCCATCTAGAAACATTCAAGAATCTTCTCCAACAATATTCCAGAAAAGTCCATTTTATTCTGACAGCTCCCAGTCACAATTAGTAGGCATAGGCGTATCATCTCCAATTCCAAGGGGGTGTAATTCATAACAATACATTAGTACAATAAATAACTATTATTGACCCCTGTTTGTTGTTTACATTGACCTATGAAATGTTATTTATGTTAATTTCGTCTTGTCAACACGATCTCTAGGACAAGCAGACTTCTTTAAGCACATGACACCATTATCCTTTTAGTGTTTATTGTCTAAAATGTAACAAAATCGAAAATAATCACTATAAATGGTACAGACAACAAACTGTTACTATTTGATGGAACTGTAGTAATAAGATGGCAAAGTGGATGCCACTTTTGATCACGTGACTGCTTCTACTTTCCTGCCTGCAACTTCTATGTAAAACATTTTTTCTACATTTTCAAGAAAAGAAATGATCACGAAACAACCTTTTTTTTTTTCAAAATTCTTTAGACTGTAAAAAAAATAAGCATAAGGGTTTTTTATTCACCAATCTAGGTAGGACACATTCAGAATCATATAAACAACAACATTCTACCTCTATTTGACGCATTTTGTCCATTTCTCATCTGGCACTTGGGACTAAGCCTAGCATATTCAATTATAAATTTAAATACTAGTTATATATTACTAGGGGGTTAAATATTTAAATCTTACCCGAATCCCTTCTAAGTGGTTCTGAAGCGGACTGGCTCGTTGAAGAATGTTCACTTGTACCCGGAATAGTTTGTTGAGCTAAGTTACGTAGTGCCGCAGCGAAGGAATGGGAATATTGACTTGGATTACCAGGCCCAGGACCTGGTATTGTGTGGCCTGTAGATGTCCTAGGTTTGGTGCTCCCATTAGTCGAAGTGGAAAGTTTTGGACTGCTGGCAACAGCTGGAAAGAAATAAACTTTTAAGCTACTTATTCCAAAAGAAACTAACAAATAAAACAAAAAGATACTTAAGCACTTATAAGGGGAGGTAATATTAGTAGTGTAATTTAAACATATTTTTAACAGAATTTCGGCAGGGCGTACAATGCGAGATATAAATATCGCACATATCCTAAATAATATACCATACTTGCCACATGGGCACAGCATCCAACTATCTTGTTTTTATTAGGGCAATAGCATCAGTATTGTCGATTTCCTTCAAAACTGTTAATATTAGGAACATAATCAATGAATGCATGATAATATTTACTATTTACATGCCGTGATTGAACATCCGACTTCAGTTACTTGTCGTGATATATTGGTAAATGGGGTCGATTATTCTGTGTGCAAGCATGAGTACAGTGTAGCCTTGTTCCATGTTCAGTGCCATAGTCAACATTGCAAAAACTGCTTTCTACAACAAATATTCATTTTGCCATAATAGGGATTTAAGAATAGGACCTTTTTTTACCAAATTAAAATCAACTAATGACTAGTGTAATCTGTACTAATCTGTATTTGATATTATTAAACATGATTAGACGTGTTTATCTGCAGTATGGACGATACAGCACGTGCGAGACCTCTTCTCTGGCTTCCTCGTACACAGCCGTACACATTTATCTTATTATAACTAAGTTATTATGAGACATTTTGTACATTTTTTAATGAACTCGCAAGTTCAAAAATAAAATGTCTTCATAGAGAATTAAGAGTTAAATACAAATATATTTAAAAAAAAGTTGGATAGTTCATTTAAAATCCCAAGTATCAGCTTGTCACCACTATGTGAAACACCCTGTATATTTCAAAATAAATATAAAATATGTGACTCTTGACGTAACAAAATTTTTATCTGAGACATTTTTTTCAAATTTCAATTGGTTGACTGTCCACGTACCTGCTACTGACTCAACCCTGTATGAGTCAGTAATATATTTTCAAATACCTGTCTCTCTACTTTAAAAGTCAGAGGCCGCCGTTGTTGAATATTTTTTTGGTCTTGAATCATTAGCATTATGTTGCACATTTGTTTTTAATTATAACAGTTCAGTCTGTCTTCCGATTTTCAAAATCCAGAGAGACCATGTCGAATATATATTTTGGTAATAACTTCGAATTCGACTTTATGTATACACTTTTAAAATGGAGAAAAATATAATAAAATCCTACATACAATTATGCCACTACTCCTGAGCGTCTGCCGCCTACACGCGATAAAAATAAGCTAACCATTATACTCTTCGCCGATTTACGACATTTTTTATACAATTGTTTCACATTCTATAGGATACTCTTCACAGTTAAATGAACGAGTGACGACCTTGTCTAACTGCGAGATGAGATTAATGGAAGCCGCCAAAGTTTGGTCCATAATCTTATCGCATTTGTGACAGATTTATTGCTGTTTTGATAAACATTAGGGACCATCGCCTAATTAGCCAGTTCTGCAATGTAGCAATATTATATAACAAATATGTAAATTAAATAAATTTAAATAATTAATAACTTTATTTATTGATCGACTTTGTTCAATAGGGTTCTTCCTCTAGCTAACACTTTTTGTCCAAATCTCAAAACAATCGGATGTTTCGTTCGTAAGTTACTGTACTTACAAAAAACGTGACGGGCGGACAAACGGACAGACAGACAGACGGACGGACGGACATATTGTTGTTCAGAATTCGAGCACCAACACAGTGATATGCATTTTTTTTCTCTACAAGCAATATTACCAGTTTTGGAAATGTGCCGATCAAATACAATATACTGTTCGTTTTGTATTTGCGAAGAGTATAATAAGAGCATTATTTCACCACAAACACTGAAGACTAAACTCGACGGACGCTTCGTCATTCAGTTTAGTAACCTTTGAACAGTCAAGTGAGTTTTAATCAACTCCACATTATGCCAACTTGATTAGCGAAATGCGCGTCGGTCTTTGAAAACTATTTTAATGTCAATATTAGTCGAGTGCAATTAGACGCAAAAAGTAGAAAATGACGGAACCCAGTTATAATGAATGGATTTTCATGATTTCTTTTGTAATTGAAACGCAATTTTCAAAATCCGGTTTTCGTAACATCAATTTTTATGCACCGATCGACAGTTAATCTCGAATAAACAATATAATAGAACCTTAAGATTTCAATTTTCACTTTTTAATTAACCTAAACATTATTAAGTACATTTTATATATTTACCAAATGTAATTATTAATATAACCTAATTAAAATACAGCATGGTTTTTCATATCAAATAAATTTGTATTAAACATTTTCTTACAACTCCAGCAGTTGTTTTTGAAACGATTAATAGGCCAGTCATTTTAAACAACAAACTGAAATTAGTTACAAAACATTTCAAACTATGATATAAGCTCTGCGTTAATGCAAAAAAAAAAAATAATTTGCCCCCTCCTACGACGCCGGCAACACTGTTTAAATTTCAAAATATAAATAATGCGACACCTCTCCACATAAACCGCTCTAACTTTCGCTAGACAACATTGATCCCCTTTTTTGTGCTAGACTGATTGCAAATTAAATTTCCAATCCGATGATGTCGGACGCGAATATCTCACGCAGCTCCGGATGCTAGATGTGGGCCGCCAAAGTGAAAAGTCCGAGATTTCGCTTCTCGAGCGACACGGCCCAGCTTCGACGGCTATATCGCCCAAACCAAGGCTCACAGAGGCTCGATAATATTTCGCAGCTCTTTTTGTTGCGGAAAATTGAACGAGAAATGGAATGGCGCAAACCGCAGGTCGCTACGTGCCGTCCTTTCCGAAATATGACCCGTCGAAGTCACCGGAAGGTAAGCATCGGATTTTTTTCGCGATTTCGGAGACTCTATCGGGAGAACGGAATCAGTTATCGAGCTTGCGGTTTACGCCATTAGATTTTCCTGGCCTTCCTGTGTACGCCTGAATTTTTTTAGATTTTTGCCAGCACATTGACTATTTCACAAAAGTTTGCATTTAAACACTTAAAAAATAACCGTTGCCTAAGGAATCACTACTTCCACATCTAGATTTTTTATCCAAGTCACTTTAAAGGAAACATTTTGACTAGATTTGCACTCTAGTATGTGGAAATTATTGGTCATAGAATTTTAATAATATTTGGAGCAGATGTCATAGAAAAGTTTGAGGCGTTGGTTTCTGTTTCTACCATATATGTTAAAAATGAAGTTTTTAGTTTACCCTAGTTATTTTCCCCTATTCACAACCTACCATGTCCCACCCCTTCAATGGACTAACCTTTCCAGTAAATATCTCAATTTTATGTTATCAAACCCATTAATAATGGAGCGGAGATGGTGGTGTTTGAAAAATATTAGAAAGAAACCTGAGGCCTTCGTTTCTAGTATATACACCAAATCCCACATTTCTGTACTCTTACCAGCTTGATTTACTTATTTCCCTTATTTACTCCTATTTAACCCTCAACCCTTCGACGGAATCATCTCAAAATATAATCTAGTTCCAGATAACATACGTGTCCCAAATTTCAAGTGAATATCTTAATTTCATTTTATCAGCCCCCTTAATAATGGAATAAGGGTGGTGGGGGGTTGAAAAATATTACTAACAAATCTGAGGCCTTGGCTTCTAGGACATACACCGAATTTCTAGTTTCTGCACTTTTACCAGCTTGCTTTACTTATTTTTCCCTATTTACCACCAATTACCCCCACTCCTTCAACACAATCATATCAAAATATAATCCAGTTTAAGATATCGTTATATGTGTAATAAATTTCAAGTGAAAATTTAAATGTAATTTTCTCAACTCCTTTAATAAGGGAGTTGGAGTGGTGGGGGGGATGGGAAATATTCTAAAAAATCTGAGGCCATCACTTCTAGTATATACACCAAATCCCAATTTTCTATACTCTTACCACCTTGCTTTACTTATTTTCCCCAATCTATCACTATTTAATCCCCAACCCTTCAACGGAATCATCTCAAAATATTATCTAGCTCCTGATGTCGTTATAATACATATGTGTACCAAATTTCATGCGAATATTTCAATTTTATTTTATCAACCCCTTTAATAATGGAGTAGGGGTCGTGGGGTGTTGAAAAATATTATAAAAAAATCTGAGGCCTTGGCTTCTAGTACATGCACCGAATTTCAAGTTTCTGTACTCATACCAGCTTGCTTTATTTATTTTCCCCTATTTAACCCCCAACCCTTTAATGGAAGCTTCTCAACATATAATCTAGTTTCAGATGTCGTTATAATACACACGTGTACCAAATTTCAAGTGAATATTTCAATTTTATTTTTATCAACACCTTTAATAGGGTTGGTGGGGGTTGAAAAATATTATAAATAATCTGAGACCTTGGCTTCTAATACATACACAGAATTTCAAGTTTCTGTACTCTTACCAGCTTGCTTTACTTATTTTCCCCTATTTAACCCCATTCAACAGAATCATCTCAAATCTAGTTCCAGATGTCGTTATAATACACACGTGTACCAAATTTCAAATGAATATCTCAATTTTATTGTATAAACTCCTTTAATAATGGAATAGGGGTGGAGGGGGGTTGAAAAATATTATAAAAAAAATGAGTCTTTAACTTCTAGTACATACACCGAATTTCAAGTTTCTGTATTCTTACCAACTTGCTTTACTTATATTCCTCTATTTACCCCTACTTAATCCCCATCCCTTCAACGGAATCATCTCAAAATATAATCTAGTGCCAGATATCGTTATAGTACATACGTGTGCCAAATTTCAAATGAATATCTTTATTTTATTTTATCAACCCCTTTAATAATGGAGTAGGGGTGGTGGGGTGGTTGAAAAATGTTATAAAAAAATCTCAGGCTTTGGTTTCTAGTAAATACACCGAATTTTAAGTTTCTGTATTCGTACCAGCTTGCTTTACTTATTTTCCCCTATTTACCCATATTTAACCCCCAACCCTTCAACGGAATCATCTTAAAATATAATCCAGTTCCAGATGCCGTTATAATACATATGTGTACCAAATTTCAAATGAGTATCTCAATTTTATTTTATCAACACCTTTAATAATGGACTAGGGGTGGTGGGGGGTTGAAAAATATTATAAAAAATCTGAGGCTTTGGCTTGTAGTACATAGATCGAATTCCAAGTTTCTGTACTCTTTACATATTTCCCCATATTTACCCATTTACTCCCCAACCCTTTACCGGATATCTTCAAAAAACAATCCAGTTCCAGATCTCGTTATAATATATACGTATACAAAATTTCAAGTCAATATCTTAAACCGTTCCGGAGAAAGCGTGCGGACAAAAAAAAAGTAACAGACAGACCGACAGACAGAATTTTTTTTTTTTCGCTCAAATTTAAAATCTCGACGTTTCATGACATTCTAAACCTATTTCAAGAAAAAAAAAAAAAATTTACGATTACTATACCATCCATCCACTACGTGGATGTGGAAGTAATTAACACGATTTCGACATTTCCCCGCTTAAAGCGTCCTAACTTGTTCGAGACAAACTCAACTCCCTTTTTTATAGCTGAATCCATTGCAAATTAAATTGGCCATCCGATGATGTGGGGCACGAATTTTTTGCGGTGCCAAGTATGGGAGGTATGGGCCGTCAAAGTGAGAAGTCCGAGGATTTTGCTTCTCGAGCGACACGGGCCCGCTTCGGCACCCGTTGTTCGGAAACGAGCTACCACGGAGGCTCGAGAAATCCTCTTATTGTAGAAAATCGAACGATAGATCGAACAAGTTCGTGAGAGCTCCTGTTTCCGAGATATAGTCTGTCAAAGTGGCCGAATGGTAAAAATCGGATTTATTTTTTGCAATTTAAACAATCTTGCCGGCATCGTAGGATGGGGCAAAATTTTATATTTTGTTCTTTCGTGAACATAGAATTTTCAACAAAGTTTCAAAGTTTTGTAATTAATTCCAGTTTTTGATAAATCACAGGCTAAATTGGTTGGCCTATAATCCAAAAAGATTTTAAAAAGGTTGATTAGTTTGTTTTCGTTAATTCGTTTTAACAAAAATATTATTTAACGAGTTATGTGTTTAGTAAATAAATACTTAGTCCGACGGCGCGGCGACTGTTCTATTTTCAGTCATATAGTAAAATAAAATGACTCATTATTCTTCAGGAAGTAAATAGATTATTTCTGATTTATTTTTTAAAATATAGTAAATAATACAAACATATTCATCTACATTATATTCATATTAATAAAATACTTTTCCCCTTTGATAAAACTATAATGACACCCTTTTGAACAATGAAGAAACAGTATTCTATTTCGTTGTTGTGTTGAGGAGACGTTTCCGAATTTAATTTTCAAACCTTTATTGTTCACACTTTAATAAAGTTATTAACATTGCAATGTTCATTTGCACGCGGTATATTTTTGTACAGTGCCTATTTATAAATAAAACAAAACCTTACCTCCAACAGAACCGTGATAATACGGATGTGGATGCTGTAAATTGGATATATTGCTATAAGAGAATTTATAATCCATAACTATAACAGCAGGAAATTTCCAAATAATCTCGGGAGTCAGGTATCCCATCAACTACCACATAATTTACAACTGATAATTAAATTGCCTTTGGCTATTTACCGATTCGTCGCTGTCCGTCACGATTGGGGGTACTTAATTTACAAAATTAAGTGATTTGGCTTTGCAATCGGGACACGCATCCGGTACACGACATGTAAAAAACATCGGAAAACATGCCCAATATTAATATTTTGGGCGTGTTATACAGCTAAAAGGCGTTTATTGACAAGCGCGACCCTACACTAGTCTACGATACTTGATTTTCGCCCGACAGCGAACGGGGATGATGAAACGGTTGAGGGTGGAAGTTATGCCGTGAACAGAGTTGTACTAGGGTTGCAATCAAAACAAGTCGAAATCGTGTGTTTAAAATCTTCTTTTGTACTTAGATAATAGAGTCAAAAATGCACGTACGTCTTTCATCGGAAAACGTAAAGGTTTGTGAGGGATTATGGTACAAAGTGGTCTATAATTATAAATCCACGAATATTTAGCGTTCCCGTTCTTCATAATACCTCTACATTGGGGCTCTGGTGGCTCTGTGCTGATGAATTTTAATCATATTCTCACATTCTCGCCCGAAGACGGGGAAGTAGCGGACTTGCAGAAATATTCAAATTTCAGATACCTATTAGACCGAGCTTCCATGACAAAAAAGGCACTAGATCCAACACTTCAATTTTAAAAGTTGAAAATGGTTGCAAAGCATGTAAAAATCATGTTACGCCCGCCAGACTAGTAAACATTTGTTAATTGTTATTTTTTATGAATTTTTTAATTTAGCTAGCAAGAAATGATTCTACTGTTCAAATACCTGTATGAAATTTATGCAATTTGTGGTAAATAATAAACCATTTTTGAAAAAATTTGTCTGTATGACAATTTTGTTAATTGATTTGTCAGACTTAATTTTTTATAAATAAAATATTGTAATACCCTCAAAAAAGATATAAATTGTGCAAAAGCACTACAGTTTTCAAAAGATCTCTCAAATTCAAGTAACAAAATTAAAACTACCTGGGATTACATAAACTCGTTCACAAAAAATCCCGTACAAGAACTTGAAAATATCGTAACAGTTGACGAGAACGAAGTGATCAGTGACGCCAACAAAGTGGCGAATAAATTTGCATCTTTTTTTTCTAACCAAGCTCTCACATTAACCTCAAATTTAAAAAGTAACGTGAGTCATATAGATTATTTAAACAAAGTTCAATATCATAAAAGCAATTCATTTTTTTTTCAGCCAGTTAATGAACACGATATATGCAAAGTAGTCAAAATACTTAAAAATAAAAAATCATCTGGATATGATAATATTCCTATTACCCTAATAAAGAAATATATTGAACCACTAAAAAAGCCTTTGACGTATCTAGTAAATCTATCACTAGAATCAGGGATTTTCCCCAACCAACTTAAAATTACGAAAATTAAACCATTATATAAAAAAGGTGATAAAACAGTGATATCCAATTACCGTCCAATTTCTCTATTAATAACGTTTTCAAAAATTTTCGAAAAGATAGTTGAAGAACAACTGGTGAAATACCTTACATTCAACAATGTGAGGCTCAATATGGTTTTCGAAAAAAAAGAAACACTTGCGACGCCACATATTCATTAATTAATCAAATCCATAAATTATTAGAACACCAAGAATATGTGATTGGTATATTTTGTGATTTGTCAAAAGCCTTTGACTGTGTTAACCATGAAATTTTATTAGAAAAATTACAATTTTATTCTATAAGGGGTCTCCCTCTTCGATGGTTCACATCATATTTGACAGATCGCAAAATGTATGTTGAAGTAAGTGATCGTACTAACAACACGCTTAGAAAGGAATGCTCAAATCACGAAATAACAAATTGTGGTGTCCCACAAGGATCAATATTGGGTCCAATTCTCTTCTTAATATATATAAACGACATGGTCTTTAATTTTCCTGAATTGTACTTCTCATTGTTTGCCGACGACAGAAGTATAATTATTAACAATAAAAATTTTCCCTCGCTTATTACACAGACTGAACAAAAATTAAATGAAGTAGTAGATTGGCTTCATGCAAATAAGTTATTGTTAAACATAGACAAAACAAATAACATATCATTTCAAAAATCATACATTACTATTCCCGACGTAAATCTTAATACCACATTTGGTGAAATCGGTTCTACAAAAAATACTAGGTTTCTGGGGGGTGAACATTGACAAATATTTGAAATGGGATTTTCACATAGAGGAACTAAATAAAAAACTTTGCAAAGCAATTTTTGCACTAGCAAAAATAAGAAGAGAACTGGACTTAAAATCGACAGTGAGTGTTTATTATGCTTATTTTCATAGTCTGGTTCAATATGGGATAGAATTTTGGGGATCATCTACGTTGACTAATTCTATACTTGTAACACAGAAACGAGCCATACGAATAATTTGTCGATTGCATCCAAGAGAATCATGTAGACCAATATTTTTCAAAATTAAAAATATTTACTATTCTAAATCTCTACATATATAAAGTTTGTTTGTTGATATTTAAGAACAGGAATTCCATAAAAACTGCATCTGATATACACAATTATGATACAAGAAAAAATAAAGAGCTTCTGTTACCAAACTATAAATATAACAAAATCAGACAAGGTCCGTTGTATTCTGGTATACAATTATTTAACAACTTACCGTCCAATTTAAAAAATGCCAGAAGCATTTTTCTATTTAAGAAACATTTAAAAGCATTACTTCACGTGAACGTTTTCTATAATATTTCTGAATTCCTAGAAACACAGTTTTCATAGTCCTTTTCCACCATCTGTATTTCATTTCAGGCATTTTCACCTGCTATTCGATATGTACATTCAACAATATTAGTTGTGTTTCATTTGGCTGTTCAATTCCTTTTCTCTACACCTTTATATAGGTTTTATTATACTTGTTAATGTAATGAGGTAAAAATGTATACTTATGAGATTTCATATATGCATTTGTTTGTACTGTATGTGTGTATATATATTCTTTTCTCTGTATTATTCACCTTGTTATACAAGTATATTTGAGAAATAAATGTTATGTTATGTTATTTTTTTTACGAAAGTGCACTTCATAACACCATGATTTTCGTTTTAAAATGAAGTTTAAGATCTCTCCTATCTATTACAACTTATCTGGCTGGCAATTTTTGTTAATTAAGGTGGCCATTCCCTAGAAAGAGACATCCGATAAGGAAATATTTATTATTTTTAGCTATAACTTTTTTTTCTTAGTACGTATATTTAAAAAAACTATAAGAGTACCTAAGTAGAACCATAACAAGACTATTACTATGAATTTTCACTCAATAATTTTAGTGGTTTGCAAAATAGCTAGATTTAAATTTAAGAATTATGTTAATCTTCCTATTTCGTAGTTTCAAATCTAGCTATTTTGCAAACCACTGAAATTATTGATTGAAAATTCATAGTAATAGTCTTGTTATGGTTCTACTTAGGTAGGCTTAAAGTTTTTTTAAATATACGTATTAAGAAAGTTATGGCCAAAAATAATAAATATTTCTCTAGCGGATGTCTCTTTCTAGGGAATGGCCACCTTAATTTGTCAGACCTAATATTGAATGCGTAGCATCAATGCATCAGGATCAATCACTGGCATTTCATAACACCTTTAAAAAACAATTGAAGTTTAAGATCTTCTCTTTGCATAAAAATTTGTCTGTCATTGAAAAAATGTTTTTCACCACGTCAGACATTAAAAAATGTGGTCGCGACATTTAAAAAAATTGGTAAAGGTATTTACACAGAACTTCCCTCTTTACTTGTGCATGGCGGTCACTCTAAAAAATTAATAATTACGAAATGACATTGAAAATAATATTCGGAATATAGTTATCACTATTATTACAAAGAAAACCTGATAAGTTTTGGTCAAAAAGATATACAGAGTGCTCATCCAACAGCAAAAGTTCAATACTAAATAACAGGTGACAAATATGGAAGGCTTGCGCAAATACCTTTATAAATGTCCACCATGACTAAATTATTTCTTGGGATGACCACCCTGTACATTTTTCAATAAAGGTATAATAGGTGCATATACCAAATATTATTGCCATCTGTCACATTTTCAATTCCACATTCACGTAGTGGAGTGGAACTATAGCGGTGGTTAAAAAATTTCATATTTATCAAAATGTTGGTAAAAAAATTTTCAAAATTTTTTTCTTCTGAAATAGATTTAGAATTTCATGAAACGTAAAAATTTTAATTTTGAGCAAAAAGGAAAATTTCCTTCTATTCTATAGCAGTGGTATTATTATTTTTTTTAATAGGTTTAGAATGCCATGAAACTTGAAAATTTTAAATTTGACCAAAGAAAAAAATTTCCATCTATTTTAGTGGTAAATTTTTTTTCAAAAATGTTGGTGAAAAAAATTTTCAATTTTTTTTTTCTGAAATAGATTTAGAATGTCATGAAACGTGAAAATTTTAAATTTGAGCAAAAAAAAAATTATCTATTCTATAGTAAGTAGTGATAAATGGAATAAAAAATTTGTCAAAAACATTTTTAAATTTGTTTGAATAGGTTTAGAATGCCATGGAAACGTGGAAATTTCAAATTTGAACAAATAAAAAAAAATTTCCATCTATTTTAGTGGTAAATTTTTTTCAAAAATGGTAAAAGAAAATTTATAAAAATTTAAAAAAAAAAAGGTTTAGAACGCTATAAAACGTGGACATTTTAAATTTGAACAAAGAAAAAAAATTTTTCCATCTATTTTAGTGGTAAATAATGTTTCAAAAATGTTGGTAAAAAAAAATTTTAAAAAACGGTTTTTTTTTTTTTTAATAGGTTTAGAATGCCATGAAACGCGGAAATTTTAAATTTGAACAAAGAAAAAAAATTTCATCTATTTTGATGGTAAAAAATTTTTCAAAAATGTTGGTAAACATTTTTTTTTTTCTGAAATAGGTTTAGCGTGTTATGGAACGTGGAAATTTTAAATTTGAGCAAACAAATATTTTTTTCATTATTTATTAATGTTGGTTTCTGATGTCCATGCAACTACATAAATATTAGGAGGCCAACATTTATTTTTTTTACAGTTTGAGATAATCCTCATACATAATGCGACTATATTTCAGGCAGAAATCCATGCCATTGAGCTGTGTGTACAGAGGCTAGAACTGACGCAGCCTAGACACAGATCGATAAAAATATTTTCATACTGTTGCAACTCTAAAACGGTTTGGAATTGCCAGGAAGCTCTTGCCCTACTGGGCAGAAACAACAACCTGACTCTGATCTGGATACCTGGCCACTCTGGCATGGAAGGCAGCGAAGTTACTGACTCTTGGCCAGAGAAGGCGCGGCAATCAAATTTATAGGACCAGAACTGGCACTTCTACTTCACTAGCACTTCACTAGCCTGTGCTGAATTGAAAACAATCCAGCACTGGCAGGAACTACCAGGATTAGTTCACTCAAAGGAGTTTATTACCTCTTGAAGTCAAGAACTAAAGAACTATTAGAATTAAATAAGCTACACCTAAGAAGTCTAATAGGGTGTGTGCACTATATAACAATTCACTTCAAATGATGCATTAATATCAAGTAATACATAAATATGAAGACCTAAACGCATTCATATTAATCATATCATCAGATTAAAATAAATATTTAATAAACAAATCGACCTAAAATTCAAATATTTGAATGATTTCGAAAACACCATATTACGTCATATTTCATATCTGTGAAGTTCGAAACGCTTTGCTGGCAACACGTTGCTAACTTCACACACATTGATATAGAAGACGACGTCACGTGGCGTCAACGGGAGACAACGGAAATAAGTTTTGAGCCAATGTTAAAAACAATATGTGTCAGATATTATTAATGTCATTATTATATGTCAGAAATATGAGTGGAGTAGCAAATAAGTGGTGTTTTGTGCCAACATGCAGAAATACTTCTGTAAATGCCCCAAATAATAATTTTATAAATGTTCCTAAAACCAATTATTCACGAAGAATGAAATGGTTTGAAGCAGAGAATCGCAATGTTCCCAAATCGAAATCGACATTTTATTGTTGTGAAGATCATTTTAATGTAAGTACAATTTATTTGTTATCATCATGGTAGAAACTAGTCGATAATATCTAAATGACTCATCACCCTTAATAAATCCAGAGATTATTATGGTCTAAACAGTGATACCATTAAAATGACCAAAGATGAGCTCTTACCTTTCATAACTTATTTCCCTAACTTCTGTTTTGAAAAAGGAATATTTCCCGACTGTCTAAAAAAATCTAAAGTAGTGCCTATCTTTAAGAAAGGTAATGAGGATCGAGTCAATTATTATAGACCAATATCAATCATTCCAGTTCTGTCTAAATTGCTAGAATTGGCTTTTAACATGAGGCTAATGCTGTATTTGGAAAATAAGAACTTTTTAAATCCCAATCAATATGGTTACCGAAAAAGCACCTCTACTATTAAAGGATTAACTGATATGATTGTATTTATAACAGATGCACTTGAAGATGGACATATGGTAGCTGCTTCTTTCTTAGATTTGTCTAAAGCTTTTGATTGTGTGTCTCCTGACATATTATTAATAAAATTAGAGAGTCTTGGCATACGAGGATCTGCACATTCTTTCATTAAAAGCTATATGTTAGACAAACGTCAATGTGTTTGCAGTAATGGTGAAATATCATCCTTAAAGTCACTCAAGTTTGGTGTTCCTCAAGGGTCAATATTAGGGCCAACGTTATTTATTATTTATATCAACGACATATCAGATCACATCTCTAGTAAAATTATTGCATATGCGGATGATAGTACTCTACGTTCAGCCCATAATAACATGGATACTCTCACTAATATGTCCGCGGATGCACAACAACAAGCCAAGCGATACTTCTCCAATGTAAAACTAAGTCTAAACACTCAAAAAACCCAAAATTTAATATTTTATCTAAACACACGAATCTATATTAACAACAATAATCCAATTAACTGCCTAGGTATCACTTTAGATATCAAACTGACATGGGAAAGCCACATAAATTGTATGTCCAAAAAATTGTCAAGTAGAATATATTTGCTGAAAAAACTTAAAAATCTAATCGATGAAAGCATTATCTTGATTGCGTATCATGGACTCTTTCATAGCATAATGTGCTATGGAATTTGACTGTGGGGCAGCTCTGCACATGCTGTCAAAATTTTAAAATTACAGAAGAGAGCTATCAGAGTTATAACGAATTCAAAATATAGTGAAAGCTGTAGACCTTTGTTTAAAAGGCTACGTATCCTCACTTGCACTAATCAGTATATATTGGAGTGTATTCTCTTTGCTAGAAACCATCTGTCTCATTACCAAACTCAAAATTGCTACAAAACAAGAAATGAATCTGTTGAAGTTCCCTTTTTCCGTCTGACTAGAAACATAAATTCATTCAGATATTTAGCCGTAAAATTCTACAACCTACTGCCAAATGGCTGGAGGATACTTAGTGAAATTGCATTTGCCAAGAAAGTGAAAAGTTTTCTGAGGGAAAATGTCTTCTATGAGATTGATGAATTTTTCATGTATTTTCATTGTTCTTGAATGTAATTGTCTATTGTTGATCTTTTTTTTGTTCTGATTGTCATTGTATTGCAGTTTGTAATTGTGGTACTTGTTTATTAATATTCTTAGGTCATTGTTTTTATATTTTATATTTTTTTTTACCTATTTAAGTGACTTATGTATTATCTTTGTATTTGACGAGTGTAAACAATATTATATTGTCACACACAAAATAAATAACTATAACTACAACTAACTATAATATTGTAAATAGATCATGCTAGGTATATACAGGGTGTAATCAGTTTCATGTCATTAAAAAAACTGGTAATGGGGACCGACTAGACAAACAAAAAACCTTTTTGACTTTTCCCTCTAGGAGCACTTTGAAGAAGAAAAACTGACCTAGGTCAACCTTTTTAATATATATTTTTTAATATTAATGTAGAAAATAATTGAGAACCACTGCTTTTCTTGGTCAATGAACTTGTAGTTCCCAATTATACAACTTTTAAATTGTCATAAAAAAGTGCAAAGGCCTTGGATCATCGACCGCCTTTGATGGACCGCCTCAACCGAACTGAGGCAATTATAAAGAGGTAAATAATTTGTTATCTTTTCCTGCACAACTGCAAGCAAATAATGACCGTAGAAGTTTAAACAGAGCATTTCTTTACATGTGTGTCTTTTAATTTGGAACAAAATATTGGATTAATGTTTATAATTTAGAATATTTAAATGTGATTTATTAACATAAATGAGTGTCATGGGTTAAAAGCTTACCACCTAAGTAAATTATTCGAAATCTGCATCTACATCAATACACAGTTCGGTACGTCGAATTAAGGACATACGTACTCCGTTCAACACTAACCAATAAACTATCAACTAACGTTGTTAATAAAGAAAAATAAAAGAAAAACTTGGTCCAAAATCCAAAACGGAATACACAAAGAACGAACAAGTAAGTTGTGTCTGTACCTAATCAAGAATTTAAAGACTTGAACGGTAAAGTCAATAAAATAAATCTTCACTATAAATACACAGCAACCCGAAATTCAAAAATAACAAAAACAACGAACGGCGGGTTGGACGTGTGTACATAACGAAACACCCACAGAAACTAAAATATTGCACAAGGGATAGTCAGAGTATAGTTTTCTTCAGATCAGATCTACTAAACACTCAGAAAACGTTGACGTCTTTCATCTTATTTACCGCACCGCTAAAGACCTCCGACATTTTATAGCTATCTAGACAAATAGTGAGTATCATAGGTAAAGACATGCGCAACTATCTAAACCTACCTCAATATTCCAGCAGTTCTCAAAAGATTTTATTAAAAATTTGCGAAATTTTTGTTTATTTTTTTTCTCCAGAACTATGAGCTTTAGACCCCATGTTATATAAGGTTTTTGTGTTTGTCTTGTCGTTCCCTACCACTAAATTTTTTAAATGACATGAAACTAAATACACCCTGTATTTCTATACTTCTATATACTTCCCTTAAACTTATGCTTTTAATGGTATGATATTGTCATGAATTACACCCCCTTGGAACTGGAGATGATACGCCTATGCCTACTGATAGTGACTGGAAAGACTCTAGAAAGAGCCAAGGACTTTTCTAGATTGTGGTGGAAGAAGATTCTGGTTCAATCTAGAGGTAATTTCAGAGTATATAAGGCGCGATTACCAGCGTGGAAGAAGTTTATTAAGAAGGCAGTTTATAGAAGTGACGTTCGGTGAAAAGTGAGGTTATTTTGAATTTGAAGTATTGTATAGTCAGTAAATTGTTTAGCAGTCTCTGATATTCGAGAAAAGACATTTTTCTTATTTCCTATTACTTCTCAAGAAGTACGATCAATATTAATAAAAATATCCAACAAGCATTCTGCAGGTTATGATGAGATTCCCTGCTCATTATTAATCAAAGTGGCTGTTCATATCACAAATTGTCTAGCTATACTTATCAATCTATCCTTTCAAGATGGTATGTTTCCAGTACTTTTGAAAAAAGCGCAAATTGTTCCAATCTACAAAAAAGGTGATATATCTCAAATTACAAACTATAGAGGAATTGCCCTCCTATCGGCTTTTTCTAAACTGTATGAAAATGCATTCCACACAAGACTCTCAAAATTTCTAGAAACAGAAAAAATTTTGTCAAACAACCAATTTGGATTTAGGAGCAATTTATCAACCCAGAATGCTATTTTGGCAGTATATAATTATATCCTGCATAATTTTGAACTTAAAAATAAAACAGCGTGTATTTTATTTGACCTCAAACGTGCTTTTGACACCGTTAATATTGATTTATTGTTAAATAAGTTATACAATTATGGCATCCGTGGGCCTGCCTTACTTTGGCTCTCCTCCTACCTTCAAGGGAGGAGCCAAGAAGTTATTTTAAAAACCAACAATACCACTTTCAAGTCACTGCCCAAAGATATTGAAACAGGAGTACCCCAAGGGAGTGTATTGGGCCCCCTATTATTTATAACATTTATCAATGACATATTCTCTTATTTTCCACAAAGTTTTGTGTCTCTTTTCGCAGATGACGCCTTAGTAGCAGTTAGTTCAGATAATATTTATGATTTAAGTACCATAGCAAATGATGTAATTCACTGCATGAAAAATTATTGTCAGTACACTGGTTTTATACTCAATGATCTAAAAACTGATCTAATATTGTGCTCTCCAAGAAAAATGGATGAAAGTATACTAATAAAAGTAAATAGTAGAAGTGTTCAACAGAGTGCTCAGGTTAAATTTCTTGGCTTGTATATGGACTCTCATTTGACATGGAACAATCAGATTGATATCATATTGAAAAAACTATCAACTTCATGTTTTGTCTTATGGCAGCTCAGAAGTTATGTTACAACTGATATTCTAATAACATATTACTATGCTTACGTCTACTCCACGTTAAACTATGGTATAATATGTTGGGGCAACTCAACAAGAGTCAGTGAGGTTTTAATCCTCCAAAAAAGAATCTTAAGAACAATGACTTTCAAACGCTCTAAATTTTCATGCAGAAATTTATTCAAGCAATTAAACCTTTTAACTGTAACTAATATATACATTTTAAATTGCGTTTGTTACGTTAAGTCCCACCCTGATGAATTTACTCTTACCAGAGACACAAATTCATCTTACAACTTTAGACCAAATCTTAATATAAGTATACCAAGGCATACTATGTCGGCATCAGCAAAAGGGCCACTGGTCATGGCTATTAAAACATATAACAAATTACCTATATCTATTAAGGCTATACCTACCTTTGTTTTATTTAAATCAAGAGTTCGTAATATGCTGCAAAAATATAGTTTTTATTCTATTGATGAATTTTTAAACTGTGACAATTTATCATGATGTTGTCTGTGTGTCATTTATATTCCTAGTGACATTTTTATTATGTACTTTTATATTCATTTATATTTTTATCTGACAATTTCAATACTTGTAAATTACAGGTCTTATGGAAATAAATTATTATTATTATTATTATTATTATTAATAAAGTGTTAGTAGTGTTTATCTCTTGTTGAAATTATTCTAGAACCCACGGATTCATACAGGGTGTTTCCTAAAAGGTGGAAAATTCGCAACAATATGTATTTTGAATTGAATCTAATTACTTAGTTATATTTAACCCTATGAACTCCCACCTATGTAATATATTACAAGATATAAATATACTTTTTTTTATGTTCAGCTTGAGGAAGACATGAAAAATTACATGCGATACAAACTTATGGGAGGATATATGATTCTGAAGGAGGAAGTTCCACACATATTTGCCTACCAACCAGGCAGAAAGAGAGATGCGTCTGTACCAGAATAATATCTTCCTTTAAAACCACAAAGAGAACGGTTAGTGAAGTGGGCTTTAATACAAGACACGAATTCCATTATATTAGAAGATATATCACCCGCTACAAACTATCATCAATCCAAAAGCACTGAGCAGGTCAGATTAGACGAACATGTGATGAAACATGTTTATTAACAAGATGATATTCAAATTATGCTGGCTAAAAAATATGGAAACAATATGTAATGAACAGGAGTATTTATCACCAGTTGTAAATTTTGATCAACCCAGTAAAAGCACTGATCAAACCAGTTTAGATACAGACGAACATGTGTTGGAACAATTTTATCAACAAAACAAAGGTCAAATTATACAGACTAAAAGTGTGGGGGTGCAAGTCAAACCATTCTTTCGTAGTAAATATATGACACGTAAAATCAAAAGTGATGTGAGACACAGAGCTTACTCAACAGGAAAATGTTTTGTATCCAAAGATGTTGCTACTTCACCAATAAAAAATATTAGTTCAAATAAAAAAAAAGTTTTTATTCAATCAAGTTCAGTTCAGTGACATCATCAAACTCAAAACTTATTTCCATTGCTAAGTTAAATTGAAAGGGCGAAGTTGGTAATGCGTTGCTGGCAACGCGTTGCTAACTTCACTTAAGTCATATAACATGTTTCTGACAGATTGTACATGTTAGTTGCATAGATTACCACTGTAGTATACTCAATACTGCTACATCTACATGATGAGTGATGTCACATATGATATAGGATATAGGTTTGTCCTTTTTGGTGGCGAATATTTCATTCAAAACTAAATTACTTTTAAAATTACTGAAAAATGTTTTTTGCCGAAAAATTGTTTCAGTTATACTATATACCACGAGTACTTTATAATTTTCGAATAGTGCACACACCCTATTGGCCTATATACTGGGCACTGCAGATTAAATCATCACCTAAGTACACAGAATTGGAAAACACCAAATGCCGTCTGTATCTGGAGGATGATGAAACGGCAGAGCACGTTTTGTGTACCTGTCTTGCTGCAGAAAGAACCAGGTTCTCACTGTTTGGCAAAAGGCGACTGGAGCCAGAGGACCTGGATGGTTTCTCACCCTACAAGATTATCAGCTTTATTAAAAAGCTGAATCTGTTGGGTGAACTATAACTAGGAGTGAGCCACAATAGACCTGATGGTCGCAGTGGAGGGTCTGATAAGAGTTCACTCACATATTAACAAAAAATATACGTCGATACTTAGGATATGAGCACATCACAAGAAATAAAAATAGTGGTGTTACATCAAATAGTTCATAAAGGAAAAAATTGTTGCAAAATTAAAATAACTTTTTTTTACTCCCTATTCGTTTAATTTATTGAATATCAATTTTTTTTATAATCGACATAACGCCCTGGACCACATGTATTTTAGCTCTCGAATTGGACTCATTCACATTTGAGAAAACATAATTTTTAAATTTTTCAAAATTCTTTCATAACAATTCTCAAGCTGGGATTTGAGGTAAATCATTCTTGTAATGGTAGAAACTTACCTACCAATATGAACCACATCCTAGCTGTGCAGCTAACCCATTCTTATCTGGCTACGCTCTTTTACATTTAAACACGATTCAGACTAGTATGGAAATCCTGTACAAAAAGTACAAATATTCTGTCATTATCATTTGTTCCCTAATCAAAGTGGTGAGAGATGTTGAAGGTACTGTCCCTTACCTTTGATAGTTACAAAAATAGGAGTGAAGTTAGCAATAAAAAAAATAAAAAAAACTGAATGAATTTTGTTCTACTTATTATACTTTTCACAAATACAAAATGAAGAGTATATTGCATTCGATCGGTACATTTCTAAAACCAGTAATATTGCTCGCAGAGAAAAAAATTTCGTATCACTGTGTTTGTGATCGAATTCTGAATAACTTTCAAAATGTCCGACCGTCCGTCACGTTTCTTGTAGCACGATAACTTAAGAACAAAAAGTCCGATTGTATTAAAATTTGGACAGTAAGTTAGTGTTAGAACTGCGATAAGTATCCTATAGAATGTGCCACAATGTAAAAAGAGCAGTAAATTGGCGAAGAATATAATGGTTAGCTTGTTAGTTATTTGTATTCTCTATTTGGATTGAGCGGAAGAGCAGAGAATTTATTTTAAATTCACTGAACTCTGCCCATTATAATCAATTTGTCTCTTATAGTTTTGTAATACTTTTTTCTTGATTATAATAAAAACGATTATTATTATTATTATTTTACATCAAGGTTTTTTATTTTCTACTTTCTATTTGATTGACATACTTCTTCAAATATGTATGTACATTATTTTTATAATGTATGTGTATATCTGTTGAAAATAAATATATCAATCTATCTATCCATGTATAAGATCTTGCCAGTGGTACAGTATAGTTTCTGCGGAGATCACAGCACTACAACTGCACTGCTATGATGACATATTTAGGGCTGGTGATGAGAAATAAACATCTAGATCTTTTGGATGTTAGTAAGATGTTTGACACCCAAATCATATTACTCTATGTACTAAGTTAAAATATTTTGGTCTAAGTGAACAGGCAATTTCTCTTATTCATACCTATTTGACTAACAGCTATCAATGAGTAGTTTTAAATGGTAATTTTTCAGACAATAAGTTCATTGAACGAGAGGTTCCTCGGAGTAGCATTTTAGGGCCATTATTATTTTCGGCTTACACAAGAAACTTCCATCATAATTTAAAATTTTGTAAAATGCATCAGTACGCTGATGACACACAGTTGTACTTTTTATTTAATTAAGCTAACAAAATTAATTTAGACCTTCAATTTATTTCAGATATCTTAAGAGCTCATTTTGAATGAAACTGAGACAGGCATGTTAATAATTAAATCTTGACATCGCCTACCTGTAGTAAAAATCTGGTATTGTATTTGGATGTAGATCTACGATTTACAAAACATGTAAATAATATAATTAAAAAATGATATGGGAAATTAAAAATGTTATATATGCACAAAGAAATTCTGAAACTTACATTGTGTGCTAGCTTAATTTTATCTGGACTTAGTTATTGCCATATTGTATACTGGCCGGCACTTCTTGATAGGGACAAAGTTAGTTTAGAGAAAATAAAAGAATCATGTATTAGGTTTCGTTTTAATCTTAGGAAATATGACCATATTAGGTTTATGATAGTTTTCGGAAATCAAAATGCTTAAATCCAAATGAAAAATATTGTTGTAAATTAATCAAGGGATCAGACTGAATTCACGCCCGACCCGTGTCTGTGATTTATATAGTCCCCAAATATAACTCTGCTCTATTCGAAAGATCCTTCACATACAATTAGGCAACATGCCCCCCTTCAATCCAATCAATGCTGTTGATTATCATGTTCAGAAAACGTGTCAAATTCCGCATTTCTTCTCGAAATTAAAACAATTTTTTCTTTCTCTATTAATACATTTATGTTCATTGAACAATAATAATTAATCAAAATAATCCAGTTAAATCATAATTGCTATTTATATGTATGTATGTGTATTTATTAAATTAATATAATGTACTTAATATTGTTTATTGTATGAATGATTTTTCTTTTTTGCCTTTAATGCACATTTTTTGAGTAAAAATTGTTAATTTCTAACATGTTGGTAAAATTTTGACATGCTCCTGTTATAATTCAATGTTATGTTAAATAAATAAGTCTTAAATATACCATTCAGTTGAATGATTCATTATGTATTACCTTTGCGGGTTCTCTGTTGCCAATCTAAGACGATAACTCTCGCACATTAGCCTACACATGTCAGCAATTTGGTGACAGGGGTACCCTAAAGCGAGTTAGTTGAGCATGTACTTTAGAGCAAAGCAGTGTCCATAATTTCTAATATATTTTTATTCAATTTACCTCCGTGTTATTATTAGCTATAATAAATCAGAAGTGAGGATAGTCTCATGTGCCTTATTAGCACCATTAAGTGTGTATGTCTTTTTGTTTACAAACCTGCCGAGACGTCAATCAAAAAGAACCGCGTGACCGTCATGTTCGTTATCTGCCTATAGTAGTGACAGTTCATCGAGTAGCGCTAGTTCTAGCAGTGATAGTGACACTAGATCTAGGCGAAACAAAAGATTAAAACACCAAGTTAAAACTTTAAAGCGAAAATTAAGTAAAAAGTCCAGTGTTTATCACGGTAAAATTGACAGTGTAACAGTGTTTAGTGGAAACTTTGATGAATCGATGAACGTTAATCAGTGGTTAAATAGTATAGTATATATCACTACAGGTGATTTATTCGATTGGGACGAAAGAGCACGTGTGTATTGTATGATCAATAAACTAAAAGGTAACGCGAAAACGTGGTATAATAACCAAGAAAATTTTAATCTTAGTTGGAAAGAGTGGAAGGATAAATTACTAGAAAGTTTCCCGGTACAGCAGTGTGTTTTCAGTAAACTAAAGGATCTAGTAAATATTGAGAGGAGTGCATCCCAAAGTTTAATTGATTTCTTTTATCAAAAGTTATCCCTTGGTCAGTACTGCAAACTACAGGACAGGGTGATTGTGGACGTAATAGCAAACACCATCAACGATCCGTTTCTAAAGCCAGGTATTCGAGCTGCTGGTTGTGTAAGTACAAAGCAACTACTACAATTTTTAATTGCTAATAGTGAACAAGTTTCCAAGAATAATTATAAAGTAGACTCTACTCGTAGTTTTAAACATAACCGACCGGTATATCAAGATTCTAGATATAGAAAAATAAAATGTTTTTTGTGCGGTCTTGAGAAAAGAATTAACTGTTCAAAGTATGTTTCGAGTAAACACATTTGGATGATATCCTGATCGTCTCTAAAACAGAACAAGAGGGAGTAGAACGTTTAGAGGAAGTGTTAAAATTACTACGAAAAGCTGGGTTGACACTTAACTTGCAAAAGTGCGAATTTCTAAAAAGTTCAGTCGAATATTTAGGAACAGAAATACGAAATGGATGTTTATCGCCTTCTCCCAAGAAACTACAGGCTGCAGAGGAATTTCCTACACCAACCAATGTGCGTCAAGTTAGACAATTTGTTGGGCTCGCTTCATATTTTAGAAAATACATAAAAGGGTTTGCATTAAAAATTAAACCACTAACAATAAATATGTTACTAAAAAAGAATAGCAAATGGACTTGGGAAGAGGAACAAAATCAAGCTTTTATACAACTCAAGGAAAACTTGGTATGTGCCCCAACACTAGAAATTTTCAATCCTAAGGCAGAAACTCAATTGCATACGCATGCTAGCAAATTAGGAATAAGTGGTATTTTAATGCAAAAACAGGAAAACGGCGATACTTGGAGGCCTGTCTTCTTCATGAGCCGCCAAACTTGCGACGCAGAAACCAGATACCATAGCTACAAGCTAGAAACATTAGCCTTATACGAAGCAGCGAAACGTTTCCGAAATTTCCTTTATGGGAGACATTTCACCATCATAACTGACTGCAATGCCATGAGGTTAACATGGACAAAGAAAGACTTGTCGCCGAGGATAGGACGGTGGTGGTTAACAATGCAAGAATTTGATTTCACAGTGAAGCATCGACCGGGTACTCAGATGTGCCACGTGGATGCTCTAAGCAGAAATCCAGTTACAACACTGATGATTAAAGAGGGAGACTGGGTATGCGGCGTTCAAGCCCAAGATGAAGATATACAGCTTATTAAGCAACACCTTTTGAATAAAGAGGCATTACAATGCTATAGTTTGCATGATAACATGCAAATAAGTCGATGGTACTCCTAAAATTTTAATTTCATAAGAAGTCAGATGGAGAGTGGTAAAAATGTTTCACGATGATAATGGACATCCTGATTGACAACGAACCTTACAAGCAATCGAAAATACTTATTGGTTTAACATGAAGCGCTTTGTAAAAAAATTCGTTAGTAATAGTATTGCGTGTATGGTGTCAAAAGGACATACTGGTAAAAGGCAAGGTAAGCTACATCCGATCAACAAATGTCGCTCCAAGCGAACTCCTTTATGGCTTTACACCAGAAATGGAAAATGAGCTGAGATTGAGAATTGGAAAAAGAGCAAACCTTAGAAAACTCAGAACTGAAGCAAAAAGACGTTGCGATTTAGTAGCCAAAAGAATAAGATAGATAGATAGATAGATACATTTATTGGTCTTTGTGGCTACAATAATAGTAGATAAGATAAGTCAAAAGTATAAAGTTGGAACTTACATATTACAGTTTATAATATAATAATATAAAGTATAAGAGGTATTACAATATAATATAAAAAATGTTAAAAATACAAAAATAAAACACATTAAAAATATAGATACAATAAAAGCATATACAAAGAATAAAAAATAATTATTTAGACTAGTCAACTGACTTCTCGGTTTCAATTTTTGAAATAAACTCACCAATGGTGTAAAATGAGTTGGAGGTTAGGAAATTTTTTATGGTTTTCTTAAAAGCATGGACAGGTAAGTCTTTAAGGTTTGTTGGTAGTAGATTGTACAAGTGAGATCCACTATAGAAAGGAGATTTCTCGTAGCAAGTGAGACGGTGTTGATTTGAGTAAAAATTATTTTTATGTCTCGTATCATAACTATGTACATCTGCGTGTGTTAAAATTTTTTTCTTATTTTCATTCAATAAAAATAGTCCAGTGAACTATTGCGACGGTGGTCCAGTGAACCACAGAGCGGTCCAGTGTACCGAACGAAAATAGTTCAGTGAACTATTGCAACGGTGGTCCAGTGAACCACAGAGCGGTCCAGTGTACCGAACAGAAATATTCCAGTGAACTATTGCGACGGTGGTCCAGTGAACCACAGAGCGGTCCAGTGTACCGAACGAAAATAGTCCAGTGAACTATTGCGACGGTGGTCCAGTGAACCACAGAGCAGTCCAGTGTACAGAACAGAAATAGTCCAGTGAACTATTGCGACGGTGGTCCAGTGAACCACAGAGCGGTCCAGTGTACCGAACAGAAATAGTCCAGTGAACTATTGCGACGGTGGTCCAGTGAACCACAGAGCGGTCTAGTGTACCGAACAGAAATAGTCCAGTGAACTATTGTGATGGTGGTCCAGTGAACCACAGAGCGGTCCAGTGTACCGAACAGAAATAGTCCAGTGAACTATTGTGATGGTGGTCCAGTGAACCACAGAGCGGTCCAGTGTACCGAACAGAAATAGTCCAGTGAACTATTGCGACGGTGGTCCAGTGAACCACAGAGCGGTCCAGTGTACCGAACAGAAATAGTCCAGTGAACTATTGCGACGGTGGTCCAGTGAACCACAGAGCGGTCCAGTGTACCGAACGAACATAGTCCAGTGAACTATTGCGAGGATGGTCCAGTGAACCACACAGCAGCGGTCCAGTGTACCGAGCACAAAAAAACAATGGTCCAGTGAGCCACAGATAAGGTCAGTAAGTAGTAGTAGCTCTAGTACTCCTAGAATCGTAGTCCAGTGTACTACGGAAGATGCAGTCGCGAGGACGCTCCACGTCAGGATTGGCCGATTGTTAAATAAATAAGTCTTAAATATACCATTCAGTTGAATGATTCATTATGTATTAACTTTGCGGGTTCTCTGTCGCCAATCTAAGACGATAACTCTTGCACATTAGCCTAAACATGTCAGCAATTTGGTGACAGGGGTACCCTAAAGCGAGTTAGTTGAGCATGTACTTTAGAGCAAAGCAGTGTCCATAATTTCTAATATATTTTTATTCAATTTACCTCCGTGTTATTATTAGCTATAACAGTTATTACAATCTTCGCAAATTACAAAACGAAGAGTATATTGCATTTGATCCACACATTTCTAAAACCAGTAATATCATTTGTAGAGAAAAAATTTCACTGTGTTGGTAATTGATTTCTGAACAACTTTCAAAATGTCTGTCAGTCTGTCCGTCCGTCACGTTTCTTATAAGCATGATAACATGAAAAATCCAATTGAAATTTGGACAGTAAGTTAGTGTTAACTAGAGGAAGAACCCTACTGTTTTTTAACAAAATCGATCAATAAATTAAAAAGTTATTAATTATTATATAAATTTTAAAAATCTATTTTTTTGTTTTGTAGTTAAACAAAAAATGTCTAAAACTAATATTATTTACAAAAAAACTGCAGAATATTTTATAGAATGTGCACCAATTATTTTAAAAAGTGCAGCAATTCTCTTTCTTTTCTGATAAATACTTTTCAAAAATGTTTTCAAAGTTGCCGAGAAAATCTATTTGTTGTCATTTGGTTTATAAACAAATGTCAAAAAAGTGGCCAAAATGACTTTAAAGAATTGTTTTTATGTTATCGGAAAGCTGGCGTCCTGACGATCCATTTTGGACTCAATGGCACAAAATGGCGGGCAATTTAAATTTCAGATAACAAATTTATTTGTGTCCACAAGGTTCAATATTTGGGAACCAAAATTTAAGGATGTTTTGTTTTCAACAAAAAGGTACATTTTTTTAAAGTCTGAAGTCGATAGGAATTCTTGACGTCCCTGAGCCTTAAAATTTTTTTAAAAATGCCTTTTAGGTAGCTTATTCCATTTTGTAAGTTATGTACGTACTCAAATGACCCAAAACCAATGCAGATTTGTTGGAATATTATTAATTGCGAATGTTTTTGGTTGGTCCCGATTGGACCCCTGGAACCGGAAATATTCACCTTTTTACCTAAAAAAACGCATTTCAAAAAACAAAATTGTTCATAAAAAAACATACAATAGGCTTTGGAACTTCAAAACTCAGGTATATATACTCCTGGTGATACCCCAGAAGGTATGAAATCATAATACTGCTGTTACAAAACCATACACATCAATGTCCTTTTTTTACTCCACTACTCACTGAATTTTCATATCTGTATAACCTACAGATATGCATGATTAAATATTATTATTATTATAAAGAGGTGGTTGTAAATCTGTTATTGTGTAGATAAATAAAGACATATTATTATTATTATATTACTCACTACTCAGTCATATTATAATGTATAAAAATGAACTACAGTCCATCCAATTTAAGAATGAAGTACATTGCTGCGTAAATCTGAATAGGTCACTATTCACATCGATTGCATTTTCTGTTGCAAAATCTTTGTATTTATGTTAGATTATTTCATTAGTTACGTTCTTTCATTAAGCAGCAGAATGCTACACTCTGAGTGCTAGAGGCGCGAACACACTTTAGTTGATAGTAAACGTATCTTTGACCATAGGAGCTCACAAAATATTCAGTGTAAAATTTCTTTGGGAGATCAAAACTATCAAAAATTGAAAATAAACGAGTCATGATATGAATAATATACATTGTCAATTACGCTATTCAAAATAAAAAGATTCAGTTAAAAAAATTTAAATTACATTATGAATTGCAAATAAAAATTAATTTTTCTTAAATCATAAATAAATAAAAGTAGAAACGAACAAATATCACTATATTACAGAAAATATTTGTCTGCGGATAAATGTCTGAAGAATTTCGCAAATGAATGACGCTAATAGCATCACACTTATAAATCGCACACAAAATATGCTTTGTAGGAAAATGATAATGAATTGAGGTCAGATCAGTTGACTATAGACCGCAAAGTACCGACTGTAGTGCAAACTGTCTCACATTTTGGACAATAAGAAGGTGGAAAATAGCTTTATTCTTAAAGTGAATGGACTAGATATTTAACTGGGGTTTAAAATGGGGGAAATAACAAAAATATTGAGTATTTTTTTCAGATAGACTTTCAATATGATAATCACAAAGTTCTTTCACTTACCTGGTCCTGCCTCAGATTTCGCAACGGCTTTTCTCTCAGCAATTTTAGGTGAGCAATTTTTCCTGCTTGGTTTAGCTATAAAGGTAGGAGGTACCTGTAACAAAACAAAAATTTTAAAGTACAAACCATAAAATAATTAGATAATGGCTTATATTTGATCTTATATAGTTATTTATCATGGTGTATGTAATTTTTGGACGCATTATTTTACTGGCTTTTATTCAGTACCAGTTTGGCCACTCTTTTTTTGTTGTTGTTGTTGTTGTTATAATACTTTATTTTGTTTTCTGGTTTTAATTATGCCTAAAGTACCTACTTCTAGTTCTTTTTTAAATCTATTCTATGTACTGTATTTTATGTTTTACCTTTTTATGTATTGCTTTATAAATTTATTTATGTATTGACTGACTTATTCTATATTGTGTAACCACAGTCCACAGAATTAATAAATTATTATTATTAATATTTACTATTTCGATTAATTTAATATTTACTTTTATCGGTAATAAGTTCAAGACAAAAAACATTTTGACATAGTTATTAAAACATTCAAAAACTGTGACTTGTGATGTGATAAATGGGTTTTGCCCATGTACATAAATTTTAATATTTCATCTTACAAGCACACATGACTCTCATTCAGGAATTTCGCGTTCGATTCGATGGTCTTTTCCGCATTAAAAAAATATGATAAATTAATTTTAACATATTTCGATAGAGACCTTTCACCAAGACGACAAAAAAACATGATGGAAAAGCTCACTGTTCTAGTTCTGTTATTTAGATTAAGAGATATTTTCATGGCGCATTATTTACAATGAAAATTGTACTTAAAAAACATGTGCATATATGTATGTTGTAAAATATTAACATAATGACGAATTTATTAAGGAGAAAACATTTTACCTCCAAAAAACATCACAATATAGTGAATAAATACTTACAACTTTATCACTTCTTTGTCCACTTGGTAATCTAGCCACTGTCGCCTCAGGACTATCTTCTGGAGGAGGAGGTTGAGTTATCCAATTGTACTGCCTTTTATCGAGTGGTAGACCCCATCGTTCATATTCTAAACTTTGTGTTCTCAACGTTTCATAACAATCTAAACACACCACAGAATAATCACCATTTTCCAAAAGCAGAGAATGGTCAGGTTGTGGGTGGAACCTCAAAAAGGGGAAATCCTGTAACAAGGAAAACATAAATGTTATTTTAAATGGAAAATATGTATTATTTGATATCAATTATCTGGTGCTATCATCTTCGCTGTTTAGCAATAAAGAGTGAGTAGCAGATGTCATAAAAAAATATGACACCTTGGAGTATATACACTGAGATCCCGACACTCCCGGGTTTGAAGTAGCCTATAGCTGATCTCAGTTTAAAATGCAGTGCTTGTAAAGATGGGGAACGTGTGTCCTTGTCTTTGATTGGTACATTTGCAAGCCAAGTTTACGCAGGGGAAATTAGTAAATCAGAACAGATCTTTTATTTTATTGTGACTGCAATAAAATAAGAACATTTATGCTGTAATTTAAATTAAATAAATTAGATGTATTTATAAGATAGCCAAATGCCAAATGAAAGTGAATTTAAACCGTTAATTTTTATTTTGTGCACTAATGGCCTGGGGGTTCCACTGGGAATTTCCATGTGCCTGTGTAAGCTGTGCTCCGCTCCAAACATAAACGAACTGCATTCTAATCTGAGACCTACAATAGATCCTGGGATGTTGGAGATCTGAAGTGTTTCCTTATTACATAATTTATTAAAATTATCATTGGTTAGCTAAGGTATTTATTTTTATTCACTAATTTAATACTTAAAAAGGCGATTCAGTATGGCATTACTAAAAATTCTGGAGGTAACAATATGAAACGTAAAAAAAAATTGAAAAAGTACACTTTTATTTTATTGTGAGATCATTTGTTTTGGATTTTTAAAATATTTAAATAAAGTTATACAAATAGTTTTATTTTTTGTCAATTAGTTGATTTTTATTAGTTCATGTTTAAATGTTATATTTTTATTTGTGTGTTCCAAATTGAGGCTGCATGTATTGCTATCGCCATTATTATACAATAAAGCTGGTTAAAAAAATCACATTGGTGCATATTTCTTTAATTTAAATTGTTCCCTTATTTAACTTCGCATCGTCGAGGCAAACATTACATGTTGAGCCCAGAAGTTTGCAACTGGGCGAAACATGTAATGTGACATATACTATTTTTCCTTCAAGCGTCAAAATAAAAACTTTAATTTCGAAAAATGACATCAAATATGTTCAATCTTGGCAAGGAAATAAAATATAGGCAATACTAACCATTTTAAATGTGTACATACCTTTGTTGCTAAATATTTATTATAAAAATGTGCAAATAAAATATTTTAAATCAGAACTTAAGAAATTATTAATACTTAAGTGTTATTATTCTTTAAATTAACGACAGAAGTCTGTGATTATATATTTTTTCCCCTATTCTTTTTTTGTGTTCGTATCTTTAACCTTTATTTAATACATGTTTTATACATATTTGTATAATTTTAATTTGATACCTACATAGTTTGACTTAGTTTATTTATGTATAATATACTGCTTATATTTCTATGTACCTACATTTGACATATCCTACATCATGTATTTGTGATCGACAGGACCAATAAATTATTATTATTATTATTATTAGGTGCTTTATTAAGGAATTCATCAAACTCTTCTTTAGATAAAACTTTTGACTTTTTAGGTTTATAATTTTCGCCTTGTCGCTTTAAAAAGGCAATTAATGTAGAATAGTTGTCAACTTTTACATTATGTTCGATGTTTAATTTAGATTTTACCATTGAATATTGCGCCCATACAGTTGAACTTTCAACTTTTTGGATAAATGTGTAAAATATGCTATCATCACTTTTTCCAAATACATATGTACGTTGTTGTCCTTGGCTCATTTTATAAATTTGTCGTACGCATTATCATAAACTTTTTTGGATTTCCCGGGAATTAATGTTGCCACTGATGAATTTGCAATTTCAAGTAATTCAGGTGGTGTGCATTGCATTTCTTCAAACATTTTTGCTTTTCAATTTGCAAAACAACCCGACGTGAAATTTAAAACTGACAGTTATGACAAGTCATAGCTACTTAGATTTTTAATTCGTCATATGATAGGTACACTGCTGTGCAAAACTAAGTAGGGCAGCACTTATTACTATATTTATAAGAATTAAAAAGTCAGATAAGAAGAAAAGTGTATTAAAAGAAGGCCTTTAACTGGGAGACGAAGGATAAATGACGGTTGAATATGATCAGCAATTAGTAAATTATCTGCGTGGAAAAGCAGACACATTTATATTACACCACTACTGTGACTGTCCTACTTACTTTTGCACCGCAGTGTACATTGTTTCATTTTTGCCCTAGGAAGAAAATTAAAAATATTTGTATTAGTACAAAAATAGGCACTTTCTCCAGGACGTGTTGCAATATATAATGTAAGTATTTTTATACGCCTGCAGAAAAACATAATTTTTTGTTTTTGAGATATTGCCTAAAACTTTTATTTTTTGGATAGATGTCAATATTGGAATCATTGGATTTAATAGTACATTTAATTCCGTGCTCAATGATGTATAATATGGTAATAGTGCAGTAAAAAAAGGCCAAAAAAATTAGATTAGATTAGAGAAAATATGCATTTGATAATTAACAATTGTCCAAAATGCAAAAAGTTAAATATCTCGAGTTCACGTTAACAAAAATGAACTTTCTTTTTTTTAAATTAAAGGACCCAAAATTCTCTACCAGATCTGATAAAAAAATTTAATTTGTTTTTCAAAATGGCCGAAAAAATGTAATTGTTGTTATTTAAGTTATAAACAAATGTAAAAATAGTAGCCAAAATTACATTTAAAAAAATATTTTTAATTGCATTCGAAAGCTGACATCGTGATCTACATTTTGAAATAAAAAAAATTCATTTTGGACTTAATGGCATAAAATGGCGGGCATTTCAAATTTTAGATAACAAATGCAATTTTCGCCAATTGAATTTTGACACCAACTTTCCAGCGTCTTTTTATTACATCAAAAAGTATATTTTCTGAAAGTTTGATGCAAATTGGTCAAGTTGCCGGTCTTGGGCACTAAAATGAAAAAAATACTGTTTTTTTCCCGTTTTTTCAGTTTTGTAGGTTATGTACGTATTTCAGAAAATTGAACTAACGACAATTTATTGGCAATTTTATTACGAAGAGACTGGTTTTTAGTTTGCCCCGATCCGGCTTATAGAACCGGAGTTATTTACATTTTAAGCTCGAAAAACGCAGTAAAAAAAATTCAATTGTTTATAAAAAAAAGTAGCACAAGGTTTTCGAGGTCCAAAACTTAGGAATATACTCCGGGTGATACCCGAAACAGGATAAAATCATAATCTTGCTGTATCCAGACTGTGCAAATTAAAATGCTTTTTTTACTGCACTATAAAATTAGTTTTTTAATTAGTGGAAAACAAAAACAAAACATTTTTTATTAGTAGTGCTTTCCAAAATGCATGATTGTCGTTTTTCCTAGTTATTTCAAAAACATAAGTTAGGTCAAATCTAAAAACACCACGATAGCAAGTTTTGCAAATTTTACAAATTATAGTAAATGACGTTTACCTTTATAAGTAGTGCCCGCACTCTTTTCCTATAGGTAGTAATTCCACAAACATAACAACGATAATCGTGTGTATTGTAGTCTCGCTTGTCAGCAGGAGGAGACGATTGGCCTTGTGCTTCATATCTTCGCCATTGACTTACTAAGCTATGATAACAAAATGTACAAACTAAAGCTGATCCATCATCCCTCAGCTGCTCTGCATTTGGCGGGCTCTTATGGTGAAGCAATGCAGGGAAATATGGGGCATTTCTACCTAAAATAATATGAATTTTCTATTAGGTCAACTGTCCACAATAATTACAAACTTAAGCAAAGGTTTAAGTTTCTATATATTTTAAATGAAAATTTATGTTAATTACACATGTATGTTTTCTTTATAAGCGGTGCTAGGGGAATCTACAAAATATATCACAATTAACCAGTATGTTACTGGTAAAAAACCTCTACGCCTGTGACGTTTACGTCAAAGGATCAGTTAAAGGTTGGTTTTTTATAAATAAACAACACAAATAAGTATAAAAACTTGAAATTAAATATTTCTCCGACGTTTCGGAAATCTAATCTGTTTCCTTTTTCAAGGCTTTTTTGAAAAATCTTTTTTGCTGCGTATGACAAATACACAGCTCTAAGAATGTTTGTTATATTCAATATCCATAGATACTTACTATTTACATAGAACTGTTGATATAGTTAACAGATTTTTAGTTTCTATACAATGTTAAGTTTGTGAAGTTCTTCTTTTAACATTGGCAGCCAAGTTGTACAGACATCTACGGAACAATTCGACACGCAATTATCCTCATTCAATAATATTATCGCGGATTCTTTAATTTTTCTTTTTTTGCTATCTGCCTCTTTTGTTAAAATTTTTGCCGAGTCCCAGTTTATTCTATGTCCGTTCTCCCACGCGTGTTCGCAGATCTTGGACCTCTGAATTTCATTTTTTCATATATTCTGGTTAATTGTGATATATTTTGTAGATTCCCCTAGCACCGCTTAGAAAGAAAACATACATGTGGCAGGAAGTCCCAAAGAATTGAAGAAGGAAAAAAAAAAAAGAAGATAATGCCACAAATAACATTTAGACAATATTGATTACACAGGCACACACAAAAGAAATTTTGGACTGGCCTGTATACCAGACTAGAGTATCCTGATGTATTTTGAACAGCTGAAATTGAATCTAAGGTCAGAATCAGCCAATTGGCTAACTGTTTCAACAGAACCTCGGAAACATGGGTGGCGGCATGATGAACAGGACAAACGTTATCATGAGCCTGGAGTACCTACGACACAGACGACTGCGATTTCGTCAGATCGGCAGCAAAATGTTAGGGGTGGGAGATTCGCCTAGGTGATTCCGTGGGGGCGTCGACCCAGTCATTTTTTACCCGCAGCCCCTGCCAGAGGTTCTGCTTGTGTTGCTAGTTAGTAGTAAAATTAGAACTATAGCGTCCTTAATCCATGAATTTGATGAAATCACGTTCAGCAGCGTCATATACTCCTTGGCTTGTCACAACGTTCGTCGAGTCTATCTCACTGCCACCCATATTTCCACCCCCCACCGCTCTAATGGTGGCGGAGAAGAGTCGACCTCCTGGCCTAACCTCCTTCAACTACCAGACAATGTCCCTTAGTCAGTTTCCCTCCAACGCTTTGGGTTCAGGCTCCACTGTCCTGTCCTCATAATTCATGGGCAGCACAGAAGTGCTGTCCAAAACTCGACACGTACATATGGAACCGGTCCTCAGGAAGACGACGTCCTCCTTGTGTTCTTCGGCCCCCTGGACTTGAACTGTTGAAATGTTTTTTGAGGTTATGTTGAAATAGATAGCCAATTGAAAATTTTGACACTGCTGTCTGAAGGGCTCACAAAACCTCATCCAATAACACAGGAATGCAAATGAAAATAATTAGAGATGAGTTGCAATTTAACAACCTGTTATTTCATAACTGTTATTTGTAAATAGCATTAACAGGCTGTTATTTCTAGCAGTGGCCAAGATACCTTCTTCACTATTTTTGGTTGACGTCACGCTGTCGTCGGCGCCATTTTGTGTAGAGGGCAGATAACTTATTGTTTTCATTTGCATTCCTGTGTTATTGAAGTGTGAATGTTATAATAGCCTCCGTTTTCATTTGCAAAAATTACGAAAATGCCTTTGTTCTGCTCAGTAGTGAATTGTGGTAATAGAAGAGAAAGAAACAACGTTCGTTTCTTTAGAATTCCTGCTATTTTAAAGAACCATGGAGAAAATAACAGCAAGCTGTCAAAAGAACGCCGAGATAATATTTATAAGCCTGCAAGGATTAAGATTAGGTAATTTACCATGTCCATTATCAAAATACTAGCTAAAAAACCTAGGTCCTTCAAAAAATCATCAGAACTAAGAGTATAAGGGTTGATACCGTCGAGTATCGCAACTTTTTCCTCACAACGACACTTTACATCAGCTTCTAGTGTTGAATAATACTCACTACGAGACATTATTGTTAAAATAAATACTTCTTTGCTTGAAAAGTAAGCAATGATACCCAAACAGTAAAAAATAAGGGTTTGTATGCCCAGACAGCTGCGTCAAGGTCACGTGACCGATAAATACAAACTGCGCGCTGCGGTATACGAATGCTAGTACTTCTGAGCAATCTGAATTTTTAACTGTTATTTCAAAACGGCAAAAGCAGTTTAAACTTGTTATTAAAAAATAACAGCTTTTACCCATCTCTAGAAAACAAAACAATGAGCTGTGTGCCCTCCACACCGAAAGCGTGATGTCAACCGAAAATGATCTATGGACTAATTCTGACCTCAGATTCGATTTCAGTCGGTCAAAATACATAAGGATACAACACTAGTGCAAATACAGGCGAATCCAATTTTTTTTGTGTGTGTGTGCCTGTGTTATTAGCTGAAGTACGTACCTTGAGGTTTACTGTAAATTACTCTAGCTAGAGTAAATTCTGAATGAAGTCCACAAAGGAAGCAATATATGCTAGTTCCTCCAGCTCCTGGGTTACTATTACTACATACTGTTCTTTCGCTATTTGTACTAGGTGGTGTAGGAATGCCTCGGTCCCCATTCGAGGCAACCTCAGGGGATGGAATATCATACCTAAAAATTTATCAAATTAAGGCAAACAATACAGTATGAATTAATAACACAGAGCTTTCAATTGGTGATTACAAAAGTAACAGTCCCTTACTTTAAGTTAAGAATTTGTGTCTTCTAGGAATATTTTGGATTTAAGATTAATATAATGATTCATGCCGCAGACACAGCATATCGCTTTCGCATTATTTTTGCAATGGCAAGAAACTTGGAAAAAGATAACTGTAAATGGCTCAAATATGGAGAAAACATTTTCAATATTATTTGTATAATAATCAGGTCTTCAAAACTTAATAACGAGCCCTTCCTGCGTACTATTCGACTCTGATCAGATAATATAACGAACCCTAAATGAAATTCTATTTTAATTTCGTTTGTTATAAATATTTACATTTTACCAAATATTTAACTTACAAAATCACTCCTATTCACACCATATTTTAGACGTGAGGACTTTGGCGCCTTGCTTGCAACGTCATGCTGTACAAACCAATAAATGTCATATTTATAAAGCTAATCTTTTATCGTCGAGTGTATGTCTTTGTATGTAAACATCTTGTATTTTTTTATAACAACTACGTACTGACAGTAATACTTTTTCCTTCACTAATTAATTTTTTCTCAATATTATTCTGCCATTAATATAATTAGTCGTTAAAAACTAAAATTATATCAATTTCTTTCTGATCTTTTCCAATATACATTACAGATTTATTATATTTTCTATTTGATCAGCTCTCACCCATTTGGCATATAAGGTTAATATGGCAATGCTGTGCTATATCAATATTATTCCATAATCAGCATAACCTCACTTTACATTTATTGTTTTATGTTCTGTGCGCCAATATTCTTGACTTTGATGACGGTCTCGGATGATTAGGGGTCGAGCTTTGAGCTCTTTGCCCCAATCATCGCTGTAGACCTGGACCGGCCTTGTAAGAGGTGGGCCTGCTTTTTACGATTACCCCACCTGCAAATGCAGACGGTGTAGGCGAAGTTAGCAGACCTCCCCTGGTCCTGGCTGTTGGACCCTGCCAGCTGGGTCGTGACTATGTTATGTGATGTTTGTTGTTAGGTGCAATATACAATTTTGGTTTATTGTGACAACATGCCAATTAAAAAAGTTTGATTTGAACCGTACCCATATGTCCAAATACTAATGAGTAACATCATAGAAAGCGAGATATTTGTGAAAAACTTCTTTCTGTAACTGGAGTATGTAACCATTTCTGAAAGCTCTGTGGTGCCTCCTCTATAAATTTTATAACAAAAAATACATATTTAATTATCAATAATTACCTTCGCCTTTCCAGAGGTACCCGGTCCGCTTCCAAAGTATCCCACTGCTGTGCCAGATGGTTGACACATCGTGTACAACTTAATACTCTACCATGGGAATCCATACAACTATTTTCTGAGGTTCTGGCCACTTTTGTAAGGCAGGGAAAGTGCATTGCATGAGAGTTCATTCCTTCAGGTGATGTGCTCACCCATTCCATTTGATGACGGGGATAAAGACCAGTACAGATGTAGCAGCGATAACTTTGTGAACCTGGTTGGCCATTTACGTCGGGTAGCGGCGAAGTAGTACGAGTTGAAATCCCTATCTGAAACGAGAGGTTGCCTAATTTAAAAAAAAATCACAATTCACTAGTAGTTTGAAAATGCCAGAGTCAGGTCCAGAGTCAAGTTCACTGGAATGGCAAAGCAAGAAATTATAGCTTAGAATTCGATAATTATGCAGTATATCAAGAAAATTTCAATGAATTTGACATGCTGTGAACTTGGTTCAGGAAATTTGTTTATTTTCTAAATGTTTTTATTAAGAATCATAATATTATATTGTGATAATTTACAAGTATTTTTAAAAGCTGTAGATTAAAACAAATCAATAAGACTGGAAAATAAGCTGTATGACTCAATTTACGTTTGTCGTCAAAAATACAACTATATATACTGTAAAGCCAGTAGTGCCTCCTAGGTGCAGGTAGCATGGATTGTAACTAAAGACAGCCGCCACTTTATAGAAACCTGCACTAGTTTAACTATCGCTTCAGAGGTTAAGGAATAATGAATTAATAATTAAATTATGGCGGATCGAGACTGCTAGATTCTAGATTGTACCAGAAACCTGTACGAGAAGGATTCTACATGGTTACAGAGAGCTGTGGTTTATTCAAGGAGACCTGGAATTGGACATTTTGTGGTGTAACAAAGCGACTGATTCACGGCGGGAAAGCAGCAAATAATAAACATTGTCTTAAGGTTATTCTAATCTGATTAAAAATGTACTGTGAGTTATATTGAATATATTGGGTTGGTGACTATCTCGCTGATTTATTCAAAATTATTGTACTTATTATATGATTTTATTTTATTCAAGGGGTCAACCACCTGTAAAAATTTGTACATGGACTGAAGACACTGTCTTGTAAGTCAACTAGTCTGCCATGCTTGCGATATTACTAGCTAGATTGCCGCATCTGCGCAACTATTAAAAGTTGATCGAGGAGTTGATTTACCAAATATATACATCATTACAACAAAACGAAATCATCATAAAATGCTTAAAATATAAATCAAAATTTTAATACAAAATAGACACTTCTTTGGAAAAAACAGTTGGTATAATTTTAATTTTCAAAATGCATTCTGAATCCCAGTTCGAATTTTCCTTGAAATTTGGAAGATGTGCTCATCTTCTAAATTATTAGATGTATTATGTACTCGAATAAAAGTGACTACAGGGTTCAGACTTTACGAAGCTGAAAAAATTCCCTGAATTTTCCAGGTTTTCCATAACCAAAAATATTAATTTCCATATATTTTCTAGGGGAGTAATTTTTTATTTGACAAAATAATTCCTTGCATTGAATTGAATAAGTGAAAATTCTTAAGAACTCTATGGTTTTCCATATTGAGACGCAGAATTCCCTGATTTTTTATACAATTTATAAAATTCCCTGATATTTCCAGGTTTTTTCTAAAGATTTTTAAATTCCCTGAGTTTTCCAGGTTCTCCAGGTTTTCCGTATGAGTCTGAACCCTGGACTATAAATGAGCACCTTGATGGTCACTTTCGTAAATTTATCTTTGTAAATTAAATAAAACAAAAAAAGGAAAGAAAAATAGGCCATAACATAAAAAATACACATTACCTGCTGCTACCTTGCAGGATGTATACATGTCTGTTGAGACTGCCATGGCCACCAACTTGACTGCTTAAAATTTGTAGTGACCGCCGATAGTGCAGATTTTATTTTATTGTTCATCACTTTGAATATAGAATAATTTTAATTAATGGAAAATTCTCTTCGGGATGTGAAGGTGACTATGATCATTATAACCTGAAGACTGGTCAGCACAGTTATACCAATGACATTTAGTGATTATATGACCAAGTACAGCATACATCTCGGCTGTCCCAAGTAGAAACACAGTAATTGTAGTCGAGCTAAATATCGGGAAAATTTATTTTTAATGAATTATGTTAGCCTCACAACATTTGAAGAGATATTGTCATATATTTTTACAGAAGTTTCGTAAATGACTTGTTTTGTCATTCTCCATTATCAGAGTAAAAATATATTTAAAAATGTTTGATTAGCAGCATATATACTTTGTTTTTAAGTAGCTTCGCAATCTGTACGTGCATACTTATTTATATGCAATACACAGTAACTGCATTTACTGTATTTGTAACTGGTAGATACTCAAAAATTAAACATTAGATATACAGTAAGTGTGTTTGAGTGTAGGAAATTGACAATTGAGACACACGTAGGTATTTAAATAGAAATGAAGGTCTCTTAAACAACTCAATCGGATGGTACCCATCATTGCACTTGACACAGTAAGTGGTGGTAATTATGGAAGGGATGATCTAACTACCATTTTCAAAACAAAGTAACTACTCAGACCATGCAAAGACACAGTAATGTCAAAGTACTTACTGTGTTTTCCAATGGTATTTGGCTAATACTGTGTTTTGTTCCGGTACAGCTACTCATTCAGTGTCACTTACTGTGTTTTGTGCATACACAACTCTTAAATGTTCATTATTTAATCAATTATAAGTGTTTCACAAGACGTGTTGGGACACAGTAAGTCCAATACTTTAGAAAACTCAATTTTTATAAATTTGTCAATTACTGTGTTTCTGCTTGGGACAGCCGATCTTTTCTCTGTTTAGGACATGTGGATGATTAGATTCAGGGTTTGCAGTATTTTAATTGTTTGTGGTAACATTAAGAGTCTTCAAGTGCCATCCCTGAGTGTGAACCAATAAAAAATGTATGACTTTAAACACGATAAGGTCTGGTTTAAGCTCCTTTTGCTACCAGTCATGTTTTTGATTATTTCCTATAGGAACACCAAATTCTTGCTGACTGTCACTTAACCCATAAAACTACGATCTACAAGGCATTTAATCAAAGTATATTGATTTATGTCTACCTCGTCTGTAAAGATGCAGAAGAATCAAAACACCGAGGTCAGTTAACCTCATATAAACTTTTGTAATTGCCCTTGTTTTTATACTACCACTGCGAAATTTTCTACGACTATCAATATTTCAGAATAAACAGTGATTACTGTTGTAAAAAAATTTTTTTGTTGTGTATAACTGCCCTAATTATTCTACAGATGCAAAATATAACAATTTGTTTCAACGAATGTTTTTCATTATTTAAAGTGACTTGACTATTTGTTCTAATGAATATTTTAATTTATTTCGTTTTTATCTTAACGTGATAGTTTAACCAAAGTTATTTCACCACTCGACCAGGAGCTGCACACACAGATAACCATTTCCTGTGACATTGCCATTTGCCACACCGGAGACTCCAACTCAGGAGAGACGACAGCGACTAGCCATGTGGTGCCACCCAATTGTGGTCTAACCCTTTGCTACCATTTCTGTAACACATTATAAACTCCACTAAACATGTATACCCTAACCAGGATTCAAGCCCGGGATCCCGTGGTCTCAAACCGAACACCGTAAATACTGAATCAGTGGAGCCAGCATTCTTAGCATAACGAATTTGCCCCTGCCAATTTTGAATTTGCACAACCGAATGTGTGACAATTACTGTCCTTAAACAGACGTATTAAAATGTGTTTTGTCTTTTTCTTCTATATTTAATTTTTCAGAAATAAGTGAGATTAAGTAAAGATATAATTCTTTAGATAAAATAAATTTGCACAACCGAATGTGTGACAATTACTGTCCTTAAACAGACGTATTAAAATGTGTTTTGTCTTTTTCTTCTATATTTAATTTTTCAGAAATAAGTGAGATTAAGTAAAGATATAATTCTTTAGACAAAATAAATCTAAGTCAAATGATGTTTGCCATTAATAAATCAAGCGCAAGCGATTAAAAGAGACTAAAATTAGAAATAATTATTCAGTGATTATTTTTTGGGCTAATAAATTAAATTAGTAAACAGAAACAAGTAATATCAAACTTGTAATAAAAAAATTATTACAAAAATACCATTACAACGTAAGTTCAGGCTCCACTTTCAAAAACTAGAAATTTATTGAAAGTGTCGCCAGTCTTTCTGCTATCTTTATTCCAAAATTTTCACTAAAGTAATAATTTGTCAATTTTTGCCTATATAGCTATTTTCTGCTTAAGGAGGTTGAGGCGTTACAGTCCCAACCAAAAGTAAGTCAAATTCTAAATGGGAACTTTTCCATAATAAATTATTAAAAAAGGTTATAAGTCGATGATACCAATAATTATTTCATAAAGGCATAAATAAATCATTTTTTATTGTTAATTAATTATTTAAATAGATTTGTCCAAACTTATTTTTTTTAAAAATGTAAATATCTGTGTATTTTACAAATTTGTTTCAGTAAATAATGTAAAAAAAAAAAAAATGAGACGCAGCAAAAATTAAAATTAAATCATGAAATAATTGAAAAATCAGTTAAAAATCATTAGCGAAAAGAAAAATTTGACAGTTTACAAATATTTATTTATTTTTTTTTTATTTATTAAAAGTCTCCTAATTAAAATGGAAACGGTATTAAAATATGTGTAAGACATCAATGCTTTACATAGTTAGTTTTCGGAACTGCTGACATTATTGGGTTATTTGCTATAAATTAAAATATACCAAAAAATTTATTGAAGGAGCTGCTACTCTGTGGTAGTTAATCATTTTGCAGAAATAACTAAATAACACTACTATGTTTTCTACCACTTACTTGATGAGTACGAATTTGTTTTCCAATTCATACCAACTCAACTGAATAAAATAACAAATATATATGAAACGATGAACATGAAAAAAAATTTAATTTTCAAATACCGAGTCAAAAGTTACTTGCAATTACTAAACTTACTATTTGTGGTTTTTCTTGTATCTTCTTATATAAATATCCTCTGAACATGTTTTTATCACGATAAGGAACAATTTTACTTTTAAAAGTTTTTCCTCTTTCCACTGTGCGTGGGCTGTGTGCAACTGCCATTTGTGAAAACTAATGTGTACAACGTCGAAAAACAATATATAGTGGGTGTAAATTAGATACATGTAAATATATTTTGCCGTCGCTTTCAAAATTTTAATAACAGTTATCTCAAAAGGTCAAGGTCAAGGTCATTCCTTAATAATGATTAAAGATCTGAATTCGGTCGTTAATTAAGGGCCGGCATTAGAGAAAATCAAAATGTGTTTTCTAGAAACAGTTTTAGATACACATTCGAATTCTGATTTCACTTTTATAGATTCATAAAAAGGCAACAACAAATTCCAGTGCTGCCATCTATGTTTTATTGAAGAGACTGCTTCAACAGCTATGTTTATACAAACATGTAGCTTTGCTGTTTATAGTTTAAAACCCGGTGTATAATTGACATGTGATGGGGTATGAGATAGAAGCAAGTTACTTAATATGGTTTTCTGGTTTGTCATGGATAACCCAAATGTCACTATAATCTCTAATATCAATTTCAGTTAAAATAGGAATTTTCGCATTAGGTTCACAATCACAACTTTTGAACGTAAAAGTTATGAGTACCTAAAGATTACGCTGCCATAATATTTTTATATCTTGTTTCCTTCATAGGTTATCGGTTTCTCCTCCAAGATCAAATGTCAAACAAAATAACAACAGAAACAAAATATATTCGCACACCTAGTCATAATGTAGTCTGTTATCAGCAGACTACATTATATATATTAGTCTGGATTTCTGTTTATAGTAAATATTATAATTCATTCAATGTATATACCTATCATATATAAAAGTATACCTACATAAATTATATTAATTTTCTCAAAAATGCAAACACCTAAGCTAAGTATATCCAGTTCATAAAAAAATTAAATTTTTATTTACTATTAGCAAGATTTGAAATATAAGTATTTATATATTAGGTACACAACAATATTAAATAAAGTTGTTGAAAAATATTATTTTGGTCATTTATCAGATAACTCCAAAACCAAGAAATACATAACCTATTCTTCATGTAATTGTGTACATGTGGCATGCGCAGAAGAAAGAGACTAACTTTTCGAGAAAAACAAATTAAAAGTTTGGCAACTTTTTTTCATGATTCTACGCTTATGTAGACGATAAGAATAAGGTCATTTGGGTGATTCGTGATGAAAGCAATATTACCAACATGTAAAAAAAAAATTATCAAAAATATCGGCTGTTGTAAAGTTCGACATGTAATTTTTTTCATAATAAGTATCTCATTTAAAGCTCATTTTCCTATGAAGGAGTTAACGATGCAGTAAATAAGAGGTGGAAGTTTCTCGAGTTACCTAATTAATTTAATTCTATTGAATATAAATCATGACAAAATAGACTTCTGGCATGTCAGATTGTTCAAGGTATACACTTTTTCCTGTAAAATCGTATATTTTCTCATATTGAATTACGTGTAAAAATTATTCTGATAGGAATTCAGTCTTAAGATGCATAATTTTTTGTGTAGGGAACTTACAACAAATTATTAAACATAAGAGGACCTTTTAACAGACATCTGAGATGCAGTAGAACCTTAACTTGGCATAAAATTTCTCTAGTGTTAAGGGTGTAGTACTTTTGTTTACAACCATAATTTTCTGGTACGATTATTTTGTTAAGAGAGTATATATTTACATAAAAAAAAAAAAAAATTAAGAATTTGTAACGATAAGTTAGAGTTCTGAGTTGGGTTTGCAAGTCTCGGGATCAAATTTCAAATCCCAGTTCCAAAAATGGGCCCAAAATCGAAATAGTGCTCTGCTGCAACTTTTCCACGTGATTTTAAATGAATTTTGAAATATAAGTGACAATATAAGTATATTTATTTAAATATTGTTAATAAAACAAAAATAAAATATTGGCAGCATTGGATAGACAAAGACATCACACTAACCATCATTAAAATAGGTGGTAAACTAGTGGAGTAAAAAAAGGACATTAATATGCATAGTTTTGTAACACAGGGTTCAGACTTTGCAAAGCTAAAAAAATTCCCTGAATTTTCCAGGTTTTCCATTACCAAAAATGTTTATTTCCATATATTTTTTATATTTTTTTATTTGACAAAATAATTTCTTGAATTGGATTGAATCAGTGAAAATTCTTAAGAACTCTGCGGTTTTCCATATTGAGACGCAGAATTTCCTGATTTTTTATACAATTTATAAAATTCCCTAATATTTACAGGTATTTTTTAAAGATTTTTAAATTCCCTGCGTTTTCCAGATTCCAGGATCATCCACAAGATTTTTTTAGCGTAAAATTAAATAACCAGCATTACCACACAAAAATTAAAATCAAAAAGAAAGATAAAGGAAAAGGTAGACATGTTAGTGTAAAATCAACTAGAATCGAAGTGTTTCATCAAAATGTACCATCAATAGGAAATTGTGTAGATGAATTGGAAGTACTTCTTAGGGAGCATCCAGAATGTATATTTCTGTGCATAACGGAACATTGGAAGACAGAAGATCAATAGGTGTTTTCGCAAATTTTAAATTCACTTTCACTGTGAAGATAATGCTTTATTATAGTTAAAAACACTTGAATTTTGAGAAACAGTCGAATATTACCTTAAAATAAGCCATTTCAATTTTGTATTGAAATTCTTTCGCCAAAAACACTACATTAGTTCACTACGAACTCATGGCGTCATCAGTTATATTGTCAGTGTCATTTTGTGTTATAAACACGTTATTTTGCAGATAAATTTCCTAAAGTAGCTTTTACAAATCCCGTATTAGGTAGGCGTTACTTATTTAATCACATGTAAAATGTAAATAAAGTGAATAAAATGTGGTATTTAACAATTTTTAAACGCGACTTAAGAAACTAATATAACCGATGACGTCACCGCGTGTTTTGCGTACTCGTTCAATTACTAAAACTTTATGTTATTTATTTGTTGAAATTTTAATTTGATGGACGATATAATGCTGTTTAAATATCAATAAGTGCTTTAGTATAACAAGTACTTCATTTTAATAATATCAAAAAAGCAAGTTTGCACATAGTGAAAACACCTAATTGCATAACTATGGTATTCAACATTTTTATCTGGCAGCTAGTTCTTGCAGAGAAGAAAATGAACATGGGGGTAGTGCAATCTATGCAAAATGCGGTATAAAATTTAAGGTAAAGCAACAAGCAACAAATATGTCAGTGATAGGACAAATAGAATGTTGTGAATCTGAATTCGAAATAAACCATACAAAATTTATAATTTTGTCAGTACATAGACTACCAGGTGGAAATGCAGGTATGTTTATTACAAAAATGGAAGAGATGCTATCTTATGTTGTAAATGAAAAATCAATACTAATTGTAGCAGGTGATTTTAACATTGACTTACTCAATGAATCTATAATTAAACAATCTGATTTCAATGTTTGACTCTTTGGATTTATTTCCTACTATAAATCAGCACACACGTATAAATAACGATACAAAATCATGTATTGATAACATCTATACTAACTATAAAAATATAGGTGATGCACAAATCTTGAATTCATTAATCTCTGATCATAGAGAGCAAAAATTATCAATATATATAAATTTTGCTAAAAATCAACAGTTTGTATTTAAAAGAAATTTTACTTACAAACAAAGGAACGAATTCATAGCAAGGTTAACAAGTGAACGCAGGGATGCTGTATATAATATTAGTCAATCAAATATAAATGAGCGTGGGTTAAGTTTATGGAAATTTTTACAAGACATATTAATATTAATTTCCCAATAAAAAAAGTCTGTACAAATAATCGGAAAAATCAAAAGCCGTCAGCACTAACAAACACAGAGATTAAAGAATGCAAGAACCAACTTGATATTCTATATGTTGCAAGTAGTGCAGATGCCAGATACAAGGATCAGTATAGAGATATTAAAAAGAAATACAACAAATTATTGGGTGAATTTAAAAGTAAACAATTTCAATCTAGGTTAGAACATTCAAATAACAAAACTAAATGTGTATGAAACATCGTAAAATTAACAAGCAATTAACTGCAAATTTTAAAGATCTTCCATATATTGAGGATATAAGGGAAAACAATAAGTCTATGTTTGTCAAACCAGTGAGCAAGAAGGAAATAATTTGACATTGTATCAAAATTAAAAAAATAAAATGAGCTGTGGTGATGATGAGATTCCTACTGCTATTATAAAAGTTTGCACATTTGCAATTATTGATCCTCTATATCATATAATAAATAGTTCTTTAAGTTTCGGAGTATTTCCTGATAAATTAAAGGTGGCAGTAATTAAACTCCTGCATAAGAAAGGTAGTACATCATTATTCGAAAACTATAGACCCATCAGTCTGCTACCCTCTTTTTTAAAAATATTTGAGTCGTTAATGTGTCGACTTATGGAATTTTTTCTCAATAATAATATAATAAACGATACAAAGCATGCCTACTTTAAAAGGTGATCAACGCAAACAGCGATATTTCAGTTTATCCAGAAAATACTTGAAGCACTAGAGGAGAAGAATGTAGCATTAGGTTTATTCTTAGATCTCTCAAAAGCATTTGACTGTTTAAATCATGAGGTATTATCGGCTATTTCGCTTTATTGTTGTTTATACAACTTTACCTTGAAATAAAGATTATTTGATTTGATTTGATCTCCAGGTTTTCCATACGAGTCCGAACCCTGGTAATAGCAAATGATTTCATTCCTTCAGGGACTTAAATTATTTTTTTTTATGTCAATGGAAACCTGGCATCGACATCTACATTTTGAAAAAAAAATGGTCCATTGTGGACTTAATGGCATAAAATGGCGGACAATTCAAATTTTAGATAACAAATTCGTTTGTGTCCACAGGGTTCAATATTTGGGCGCCAATATTTCAGGGTATTTTGTTTTCAACAAAAGGTATATTTTCTGAAAGTATGAGGCCAATCGGAATTCTTAACGTCCCTGGACGATAAAATATATATAAAAAAACACGCTTTTTAGCCAGTTTATTCAATTTTGTATGATATGTACGTCGTCCGTACTCAAAATGACCCAAAAGCAACAGATTTGCTGGAATTTTAATTACAAAGATTTTGTTTTTTTGTTTGTCACAACCGGACCTCTAGAACCAGAGATATTCATCTTTTTACCTAAAAAAAACTAAAACTAAATTGTTTATATTAAAAAAATGCAATAGGCTTTGGTCCAAAACTCAGATGTATACTCCTGGTGATTTTCCAGAAGATATGAAATCATAATTTTGATGTTACAAAGCTATGCATATCTCATCGTTTCTTTGGTCGTTTTTTACTGCACTAAAGATAGTTATACCTCATGTTACAATAAAGTAGAAAATAGAGGTGTTACCAACAATTTCGAAATATTTTAAGGTGCTGGGACTTTTCCTATGACCCCAAGACCAGATTCTTTTTTGTAGAACCCCAGGATTGTTCCGGATAACAAATCTCAAGACTGGGAACTCTAGTTCTAAGATAAAATATACAATAAAAATCTGAATTTCCTCTAAATTTGGAAAAAAAATTTCTCTCTAATTAATTAACAGGAGTTTGTTTCTGGGAATATTTTTGTGTGTTCAAAATGTACAAAAATAAATACTCTCAATTTTGAGAAAATCTTGTAACAATCACATGCTATAATTTTTAAGCTTTTTATAACTTTGACCATTGGCCACGTACCTGAGGAAAGATGCCCGTGAATTGTTATAATTAATAAAACGATAAATATACCTAATAGAGCAAAAAAAGATGATGTGTTGAAAAGGCCACCCAGTTCCTGTACTATTATAAATAATTGTAAAAGTTCTGATCTATCCAATGTGCAATTTTTTAACACCAATACGTTTTATGTTAAACACTTTACAGTTCATGTCTGTTTATCAAAATGTAATTTTTCATTCTTTTGTTTTGATTTTTAAAATTGTGAAAGGCTTAGCTCCAAAACATCTTTTAGATAATTGTGTTTTTGTTGGAGATATACATAATTATAACACTCGAAACAACCACAACTTCTACATCGAAAATACTTTAACTGACTATAGCAGAAATCATCTTTTTTCAAAGGGTTTGCAACTTTATAATCGACTGCCAGTTTCGATAAAAAATAGTAGTAATTTATCTAGTTTAAAGAGAGAATGTGCAATTTATGTTAAAGCTACTTTTTAGTAAGTAAGGGCTAGGTATTCATTGAAATTATTATTTTTTTTTTTTGTCTTATGTTTATGTTTATAATTTGTTGTATCTTGTTAGCAATGCTAAATAAAGGCTATATATATATATATATATATAAAAACATATTTGTATTATTTGTTGGCTGATGAGGAAAAGTGTAATCCTTTGTTTATATATTTTTACCAAACGTTATATTTCTAAAAAAAAAATAATAATAATAAATAAATAAGTGGTTCCGATATTGAATTTGTTATTTGTTATGGTTTTGTTCGTTAATTGTAATTTCATGTACATGAATATTTTTTGCATTCACTTGACCAACTGATACATTGTTCTCAGAAAAACTTAACAGAAAACCCGGTATTAAATGAAGGTGTATTACGTTTTTTTCCAGGGCTAGTCTATAGAAAACTCCGAGGGCACTGCATCCTCCTGAACTTAGTGTACCCCCCTATCATGCTTCACTTTACCCACTCCAGTGCCCATGTACCCCAAATCTGGTGATACAGGTCTAAGGTTACGTGAGTAGTGATATATTATATTGTTACGCATTTGCGCCCCCTAGGTGGCTCATGAGTAGCCTGATGATAGGCAACTGCAATACTAGCATGTCTCTACACCTTGATTCATTCACTTCATAGAAGCTTGTAATGTGCACCATCTCTAAGACACTAGTTGTACGACATTTCTAGATGCTAGAAACTTGTAGAAGATGTACCGAGACTTTGCTAGATAACGGACAAGAAGGTTATGGACCTTGCTAGAATTTTCCAGATGAATTTTCTAGGGTATTTAATGCGATGTATACATGAGGAAGACAATTTTTAAATGAGTTGGAGTTGAGATAAATCCGAAGTGATATAAAGTGAACAGTAGAATGAAAACATCAAGTAATAAACATTATTAACGGCTACTTTAGTTAGAAAATGTGTGCTGTAAATAATAAATATATTGTTTATTTATTTATTTTTTATTTATTGTGAGGTTAAGTTTACCATAAATTATTTAATAATTAGTGTGTTAGTGTTTACCTCGTTATAATTTTTGAACCCGCGGATTAAGGGAGGTTTCCAAGGGGTGGAAACTCGTGACAAAATACTATCAACGATTAAAGAATTAACAAGATAGGACAGCCGGCGGAAAACCTTTTATCTTTTAGCAATGGCGCTATTGACCTCGACATTTAAATTGGAGTTCTCGCACAGTAGCCACAATGTGACAATCAGACGGAGAAGGTAACATTAGAAAGAGAGGCCAATAGTGAAAAATGGACAAAACTGTCCTGATGGAACGACCGAACTCAGCTGACTGTCAGTACCCAAGGTCGCTAAAAAAACAAGTTGCTTTGTAATATATGTCAAATGAAATATGTCTATGTTTATACGTAACTGTACATTGAAAGAATAATTTTCAAACTTTTTTCTATACAATGAGGAAAAAACGGCAGCTGTCATCGAGGTCTATACGTAACGTAGCACTTGTCGATTCTAATGAGCTAACCTATCTTTTAGTAAGCTTGGTCAAATTCATTTAATGCGTACCCGACAAATCCTGAAACCGTTTCTGCTGGATGTCGTGCCCCTTTAAATTGGAGTTCACAACTGTCTTCGTCTATTTCGTCTTCTCCCTCAGACTGTCCTATCTTGTTAGTTCTCTAATTTTTGATATTATTATGATATATTACGTTATAAAACTACAAAAGCAGAAAACTATAAATATTTCCTGGTTCTGAAACAGATGCAGAATCCTTACCTTAATATTCTGCCGATTTTCCATGGCAGCTTGTTTCTTCTTACTTGTAATAATGGCTGAAGAATTAATGTCGTATGGTTTATACCTAATATCTGAACCAGCACTATTAGCAGGTGATTTAACGGTACTAGGCCTAGAAGAATTACTGTTCGGGAAATGCACATCAGTCACTGACACATGATTATTAGCAACAGCACTAGGATCACCACCAAACACTTGATGTTTTTGCGGTATAGATTTGTAACAAATAGAACACACTTGCACCATACCCTGCGGACTAATAGGGCTAGCTCCAGGAGGCGGCTTTAGTGTTTGTATGAATGGAAAATACGGCTCCTTCTCTGAATTGGGACAACAATACAGCAACCGTATACTACTAGAGGGATATTCCAATGCACAGGTATAACAAATAAAAGTTGTGGTATCTAAGGTGGAACTTTGCCTTTTTCTCAAGGTATAATTTCTCTCCGTATGCGGAACACCTTGAGCTTGAAAAGTCTGCCATTGCTTCAGTAAATGTTGTTGGCAGTCGACGCAAGCCTGCACCCTACCTGCCGAATCGATTGGTCTACTACGACTCGGCCTAGGATGTTCTATCAAACTGGGAAAGAACGGTTTCACAGGGAAATCTGGAAGTTGCTTTGAAGCTACGAAATCCAGACTTCCTCTTTTGAATTCATCTCCGCACACATAACAAACCTCTGTTACGGAATTTTTATCGGGCATGCTGAGGTCAAGAATGTCCGTTCCTGTAGAGGAATTGGAGTTCTGGCTATGATACACAGGAATTGACTGAACAACTGGTTGAGGGTGTGTCAAATCCAAAGCTCCTTCCATAGCCATTTCTTGTTCCTCTCGACTTGGATTTGGAACCTATAATAAAAAAAACAACTATTTAACCAACATATTCACTTGAATAATCTGTTTAAGTAACCTTATAGTGATAATTTCTCCTACGTTATCGTACTTTCAACTTCCAATTTTCCAGAAATATTAATATCAAAATTAGCTAGTGTCTATTCCTAATTTACTCACAGATCAAACGGATACAATCAAGAACATTTTACTGTGTTATTACTAACATGCTTTTGAATAAAAAAAATCCAATCCCATAATTGCTGCAAATATCCAGAGACATGAACTAGTTCTAATTTGCGAACACTGACAACACATGTGTAACGAGCTAACCATTTTATGCTCTTTGCCAATTTACTGAATTTTTTATATCATTGTTGCACATTCTATAGAATGCATCAGTTGAATGTGGCACCACCTGAAGGCGTATATAAACAAATATAATATAAGCCTTACGCAGGCAAATCAATCAATAAATCACTCAATTAATCAATCAATCAATGACCGATATTACCGGTTTTAGAAATGTATGGTCAAATGCAATATACTCTTCATTTTGTATTGGCGAACAGTATAATAATAACGTGGTTTATTCATCTTAAGTTTCACAGAATAATTTATTAAACCATTCAAAATGTAAAAATAGTAAGACATGCAATAAGTTTTTTTTTACCGACCAATCATAAACTCTATTGGCTACAGGGAATGACCAGAGGGCAGAAGTAAAAACCAGGGAGTGACACAAATAATTTAAATGACTACAGTGCCTCCAGAATTAACACAGCAGAAGGTGATAAGAAAAACGCAAAACTCGAAACACTTTAATCGAACGGATATTGTTGACAGAGCACTATTAATTATTATAGTTAAGCAGTCCACAGTATTTACTCAGTGACCAACGATTTAGGAGCAGCAAGAAATATTGGAGAGCAGCCGAGGAGTAAGGCAGGTCATGGAAAAGCATATCGAAAAAGCAGTTAAAGCCAACAAAAGCGACTGACAAAGGCCACCGCTGTTCTCCTTGCTCGTCTGTTCGACTATATATATTGCCTCAACTATCATATAAGAGAATTTTTAAAAATGTGTTTTTTTTATTTTATTTTTTTTAATTTATTTAATCGTCTTATTTATAATATTCTACTTTTGTATCAAGAGTGGTGTCAGAGTAACACACTAATCTTGAATATTGGTAAAACTGAATGTGTGTACTTCTCACAACGAAGATCACCTTCGGAAGATCTCGTCAAAGTGATACCTACTGAAAACTTTTCACCAGTAGTTAAGTTCTTGGGAACTATAATAGACAAGAGCCTTTGCTGGGAAGAGCAAATTAAAAATATTTGCACAAAGATAAACCATGCATACTTCGCATTAAGGCAGTTGAAAGGTATTTTTGATATCAAATCACTATTAAATGTTTATTATGCACTTGCATATTCACATTTATCATATAATATTGTGGCTTGGGGTGCCGCCTCAAGTATAAATCGTGTATTCATCCTGCAGAAAAGGCTTGTCAGGTCATTATTTGATATTGCACCAAGGGATTCCTGTAGGCCTTATTTTAAAAATTATAAAATCCTGACCATCCACAGCATATATATTAAACACCATTAAATTTATTAAGAAAAATTTAACCATGTTCGAAACAAATTCAGACAATCACTCATACGATACCAGACAAGGTCACCTATTAAAAAGTAGAAATCACAATACAAGTTTATATAAAAAATCTCCACACCATGCAGGCATTAAAATGTATAATAAGCTACCGCCAGAAATCAAAGCGATAGATTCAGTAAATAAATTCAATTTTTGTCTGAAAACATTTCTTGCTGTTAACGGTTTTTATTCAGTTGAAGAGTACTTAAACTATGAGCCACAGTGATATTGGAAAATTTTGAAAATTATCTGTGATGATCCTAGATTTTTACCAGTTTGTGATTATATGTTTATTTTATTCATTGTGTATTGTTATTTTATTGTAAAGCTAACTGTAAATTATTTTATTTTATTCTGTATAATTTTAGTGTTGTTGACGTTCATATATATACTATGTATATCTACAGTGATAAATAAATATACTACTATACTATAGTATAGTATATATAGTACTATACTATAGTGATAAATAAATATACTACTATACTATACTATACTACTACTACTATATTACTGTTTTAATGAAATATAACCAAAAAACGGAATAACGCTTTTTTCATTTATTTATTTAAAATTCGAATAATTTTCACAAACATTGAACATAATATATATTTTAATCTATTGGAATAAATTAGAATGTTATCGATCATTTACTTAAATGAACAAATATCTGTATGTACAAATATATTCAATTGTTATTCTAATTTACTTCTTTCTACTAACATTGCTACTGTTAATACAATATCTATGTTCAAAATTTAAACTTTTTCTTTACTCATGATGGCATAAGTTTATCTACACATTACTATTACATTTAATTTAACTATTTTTTACCCCTCAACTTACTCTAGGTGCAGTTTACTAATTCAGACATTATTATCAACTCAGAAATGGTAATTTTTCTATTTATAGAACTGATAGTAGATTTTAAAATAAGATTACTTATAATTACAATTATTTACATCATTATTTTCATGAATTTAGAAATTTTAATAAAAACTCACCAATCATAAAATATAATACATATAGTATATTATGAAATAAACAAACCATATAACCAAAGTAGTAGCGTATATTATGATAGAACTGCTAAAACATAGTGATGTCAAATATAGGTACATTTGAGTATTTAGGGTACCCGGTACCATTCCATTTTAACATTTTTATTTAGGTATGTTCTGACAATACATATCTTATCCTAGGAACTTATGTATTTCATTGTACAGTCTTATTTCAGGCATATATTTGTACATATATATGCTGGGTCGATCTTAGACCAGGGGACCTGAAGATGCGTTTATGATAGAGCTGATTCTAAGGCAAATTCCTAATAGTATATGCGTTAACCTTGCTACGTTTTTCATAAGAAAATTGAAATAATTCCTGATATATCAATTATTAGCTGAGTAATTTGAGAAGTTATATATCAAACACTCAGGGAAAAGAAAGAAAAACCTGCTGTAGATAATGAGTCATCGAATAAAATTGATTTGCGGGTTGTGTAAACTCTTATATGTTCCTATCTATCCATATAAGGTATGTTTATGTCGGCGGGATGTAAAGGAGAGAGAATGAATTTTCCATCGTGTAGGTTGTCTGTCTGTCTTTAATGTCACCGTCTATCGAAGTAGACGGGAAGTCTCTGATGAAGAAGTGTGTACGTCTAGTACCGTCGTCGTGGCGCATGTCAGTTATGTCAGCTGTGATTGCCGATTGCTGAATTCTTGTGACAAAAAATTTTTGAGATGACTTGTCAATGAAATCTCTTATCATTACGGTATCTGTTTGCCTACGCAATTCAGCAATCGGCGTATCGTAGAAGTTTATTCTGCGTCGTTTGTACTGCGAAGCTGAAATTCAATTCCAGGCCTCGGAGGCATATATCATGATTGGTCAATATATTACTTTGTAAAGTAAAAGGTTGTTGGTTGCAGTACAGTCTGCTGCGTCTGTTTATTAAAGGGTAGAGTTTGTTTAATATTGCGTAAGTTCAGATAATTGTCCATATGATATAAGGGGCGAAACTCAGTCTCTTATCTAGGGTTTAGATAGTCTAGATATTTGACCAAGTTGCGCTACTCAACCACATTGTCATTAACTTTGAGTTTTGTAAAATTTTTGATGTTTGTAAATTTTCAGGGGAACGTAATTGTTTCGGTCTTAGTGTCATTTATTTGAAGTATTCAAGGATTCTCGACAGATGGTACCATACCTTCTGAGTGGCCGTTTGTGCATAAAAAGACCCCTCATATAGCACGGTGTCATCTGTGTATAACAGGAAATTAGTTGTAGGGTGAGGGGAGATGTCTGAAGTGTAAAAGTTGTAGACAATGGGTGATAGGATGGCCCTTTGTGGGACGTCCACTGATATGCGTTTTTGAGTGGATAATGTGCTGTTGATGTTTACGGAAGTATAGCGGGCGCCTATGAAACTTCTGATTGAGGTTACAAGGTGTAAAGGTAACTTAAATATTTTATGGAGTTTATAAATGAGTCCATTATGGCAAACAGTGTCATAAGCTTTTTCTATATCCAGGAGCACCAACACAGTGCACTTTTTTTGTTATAGGCTTGCAAAATGTCTAGTACGATCTTACAGAACACCAAATTTGTGTTGTGTCCCTTCCTGAAACCAAATTACTGTATAAGAATTAAGTGTTTTTTATCCACTACCTTTGTAAGGATTCTTAGTATTACCGACTGGGGTTGTGATGGGGTTTATTTGGTTTCAGGATGGGAATTATAATGCTTATTTTCCACACTTTCGGGAAATATTAAAGCCGTATAATAGAATTTACAATGTAAGTGATCTGGCAGATTATTTTTTAGGTAGATTCTTAAGGATTATGTTGCGGATGGTGTCTGAACCAGGAGCTTTCTGGATGGATATGATTTCGGTAGGGATGGTATATTTGGGTATTTTATTTGAGGGAAATGGTACTGTGTCCGGTATTTGTTGTATTTCGTTTGTCACGTCATGTTGGAAGGTCGTGGCGTTTGGCGTTGTTGTGTTTGTCTGTTGTAAGCAGCAAGTTATAATTTCTGCTTTGTCGAAGTTCGTGTTGTGAGTAATAGTATTGGTAATAAGTGTAAGTATCATCGAATAAGGTTTTTTGAGAAGGCAAGATTGAATTTTGTCATTTCAGGCTTCCTTCCTATAATTGGCTAGTCTAGTTTTAATAGTTTCTTGAATATCAAGCATCCTGGCTTGATCTCTGTCTCGCCTGCTGTGTACCCGGTACCAGTACTGGTATATTTATCTAGCACCTTGCTGATGCAGGAGCTATAACCACTCTAGAATATTTTTTCGAAAATTGGCCAGATTATAACAGAACGGCGTAATTGACTTAAATCCAAGCATGTAAATAAACTGATATTCCCTAAATACAACAAATTTTTGTTAAACTATAAATAATAGTAGGGATTTTTGTTAAGTACTGTCTTTTGTTTTTAATTTTGTTTCGGAATGTTATTTTAATTTCGCTTATTTATTTTTGTTAGTACCTTTTATTTATCTTCATTTATTTAATTTTATGTATTAAGACTACAATTTCATGTCCTTGTTATTTATGACGCTTGTGTTCAATAATAATAATAATAAATGAATTTATTGAACCAAAAATGATTCAAGAGGCTATTGTTCGAGGTACTTCTGCCTATTGTTACAATATTAATATAATTTATTATTTTTATTCAATTCTAGTGATTATATATATTTACATATAAAAAAAAAAAATTATGTATATTGTATACCATCTATCGTGTAGATAACATCAACTTGTTCACGTTGTTCACCAGGTAGCCATGATATATTGCAAAGTTCGTAGCCCTCAACCATCCCTTGAAAAACCCACATAGCTCATAGATTATTGACTTATTGAACATGGTGAAAAGTTCATCTGCAAGTATAAATTCTATTACTTTCGGAATACAGGAAATAATTGCGATTCCTCTGTAATTTTCGATGTTGAGATTGTTACCCGATTTAAATATGGGCGTAATGGTAGAGATTTTCCATTCGGTAGGGATAATACCTTTGTCTAAAGATTTTTTAAATAAAATTTTATGAGGTTCCGAGAGTGTAGACGAGCAATTTTTTAGAAGTACAGGTGGTATCACATCCGGCCCGCCATTTTTATTTTTATCAAAGATATAAGTTTGGCTTCAATTTCTTCTGTGGTAAAAAGGTGGTTGCTAAAAGAAAGAATATTGTTATAGTCTATCATGACATTATCAGCAGAGATATTATTATGAACACGGTAACAGGATTGAAAATCCTTAGCAAATGCATCAGCAATGTCTTGAGGATTGTCCAATGACACACCATCATATTCCATGAGTTTCGGTAAGCCGTGTTCCTTTTTAAGAGAATTAATATATGGCCAGTAATATTTAATATTGGTGGGAATCATGAGTTCTGTGTTAGAAACATATAAGAGGTAACACATGTCTATATGGTATTTAGTTTCTTTTCTCACGTTAGAGTATTCGAGATAATCACTCTCAAGCCTGGTTTTTTTATACTTTCTATACAGTTTATTCTTGGTGGCCACAAGTTTCCTTAAGTGAGAGTTGTACCATTTTGGGTACTTGTCATGTATTTTTTAGGAACAAATTGATTAACCCCGATGAAAGTTTATCATAAAACTAAATCGATACATTCATAGATATAGGAAAGACCAATCAGTATTTCTCCAGTAATTGTTTAGTTCTTGAAAGTTTGCTTTATGGATGAGGAATACCTTTTCAATGTGTTTGTTTTTAACGATCTCAATAAGAGCAACATCTATATTAATTTCTAATGGAGGATGATATAAGTCAATTGTACTTAAGGATTCACTGGCCTCCTTGACTGAGACCTCAATATCATCACAGAAAATTAAATCCAACAATCTGCCTTAGTGATTTGGTATATTATTGTGCTGTTGAAGTTCTAGGTGGGAACTATTGTGAATAAGAGTGTCAATGTAGGGGTCAGAAGTATAACTTGGAACAAGAGTATCTTCCTCTAAATTTAGTACCGGGTAGTTACAATATTGACATTACTACTAAAATATGCACTTACCGCCCAAATATGACTTATTAGTGCTGTGTGTTCTTTTGAAATTCCAATATTGCAATTTATAAAAAATGCACGAAATATTCAATTTAATATTATAAATGAATTACTATGAAATTAACAACAAACTACGTCAATCATTCGTACATAAAAAAAATCTCCAAACAATAGAGTTGTATTTGAATTACACCTATAACTACAGATACATAAACAAACAATGTGTTTGTCTAGTAATTAGTGCCATATAAATTAAATAAGAATCAAAAGGTATAAAATCAAATAAAAACTTCATTGTAACATGATAATTAACTCTGGGTAGAGAAATTTACTCTAAATTATAATATAGGGAAAGCAACAAAATATATCAATCAATCCATATTGTCCAGAACAACATTTCTTGTTGACAAAGTACTGTATAAACAGATATATAAAATAGAGAAATATAAATAAACTTGTAAGTAAAATAGATAAAAGTGAAAGAGTAAAGACAACAAAAACAATTAAAAAAAAAACAATACAAAAACTAGTCAAATAGTAACAATTTACAAACCAAAATTAACGTGTGCTTTTGAATATATTACAGTGTGTCTTCAAAAAATTATTTTAAATGATAATAAGGCTTTACAACAAGTTTACTTTCCTGAAATGAGTATACGAAATAAATTATTCAGAAACCTTCCAATACCCAACGTCTTGCCAGACATTGTGAATTTTTCCAGTTGGCCTCCGGTAGTTATTTTTTTTAACGGTAATTTCCATTAATTTTGTTTATAACAGGAAATAACAACTTACAAACACTAATGAATTCTATCACTATCTGGATAATCTGTGGAGGCAAACAATCAACCCCTCTAAATCACAAGTAATTATTTTCAACCATTCACCAAAAAACACATCACACACAATATCGATCAATAACGAAACAATTCACCCCACAAATAGTGCTAAATATCTCGGAATCCAGTTAGACCATACATAAACTTAACCTAAACTCGCAAACAGCTCTTAGAAAGAAGGAAACTATTAGAAGAGTTGGTCACTTTCGCAGTCTTACATATTAAAAGAATGAAATCAGTCTATCGACTTTAATGACAATATACAAATCCATATGTAGACCCATACTTGAGTATCGACATATATTGTTTTTAAATACCAATAAGCCAGCCAAAAAAAACATACAAGTTGGAGAAACCTCTTCATTGAGAAAAATCACCAAAATGAGACATGCAAGAAATTCCCTTCATAATCCCTCCAACAATTAGCTTTACCAGTTAACAATAACAACACCAATCAATACTAGATTAGAAACTCTCTCTTCAAGATTTGCCAGGTCGATATTTAACTTCAACATACAGGCAAAATATAAAGACCCGGAGAAAACCACATGGGAACACATACAAGAATTTTTGTTTTTTTGTAATGAAATATGTATTATAAAGCAATGTAATTAAGGAAAAAAAGAAAAATGTTATAACGGGCAAAGCTAAGATTTAAGGTAAAAAATGTGGCTCATATACGAATAGATTCTGATGATAGTATTCACAATTTCATAGTCTACAGTAAGCAACAATCACGATGGTTTCATACAAAAACACAAAATTAAGTCTTTGTGGCCACACCATTTGGCAAAAATGTTAATTTTGTATATTAAAGGAACATATTTGCATCTACATCACATATTACAAGGTTATAAACTCTGACACTAGTCCAAAATAATGAGAAACGTCACCTTTTAATTCCTAATGAATAATGAACCTTGATTATTAAACTATTTTAATAGGGTTAAGATGTCTAAATATTTAAATATAGAACAGAATAAAGTAATCTACTAGTTTACTCATTTTACACATTACAGGTAGGCAACTTTCTACAGCGCATATTCTTTAAATAACATATTTGACAATTAAATACAATTTAGAGAATTATAATAAATACGTTATTTTATTTCCAGTTAAATTAAAATTTATTATGACTGCAGAATGTTAGTGTTTTATTAATATGTTTATTTACGATCATAATAGGGTATTGCTACTAATTTGGGTAAAATCATATTTGACAATTAATGAATAGAATAGAATAGAATAATTTATTGGTGTCAAATACACAATGTGATGCCATAGTATCCAGTGCCATCCCTAGTCTTATTGAGGCGTAAAAAATTTTGGTGAATATTATGTTTATTCCTTATGTTGTAGGAATGTAAATCATTGCGAAATGAATATTCGTCTAAGTTGTTCTTAACGTAAAGGAGACGTTGTAAAATGTAGGTGCATGGTACGGTAAGTATGTTTAACATTTTAAAATATTCTCTGCAGTCGTCTCTAGGAAATGGAAAATATATGACACGCTTTTTATTTTTTTTAAACACACTGTGGAAAACCCTAAAAATTAAGAAAAATTCAAATTCTTAATATGGCATACTATCTTAACCATGCCATTTGATTACATCGCTGAGTAATACGTATTCCCTTGATTCTGCCATTTCATGCTAGCGCTACACAGTGGGCCATGTTTTCGCCGAAATAATTATCGAAACATTTCTTTACAAACATACCATCCAAACGTTGGCTGATATGGCACTGCTAAACCTAAAAGATGGTGAATTCGAGAACTTCTTTAGGATGTCATCAACTGACTTCGAATTTCTCTTGTGCAAAATAAGTCCCAGTATTTCAAAGCGATTGGCAAAAAGCTATATCGTTTGGCTATTACTTTAAGGTTTCTAGCTACTGGTGCCAGTTATTATAGAAGTTTCCATTACCTATTCAAAATCTCAAGCCAATTATTTTTCGGGTCCCTGATATAGATCTAAAAACTTAAAAGTATTATCGTTGTTGCAAACTGCCATTTTAACCCAACACTAACTACAGGAAAAACATTGATATGCACCCTGTAAGCGGTATTTATGCACCAACGTGTGGACAGGAGTTGGTATCTGACTGAGCAGTAAAATATTTTATTTCTGTACAGACTTCATTGAAAAAAGTATTCTTTGGGTATTTTGCAAGACAACAAATTGCTTATTCGTTACATACATTGTTTAGTCCACGGAAATTGTCAAAAAAACGAAGGAAACCTGGACAAAATTAGTAAAAATCTGAATTTTTGTACAGGCGTTTTTTAAGGTATCCCAAACCCAAAACACAGAATAATAAAACAATCAGAATGGAATCTTTCAGGGAAGGGGAAGTTTCGCGCATTTCTAGGCGCGCATCCAATTCGCCATGTTCCTGGGGTAAAATAACTGATAATCGTGCGCTCTGTACATAGTTGCCAGATGTACAATAATTTCTGATGAACTAGGAATAAATAATTATTGTATAGTTTTGTCACAAAAGCATTAATATTCATGTGGTACATTTTCCAGTAATCAAATGTCTTCAAATTCAATTTCTTGAGAAAGGGGAGGGTTACATGAAAAAAATTATGTACTAAAATTAATAATTTTCATGTACCTTATGGTAATTTCAAAAACTCATCTGGCAACATTACGTATAACCTATTGGTCATAAATTGACAGATATTATTTATTCATTTCGTTTGTTTTGCTGTTTATTTACGTTGATCAATGCCTGACTGCATTTGTTTTGTAATACTCTCATTTAAAACAACTCAATAATATTTTAAAGTAAGATTGACATATCTAATTCACATAATTCGTTCGAACGTGGATACCCAGACGTAGGTATACTATAATGTTTCCACATCGATCTCGTACATCTTCACATTTTTGTGTGCCTAATCAGTCGCGTCAGTAACGTTTTGCACTATAATCATAATATAACATAGTCAATACATATATTCCTTTACACGCATAGTGAAACAATTTAAACACACCGCTCATATGACATAATACTCTATCTAATACTCTGTATAGCTAGGGTATCTTCGTTATTGTATTTTGTTGTATTTTAGAAACAATTTTATATTGAATATTTCATGACGGTGGATTTACTACTATTTAATTAATCATCATTGGCATCAAAATATACAAGATATATTTGTAATTATTACACATCATATATAGGGATAAAGTCAATCATATAGAATAAAAAAAGACATTTATTGTCCCTTGAGATTAACTTCATGACATTGAGTTAAAATAGGCATCTTCAACAGTTTTGTAGAAAAGTATTGTAATATGGTAATTTAAAAATTCCTCTACAGAATGGAAACAATTTTTAGTTACATATGCTTATGCTTTGAGGTTATATTAAAGAATTGTTGAATTGAAAGGGCATTGTTTGACATTATATGACAATTTATATATTTACTGTAAAATAATGCATTTTAATAAAATGGGCTGTTCTTATAAAGTTCATATTGCAAGTCATTCACGCCCTTCGTATCATAATAATTATGATTATTTAAACGCTGTGTAAAGTTGTCAAAATTAGTTTTTAACATGGCATTAGTGTGATTCACTGTTTTTTACAAAATTTAGTACTATAAAATGAGAAATTCAGCACTAACATACAAAGGGAACTTTTAGAAAATTCAGAGACAATTATTTTATAAGGTTTCTTGAGAAAAGTTGAAAATATTCTACAAAATTAAATTACAAATTCCTAAGTGCGGGCCTGGCTACAATAGTACAGAATACGCCCCTGATTATAACCCCAACAAGATGGCCGATTCTGGAGTTAAATTGTATATGGGCAGTGCTGAGAGTTTCCCTTCTGTGTATTCTGTGCCCAAAACCCACAAAAACTCCAATATGACTACCCAAGATATTGAAGGTCCAAGTTTTTTGCAACTATATAGCATCTCATGCTTCGGATGCCCGTGAAAGTAGAGAATTAAATTATCTACGAGTTATTTTTTTATTTTATAGAATGCTAATTACAAGCCATAGAGTATAGTCAGCAAGCACAGAAGCATCATATGTGAAGTGAGCTAGTAGTAGTTATAATCATTATTGATTTCTGAAGGGGCCATCGACATGAGTCTCTCAAACCACTTACAAAAATGTTTATTTATAATAAATATAACTTACACAATAACAATTTAAAACACTAAAGGAGGAGGGTCAATAAGACCCGATTTCAGACCCTTTCTTATTTGAAAAAAAACTTGATAGTGAACATAAATATACCATTTTTAAAAGATTCCAGCCTAAACAAAAACATCCCACCCTCGCCAAGTCATTTTCACCCCTCCCACCCATTTTCATGTTTCTACGCTTCTATGTGAACAACCCTGAACAAAGTGAACAAGTTGACATTATCTATACGGACATGTCTAAAGCCTTTGACAGCGTCTGCCATGAACTTCTATTATGCAAACTGAGATGCATAGGCATCACCGGTTTTACCTGGAATGGATTAAGTCCTACCTACAAGTGAGACAATAAAATGTTAAAATCTGTGATAAACTGTCTAACATAACAAGTGTTACATCAGGCGTTCCTCAAGGCTCCCACATTGGTCCAGTGCTCTTCTTGCTTTCTTTTAATGATGTAATTAATGTACTTTCAACCTGCAAAGTTCTCATACACGCAGACGATCTAAAATTCTATTATGTAATTAAATCTCTCGATGATTGTCTCAAAATTCAAACAGATCTAGAGATAACTTTTAAGCTGGTGACTGAAAAACTACATGTGTGTGAATAGCAACATAAAACGGTCCGTTTCTATAAATGCCAGAATCCTAATTCTATAATTATAATATTAATAACATTATTTTAGAATTCTCTAGCACAATTTGTGACCTTGGCGGTACCTCCGATAAAGACCTCACTTTTATTGAACATATTAACAATGTTAACTTAAAGCTCTGAGACTATTAGGGTTCATTAGAAGACATACACAACGGATAAGCGACCTAACTGCTATAATGACTTTATACCACACATTAGTGCGTAGTATATTAGAATATGGTCTCCACACTATACTTCTCATATATATTGTTTAGAGACTGCAAAATAGATTCACTAAATTTTATGTTTATAAAATGGGTCTGTCATACCAAGCTTTTATTTCTCACATAAGATTAGACATAACGGGTTTAAAGTCCCTAGAAGATCGTAGGAAACTTGCCCTTCTCTATTTTTTACATAAAATAATCAATGATTCTATTAATTGTCCATCTCTCTTGAGTAAAATTAATTTTCATGCTGCTCCATGCAACACCCGCCACAGGAGACTATTTTTTATCAGACCTCATAGGATTAACTATGGACAACAAGCTTTTTGGGATAGAATCGCCGCCAACTTTAATGACAATTTCGCTGCATATAATCTGTTTGGCACCAGCTTAAATGGCCTTAAAAAAGCTGTCATGAGACATTAAATAAATTCACTCGTACAGAGCGCTGTAAGTGTGAGGTAAGCGGAGTGAGTGATGCTTGTAGTGGGCCAGTAACAAGCAGCAGATGTATTTCAAGCCATAAGAACGACTCGGGAGTGTACTTAAGGTGATAAATAAGGTACGATACAACATAAAAGCGTAGAAACATGAAAATGGGTGGGAGGGATGAAAATGACTTGGAGAGGGTGGGATGTCTTTGTTTAGGCTGGTATCTTTTTAAAAGGGCATATTTATGTTCACAATTAAGTTTCCAATGATTTTCTTTTAAATAGGAAGGGGGCTAAAATCGGGCCTTATTGACCCTCCATCTTTATGCATATAACGTGTCTCACCTCTCGTCTACACGCACAATTGCCTGTTATATAATTAAGAATTTAACATAGCTATTTATATAATTAAACTATGTGATAATTTAAGACTTTTTGTAACTTAATATTATGAAGTAAATAGTCATTTTAAATAATAAAAAAAACACTGGAGTTATGGAATATAAAAATATCTAAAAGAGCTTTATTTACAAAAAACTGCGAAGGGTATCCTATAGAATGTGCAACAATTACATAAAAAGTGCAGTAAATCGGCGAAGATTACAATAGTTAGCTCGTTTTTATGCTTGGGATCGCTTCGGCTCTTCTTATTATTTTTGAAATTAAATATACATACCATCCAAATGCACTTTTCACTAAATTTAATATAAACACAAAAGAATTGAATTTAATATGATACGTAACATGTACAACGCATATCCACCATATTGAGTTGTTATAAAACATCAAAAATTACCATTAATAGTAATTAAAATTAAAGGCGGGAGTATATTAAAGTAGCTGAAAGCGATCATAGATTGGAGCTACAAAACGTCAACGCACCCATTACATTATATTGTGCATCTCAGAGCGTTTATATAAGATATTCTGTAACGCACTACATATTGGTGGACTGTTTTAAGCTTTACCACCAGCAAAGCCTTGAGTGGTGTAGAAAATGGCCCGCTCTGCGCTGCACAATAGATTGGCAATACGCTACCCGGCCTAAGGTACCTGATATGTAAATTTCAAGTGATGCCCGATACCCGGCATTTACAAAAATCACTACCCGGTGCATCCCTGATTTGTTGTTATGCTTTAATATTTGTCGATAAGGTGATATAATTTCTATTCATTATTATTGCCATTAAACAAACAATATTCGGTGGTTTATTTGTTGTTATCTTCTTGCTGGACAGTTGTTTTGATGACTCATTTCTTTTTGTTATTGCCACAAGTGGAGAAAGAAATTATTACATCTGTAATGTTTTTTTTGGGGATCCCTTCTTACACAAGAATTAGAGATGATGCGATCTTTGGTATATTAATTACTATCCATAAACCTGCTAAGCCCGTTTGCCAATCAATTTGCGGTTAAAATGCAACCAAAAAAATATAGCTCTACTTTCTCAAACCGTAGTCAAATCGTTTTATGCTCAAAATTAAATTAATTACAAATATATTTTACCTGAGTTGGTCTGGAAGCAACCTTCGTCTTAATATTTTCATCTCTTTGACTGGATGGTCTTGTCACGACATTTCCTACACCCTCGTTGTTCAGTCCGAGAACCTGAGCAACATACTCTCCCTGAAGTCCCATATCAGCTCCCGTGTAAGGACCATTGTCTACTCGTTTTAACCAATATAGTCTCTCCGAATGGGGACGAGACGTGATCTCATAAGAATCCCACTGCTGCAGCAGAAGAGTGTAGCAGAGGTAACAGGAGGAGACCGCAAAGTCGCTTTTAGATTTATAACCGGCTGGAGGTTCGTGAGATTCCAGGAAAGGGAAATATGGCTCCTTAGGTTTGTTAGATATGGGCTTTATGTTTAAATAGTAGGGCTGGGAGTGATTTCGACTTCCACATACAAAACACACTTCAGAAATATCTGACGATTGACTTTTTGAAACTGGAGGAACATCTAACGGTGACTCTCTTTTCACTTGCACTTTATCCATTGTCTGCATGGCAAACCTGTAATGAAAAGATAAATTTATTATATAAAACATTATATACTTATCAGCTTATAGGTATAATATACTAAAATAAAATAATTTGTTTATTTTTACATGTACATAGTTGTAGTCAAATTAAAAAAATACAAAACGTGATCGTATATAAAGCATTAATACAATATTAACTAAAAATAACTAATGTATGTGAAATAGTATTTGTCACTAGGTATATAAAGTATGTTCCGATTTTGAACAAGACAATTCCTTATTTTAGAAAAAAAAAATCCAGGGTTACTGCACCCCTGGATTAATAAAATATTTGTATCTTCTTATCCATGCGCGGAGTGGTGTCGTCCAAAATGCAACGCAGGAGAAAATTTTCTTTTCAGGATCAAACGATTTGAATTAAAAGTTAGGAAATAACCCAAGTAACAATTTAAATGCTTTTTAGATTTATTTAGGTTTTATTGGTGTTTTATAATGACGGTCTCATGAACCACTGATTAATGCCAGATGTATTAAATGCCAAATGCACTTAAGATAGTTTTGCCTTAAAGAAAGTTTTAAAAAGGCCTTCAAGAACTTACATTAAAACTAAATTATCTTTTAGTCTTTATTGGCTTATGATGACTTATCAAGATATTTGTCAAGCTTTCTATAAAACTTTAGCTGTTAAGTTCAAGTTAAGAAGATCAGGTTTTATAGAGATTAAGCAAATGTTATGGTTTTATCATTGCTTTATGAAATTTATTTGAGGTGGTTGTTAACGCTGGGCTATAAATCTAATATGCTTTGAAATAATTAAGTTTCAGGTCGAACCTTCATAAAACCAACTGCTTGCTAGAGTTTTAATGAAACAAACAAATATCTATAATAAATCAGTCTCAAACATAAAAGGATTTGATTTACTTTTGCACAGACTACAATGTTTTAAAATAGGTAGTTTTAAAACTGTGATAAGATATATACATATTCGTCATTTTGTGACATTTAGTGGACATATACCAAATAGCATCTCGGCAAACTGACTTTTTAGGTTATATTATTCGAGCATCATAAATTCCAAATTTCTTCAAAGAATGTTTCAAAAGAAACCAAAAATCCTGAACTTATATGTAAGTCAAGCTATTTTTACTAACGAATATTCACAATAATCGATACGACTGCATATGCGATATTAGAGGTTCATTACAAACACCAGTTTTCATTAAGCTTGTGCTAGTATTGTTAAAGATTTTCTTGTTGTACTTTTGACAAAGCTTGCGATTTCCTATGTCTTCTGACATTAATTTCATCTTTTAAAGATATTTTGGCCTAGTGTGGATTAATATCTTGCATTCGCAAAGTATAAGTTCCGCTATTTCTATCTCAATATCTGTATCTATCATTTTTTACCTTGCCAAAATTCTTAAGACGATACCTCAAGGTCTGTCATCAGCCTTATGTCAGAGTTTTGAAGTTTGCGAAACCTTGTGACATTTTATGTCACATAAGTTATGAACTTTTTCGTTTGTCTTTGGCCTGATGTATTCCTCCAGGGGAACTTCTGGTATGCATATCTTGGATAAGCCACAAAACAGTTCAGGTCCAAAAAATTGAGCTCTAACATCTTCTGTTGTAAAGCTACCAGCTATTTCATTGCCTTTTTCGCCCTCATACCCTGGCATCAACCTCAAGGTACCCTTGTTGCTTCCGGTATTGTCTGTACTCTCACGCAATTTTACATTCGAAGGTATAAGACCGAGAGCCTTTAATGCTGCATGGCTGTCTGCACTTTGTCGTCCAACTGCTCTTGTTTATGCGATTCTGGGCACATAGATCTACAGCAAAAATTTATGTTTTAGCTTTACGATTTCTCCAACTTTACTCATGTTAATTTTTCTATAGTTTTTAGCTGTATATGAATCACGCTTAGGTCACCATGGGTCTGACAACCGAAAGATAGAACCACTATATTATTTTCGGTACATAATTTTTTCTAGATGTGAATTCTAGGTAAGTGACTGAACCAGGATAACTTCTAGATATTTAACTTCACTAGAAATATTCAGTAATGTTCCATCCAACGTACAATTTTTTTTTTTATTTTGTAAATGTAACAATAACTGTTTTACTCACATTGACACTAAGCTCCTTTTTTAAAGTAATTTACATCAAATCTGAAATCATAAACTCATGTTTACGTAATACCATAAGGATCAGGTCATTACCGTATCCTTGGTTTGTTTGGAACACACCGCTATTTTATCGAATATGATTACCTGTTGTTCTTGATAACAAATCAATTGTGGTTCATTAATATGGCAACCCGTTACTAAAAACCCCTATCAAAACAGCGAGCTTTATCACCGGGAAACTCTATAGATTATGGAATTCTAAGACACTTTTTCATACGACAAAAGTTCAAAAAACGATACAACTTTCCGTCTGTAGAAAAAAATGTCATAATTTTTATATCCAGACGAGGCAGTTCTCGTTAAAAATAATGAACAAGACATGAATTAATCGAGATCTGCCATTTTTCATTGACTTAGATTCCAATAATATCAATCAAACTTGTATCAAATTGGAGACTAAAATTAACAAAGCAGAGAGGCTAAAACTTTTTTCTCTTTATAGAGTGGGGTGTATAAAACGATAAGAGAATGCGAACTGCCGTTTTCCCTTGGCCATACTGCGTAAAATCGAATGGAGTCGCGTATACATTTGGCTTGCTGGCACGGCGGCACGCGGATTATGGAGAATGGCTTCGTTGCCATATGGCAACGAGGTGAAGCATACCACTCCACCACACTCACTCAGTCCACTCAGTTATGACTCATGTTCATTGCCACCTTGTCAATCAGAGCTCCGACAGCATCTATTGCGCACTAGATACATTGTCAGGTATGGGCTGGGGCTCATCTGTGTCAACCGAGCAATCTGACACCGACAAATGCTGGATCCGAGGAAGATGGAAGATTGGCATTCAAATGGCTCGAGAATGACCAATTTCCCTTCTATGCTGATCTTATCTATACCAGGACTTTTCACAGGTGAGCTCAATTATACGCTATGTATCTCTTGTGGCCATGTCATTAAGGTTGAGTTTCTTATTTATTTTAGACCAAGGTGAAGAAGAAGAGGAACACGAAGAAAACAATGAGATATATATGAGCAAAAGCTCATCAGATGACAATGAATTAAATGTTTGAAGCTATAATAATAAACCTGACAATTTCAATCCTTCTATCATTACTGTATGTCCGGAACTTTGAATTTCAATTCCAATTCCATTTAAACAAATTCTCTAAGAGCTTGTGCTTACAAACAGCCTTAATTTGCTTTTTTTTTTTGTCGGGGTGGAAACAATTTTTCTCAAATGTGAACTGAGAAAAAGTTCAGTTCATATTTTCTTTGTCTTCTTAATGATATTTAGAATAGCCTGAAGTGGAGAACTGCCTCGCCGCGATGACTTTATCAGCTGTCAAAATTAAGCAATATGCAAATGTAATCACTCGTAACTGAACTAGCAAAAAGTTCTGTTCGAATTTTTTTGTGGTCAAGAGACTTCGAAACTACTCGATAATGAGCAGAACTGCCTCGCTGCGAATTTTGACTGGTGGCTATTTGTCATTGTTTTGGACTTTGTAACTCAGCGGATCAGTCAAAAGGACAGTTCTCAATTTTTCCTCATCATATTTACTTCGACAAGAAGACAAAAAAAACTGCCTTGCTGCGAAGATCAAGATGACCGATTTCTCTTTACATGTTCAAAGCTAGATTTGAACCCTTTAGGACAGGCAAAACGTTCCGTCACCCTAAAATTTTCGTTTCAGCTCTCCCAGAACCGAAGAGAAACGCTAGAATTATTTTCGGCTAAAGTAACTCAAAAATCTTCGGAGCGGGCTGCCGTGCTATATGCACGATGAGTCTCCAGTACATTTTAACTAGACAACATGACAATACAGGGTGTAATTAGTTTCATGTCATTAAAAAATACTGGTGGTAGGGAACGACAAGACAAACAAAAAAACCTTATATAACATGGGGTCTAAAGCTCATAGTTTTGGAGAAAAAGAAATAAACAAAAATTTCGCAAATTTTCAATAAAATCTTTTGAGAACTACTGGAATATTGAGATAGGTTTAGATCGTCGCGCGTGTCTTTGCCTATGGTACTCAATATTTGTGTAGATAGCTATAAAATGTCGGCGGTCTTTAGCGATGCGGTAAATAAGATGAAAGACGTCGACGTTTTCTGAGTGTTTAGTAGATCTGATCTGAAGAAAACTATACTCTGACTCTCCCGTGTGCAATATTTTAGTTACTGTGGGTGTTTCGTTATGTACACACGTCCAACCCGCCGTTCGTTGTTTTTGTTATTTTTGAATTTCGGGTCACTGTGTATTTATAGTGAAGATTTATTTTATTAACTCTACCGTTCAAGTCGTTAAATTCTTGATTACGTACAGACACAACTTACTTGTTCGTTCTTTTTGTATTCCGTTCTGGATTTTGGACCACGTTTTTCTTTTATTTTTCTTTATTGACAACGTTAGTTGATAGTTTATTGTTTAGTGTTGAACGGAGTACGTATGTCCTTAATTCGACGTACCGAACTGTGTATTGATGCAGATGCAGAGATTTCGAATAATTTACTTAGGTAGTAAGCTTTTAACCCAGAACACTCATTTATGTTACAAACGTTAATAAATCACATTTAAATATTCTAAATTATAAACATTAATCCAATATTTTGTTCCAAATTAAAAGACACACATGTAAAGAAATGCTCTGTTTAAACTTCTATGGCCATTATTTGCTTGCAGTTGTGCAGGAAAAGATAACGAATTATTTACCTCTTTATAATTGCCTCAGTTCGGTTGAGGCGGTATATCAAAGGCGGTCGATGATCCAAGGCCTTTGCACTTTTTTATGACAATTTAAAAGTTGTATAATTGGGAACTACAAGTCCATTGACCAAGAAAAGCAGTGGTTCTCAATTATTTTCTACATTAATATTAAAAAAATATTTAAAATGTAGACCTAAGTCAGTTTTTTTCAAAGTGCCCCTAGAGGGAAAAGCCATAAAGGTTTTTTGTTTGTCTAGTTGGTCCCCATTACCAGATAAAATGTTGAATTACCTTCTATGGAGACATGAATAAACAGTAGGTAACGTACCGTATATAAAATTTCAATATGTTAACAAATCAATGGATTTTCAAAATGTAGGTAACTAAATATATTTTTTTTGTTTTAAATTGAACACTAACTTGGAAACTAAATCGTTTAGGATATGTGTTCTTAAGATCTCTTCATTCTAAAATAAGTCAAAGAGTTGCTCACTTCAACACCAGAATGTTTTTAGGTACCGCCCTGTATATTGGACAAACCATTCAATGCTTAAAATAGAGAATTCAATAGCAGAAATATTTTATCATTTCATAATATTTCATCATACATAAAAACCTTATCACAATAAACGACACCTGGATATTCTTTTAAACAAAAATTAAATAAGTAACATGATAACAACCCATCAGAAAAGTTGGAAGTATACAACTGATACAAAATGATTCCAAAAGTATACATTTTAGGGATTATTAGCAGTTGCAACAATAATATTAATTTTATACAATAATCTGGAAAAAAGTGCCACACTCTGTAATATTTACAATATCAATCATATATTTATTTACATCATACATTGAAAAGTGAGATAATCATCGCCAAAAAGTTCGCAATTGTGGGATAAAAACCATACAAATTTATAAATATAGTTAATATATCAAAATCCCTATGTATACGGGGAGGTGATTGTAACATATTAGCATTCAATTAACTCTTAGAAATATTGAAAATAATTCTGTAACTTGCTGTTCTTATACTTACTTATTCAATATTGCATGTACAATAATTAATCTATTTACTTGGTTAACAGTGGAAATTTATAAAATTAAATACTCAGATAGGTACTTGACTTATCTCTAGACAGTGTTTATTTTGCAAGGTACATATTAAATCATCAATAAATACGAATTTCTAGCTGCCAGGTAATTTTCGTACTGGTAAATACTAGTAAAATATATTACTTGAAAAATAAATACATTAGAACCATTTTATATTGTTTACACCAATTATGATGTAGAATAAATTATATTATTATCGTTTACTATAAATGAATGAAGTACCACTATAATTTATATTTAGTTTGCAATTTAATTTAATAATTTCTATATACCTTTAACATTGCATTCTTCTTGCGATTCGCGTTGTTTTGTCGTTTTTTGATTGGTCATTATAATATATCAAGTTTCTTATTATACTCTGCAAATAGAAAACAGAGTATATTGCAATTTTTAGAAATGATTTTTTTTTTGCTAATTAATAGTATTCTAGGAGTGTCTCAGAGGCAACCTCTTTATTATAACATTAGTTTATCAGTGATTCTAATAAAACATACAGGGTGTCCCAGCTCTATTTAGACACGCACTATCTGGAAAACGGCGAGACCTAGAAAGAAATATTAAATGGAAAAGTTACTCTGTTTAAAAAGATGCATTTAATCATTTTATTTTGAAATGTGTCTTAAAAAGGCGATAAATTATGCAACTTTGCTTTTTCAAATCGAACATCCTGTATATTCTTACATTTTTGAATTCTCCTTTTATTTCCGAACAAATTTTATTCACCATGTCCTAGATCTATCATTAACCATTGTTGAGATATTAGCAGTTTAAATTTTTAATACATGTTTTACCAACATTTTTTATTAACGTAATCATAAGGAATAATACAATACAAAAACCAGTAAGTATCATGATCATTATAAAAGATGCCCAAATTATCGGCCATATTTTATTTGACAACTCATACCTCAAAAAAAAAGAAAGGAAAAAAAAGAAAGAAAAAAAAGAAAGAAAAAAAAAGAAAGGAAAAAAAAGAAGGCGAAAAAAAGAAAGGAAAAAAAAAGGAATATGTAATACCGAACTAAGAACTTGTTATGATGGTTAACGATTGGTGTTAAATGTTTATTAAAGCCAAGTATGTAAATATTTGACCGAGAATGCTACGAGTACAGCAGAGGGGAAAAATGTTGGATTAGCAAAGTAGTAATGACATTTGTCTTAATTCGGTGACATTGGTTAAAGGGAAACCCAAAGGCAAAAAATCGGTAAAGGTATTTACACAGAACTTCCCTCGTTCATGGCAGTCTCTCTAAAAAAATAATAATTACGAAATGACATTGAGAATAATAATCGGAGTAGAGTTATTGCTATTATTACAAAGAAAACTTGATAAGTTTTGGTCAAAAAAATATACAGATTGCTCATCCAACAGCAAAAGTTCAATACTAAATAGCAGGTGCCACATATGGCAGGCTTGCGCAAATACCTTTACAAATGTCCACCATGACTGAATTATTTCTTGGGATGACCACCCTGTACATTTTTCAATAAAAGTATAATAGGTGCATATGCCAGATGTTATTGCCATCTGTCACATTTTCAATCCAACATTCACGTAATGGAGTGGAAGTATAGTGGTGGTTAAAAAATTTCATTTTTTTAAAATTTTTCAAAAGATGGTAAAATAATTTTCAAATTTTTTGCTTCTGAAATAGGTTTAAAATGTCAAAGGTAGAAATTTTAAATTAGAGCACAAAGGAAAGTTTCCTTCTGTTCTATAGTAGTGCTAAAAAAAGTTTAAAAATTAAAAATGATGTATTTTTAAAATAGGTTTAGAATGCTATGAAACGTGAAAATTTTAAATTTGAGCAAATAAAAAAAAATTCGATCTATTTTAGTGGTAGTAAACTTTTTGAAAAATGTTGGTGAAAAAAAATTTCAAATTTTTTTTTCTGAAATACCTAGATTTAGAATGTCATTTAAATTTGAGCATTCTGGTGTTAAATTTTTTTCCAAACTGGTAACAAAATGTTGCAAATTTTTTTTTCCGAAATTGGTTTGGAATATCATGAAACATGGAAATTTTAAATTTGAGCAAAAAAAATTTTTTCGTCTGTTCTGTAGTAGTGATACATAAATGGATTAAAAATGTTTTCAAATTTTTTAAAAAATTCTTCAAAAACATTTTTAAATTTGTTTGAATAGTTTTAGAATGTCATGGAAACGTGGATAGTTAAAATCTGAACAAAGAAAGAAAAATTCTATTTTAGTGATAAAATTTCAAAAAACTTTTTTTTTTAATCAGGCTTAGAATGCCATGAAACGTGAAAATTTTAAATTTGAAGAAAGAAAAAAAAATTCATTTTAGTAGTAAAAATTTTTTCAAAAATATTGGTGAAAAAAATTTTCAAATTTTTTTTTCCTGAAATAGGTTAAGCGTGTCATGAAACGTAGAAATGTTAAATTTGAGCAAAAACAAATTTTTTTCATCTTGGTAAAAATTTTTTCAAAAATGTGAAAAAAATTTTCAAAAAATTTTTTTTCCTGAAACAGGATTAGCGCGTCATGAAACGTGGAAATTTTAAATTTGAGCAAAAAAAAATTTTTTTCAACTTGGTAAAAATTTTTTCAAAAATGTTTGAAAAAAATTTTCAAAATCTTTTTTTTCCTGAAATAGGTTTAGCGCGTCATGAAACGTGGAAATTTTAAATTTGAGCAAAAAAAAATTTTTTTCATCTTGGTAAAAATTTTTTCAAAAATGTTTGAAAAAAATTTTCAAAAAATTTTTTTTCCTGAAACAGGTTTAGCGCGTCATGAAACGTGGAAATTTTAAATTTGAGCAAAAAAAAATTTTTTTCACTATTTATTCCGTTTAGACGGTCCACCCTGTATATTTTTCAGGGAAAATTCTACCAGTTCTTCGCTGACAGTAGGGTTAACTACCTACCAAATTTGACTGCTCTCAGTCAAGTAGTTTTTTAGTAAATACACCAACAGACAGACAGACAGACAGACAGACAGACAGACAGACAGACAGACAGACTGACGGAATTGAAAAACCTATATTTTCGGAATCTACGTGTTCTGAAACGTCAGAATCCGAAAAAATCTCGGAGGGTGATTTTTTCTCGAATACAATACTTCCCTTCGGTATGCGAGGGAAGTAAAAAAAAATCTTGCAGTGGCCAACTGTCAAATGTCATTTTTGACATCGAAATTGGAATCAGCGACCATAAAAACCCCGTTATATATTCTACAAAACATTTTATCAAAAATACGGCAATACACTGTTATCGACAAGATCCCGAAAAATCGACTTTGCACCCCCGATATCTGAAAAACTGTCCATTTTCCGACCTTGTGGCCACGAGAGCTTTTGATCAGGAGCCTGAGTTAAACAACATATATCGATTCCAGTGAATTTCACCGGGGGCCACTTCCCATACGAAATGGGCTCCCCCTTTGCACCCCGATACCTAGAAAACTGTCCATTTTCCGACCTCGTTCCCATGAGAACTTTTGATCAGGAGCTCGAGAGGAACAACATATTTCTATTCCAGCAAATAGGGCTATTTCATGTTAAAGAGTTACCAAGTGACATAAAAAATTCCATACCTATTAACCATTTTTCAAATGAGTGTATAAAATATGTAAGGAAAATACCTATATAAAACAAATGAAATGTGCAGTTATATTATATTCAGTATTTTGTTATTTAAATAGTACTAAGGCCGCTTCATAATTTGACTTGTTTGATTATTAATCAAGGATTTTATTTTTGTATATATTCTTTTGTTAGACGTAAGATGTGAAACTATATAGCTTTCATTAGCTAAATAAACGAATTATTATTATATTTTTTAGAAAAACTTAAAAATATTTATCAATTTGAATAGTAGAATATACAAGAATAGTATTGGTAAATACTTTATTATTTGTTACTTATTCATAAATCAATGAGAAGTATCATCAATAATTTCAAATTTTATTAACTTCTGACGTCTCGGTTTACAACTAAATCTAGGAATATTTGTTTTTGTTAAGATTCCTCACTGGCAACATAAAAGAAATAGAAGAAGAGTCACACGTATGACAGTTTGCTTTGTGTTTATTATTGTACTTTGTGTTAGTTCATCATTTTTTACTAATTATCACATTATGGAGCCTAATTTCGTTAAAGCTAGCACTGAAAATTTACCTGAAGTGAACTATGTTATGATTCAGGAGTTCTTTGAGAAAAATATGGACTATTTCAGTGTCGAGTTTAAGAGCGTGAAAAATGTGAGGTTAGTTTTCTTGATATTAGAAATAAAACATATCTATTAATGATACTTGATAAACTCGTAATATGTATATACATATGTATATTATTATATAAAATACTTTTTGTAGTCCATTTCTGTAGTAAAATTATAATATTTGAATATAATTAAAATGAGTATAAACATTTTCTTGGGGTAAAAGCTTACCTGATGTTTTTAACAATACTTGTAAAATTATATCACTTAACGATGCAAAACTAAAACAACTGATTTTATATAACTCCATACACGTCTTAAAAATTAACAAACCGAAACAAAATCGCAAAACAAACAAAACACCAGAAAAAACTAACCTAACTACTACACTGCTACTTTAGCTCTCAGTTTTTCTTAGTGAAGTTTTAAATTCAGTGCTGCCACACAGATATTTGATCTACGCTATACCGTGCATGCGAAAACATGCACGTCACGATTGTTGGTGGGAACTAATATTTTCAAATTACAAACTGAATTTAAAAATACGTAGCCTTAAAAAAAAAGTTTTTTTTCCAAATATATTGAATTTTGAAGTGTTCCTGATTGTACAGTTAACATAAACATAAATTGTGAAATAACCCCATTAGCCGGACCATTTTCCATAAGGTTATAGCGGGGCACTTTCTACCCGTTTGCGGCACGGGTTACTGTTCTTCGAATTATCCGAAACTTTGATATAAATTATTCCTCGTATAATGGAATATTTTCGTGGGGTGAGATGAAAAAAATTCGCAAATAAAATTCACCCCCTATAGAGATGGACCACCCTAATATACAAGGTGGTTCAAAATTGTCTCCCACGGAAGCGATAATACAGAAAGCGAGGACGAGGAGGACTATGACAGGTAGACAGAGCCAAGTCAACCTGAGAAACAAGCTCACTCTTATCAGGACCCTCATTGCACCTATTCTGACCTACGCCTCTGTTGCCTGGGGATACCAAGCAGCCACCCACCTGAAGAAGATACAGGCTGTGGAAAATGTCGCACCCAGGTGCGCCGTGGATGCACCATGGTTTGTCGAAGCTCCGAGGCCCAAGAGGCCGAAGCTCCAGATCTTGGATAATGGGTAAGTATAACTTAACCGTTTTTCTGTTTCAGTCCGATCTTCAAGCCACGCCGCAAAGAGACAATGACCAAAAACACCCAAATCACCCGATCCCAGGGGTACCAAGAAAACAACCAGCTCGGTATCCTTACACTAGTCCGTGCCGATCTCTGGCGTTAAAACAAGCGTCTCAGGCCGAACAAAATCCTGAACTACACAGTTCACACTTCATTCCGACGAAATCGGAGCACATGATGCTAATTGGCACCCTGGGCTTCCGACAAGTCAACACCCCTCAAACTCCACCAAACTCCGAGAGGGGTCGGTAACAGTCGTTCTCTCTCACGGCAGACTAAAGACGCTCCCGAGAGCCAACATGCCAGCAAAGAAAGAAGTCCAAGACAGAAGAGCGCCAGAAAAAACAACCCAGCTGGCAGGGTCCAACAGCCCGGACCAGGGGAGGTCTGCCAACATTGCCTACTCCGTCCGCATTTGCGCGGGGGATGGGTGAAAAATCAGTCCCACCCCTTACGAGGCCGGTCCAGGTCTACAGCGATGATTGGAGCAAAGAGCTCAAACTCGACCCCTAATCATTCGAGACCGTCATCTTTAGTCAAGAATATTGGCGACTTGTTAAATTCTGTTACCAAATTTAACATCAGTCCTCTGCCTAAAATCATAATCTGATTCTTTGCCACTAGATGACACTAGAACTAGCAAATATCGACACAGAAAACAAAGCATTCTATATTTTCCATTCAGTAAACAACTATTCAAAATACTGCAGTGTTTTTGTGTTATAAATAAATATATATAATAAATTACACAGTGTCACACAACAGAAATCAGTCCTCTAGCAAGTATTATTTAATTACATAATATGAATCCTGTTTGAGATCTTGTTTATGAAATAAATCAGCTCTCTTAATACCTTCTAGAAAAGTGAGGTTACAGAGTTATCACATGTTTTAGTTTGAGAGGAAAACACTTAAATTCTCCATTTCTCTGGGGCGAGTCCTCTGGCAGTAATCAAATCTATGAATTGTGAAGACCTTAAAAGCTATTATTTTTTAATTTGAAAAAATTATTACTAAATTTCTTCAACATAAAGGTAGAACCCTACATCAGTATAACATATTATCCTCAAAAAAAGAAGCCCTTAAGTATAATGAAGTGATGCGCCACATGGACTTCAGTGAAAATTATTGTTTGAAATATGCCCCAGGCATTTCATTTTAATGGCTCAGAGCTACAGCACAATGCATCTGCAATTTGGGCTCATCTTAGCCCAATCTTGCATTATATTTCTGACAGTTTATGTGAAGATATTCTTATTTTTGTAGTGACAGTCCAGCAAAAACCATGTTTTACTTCTTAGCAAATAAACTTCACAAATTGTTTCAACAAATTCAGGCATTTTCTTTCAATTATTTAGAGGCTGGGTATGGAAGGGAGCTTCAGATGGTTTTGGAGGGGTCACGAAGAGAACTGACAATAGGCTTGTGGCTGAGGGAAAAGGTATATCAACTTTTGATGCTCTTTTAAACAGTTTGAAGGAAAATACACAGAACGTGACATACTTCGCTATAAACAAATCAGATATTAAAAATATTGAGCTTATGATTGAAAATGAAAACATAATGCCTTTTGTTGGAACTATGAAAGTGCAACAAGTTATAATGAACAATTATGCCTAAGGAATTTTACATTTTCAATTATTAAGTTCTTTTGGAGCTAAAGACTCCCAATACTTATTAGGCAAATTAAATTATTCGGATCAAAAAGAACTAAATGAATATGAGTAATTCAGTAATTCCAAAGATAAGTGATGACGGTAAGGTAAAACTGATGTATTTGAAAGTGTGTGTGAATTTCACAATTCCCAAACTTTCAAAGCTAATAAAAATGACATTTCATATATGTTGTATGAGTAAATAATATTGTTATGCATTACACCCCCTATGATACGCCTATGCCTAATAGTGACTGGAAACTTGTAGAAAGAGATAGAGTTTTCTGGAATGTGGTGCAAGAAGATTCTTGATTGTGTTCTAGATAACTCTGGAGGCAATTTTGGAGTATATAAGGCGAGGTTCCCGGCGCAGGAAATAGTTTTTATTATTGGAGAAGTTTTATAAAAGTGAAGAAGTTGAAAAATTAAAAGTGAGGTTAACAAAGAAGTATTGTATATCAGTAAATTATTAAATAAAGCGTTAGTGGTTTACACCTTGTTAAAATTATTTAGAACCCACGTATTCATACAGGGTGTTTCCTAAAGGGTGAAAACAAGTAACAATATCAACTTTTCAGCGTCCTTCAATTTTAGTTCAAGGATGCTAAATTTATTACAAATTTCAAAGTACAATTGATGTTTGAGGACAGGCCTGAATAAATAATATGTGTGCTTTTTGGAGTTTTGTGTTTAGTTTTTATTTCCACAAACAATTTAAGAAAATGTCATTCCTCTGTTCGTAAATCATTCCTCTGCATGCATTTTTTTAAAAATCTGTGTTAAATCCAACAATATAAAAAATCAAATGTGATCCATAAGTACAACTTCCATTTTGTTAAGTATTCTAATAAAATTTTATAATTAGAACATTTTTTTTTTGTTTTTAGTATTTAAAACCGAAGCTTTCAAAAAATAGTTTTTGTGGAGAATCACCCATACTCCTTAAAGGGGGGATAATAAATTTCAGTTTTTCTACAATATCTTCAGACTCCCTTTATCAAATTCATATTTTAAACTTAGTCCTAGGCTATCTGGACACTAGTTTACATGGGATCAGTCAAACCCTCTCTTCTATTTAAGGTGTTGTTTTAGGGGGTGATTGTCTATATTTTCTTCATAACTTTTTAGTTTTTTTCAAATTTCTTGAAATTATCGTAAAAAAATAATTTTCAGATCATTACAAATAAAAAAGGTACTTGTTCTTATTGCACTTCGATAAACCACGTCATTCTAGTAATTTGTGTTTAAAAAACAACGTGAATTTACAACATTTCATCAATAAATTCTTGAATACTTTGAAATATTACCTTGACATTTCTGTTATTTATTAGACTTTGATTCTTTTCTTTGAAATATTCCAGTTTAATTGTTAATATTATTTAAACATTAGTGATTACACGTTCTCTGAATTAAATGGCGATATGTATTATGACTTTTTGGAAAACACCTTGCGTGAAATATTAGGTAGGCAATATTTCTTTACGAAAAAGAAATATGTTTTTTATGCAGGACGACGCAACACCGCATTATACAAGAACATGGTTACACAACCACTATCCTAATAGATGGATTGGCCGGGTTGCAGATGCACTGATTAAGTGGACTGCTCGGTCTCCTGACCTAACTCCCCTTGATTTTACTGTGTGGAGTTATCTAAAATCACGAGTTTATAATACTCAAATTGACACAATTGAACCAATGAGAGAAAAAATCGATCAAGAGTTTACAATGCTACAGAAAGATGAAGGAATTTTACAGGGTGTTCAACGTTCCTTAAAAAAAATACTTAGACTGTGCATAAGGGAACATGGAGGACATTTCGAACAATTTTTGTAATTGATAATTAGCTATTTTCTACGTTTAATATTTCAAAGCATTCTTTATGTGTAAAACAATTTTTTAATAAAATATTGTAAATGCAATGTGCATTTACAACATTTTACTAAAAAATATTTAAAACACAAATTACTCGAGAACGGCTTGGTTTATCGAAATGCAATAAGAATACACGGCTTGGTTTATCGAATGCAATAAGAATACCTTTTTTATTTCTAATGATCTGAAAATTAGCTTTTTACAATAATTTTCAGAAATTTGAAAAAAATTAAAAAGCTATAAGGAAAATACTGCAGACAATCACCCCTTCCTTAAAACTAGGTACACTTTAAACAAAAGACAGGGTTTGACTGATACCATGTAAACTAGTGTTCAGATGGCCTGTGACTAAGTTTAAAATGTGAATTTAATATTTAAAGGGAGATATTGCAGAAAAACTGGAATTTATTATCCCCCTTTTAAGGGGTGCATCTCCCGTATTATTAAAGTCCTTGGATCCTACCGCTGTAACTCTAAAACAGTTCGGAATTGCCAGGAAGCTCTTGCCCAACTGGGCAGAAACAACAAACTGACTCTGAATACTCTGATCTAGATACCTGACCACTCTGGTATGGAAGGCAACGAAGTTGCTGAATCCTTGACCAGAGAAGGCATACAGTGTGGCCGAAAGGACAAAATTCTCTCTAAGGCTCAATTTTTTTTTTAAATATTCGGAAAGGAGTCTGGAATAATGGGTCACTGCGGCTTTTTTGAAATTTTTTGTCTGCATGGAAATAGAATAGAAATAGAAATAATTTATTGATGTTATCAACAATACAGTTTTACATAAGTCACATTACAGTTTTGAGATAAAAGTACAAAGAAGTAAAAAATAAAACATACGCTAAAGTTTGTAAATGACACTGACAAATATATAAATAAGAACGCTTTCACAAACAAACATAATTGGTGTGTTACATTTCAATTCCTGAAAGGAGTAGAAAGTTCCTTCTATTAGCAAATTTTTTATGTGGCGGGCAAATGATTGCTCTGGGAGAGAGATAATATGAGATGGCAGCTTGTTAAAGAAGACGGGACCATAATAATTAATTCCGTTTCTGCTTTTTTCTAATCTCAAGTATTTCAGATCTATGGAAGGGTTAAGGTCATTCAAGATCAAATGTTTTTTTTTTAATGGGAACCCCTATTTTTTATTGCAAATTCGGATTATCTTTTTTTTTTTCCGAGGGGGAAAAAACCTTCAAAAGGTTCCCTGCCCTGGTGGTCCGGCGGACAGGGATATGTGGGATCTATACCGCACTAAAAAACCCCCCTCTTCCTTCTCCGGAACTGTGTTGAAACATTACCTCGGAGGCATGGTGTTTTACGTGTTTGGTGTCCGCTCTTCCTCGTCCTTCGTCCTCAGTATTTCGCGGCACATGTTGGATATAGTTGACCACTGCTCGGCGGTAGCGAGCATGTCTTTGGCGAAGTTCTGGATAGTGATAGTATGGCCTATGTCTCTGCTTGCGCTATTCCTGGCTTCGTCCCACCTAGGGCAGTGGAACAAGGTATGTTCCGGGGTGTCCGGCAATGGGCAGTATGCACATGTGTCTATCATTTTTTTCCCAATACGCCGTAGGTAGCTGTCGAAGTTGCCATGGCCCAACAGCGCCCGAGTCAGGTAGTAGTTTATCTCGGAGTGCTTGCAGATGGTCCAAACACGCACATCAGGAATGAGCCGATGCGTCCATCTGCTGTCTGTGGAGTTGTCCCACCGTCCTGCCATCGGTCCATCAGATGACCTCTGTTAATGTTCCTCGCATTTTTGTCTGCGATGTGGTTGTATCCGCGCTCCTTGGCTAGAAGATCTGCGGGTGGCACCGCCGAGATCACCTGCAGGGCCGATGTGGAGACTGTGAGGTATGCGCAACTGACTCCAATTAGTAAAAGAAGAAGTTTGGACAATTGTCTCAATTGTCCAATGCCCTTTTTGATGCACTTGAAAACTCTACAATGATCTTTTCTGCGAAGGGCATTGAACCTATAAATTTGGTTGCCGGCCCTCACAGTGTGGCTGAATGGACAAAATTCGCTCTACGCTAATTTTTGAGATATCGACTTAAACACATATTTTTTAAGAATGCATTTAATGAATTATGTCATCAGTTTTGTCGTAGAAACAAGTGTTAGGACATAAACTTTTTGGATACAACTGTCAATTTTTGAAGATGTATCTGTATCTCGAAAAGTTCTGGGCGTACGGAAGTCGGTTTGAACTTTAATTGTAGCAAATTTAATCTGCTTTAAAAATGAAGTAATAGCCTTTTCTGAAGAGCACATAGTTTAGGAGATATTGAGCAAAAACCGAAACAAGTGCAAATATTTCACTGTTTCTTGGACATTGCGCAGCTCGCTCAGGTATTTCATAGCTGCAAACTTGGTTTCTTACTATTGGCAAAGGTACTAACAAGGTATTAAAAAATCCTAACCTTTCGCAAGGTGGGATGTATAAATTGACTGGCCTGATGGAAATAATTGATATAGAAGAGCATATGCAGTACTGCTAGAAAAAAAAAACATGTCTTCTTATAGAAAAGAATGCGCTCTGCAAATTACCAAGGAATCTCAAACATAATCTCACAAAATCAAAAAGGCCTTATAACTTGTGAAGGGGTCAAAACATATAAAAAAAAAAAAAACAAAAAATTCTCCCCTCATCTCCCCGACTCTGGTAGCCTATTAACCAAGGACGTCATGAGCACTAACTTTATCTACACTTGTAGATTTCATAACAAGTGCGTGTGGCGCCTTTGCACGTCATGCTTTTTTTGTTAATTTTTGCTTTCATTTTTTTAAGAGATTACATTTTTGGCAATATCTTGAAAAGTCCGGACCAGTAGACAAAACTGGGAAAAACCACAAAAAGTGGAAAAAACCACTGGTCGAAACTGGTTATGCAACTTATTATAGACGTTTTCTTAAAAAATAGAGTTTTACTGTAAAATTTGCACAGAGTGAGTTTGAAAATCGGATAATAATCATAGCATCAAATGTGGGATTGTATGTAGAAGCCAAACATTTATACGAACAATTGAAGAATATTGGCAATGCCCTAAATAAATTACAATCGGAATTGCGGATGCTACGCATGATAGATAGATAGATAGACATTTATTGATCTTTAAGCCAATTTACATCGGATAGATAAGTCAAAAAGAAAATAGTATATAATAATATACCTACATAATTACATAAAGATATAAATCACAAACATTTTGTATATTACTTAACAAACAAAAATAGTAACATTAGTAACACAGAGGATAAAGATATAAATTACATAATTATATAAAGAACACAAAATCTAAAGTAGGATGTTTCATTAAACTAAAAAAATATCCGTTATACAGTTATTTTAGTAAATAATTTAATTATTTTGCTCGGAAAAAGTAATAAATTCCTCAACTGAATAGAATGTATTTTCGAGTAAAAATTTCTTTAGTTTTGATTTAAAGCTAATCAGTGTGGTTGCACTACTTATTTCCCGAGGTAGCATATTAAAAAAGTAACAGCCAGCGTACTGGGGTGATTTTTTAAAACTTACATAGTTAAATCTTTCCAGGCGTATTTGATTATTTTTTCTAGTAAGGTGGTCATGAATATCTGAGTTTTTTTTGAATTGGTCTTTGTTTACATAGATATAAATTAATATTTTAAACAAGAAAATACTTATGAACGTCAGAATTCTCTTCTCTTTAAAAATTTGTCTACATGACTGTCTATAATCTAAATTATACATAAGCCGTATAATTCGTTTTTGAGCAATGAATACTCTGCTACTCTCGACAGCTAGCCCATAAACAATTATATTATAGCTAATTGTTGAATATATTAGTGAATAATAAGCAGTGAGAAGTCCTTGTTCATTCAGGCAGTTTTTTAGTGTTAGTATGGCAAAGTAATGTTTATTTATTTTGGAACATATGCTGTTAAAGCAATCATTATAACTTAAATATTCATCTATGATGGTTCCAAGGAATTTACATTGACTACCTACTGTAATGGAATGATTATTTATGCATAGATTTAAGTCTGCTATTTTGTCTTGAGTATTTGTGAAACTCGATAGCCATAGTTTTGGAATAATTTATAATGAGTCTATTTTTTTGGCACCAATAATCAAATTGCATGAGGACATTATTTACTTTTTCAATTAACTTTGAAATGCTTGGGTCTGAAATTATGATGTTCGTGTCATCAGCAAAAATAAAAACCTCACCATCTAATATATAGTCTGGAAGATCGTTAATGAACATCAAGAAGATTAGGGGTCCAAGGACACTCCCCTGGGGGATGCCAGAATTGACCTCAAATTCTGCCGACGTTTTGTCATGAATTCTGACCAATATTTTGCGGTTATTTAAAAATGAATATATCCATTGCTGCAGCGAGCCCTGTATACCAAGTTTTGATAGTTTTTCCGCGACAAAATTGAAGTTAAGACTATCAAAAGCGCGGGATAAGTCAAAAAATAACCCTACTATATAATCTTTTCTTTCCATTTTTTCATTAATACACTGGACGAAATTTAGGGTGGCGGTTTCCGTAGATCGCCCTTCCCTGAATCCGTGTTGGTTATGAGCAAAGATTTTGTGTGTCTCTAGGAATTTGGTTATTCTCATGTAGATAGCTTTTTCCATAATTTTTGAAATAATATTTAAAAGGGCAATAGGTCTATAGTTTTGAATCAGCAGGGGATCGTCTTTTTTATATACGGGGATAATAACTGAAATTTTTAGGCGTTTGGGAAATTCCCCAAGTTCAATAGATTTGTTTAAAATAGTGGCTATAATTTCGGATAGTTCACCGCTACATTTTTTTATTAAAGTTGTGGGCACCTCATCGTGACCTGTTGATTTTTTATTTTTTAAATTAGATATTATTTGGCTAATCTCTTCCGCTGTAAATGGTTCCAACAATAATGTGTCATTCATGTGATTTAATGATGTTGTACAAGAGTTCGAAATGTTATTACCAAAGTGTTTTTTTAATTGGTCATTTGTTACTGAGACAAAATATTCTCCAAAAATATTTGAAATATCTGTAACATCGGAAATTAGTTTGTTATTGTGATTTATTTTATATTCCGGGTAATTTCTATTTCTATTAAGTTTATTATTCACTATATTCCAAAGGGTTCTAATTTTATTGTCTGAATGATTTATTATGTTTAAGTAGAAATTTTGTTTTGCAATAATTATACTTCGGTTATATTGTGCTTTAAGCTTTTTATATTGTTCGTTTAATTCCCTATGATTTGGATCAGTTTTTCGAAGTCTATTTAACCTTTTTAAGTTATCAGACTCTGTTTTTAATTGAGGAGTGTACCAATAGTTAGAACTATTGCGATCTTTTGTCTTGCTTTTTTTCTTCGATTTTGGAAATGATACTTCAAAAGCCCATGAAAAATGATCCCAGAACAGTTCAAAATAGTTATCAATATTACTACTTGGGGTTGAAGGAAAGGTGAATTTTTTTAAAAGGTGCTTGAATTCATTTATACTACCGGCAGAAAATTTTCTAGTAAATATATTAGTCCCTGTTTCACTATCATTGCTACAAGTATTCGAATCACAAAATTTTATTATTTGAGCAGTGTGGTCTGAGATTCCTGCGTCTATAATATTGCATTTAACTTCACTTTTTACATTAGTATTAGGTGATCTATAGCTGTGGCACTAGTATTTTCTCCACGGGTTGCAGTGCGAGTGGGTTGCCGAATTAAAGACTCCATTTCATATGACTCTAGTATGTCACATAATATCTTTTTTTCAGTATTGTTTTTTAAGAGATCGATATTTAAGTCTCCGCATACTATAATTTTTTTGTAGGAATTAGTTGCCATATCTAATATTTTACAGAGCTGAATGAAAAAGGTCTCTACTTTCCCTTTAGGGGAGCGATATATATCTATTATACACAGATGTTTATTTATCAGGATAGCACAGCATTCAATGTCTACTTCAATTGATAAGATATTAATTTCTTTAATTTCCCTAGAAATATTTGAGTATTTGGTATTCGCGAATATTGCTACCCCACCATGGATAGTGTTTTTCCTAGTGAATTCTGATATTGCTTGGTAACCACTAATTTTTAAAGATTTTAAATTATCACCCAGCAACCAATGCTCAGTTACAAGAAAGAAATCGACTTTATATTCTTTTAAAAGAACATCTATAAAATTCAATTTGTTGGAGATGCATTGAATATTAATATGTAGAACAGTTTTATTATTAGAGTTATAAGTAGTGCCACCAACCTGATTTACTTCGGCGTATTTGGTGGTTCCGAGGCTTGGAGTGGAAAATTTTTCCCTTTAAAAATAAATCTGTTCACTAGCGCACCGTCCGGCCAGATGTCGGGGTTGTAAACTTCATGAACATGGTTTATTGGGAAGGTTACCATCATGGAACAGGTTTTTTCATTATTAAATAGTGAATCGCACTTAAAGGGAATATGCGACGCTGTTTTCGAGAGAAAGTTACATAATTCTTGAGGTGTAGTAGAGGGGTTTAGTCTGTAGACATGGAGATATCCTAATTTTTGAACTGCCTTTACAGAGGATACATTTTTGTTAGATCCTATGATGGGTTTTCTGTGGCTTCGAGTATATTTATTTTGTTTATTCCTTATTTCCGTATGTTTTATAGCATTTGACACTTCTTCGACTGTAAAAAGGTGTTGGTTTTTATCAGGATGTTTTTGTACGTTTTGGCTCTTGTTTCTTGTTAGTTGCTTGTTATTTTTATAAGATACTGTTTGCCAGGAACTCGCTTCATTAGTCTGAGTTAAATTTGTTTTATCTGATGTTCTGCTTAATGAACTTGTTTTAGCGGTTTCGAATAATTTTTGCTGACACTTATCTGAGTCAACGATAGCAGTTGGTACTTCAGACACTGTTTTATTTTCTCCAATTCCACTTTTGGAGTTTAGAAGAGTTATTATGTATTCTAGGTCATAGATCCGTTGGTGTAAAAGTTGAATATTATTTTCCATTAGCACTTTTTCACTAGTAGAGTTTTTTAGGCTATAAAACGTTTTTACACACTCTAATGTGATAACATTTCACATCATCGTGGGGACCACTCTCACTGATGTTATTATTTTCAGGGTTATTAGGAGTAACCGTGCGATATTTTTTTAAATATTTAATTAGAATATCATTATTGATACCTTCTGGTAGTCTATTATTAATTATAATGTCTATTAACTCCGCTTTTTTTAGTTTATCGAGCTCGCGAGGAATAGACGGGTCGACACGGTCGGCCATCTTACATCTTACCTACTGAAGTTATCTTACTACTTAATTGTGAAGATTTGCTGTCATACAAAACTCAAATTAAAAAGCGATATTCAGACTGCATTACAAATTATCACAAGTTGGCTTATATGTCCTAAGTATCGAGATGAAAAATTAACACCCGAAGAAAAGGAGACCGTAAGAAATTTTGTTAATCAAGAAATAAATACAGCATTCGTTCCATTGATATTACAGTTTGACCTGGAATCACATCCTTTTCCTAAAACCATGTTTGCAAATTCAGTTTTAAAAACGCTAGCCAGTGGTGGAAAAGCTTAAAAAAACAATGTTTGGTGGAAAATCTTGATGAAAATGAAAACATTTTTTGAATATATTTTTAGATTTTAGCGAAATTTATCACAGTGCATTGCATCGTCTGCCTCAATTGAGAGGGCATTTTCTAATTTTAGTTTAATCCAATCTAAAATACGGAATAGATATAAAAAAAGGCATATATTAAATGGAAAAAAAACACCTTTTTTTGGATTTTGACCAGTCCTCAAAAAACCGGTTAAAACCACCTGGTTTTTTGTGTTTTTTTCCAGTGTGGTTTTTTCCAGCCAACCCTGATATCTTGCCAAAACCATTACACATGCATCAGAAAAACAAGTTTGATTAGGTTAGCCACCGGGTCATGTAGGCCATATTACGTCAGCAGTCAAAGTGTTAAGCGTACAGCCTCAGCAAAGCTCTTTCTCATCACTCCTACGTTGTGGAAGGTGTCCTCTTCACGTCTTGCATTCTGGTTTTCTCTGAACTATCAACCATTCTGTATTATCTTCTCTCCAGTTGACCAGGAAAATACAATGCTGGAGAGTCGTTTTTGGGGACGTATTTCTTAGAGAATCAAGCTATTAAAATGGGCTGTCCAGGGAATTTGTAGCAAATGTTTCCACATACCACATCACAATCATCAATCACAATCATCCATATGTTGTCTGTCTATTTCTCTAATGATTCTAGTCTCAAAGAAGGAAAGAAAGATGAAAAAAACTATAAAGCGTTAGCAAGTGTGATATTTGCGCATTTCCTGAGATTTCTGTAACGCTAAATTTTGCTCAACTGGCAAGTTGCGATAATGCTTTCTGTATTCTTTGAGAAATCTCATATTTGCCGTTTACAATATTGTCCATAAAGACTCCAAGATCTTGTTTATTACCTCACAGTCACACATAACTTTCATTTTGTTATAATTTACACATCATAATCAGAGCTTATTGTCTGAAGCCTGTCTAGCAGGTGAATGCGCTCATCTTCACTTGCTGCAACTAAGGTGGTATCATCTGCAAATCTCAAGTTATAAGTCTCCATTCTGTCTATAACTACTCCACCTGGCAAGTCCTCCAGCACACATCACGTATTCATTACAGATATTGAAGAGGATTGTTGACGGAACACAGCCCTGCCTGATGCCTTTGCCAACTTTACGTTTGTTGGAGTTAGTGTTGGCTAGTTTCACACCAACCTCAGTTTTCACTACACAATTAGAGAATAAAGATCAGATATTGCGGTGTCCATATCTTCAATAATACAGTCCACTATTTGTACCATTAGACAATATCAAAAGCCTTATGGTAGCAAAGAAACATGTAATATTTTCTTGTCTTCTCGGATTTTACTGATGTGTGATAATGCCAGCAATCTGTAGTCATCACAGATATGTTGCTTAAAGTAGAAAAGATTAGGTTGATGATAAAGGCAGACGCGTTTTAAGAGTCTCCTACAAAATATCGAATAAAATCGATTAAACTTGTGAGAAATCGTGCGAAATTGTGTTGAATTAAAGCGTGGACAATTCTACATTAACTGATATAAATTAGCATAAGTTTGGCTATTTCATATTGGATAATAGCATCACTAAATGTGTATACAAACAACTTGAAAAAAGGATAAAACATCTGATAATATAACTCTAAAAGAAAGTAAACACGTGCAGTCGGACCGACCGAACCCAGTGCTAGATACCAAAGGGGGTCATGACATAAATTACACTGTAACAACAAGCTAAGTGACAGATATATGAAGTAAAGTGCAAGAAATCAAATCCAAGAAAACCAGGCGATTACAGAAAGCTAAGTTATAAATTTAATTTATTAACTCTATTAACTTTATTATCTTAACTTATCAACTCAAAATCTAATTTTAAATAGTCGAAAGTCGGATGGAAATCAAAATAGTTGATGTCTGCTGGATATGCAGGGAGTTTCAAATGTTGCCCTAGATCTCTTTTGTTTATCTATGTTTTGCATTACCTTGGCAGATCGGTACATAGGGTGTCTTCAAGTGTTCTCTCGGGGCTCTCTTTGCTTTTGCAGATTTTATTTTCCTGTTTTGCATTACCTTCACAGATCGGTATACAGGGTGTCGTCAAAAGTTCTCTAGGGGCTCTTCCTTGCACTTCCACTGTAGATGGCCGTCTACCTGTGGAACGGTTCATAAATAAAATTTTCCGGCGAGCTGATTTATGTCTCGGCAAGCGGACTAGGTGGACGCACTGATGCAGAAACCATATCTGGATGCAAGCGACCAGGGGGAGGTACACACTGCTAGACACGGAAACAAGTAACAGAAGACTCAGAAGAAGAATTAAAAACATGGAAACTTAAAAGAAGCATCCCACAAACACCTACTCTCCCCATCCGATGATGCTAGATGGAAACTTATAAGGAAGCATGGAAACAAAAAGAAGCATCTCACAAACACCTACACCTGCTGGTACTTGCTGGCAACGAGCATGTCCCACGTCCAATCCGGGGTATGCAGCCGGTCTGGCGTTATATAAAAATATCCAAATTGGATATTCAGAAGTGGCAGCAATGCCCACTTTACACTGGCTAATCAATCAATCAACATACCATTTTTTCAATGCAAACAACCCATTATTTATTATTTGTAGTTTACGTTTTCTTTTACAATTTTGTTCTTGAACAATACTAGCTAACGATGTTCACATTGGCTTTATCACTTTTATCTAAAAAGGCTAAATATTATATACCTAGCTCTGATTTTTTACTGCAAAAAAAATAAGCTTTCTCTAACCCAATACTCATACAAATGGTTGCTTGGCGGATAAAAAGAAAATATAAGAGCACATAGGTTGTTAAAACACTATTTCTAAAATTTCTAGGAAACACTTCAAAAGATAAAAGTGTACCTACATGTTGAAATGTTTTCTCCAGTAGTGACATTCATAATACCACTATCAGCAGTTCATCAAAATTCAGTTGATGATATTTTGATTTTATATTTTTAAGATATTAAATTAGTATTCTATACTGTACTTTATTTCAGAGCTCATTATTTAATTTAAAAAATTATCTGTGTCATTGGGTTAAGAAAACATTTATTTCACGTTATATAATCATCTATACTGGACCAATAATCAGTAAAACAATGAAGATGGCACTTAAAACAAATTGTACAAAATGAATACAATTGATACCCTACAGAGACATCTTCCTTCTTACCTGATATGTTTCATGTACCTAATCGATGTCTTGCAAGAGTAAATCATGGTTAAAATTTTGACGGGAAAAATGTTTTCGAATCAAACTGGATTGCCAAGACTAGAATTTGCTGAAGGGCAAGTAATAAATATTGAGCAATGGAAATAGCAGACAAGAGTTTTCTGAACAGAAGACAAATGAAGAGAACATTTGGAAATCAAAGCGAGTTATTTATGGAAAATGTGAAAAAATCATAAACATATTTTTATTTCCAAAAGAAAGTTGCTTCTGGCAAGACTCTAAAATTACACATAAATAGATAACAATTTGTTAAACCTGCTTAACTAAAATAAAAAATTTCTCCTTTTTCTTTTTTTATTACATTTCTGTAATAAGATCAGAGATTTCAATGTTCTTGAGATGTAATTTTTTTTACTTAATTTGCATGACATCCGATGATTCTGATTCGTTATTAATCACTGCCTCTGATTGGTTAAAAATTTGAAATAATCAATCAGGACCAAAGATTAGTGATTTTTTATGGAGCGATCACTTTTGATGAACCTATGTAGGTATATTTGCTTCGGATATATTGATAGACAGTAGATAACTATTGGTATTGAATGCAAAACGTACAACTGTGAGCAAATATACTTAACTACCTAATTATTGTAACCTTAATTACAAAATTATATACCTACATATAAAATAGGTACCTAGCATATATATGGATATAACAATGGATATTCATGAAGAAACAAACATAATAATCTACATAAAAGGTAGGTGTAGTTCAGATGTACTATGTATTATTATTTGATTTTCAAAAATTTTGAAAACCAAATACTTATGTACGTTATCCTATTAATTCATAGAACAAATTATTAGTTTAACATTATCAAATATTTAAAGCAAAAATAATTTGTGAACATACCTATACACATATACATACCCACCTCACATTTTAAACCTATTCTTACCTACTGAAAATCTTAAGAAATCCATTTTGGAAAAAAATATTTAATAAAAAATTAAAATCTCCCGAATGAAATTATGAAATAATTCGCTGAAAATCAAATTTTATTAAAAATTTAAAATTTCACCAGTCTACAACAAAATATAGCTTCAACAAAATGGTATAATGGAGTGATATTTTAAATTCAAAATTCTCTATAGATAACTAAGACGTACATTTTATCAAAATAAAAATATATCTAGCCATATTTATCTAATAACTTACTTTTGATAAGACGTTTTCCTATGGATATTCCAAAAATATACTAAATATTCACTAACTTATGCGTGAAAACATCAGATGTTCTTATCTTTTCTAGTCTGTTATACACCTAAACCTACATTGCACTTAGCAGATTAAAAACAGCACATTACACCAATTTCTTACATAAATATAAAACATATGGCATCCTTTGATCAACTAAAAACTGTCCATTTAAAAAAAAGACACATTTTATAAATGTTACGTTTCATACTTCTTTAGTAAGATTCAGCCATTTTGGAAAAATTTCCAACAATGCAATAGAAACAGCCATACCAACATTAAAAGATAATATTACCAACTTAAACCCCTACAATTAATTCCCTAGATGTTGCCTCTTTATGCGTGTCCCGCCTTTTTTCAGATAGCTTTATATAAAAAAAATCCACAGTTCAAGTTATTGCGTAGGTATTTGTTTAATTTAATGTTGTTAGTTGTTATTGCTATAGTATAGTAAATCTGAGGACAAAATGATTGCTTTGTAAATAGAGTTGAATTAGGTAGTTCCACTATATAAATTTCATTTATACTATTTACACCTGCTCACTAGTTTTACGAAATTAGGTACATTTTATTTATTTGGCAAATTAACTGTTAGTTTAAGTTTTCCACCGTTATTTAAAAAAATCTACGATTCTGCAGAGTGACCCATTGGGTGTTCCCTTCTGGTGAGGTAGCATTTAATAAAATTTTCTTAATGACCTTGAAACTTGTTTATGTTAGTCTTTTACCTTTTGTTCAATTCAATGAAACGTCAAACAGCTGAACCATATCATATAAGTGAGGATAAAGGACTTTATTACCTGTCATAGGACGAATAGCATCTCCAGAAGAGAAGATTGCTGACGAAATGCAGAAGTTCTAAAAATATTTTTCCCTTGAAAGGAAGCAACTTTTCTCTATGATATATACACTTAACGTGTTTTGAACTTGAAGTTTATGAGAAGAGAACGTTTTTCGTTTATTATTCATAGGAACTTTATGCTCACACTTACAAAAACGTAGCAATAATGGCGTCTGATGTAAACCGAGTTTATTTATTAGATACTTGAATCCTATGATCACAAACAAAATTACATAGTTGAGTTTCCATCTAATGACTATAGAAAGGACTCCACACATTTTTTATCAAAAATGACCCTCGATTAAATTGGCTAAAAATTTAGTATGTTATATTTTACGACTCATTGATCAATAGTTCTCATGGCCACGCAAGGCCAGAAAATCCACAGTTTTTCTTCTACAGCCTTTGGAAGTGTTCACATTGCCATTGCACAATGTCAGAAAAACATACTTGTCTTTTGTTCTGCGAACAATAATACATTATTCATGACAATTTTTTTAAGACGAATTGGACCCCGTTTATAAAAACACCTCATCATGTACCACTTTATTTTGAGATATTGAGGCTCAAACATAACAAAAATGCTGTTTATGACCAAGTTTGACGTAATATACCCACTAAACATGAAACATAACTAAAATATTAAAAAACATTTTTTAAAAGTTACTTTGTAAATGTTTTTTTGTAATATTGTTTTTATGTAATTATAATTTTATTTTAATATATTCGAAAAACATTATTTATTAAAACAGCTATGTTACAAGAAATCAATATTATTTATGTGTTGAAAATATAATATATATGCCATATTGTTCATAAACACTCTGATAATATTATTGGAATGAAACATAATGCAATATTATTCTATAACAGCTCCATAATGTTATTATGTAATATTTATAAAATTACATTAAAAACACTTGTCATTAACATTGTTGTTAAATTAAAGTTACATTTATAGGTTATAATTATAAATGTTATTAAACCAACATTCATCTATAGTCACGTGATACGCCTAAATGCTATTTATTGGCCATTCCAGACCGAACGCACCGGACGCATCCGAGACGGCTAAACAAGAAGAAAATGAGAATCGTCAGTCACGCTAGTGATGGGCGATTCGACTCTTTTTAATGATTCGTACCAAACGAATCGGTATCAGGAAAAGATTCGTACCGTGAGATTCGTATATTTCGTATCACTACCGCTGGCCACTGGTTGCAGGCTTTTCGTACTATTCGTACCCACACCACAGTATTCAGTCAATATCCAGTATCGGGTCTGGTGTCTGTATCAGCCCGGTTCATGCAATCTAGTTAACTATATATATCATTTAGTATTCTATTTTTGTTATTTTGTTTTGTTTGTTAGTATTATTATTGGTGTTATATTGCTACCTATAATTGTTTTATTTTGTAACGCTAGTATATCAGATTTAGTTTAATTTTATTTCCTAGTACACAATCATATTATAGTCATTGCATTTGTTTCATTTTATCTTTAAATGCCTATTTCATTTATAATGTTTAAAATTCTAATAATAATAATATATTAATATATATATGTTATTGTTGTGTACAGTATAAAGCATAATAATGCATTTAAATTAGTTGAAAAAATGTTTCTAAGTGTCTCACAAAATACCGGTACCAAAGTTTAGTATTCGTATGTACGCCCGGATTGGTATTGGTAATTCTGTCAGTAACAATTATCATCCCATCGCATCGAATCGCAATATAACACCGGTACCGGAATTCCGTATTTGTATCAATCGTATCGGTGCGGCGGTTACATTCGTATTTCGTTTCAAGAATCAGAGTTGAGCTGACTCGATTGTACAAGCGGATACGGTTACAACGACGATACGAAATATACGAATCTTTTTCTTTTGTAGGATTCGTACCATTCGAATCACTCCAAGGATTCGTACCAATGATACGAATCATACGAGTACTACCCATCTCTAAGTCACGCGCCATTTTGTCTCGAATTTGTTTGCAAAGATAGCATTCTATAATACTTAAATAGTGTTCAGTATGTCCGAAATTGTTGAAGTCCTGTTCGCGAAGACGACTTTATACATATAATAGTTTAGACTAAGATTATCTTTGGTTATATAGTGTTCAATATGTCTGAAAACAAAGCGGGTAAGTAAATAAGTGTTAATGTACATGTACTTGATAGTTATTTATTTATGCCACGAATGTGATACTTTTCACAAGTGGGAATTTCCGATAATCCCAGTGAAAAAGATTCATTACACTTATTAATATTAGATTTAAGAAAATATAATTTCATATATTCTGCTACAAAACTGTTGCCTTCATCCTAAAGATGTACTGTGCTGCACAGGGCTACTTTGTAATTAAGTTTCAGTAATATTTAACATTTTTTCGAAAGTTCGGTTTCCTTAAAAAATCAATCTCACATTGACAAATTACATTGAGAAGAGATGATAAATAATTTGGTACTTACCTAGCTAACGGTTCACACTTATTGAAAATGTAAAAATGTGTTTTTATGTATATTTGAAATTAATGAACTAATGTTTTAAATCCCTATTTTAGGAAGCAATTAATGTAGATCAAGCAACTCTTATATAAATTCCAACTCTTACTTGATCTTTGCAATTAAACCTACGAGCAGGATCTAAGAAGCAGTAAATGCAAGTATGGTGAAACTACTGAAAAGGACTTGTTGAAAGACGACAAAATTCGATGAATTTCTGCTAGTAAAAGAACTAAAAACAGATAATAACATGGAGAATCGGTAAGTGAAACTATAGGGTATTTAATGTTTAAATATAAATTTTGCTTTTATGTATACATGGAACGATCATTTTAAGTTTTTATATTGGAAAATTGTCGGTCACAATAGTTTTTTCTTGATTTTCTGCTTTCCCATTAGTTCTACCCTGAAATTAGTTATTACCAATATTGTAGGAAGTAAAGGTTGCAACTTTTATTTAAGCATTCTTTTCTCTTAATATTTTGAGATTTACAACGACTACAAAGGTGAAAATATGTGCTTCACTGTAGTTTTTTTTTTTGCTTCATTGCTCCTGCGTATAGCAATTAGTTCGGATCAACTGACAAATTGACTATTAATATTTACTAAAACAAATTTAATAAAAGTTTTTTGATTGCAAGAATGGTATTCCACATTTTTTTAATATACCTATACCTACTCCATTAGTTCAGTATTATTATATTGCATGGTTTAGTTTTAAATATTCAATTTGTTAATAAGTATATGTTAAAGTTATAGGTTGTGTTGTGATAAATTTTACATTTAAGAGACTATAAAAAAAAACATATTTGCAAAAAGCAACCCCCCTCCCTTCTCCCTTGTAACATTTATGGACCCTTCCCCTAAACAAGCGTTCGTTTCTAAACTTTCTCTTTCCCATGACACCGAATTTAGAATGTTCCATATACCTACTATCAATGATTTTAACAATTTGCTCTGTTTTAATTTCAGATGCGGTTTAGAGTTGCTTCCCGAATACAACCAAAGAATGTTTCGAAATTTCGAATGTCTACGATTTTCAAAGCAAAGAATGTCTTCACAAAATATTTTATGCTATTTTCACACAATTTATAAATCGATGTTTATTTTTTGTATATTAAATAATGCACATTATCTTAAAATACATAATACAAACCAAATTGATTATGATAAACTCCATCAGAAAAAATATTGTGTGGTGAATATTATATCATCCGTACTAATAATTTAACCGGGTTTGAATAATAAAGAATATTTATTATTTAGTTATTTATGGTTTTATTCATAAGCTGGTTCAGAACAGGTAATACACTATGTATAAATGCACAATTACACATAATTGTGCATTTTCAAATTTTTATTTTATATTTTCAATACAAAAACCTCTATCGCACAAGTGATCTCTAAAATGTTTTTAATACATGCACTTCATTTGACTTAAAAATTCGAAATATAATTGTGATTACGTTTTATAAATTCTCAAATTAATTTTTATAATTCTAGGATACAATTTTATATTTTATAATGATTTATTTACAGGTTGGTCTTTAAATGATAGGTACAAGGTTCTTTCACATAATATGTTTCTTCTGCTTTTTCACTTTTTGTTTGGAAATGATTGAATGACATTTACACAATTCTAAAATTCAAGGGATGAAAAGTGAAAATATATAAGATCACATTTAAAAGTCTAACAGCACAAAGTGCAAGGAATGTAATGGCGACACTGTACGGTACAGTAGCATATTATATTCCTTGCATTTTGAGCTATTAGATTTTTAAATATGAGCCTATATTTCCACTTTTTATCCATTCAATTTTAGAGTTGTGTAAATGTCATTCAGCCATCTCCAAACCAAAAGTAAGAACATAGAGAGGAAGCATCATTAAAGAATCTTGTAGCTATCATTTAAAGATCACCCTGTAAATATTTATAAAATATAAAATTGTATAAATGTTAACAAACAGTACATCAAAAGAACATTATTTAAATATAATTTTCATAAATAAATTATGTTTCTTTTAATATTACTGAAATATTATTGTAGTAATCAAATTAAAACGTTTATTTTGTTACATTTAAAAAATGTAGTCATAATGTAGTATTTAAAATATAACATTAAAACATTAATGTAGATATGTTGAGAGGATATTGCTTTAATGTTGTGTTTTTAATAATATAACTTTGTAACATTGCTGACTGGGACATAATCTATAACATACTTGTTATATAAACGTTAAAATTATCTATTGAATAATGTTACAAAGTAACGATGATACATTACTGTTTTATTTCGGTAATGTTTTCATGTTTAGTGGGATAACTTTGAACCTAATGTCTTGCATATCTTCCGTCAAATATAGATTATTATTTATTGAAGAAAATAGTGATAGTATAAAATTTTGAGGGACATATCTATACGATCTGTAAATCATGATGAAATTATTGAGTAGGTACTCAAAGTATATTCACAAAAATCCAAAGTTAGGCATTCATCGAATTAGTATGATTTTAACATACTGTATGTAGTTGTTTATAATATTACATTCATGTATGAAAAACATTTAACCCTTTTTCTTTACTCTCCATTTTTCTTCAAATAAAATGCATCAGTTTTATATTACGGTTATACATTATACGCGTTGTTTAATGGAAAAAGGGTAAAGAAGGGAGAAGGAGGGGAATTGGGTTAATATATTTTACGAATTGTTGTATTATATTATAAACGATATAATATTATAAAATCTTTAAATTGGGGCACGCCTGAAGTTAGATTTTGTAACAGTAGATTTTTGTCATATGGTATCTTTATTGTGTTTAAACCTCCATATCTCAGACATGTTATATGATGCGTCATTTTTATAAATGGGGTTCAATTCATCATAAAAAAAAGTCTTCATAGATAGGTATAGATAGATAGATAGAATTATTTCATGTGAGATAATTACATTATATACTGCACTCGTCAATTTTAGAAACAGAATACTTAAAATACAATAAAAAAAGTACAATTAAAATACATGACAGGAATAAACCTATATCATAAGATATTGGAGCACGAAATATGGTTACTAAGTTGATGAACAATTATAGTGATGTTTACAAAGAAAATAGTAACATTTAAACAGACTGGGAGACAAAATAATCAAAGAATACCAGAACAGTACATAAAACTTTCTCTTTCAAAAAACTTTTGATCTATTTTTTAAAGGTAGATTTCGATTTTCTTCAATCATTTGGTAAACGGTTATACAGTTTTATCGAAGAGAATTCATGTTCTCTGTTCAGCGAAAATGTGGAGCGATGATTTTTTGGTGTGTGATGTCGTAGCTATATATAGATTGAAATTGATGCTTCTGTAGGTATAGTTTTTAGCATACTTAATACATATTGTAATATATACTAATTAGTACATTCCTAGTTTTTTAAAAATAGGTGTACAGGCGTTCCTCTAAGTAGAGATAGTCTTCTAGTATTCTAACGGCCCTTTTTTGGAGTTTTAAAATTTTAAGGACATATGATGATTCACCCCAAAGCAATACCCTATAACTCATTACACTGTGAAACTAAGCATGATGTGCCATTAATATGTGATTTTAATAAATCAAGTTAGTTAGATTTTTTAAGATGTACATATAGTGCTAGACAGTTTTTTTGATAGACTGTCGATATGAGTTTTCTATGTTAATTTACTGTGAGTTTGTTCCAACTGCACAGTTTCGATGATCATCTGCTGAACTATTGCTATTGTCACATCCTTTATTCACTGTGACATATTCCTACCAAGACTGGGCGGCTCTATTTGACCGTTCAGCAGACAATCAAACTATACAGTTGGAATAAGCCTTGTCTAGGAAGAGTCCAAGATAATTAACAAGATCGTTATTTTTCCAAAGGTTGTGAGGGTTTAAATTAAAAATTAATCTTTGAGATTTATCCAAGTTTAGTTTCAACTTAACATTTTTAAAATAAGCCATTGCTTTTCACTTCATTTCCTTTGTTGCATTTGCAAGATGTTTTGAATCATTTCTCGTTGAAAATATAGTGGTATATTCAGCATATATAACGCTTTTGTAGATTATTTGATTTTAAATATCATTTATATAGATGATGAACAGTATCGGTCCCAAGATGGATCCTTGAAGGAGACTTTATGGATTATGTAACGTTATTTTCAACTGATATCTACTAATATATGATTCAAATGTATTGACCCCTCACTTTAACTGCAAATATCTCAGAAACGGAGGAGCAGAAAAAACTGAAAAAATTGTGTGTTCATTATGCGTCTATTCTAAATCAATCACTGAAATCTGAATAATGAACATTGAACACTTTTGAAGTTCTGCTATGTTATATTGAAAAATGTCCTACTTTTTAAGGATATTTTGACCATACCAGTTCTAAATCTATTATATCTTGGAAAATATGCATGCTATGTAAATAATGCTTTAGACATCGATAAAGCGCGGCATTTTTTGTACGAGAAAATTTTTTCATGATTTTTTATTTTAAAATTTTGCAGTTATTCTCAAAAACGTGACGTCATGTTTATTCGGTTATTTATCAATGTATTTAAAAAATTTTGGTTAAAATAGTTAATTATATAAAATGTAAGCATTTTCAGAAAAAACAATTGGTATATATCAAATCTTAATTTAGTTATCAAGCGTAATATATAATATTATCGCAACCTTGAGATGATATTATCGTTCACGCTTGATAACTAAATTAATATTTGATATATACCAATTCTTTTTTCTGAAAATGCTTACATTTTATATAATTAACTATTTTATGAAAAAAAAATTGAAATACATTGATAAATAACCGAATAAACATGAGGTCACGTTTTTGAGAATAACTGCAAAAGTTTAGAATAAAACATTTTGAAAAACTTTCCTCATACAAAAAATGCCATGCTTTAATGGTAACTAAAATATTATTTACAAAGTAGACATATTTTCCAAGATATAATGGATTTAAAAGTGGTATGGTCAAAATGTCCTTAAAAAGTAGGACATTTTTCAATATAACTTAGCAAAATTTCAAAACTGTCCAATGTACATTATTCGAATTTCACTGTGTTATTTAGAATAGATTCATAATAAACACGTAATTGTTTCAATTTTTTCTGTTCCTCCGTTTCTGAGATATTCGCTGTTAAATTGAGGGGTCAAATATTTGAATCATATATTAATTAGTGACATAAGTCTCGACAAATGAAAGGGCAGGTCCTCGAATGCCGTAATATTCTAATTTTATCAGCAGAATTTCCAAAGAAATGCAGTCAAACGCCTTCGATGAATCTAATAAACAGACTACCGTCATATTTCCATTTTCCAATTCGTTTGTGGTAGAAAAATGATGTAACCATTTTGAGTGCAAATGGTTTGTCTCTTCCTCTGCAGTTTCTGTGCTAAAACGACAAAGTGGTACCATTCTATGCTCTAGGTAAACAAATAACTCTTATGGAACTTACTAACCATTTGACCACTTCCGGACATCCAATTAGATGTTTTCGTATACCGCCGGACCGGCACATATGCCAGATTGGATCGTTTCAACGTCCTGCATCAGTGCGTCCATTCCACCTTTTTACCAAGACCTACACATTAGCTTGCTGTAACAAGCTTTTATTTATTAACAGTTCCACAGGTAAATAGCCATTTACAGTGGAAGTGCCAGGAAGAGCCCCAAGAGAACCTTTGAGACACACTGTATACCGATTTGCCAAGGTAAAGCAAAATAAAAAGTAAAATCTGCAAAAAGTAAAAAGAGATCTAGGAGAACATTTGGTTGCTCTGTAGGTATATCAAGTAGACCGCAACTACCTTGACCTGATAAATATGTTTGTATTCGTAAATAAGTCCAATATATGGAGACCATGTGACAGCTGCCGGTCGAAACCTTCCTGTTGTGAGACCTGCCTTATGTTTCACATTTCTAATTTTAAGAAATTCAACTAGTGTTAATAATTAATAAGCTAATACTACTAATAGAACTTATCTTTTTCGTCCGTGTGTGTATATGTTGGCAGCTTCCCTCTGTTCTGTAGGATTCCCACACTCCACTTTCCAAATACAGTTCTAGTTGGAGTTTTCTTACCCTTATCACAACACAGCTAATATGTCTATATTGCGTTATAAACACATGTCGCTTACTTAGCACTAAAACAACATTTAGCATTCAGCCTTCTTTATGAGTTACCAACATTACCTACTAAATTTCTAGACAATAATTGTTGCAACAAATTGCAGCTGTACGAAATGCTAGCAATTAGAGGCCATTTAATAAATACATTCACAAAAATGGGCTCTTTTACCCCCTCCCCCTCCTTTTTGTAACATTTATGAGACCCTCTTACATGAACGGGCATACAAAAAAGACCCTCTACATTCAGCGATCAGAAAATCATACTTTTAAATATTGATTCGTTTTTTTTTTGCATGTAGTCACTTATTGCGAACCTCTCCCTCCACATTGTTAACTTTGTCACATTTTCGGTGACCTCCCTTAAGAGCAGACATATTTATTGAATGACCTCTTATATGTTCTGAAAAGGGCTGGAACCTTCAGTGGGATGCTAGGTGTAGTGTCCACAAACACCAAATTTCTTCAACACAACATTCAAAGGGCATTTCATTAACAACGTTAGCATCATCCGATAATTAAAACTTATCTGATGTGTTGATAGGTTTGGACGTAGTCTATTTATGAAGTTGATTCAAGCATGTATGAGTAAGTTGAGCAATATGCATCGGTGTTCGTTTTGTGTGCCAACAGTCACCGGCTCTCGTTTATGCTTGTACGTATATTCACATGATGTGCATACTTCAGTATTCTAGTTAATTGTTTGCGCTTGCCCAACTCAGGAAACATCATAAAAAATATTACCTTTACTTTTTACACATATGTACCCTACGCTTTCAGGTCTTTTAAATAAAACACAACATTAAGGAAGAAGTACTTGTATTTAAATTATAATAAAACGTACACAAAGACATATTCTGAAATGTATTAAAGATTTTAAACTTAATGTCAACATTGTAAACAAAAACAAAATTTTCTTGTTCCCATTGTATCCTATATGGGATATTATTCTTTATGAAAGAAAATTATAAAATATAATATTGCTAATTTACACTTTTTAACCATTTACTATTCAGAAAAAAAGAGAATGTGCCTTAGGCGATAACTGGAGATTTAAATAAGTTTTTGCATTAGACTTTGCAATTCCATACCAAAAATTAAGATCAAATACTTATGTGAAGTTATTAAAAAAAAAAGATTTAGGTTTGCTCTGGAACATCACAGAGCTAAAACGACAAGACTGATTTTGGACGTTTTGCAAACCTAGGATGTTAGCCATTTTTACCTACCTTTTGTTTGTAAACACAAATTGGACCAATGATATGTTATAAAGTTTAATTTGTTGTGAGGATTGCATAATATAATGTGAAATATCATGCATCACTATATGCAACTCTTTTAACAAAATAAACTTTATAACACTTCATTGATCCAATCTATATTTATTTAAAAAAAGTAGACAAACAAGGCGGTACCCTGTGTTTACATGAGCTAATTTATATGTAGAAATGTTCACAACCGGTCTAATTCAGCATAGACTTAACGTTATTATGTTAAGTCCATGCTGAAATATACATATTATTGGTCCTTCGGCAAGTCATTTGTGTATTTATAGACGAGGTTCACTTTCTCGGACGATTTAATTTTTTGTGATAACTTCAATTTGAACAGATGATGTACTTTTCAGTGTCAAGCCCTTGATAATATTCTGTATTTTAAAGTATTTAAAAAGGAAACTGTCAGTTACGTACAATAAACATAGTTGAAACAAGAAGTCCTATCAAAAAAAAGTTTTAAATTCTAAAACGAAAATATAGATTTTTTTACATTACATAACTAATGCAGTACGAGATTATATAATAAGGCTATTAAATTCACAAGCAGTTTTTGCGTCAGTTTTGTTATCGCACTTACCCCTTTTTCTAATAATAAATACAAATTATCACAACTTAAATTTCTGATTATCACAACATTAATACTAATTATTTTTATATATGTATATATATTCATTATTTACAAATAACTTAGGTAAATATCTAATTCTACTTTTACATTTGCATTGATAATGACTAAAGTCTGTTATAAAATGGGATTCAATAGTAAATAATCGATGTAATAGCATTACAAAAATATAGGGTGAGATGATGGTATTTGTTCTAAAATACTGAGTAACAACTAATTGTTATTATATTGAAAAATTTAATTTTCATTTAAAAATAATTAGTAAAAAAATCATATTTTTAAAACACAACATCATCATACATAATGAGGCATAATAACTTAAACACATTAAGCCTGCTATACTCTTCTCATTATTAAAAGGATTATTATTTGTCGATTAATTGAAATCAGTCGATTTACATAAAAATTTGTACATACAAAATTAAATTAATTAAATAAACCTCAATATGAGGTTCTAATCACAAGTAAGAAGTTAAACCAGCATGATTTTTCACATATATTCCAATGATCTCTATTTAAATGTTCAAGTAACACTCAAACACAATACCAAATAAAATTTTCTCGAGATCAAGATAAAAAAATTCTAAAAAAAAATCGTATAGTCTTAAATCTCTTCACACGAACATTATAAAAATAACATCAATTTCTGCACGTGTTTCTTACATGTAGGAAAATTCAATTAACAAACTTGTTGACGAATTCACCAGGCAGATAGAGTTTTTGTGCTTGAGTAATTCTGAACGACACAAGGGACACCTGTCCACCCTAGCTGCGCATACGGCACATGCAACAACATGGGCGCAAGGAAGAAACACCACGTCGATCTGATTATCCATACAAATTTTACACGTCAACGCATCCATCAATCTATGAAGCTTTTCTTCAGAATCCTGTAACAAACAAAAAATGCTGGTTTAAACAGGGAATGAAGCAGTCACAACTAATGTTTAAATTGTAACATATAATGATTATAGAGGATGAAGTTTTTAATGTATTGATGATCGATATCTTCTCAACCATTTGAAATTTGAAAAAACGTGTCATTACATTTCTTATGTAAGATTTTCTATGCAGAGACCGGAAATCAGTGCTAAGCTTTTGAAGGGTTATAATATTTTTCACAGATATAAATAGCATTTGATTGGATTTCTAAAACTACGTAATTATTTGGAAAAACCTTTAAAAACAACTCAATTCCTTTAATCCAGATGAAAGTGTATAGTTATTACCCCTAGTGCAAATATGTGAATTAATAATGTTTCCCTTCATTTTGCAGCACTAATTAACTAGGAAATGTTAGTCATAAAACTGATTAGCTCTTGAGGTAAAGTACCACTTCTGGTGGTGCTATATTTATCAACTGTGTCATACACAATGTTGTAGCAAATCTTAACTATGAAATTTGATTAGTTGTCTATGAGTACTTTTGAGTTATCGTGAATACACACAGTGGTAGACAGACAGGCAGACCGCCTGGAAAATGGTTCAGGGAACATACATGTCATTGCAAATGTCATATTTAAAAAAATGATTACTATATTTAGATTCTTATTTACATGCCTGTCAAAAACTTGGAAAAAAAATTTAGGCAAAACTTGTCAAGTGTCGGTTTTCCCTTATCTACTACTGCTACTACTTTGGCAAACCTTTTTTCAATGTCCATTATACGAGTTCATTTAATTGCAAATTATTATTTATAAAATGATGTAATATTATCATAAGTTAAGACAATATTTATTCAAATAGGATGTGGCAAAGTGTGTAGTTCTTGTTATATTATTTATCATTAACATGCAAATATTCACAGACAAGTTTACTATGAAATTAACAAGTTTTCCAAGTATCTCGTTATCCAGCAGTGGGGATGGCTTCAATTATACTACATAGGTGTACAATAGTGTCTAAGATTCAGTTTCTCTTCGCTAAGAATTGACTATAAATATCTGCATAATTATATAATATATTGACTTTACTTTCACCAAAACATCAATAAAATAAGTGTACTTACTTTACAGTTGACTCCATTATGTGTGCACTCTGGCTTTTCCGGTGGCACAATTTGCATGGCATTTTCTTGATACAAAGCTCTCCTGGCATTGTCATAAACTTCCCTACAAGTCCTCCTAATATCAAACACGTACTTTTTCCCTAAAGTTGAATCTTCGTTGAATATCGAAACGATCGTTCCTTTTAAGTCCCTTATAAACTGGGCTGTAACTGCACTTCTTACAGTTTCGCAACTGTAAAAGGCATGTTTTTCTGTTAGGGCCCTATATAAACTACTTGCGACATGACTAGAATCAAGTTTAGTTTCTAACAACGACTCCTTGTTATCTACCGAGAGATACTCCAATTTAAAGGAGCGTCGATGGGAGGAAGCACTAATAATGTTCGTAAACGAAATGAGTTGTTTAGGCTTGTTCTTTTCATAGATGGTAATACCATGAGGCCCAACGCCGAGCATAATACTGCCTTGTGGCTTGGTGCTAAACATTTCTTCTCCAAATGTTTCCAATTCGGATATTTCCTTGAGTAACCAATATTCAGCTGTGGAGCGTTTCATGCCCTTATATTTTTTGTGCTCCGTAATAATTTTTTGGAGTAGATCGTTAGGTTTTTGTACGACATTTGCAGGGCTAATGGAAGATGCCTGCATGTATATATTGTGCGGTGGATGAGATGGCTCATAATCACCGGATTCAGCTTGAGCAATTAGGGCTATCAGCCTCGACACACAATCCCAGTCGGAAGCAAGTAGGCGTTTCTCCAACAGATCAACTCGAGAATGCAGGTAGAACTGGTGTCTGAAATAAAAATTAGAAATTAGATTTTGGGTAATAGCGAACTGTACACACAGCTATTTTAAACCTGTCTGTGACAGCTCTTATTTAATATGATGAAAAAATTACCACTGCCAATAAGCAAAACTATTTAAAGTACATTCACACAGTATTTTTCTGTAAAATTTGAGCAGTTACAAGTACTCAATTCATTTTAAAACATCAAGGTCAAGATTTTCAATTACTGCCAAAAATTTGTGATTTTATTAATAAATAATGTGCATCCTAAGCTGGTTTTTCTATTTTTTTATAGTATGATGTCATGATTATATATAAAAAATATAGTATTCATCAACTAAGTTATTAGATATTTATTGATTGAAAACTGGTCCTATAAATTTTTTTGGTTGTTTTGTAATGTTTCAAAATATGAAACATTTATGTAAAAATAACAAAACATAGCAAAGGTTAAACTATTAACAATTGTCTAATATCTAGCTTGTGCGGTTTCATACAAAACAAAAAAGAACAATAAAAGACTGGCTTCATTTAAAACTAATGGTTAAACAATGCAGTATTTATATTAATAATTAACCTTTGCCTAATTAGCAATTCCTATTCTAATGTATAGTTCTCGCCATATATTTAAAGCGCATAAAAAGTGTCGGCGCCTTTGACTTTGCGGTAAAGATCAAAAACCCGACATTTTTTATTTGCCTTAAATATATGAAGAGAACTATACGCATATATAAAACTATATTTGGACGTAATTGTTGATATGCAAATATCAACTTCCTGAAAGATCATTTGAAGAGAGTTAATCACTTTACTACAGGAAATGAATATTTTCCAACCGAGAGCAACGCAGTTTAAAAAAACTTTAAAATGCTGTCATTTTCATTATGTAATTTAATACTTTTATGTGAATGATTCTTCAATAAACTATATTCCAAATTGTTTTAATTTGTCTTTACCTAATGGCATGTTATTGAGGCTATATTTGGGCAATAATATACATATAAACTAGGTAATTTTTAAGATGTTTGATGTTTCATTTGCTTAATACTTAATATTTTGCTAATTATGAGAATATATAGCCAGCAAATAATTTGTATATCATTTTATTACAAAATTGACTGTAAAAACTATGGCTAATAAATAATACAAAAACATAACTAGTATGTATATAAAGTCATACACCTATTTTGTCCCTCTACTGAAGTAGGGAATTTATTACAAGTTTACAAACGAAATAAGATAACGGTAATAACAATTAAATGTGTCAATAAACCACAACTGGAAGATAACATTCTGTAGCGGTATATAAAATTTGGAAACGTAGTTATTAATGCAGAATAGCAAATTTTTAAACACTTTTACGAGTTTGTCCGTTGTCTTTTTATATTTATTAATGAATTACAAATTTAACAACTTTCACTGAATTTAATATATAATACGTATCACAATACATTTAAAAACATTTCGAGCAGAAAGCCAAGCATAAAAATACATTTTTGAAAAATGGTAATTTCTAAAAAATAGCACTTTAATAATGCCATTAAACAATAATAAGTACCTTGTTGTTTCTTGTAAAAGGAGATGTGGAGGCACCCAAAATTTTACTCTCAGAGCCAATCTCAACGGATTGGTTTGTCCATGGCAGCTCACTTGCCTATCAATCGGGTTTCTTAAATTTAACCATAATTCCTCTCCTTTGTTGTTCTCGTACTTTAGTCCGAAATAGTCAGATTCATTAGATATCCCCAAATATTCACACACCTGCAACAAATAAACAAAATATAAGTTGTTTTCAAGAAGTAGAAAAAAATTGACATGAAATTATTCATGAAGTAGAAAAATATTGACATGAAATTATTCATGAAGTCGAAAAATATTGACATGAAATTAGGTGTTTGTTACATAGGTTAAAAAGTAAACATTGTATGATAGTTTACTCATTTAAACATTTGTACATTTAGTAACTCTAGTATATGGGATAAATCGGTATGATTCCAATACTTTCCTTTCATAGAGTGGGAAGTAATATTCTGTATTATATTGCTATATAATACAAAATATTCATATAGTATAAGGAGAAAAGAACTTGAAATTGGTTGAGAGAAAAAAAGTCAACTGTAACCAGGATTTAAATTCCATCTGAGGGTAATCTGTATTTAAATTTAATCAAATGTTTTTGTTCCTAGCACCAACACAATAAATTAACAATATTTTATACATTTGTATCTCTTAAAACTTAATCTCTTGACAATGTAGGTATATAATTTATTATAAGAATAAAAATTACATGTTTAATTCCTTTTACAATGTGTAAGTAATAATAAATAATACCACTTTATAAACAACTGATAATACTTATAATGTAAATAGGCATATTATTTACTTTTATAATCATAGAATACATAATACATTAAATAGTAAGAAAATCCTAAATTTTCTACGTATGGATATGATACACATATCAAATAACTGTTATAGATACTATAAACTGTTTTTTTAGAAATATCAAAAAGGTTATCTAATACATTTTAACATATTCCTTTATCATAAACACAAAATACAGCAAGTGGAATATTCTTTCATAAATTAATTGAGAAAAAAGCTAGCTTTTTTCTCGATTAATGCGTCACGATATTTTACATAGAAAATTTCCTACTATAATTTTTCAAATATTTCCTATTGTGAACCTATTTACGAAATAACTATTTACCAGTATTTATCAAATTAATGGTCTTTGTGTTTACTACTTACTGAGTAAGTCTAGGAGTATCAATATAAAAAACTTTGAGGAAATATTATTGGCAATTAAGAGTATGATTAATTATTTTGAAACATACTTAGCATATTTATAAATACATTTTTTTAAAGTCGCTTAAAAATGTGGGCCATTGCTGTCTTAGAATTTCATTTGCAATTTAGCAGTCTGCGTTGAAAATGGCATCGGTTGATTATTACCTTATTTTTTCAATTATTAGTAGTACTTATTTCAGAAACAATATAAATGAGATTATATTACACAATTATAATTAATATGTTTATTGTTTTTACGTTTTTGTTTTGATTTAATAATCTGATCACTTGAAGAGTTTTTAATTTTCACGTGTAAACATCTTGAATCTGACTGGGGCAGTATAATATGAGATACGACACATTATTTATTAAAGTATATTATTTATAAACAATGATAATATATACTAATAATAATAAATATAAATAAATGGATTAAAAAGTTATATTTTATAGCAATATACCATATTGTGACCAAAGTGTTTATAAAAGTTATATAATTTATAGAGTATTTTTACGCACTTTCAGGCTTATACAAATTTAATATAACAATAGGAGCGCATTAAAAAAAGTTCTCATGGGGAAATTAAACAAAACATCAACAACGACTATACCCCGAAAAAACTGAGTCATTTTCATTAAAAATTGCCAAGACAATATTTTTGTATTTTTCTATAATATGAGAAATATAATTTCTAGATTAATAAAGAAAGTTTTTGACATGTTCGTGGTTATTTCCGATGGCAGTCCCCCAAGAAATAATTTCTGAATATTTGTTTCCTGGCCAACGTGTTGCTGAAAAACAAATGAGTTTTTTCCCGAATGACTGTTTAAAATTTCTCATCAGTTCTAGGTTATTATTTTACAAATCAATAATAAAGTTTACTTTATAAAAAGTTAATGTTATATTATAACATGTATTAAGAAATTTAGATATGTTGTCTCAAGTTGTGCACACTACCATCTAAGTTAAGTAAAAACAACTACTCTTCTAGATACTATAAGAAGTATTGAATTACATATGAATCTCACAGCATTTTAGAAAATATTTTTATTGAATTATCATAAGGTGCTTGCAACAAATCAACCTCGCAATATATTATAATAAGTTATTATAAATTAATTTCAACCTTTGTTTTCGAACTCTGGTCTCAACATGGGATGAGTCACATTTATTATTATTCAAATACTAAATTATAGTGACATCTGGTAGAGGTGTGGGGAGCTCATACATATTTAAATTATATAATAAATACGCACATTTTACGCAGTTTTTAAAAACCAAGTATTTTACAGAATAAGTTGAAACATATTATGCATAAAAAAAAGTATTATTCAGAAATACGTTTCGCGCGAAAATTTGCACTAAAAAGCATCAGATATATATTTTTTAACCATTTTATATTGAATATTAGTGTTTAAATCTATCCGAGCATTATTTGTTGATAACAAATTAACAAATAACTACACATAGTTCTCTTCACATATTTAAAGCAAATAAAAAATGTCGGGGTATTTGATCTTTACCGCAAAGTCAAAGGCGCCGACATTTTTTATGTGCCTTAAGCATATGAAGACTATAGGTACATAGCAGAAATCATGTGTAAAGTTAATAAGGTCAGGAAATGCGTTCAAATAGCTCAGAATCGTTAGGAATACCTACCGAAATATCTTTCACGTTGCTAACATCCACAAAATACCTATAAATAAAAAGATAAATAAAGAAAAGTAGAAAATCACTCTTTGTTCACATGATCATTTAATAATAAATCCCGGTTAACATCTAACCAAAACGTGACTATTAAACGAATTAGTCCGTTTTATTGCCAGTGGTGGTAAAAATAATAACGCGCCATTAGCGTAGGTGCAATTTTATTTTCAAATCAAATAAAAAATCAAATATATCACGGTAACGATGAAAAACAGCACCGCTTAAACTACTATGTAAATATTGAAATGTTATGTTTCGATGTTAAGTACACAATTTCTCTGAAATATACGCAATTTCAAGTTAAAAAGCCGCATCAGACTATCTATACCAATTTCTTAATATCGCGGCAAAAGGATGTAAAATTTCAATTGCAATACATGTAGATATCAAACAATATTTATGTTGGCTAAAACAACAGCAACCTAAATGTCTACTTCATTTTAAACTTGACGATGGATATCTTTCACAACAAACGGAAATTCTTAGAAGTTAACATGTTAGGATGTAAATCCAATCCCTTTTAAATATCTCTCGATACTTAGGAGCAGGAGTCACAAATTCGATCATTAGGGTGCACACTTGCAGACATATTTTTGAAAAAAAAAAAAATACGTACGTTATCTGGAAATACCTTGTGAATCTAAATGTAAAGAGCGCCAGTCTGTCTGCGTCTGCAAAAAAGCGCAAAACATTTTTTCCGAAAATTTTAATGAAAAGTGATTTGTTTTGTGTTTACGTTGCAGTTATAGACTTATTTTTTAACACTTTTTAATGATTTTCACACCAATGGAAAGCTTATTCTTTCTAAATCCAGATGCTGCCAACTAATTATCGAAATTGTTGTTAACAAATGTTACAGAAATTGTTTAAACAGAGCGTACTCGAAAATTGCTGTGTAAATTTCAGCGTCGAGGTATTTTTGAAACTATTGCAGATAGTTGCATTAGTTAGGGAGCTAACGCGTAAAAAAGCGATCTCGTCGTAACTTTCTGTCGTCTGGTATTTAAGCTCTATAATAAATTTGGAGCGTTTTTTATTATAGAAATATAGGCGGAACCTGGGCGGTTTTCGAGATACGTAAATCGAAAAAAAAAAAATGTCGAGGTAACCGCTTGGTTTTGACGGTACGATTTTATGTACGTATTCCACATGCCGCGAAAAATAGTGGCAGAAAACGTTCAACGGCGGTATCTCCGTGAGTGAATTAATAAAAAAAAAGTGAACAGTAACCGGATGAAATATTTTCCTTTCGACGTGTAGATCGTTGGAAAAATAGTGGCAGAAATACTTTTAACAACCGATAATTCAAAAAATTATCGATTTTGTATTTTTTAAATTTGATCAGACTTTATAAAAAGTTTTTAAAATGCTGCAACTCTAGCTTTATTCTGAAAAGAAGATCCCAATAAACAATAATAAACCGTTACAGCAAAATTTACCTGCTTAAATAAAACAAAATTGATTAAACAATTACAGTATTAACACGAATTAGAATAAGACTCATTCATAATAATAATTTGTGGAAAGAAAATCACAAATAAACAATAATAAACGCAAAAAATAAACGATACTGTATTCTCACCCTATATATAGGGCCACTTTCGGGACTCTATAGAGAAGGGGAATTATTAATTCGTATTTTCTGGGCTACTCTCAAGAGATAATTTTTTGGGGATTTTGGATAGATACAAAACATATCGAAATTTATTTTTTACAAGTATAAATATTAACCACTTTGACAAATTATAGGACGTCTCTGAAGAAGAATAGAAAGATTGAAATGAAAATACATTTAGAATTTCTTTTACGCTTCTTTACATCCTTGCAACAAATTGTATTTTCATAATATATGTTTTCTTGAATTTTATCAAATATTGCAGGATTTTGGTCTTAAATTCGAATATCTTGGATCTACTATATTATTATTTGGTGGTGAAAAGTATTAAAAACACCTGTATTGTAATATTTGAACTTTGATATCATTTATTAACATTTATAAAATACTGCAAGATTTTTATTAAATTCGACCATTTTGGAGTAGCTATTTTATTTATCAATTTTTTAAACACCAAACACTCGTACTCAGTGACCTCTAAAATTTCATAACAAACCGAATTTTTTGGAGTTCCAAAAAATATGTCGGTACCTAATAAATTTCATTTCTAATTAAGTTTCGGGTTTAATTCATTTTCTATTGATTTTTTTCCATCTAAATACAGTCCACTACTAGTATAGCAAACATGTTAAATGTAAATATAGATACCTAATCAACAAAATCACTCACTTACAAAAAACACACGTGAATAACCTTGGAATTTGGATTGAATGCAAAAATACACTATAAATAGTGATCGTGTATGCTGATATCATGACCAAAGATTGTGTATTGCCGTGTTTGGTCATTATTCGATAAATTCATGTAGATTACACGTAATTTATGATGATGAATATAAAGTGTCATCTTAAACCTCGATAAAAAAAAAAACAATAAAAGTTGTAAATACCCTATATACTTATACCATTTTTTATTGAACTGCAAATTTCGATCAACATTTGACAGTGGGATAAATAAGGAATTGTACCAATCAATATAGCACCTATATATACAATATATAGTGGAGCCAATTAAGGTTTTTACTCCGGACCCCACAACAGAATAGAGGAGTTTGATGAAACGTTTTTAAAAAATGTTTGTTATTTGAAATCACAAACATTCCGACTTTCGAATTTCGTATTTATATTGTTTAAACGATTATGAAAAAACACAAACAATATTTTTTCGATGGTATGTAATCAAAAGTGGATTTTTTTTCCTGAAAATTGAATATAAAAATATTTATTTATCGTTTAACAATACTTGTATTATTTTTCAGTTTACAAGTCTTGCTCTGATATTTTTTATATGCTCGCGTCGCATCTTAGACTAGGAAAGATAGATGGTGAGGACTCGTAACAGCGCATAATCGCCATGCTAACAAGTTGTGCCTAAGACGCCATTGCGGTGGTGGCACACAAACGGTAGAGAGCAAAATGAAATTTTCCAATAGAAGTGATTTATAAGTGATTTAGTGCTAATTTATGTAATGTACCTACATGATGGTATCATATTCTATAAACTACTGTAAAAATCACAGCGGGAAAAAATTGAAAGGAGTGACGCTTTGCAGGTTAAAGTATATGCAGTTTTTACTTTACCTAGTTAAATTAACTGTAGGCCTATTATTTACTTAATTATGTCCGTGTGCATGCAATGATAATGAGAAGCATAGTATATCATTTTCTGGTATGCAATTTGCACGTTATTTGATTGAAATTTTCATTCATCTTTTCTTCATTGAATATAGAACAGTGCATCCGAAATGACACTTTTTCCATGGGCGTAGGTATATCGATTATGGTGTTATATTATATAGAATGTAGAATGAATTCTGGTATGTAAGATATGAGTAAATATATTTATGATAGTGAATATTAATTGTATTATTATGAAGCTGTTTTTGGAAAAATACCAGTTTTGTATCGTTTTATTCCTTGGATGTGATAAACTTGACACCTACATATTGTACATATATTCCGCCACTGGCGCTTGCTCTCTGGTGGCAGGTGGCTTCACCATTGGCAGTAGCGTCACGACTCCTTACAATATATATCTTTCCTACTCTAAGCGTCGCATAGAAGATAAAAAACATTTGACCGTTTTACAAACAATTATTCATTCTTGACTAAAGTGTGCTTATTTGAGGTTTATGGCCTAACCGATGCTGAAAACTTTAGTACTTAAGTACAATATTTTCAATAATTCCACAATATAGAGCGCGTTTATTGAAAATATTCACTGAACCTCCGATCCCAAAAATTCACTAGATTTAATTTTCCTAGAAACATTTTTAACAATCGCAAATTCCAAATAGGATTTTTTTTTTGGAAATTCGTGCGAAAAGGACCTTGCACATTTCTTATGGAAAGTGTCCCTACGTTTAAAATAAAAATTTAGTAAGTAGGTACCTATGTTAAAGTTTACGACTTATAATCAAAAGTTTTCATAGTCATAAGGCCTGAAAATTAATAGTTTCTTTTCTACAGCAGTTTGAAGCGTTTGCATTACACATTGTCAAAAAAATAGTTTTCTTCTGTTCTATGAACAATAATATGTTATTTCTAAAGATTTGTTTATGACGAATTGACTCACATTTATAAAAATTCTTGACAATCTTGATGAAATCGTACGTGTGACAAAATCTAACTTCAGGCATTTTTCACTGTAAGGACTTTTTAATATTCTATGATTGTTTGTAATATTTTATCGGTGTTCCTATTCTCCTCTCCGTCCCCTTTAAACCCTTTTTCCATTAGACAACGCATCAGATATAACCGTACGTAATTTATAACGGATGCATTGTTTAAAGGAAAAAAGGAATAAATAGGACAGAAAAGAGGTTAAAATGTATTTCACATATTGATATATTATAAACAACTAGTTAACTAGTAGTATTATAAAATCACTAATACGATAAATGAATGGAATTTGGATTTTCTGAATATAATCAGCTATACTTCATTTCATCACGATAAAATAGTGATAATTTAATTCAATTGAAATACATATTTTTACACTTAAAAAAATCATTAAATATGTAAAAACTGTCAAAAAACTCCAGCAATTTGTAAGAATTTTTTGTAAAATTTCCGGAAAAACTCTTATTGTAAATAAACAGACTCAAAGAAACATACACTTATTATTTTTAGCACTTAGTAATGATAAATCACAGATAACTTTAACTTACATAGTTAATTGAAAATTAATATTTTTCAATGAACATTTTGTTGTTTTTTTAATCAAATATTATTTCTTATACTAACTAGTTTCTTTAAAAACATTCACTTTTGATTAAATATCATCGAAAATGAATAAGTTTGTACTTATATAAATTTGTCGTAATTGTTTAAACAATATAAATACTTGAATCCGACAGTCAGTTACTGATTTTAAATCATATAATACAAAAAAACATGTTTTAAAAATTTCATTAAAATCGGTTTTGTTGTGGGTTTCGAAGTTTTAACGATTTTTTGGCTTCATAACACTAATATAGTGTTATAGTAAAATTCGAATTTAAAACCTTATTTAATGTAAACGCTGTGTTGTACTTTACCCTCCACCTATCTATTTTATAAGCATTTTAAAATAGGTAAGAAGGTCAACTCGTTTATTAAGTGGGAGAAGATGCCTCAACCGGTGCCACGTCGAATTTCCGTCTACAAATGTTGCGAATCTAATTTTTTTTACATTATGCAAGATTTCTCAAGGCTCCCCTGTCTACGCCCATGTGACTGACCAAAGTCCACTTGGACGTGAATTCTCTTACCGAGAAAACACCACGATGATCACGTCCACAGAAGCGTGGCTCTTGTTGGGCTAATGAGAGAGCATGCCGCCGTGTCATGGGGAAGCCTTGCAATTGGACTTTGATCCCAACTATATTATAAATACACCTCCCACGGATCAAGCGGAATTTCTCTTACAGGCTCATTGCATTACATCCTACTCGTATCATATTAACATATAAGTTCGTTTTCTAAATTATTGTTATTATTCTCGATATTGACTTTTTTCTAGCACCTAAGGACGTTAATTAACACTTACGGTATATATTTTTTATTTATTCGACATGCATATGTATTACCTATACTATAATTCTATCGAAATAATCATCTTGTAAATGTCTATCGTTGCAACATCAGAAGTTACTGAAAAATGTAATTTTACTTCATATAATTTTTAACAGAAAGCTGAAAAAGACTTCGGTCGCTGGCCTTTTGGAATATTTTATCCAATAATTATTCTCTCTCTCTCTCTTTAACAGAGTTAAAAAATATGCTATATACTCGTTATGGATTCCTCAAAACCTCAAGATTTTCTACAAATTGTATAAATGATAATTCCGTAAAAGCACTTCATTTTGTGACCAACCGAAATATAAACAAAAATTACGAAAAACGACGATTTCAAAGTCCAATTTTGACGCAGCATATATAACTAATATATGATTCAAATGTATTGACCCCTCACTTTAACCGCGAATATCTCAAAAACGGAGAAGAAAAAATTGAAAAAAATATGTGTTCATTATTGTTATCATATTGTAAATCATTCACTGAAATTTGTGTAACGTACATTGGGCAGTTTTGAAGTTCTGCTAAGTTATATTGAAAAATGTCCTACTTTTTAAGGAAATTTTGACCATTCCAGTTTTAAATCCATTATATCTTATAAATTATGCCTACTATGTAAATAATATTTTAGATGCCGATAAAGCACGGCATTTTTTGTACGAGGTAATTTATTCATAATTTTTTATTCTAAAATTTTGCAGTTATTCTTAAAAACATGACCTCAAGTTTATTCGGTCAATTATCAAGGTATTAAAAAAAAAGATAAACTAGTTAATTATATTAAATATAAGCATTTTCAGCAAAAAGAATGGTATATACAAATATTAATTTACTTATCAAGTACAATAGATATTATTGCTCGCGCTCTATAATATTATCCATTGCACTTGATATATAACTAAGTGAATATTTGATATAAACCTACCAATTATTTTTTCTGAATATGCTTACATTTCATATAATTAACTATTTTATCAAAACTTTTTTAAATACCTTGATATATAACCGAACAAACACGAGGTCACGTTTTTGAGAATAACTGCAAAGTTTTAGAATAAAAAATTATGGAAAAATTTCCTCGTACAAAAAATGCCGTGCTTTATTGACATCTAAAATATTATTTACATAGTAGGCATATTTTCCAAGATATAATATAGATTTAAAACTAGTATGGTCAAAATTCCCTTAAAAAGTAGGACATTTTTCAATATAACTTAGCAGAACTTCCAAACTATCCAATGTACACTATTCAAATTTCAGTGAATGATTTACAATAGACACATAAGGAACATGTAATTTTTTCAATTTTTTCCGCTGCGCCAATTTTGAGATATTCGCGGTTAAAGTGAAGGGTCAATACGTTTGAATCGTATATTAGGTATCAAGGAAAGTATCAACTTTATAGGGACAACCGTAGGTATTGTTTTTAAATAAAATGATTCTACATCAAAACACTTAAGTACCCTATCGCTTTTTTTAAAAACGCGTCTCCTTTTTAAGAATTCAATCTTTTTGCACTTAAATATGTAAAGTAGTACCTAAGATATATATTTTTATTTATCAGCATGCATTTACTAAAATTCTGTGGAAATAAGTACCTTATTGGGAAGGTCTAATGTCTTCCATCCTGAATTATTGGAAAAATTGTGAAGAATTGACGAATGTTACTACCCGCTACGAATTTCTTAAAACCTCAAGATTTTGCATGAATTTAATCCAAATGATAATTCGGTATCAGCCTGTCATTATACGACTAAGCCGAATATAAGGAAAAGTGACGGCGATTTCAAAGTCCAATTTGGATGCAGTATGGGCAGCAAGGAAATGATCAATTCTATTACGATAACCGTATTAACGTTTTTAAATAAAATTTCACAATTTACAAAATTTTAGAGAGCAGTGTACTTTATCCACATAAGTCCACATTGAAATTAATCTACCTCAAAATACCTAAGGGTATCTACTCAGTGGAGCGACGAGGTAGAGGCACGTGTCGAGGGTAGCGGCACCATGCGATCATAGAGTAGTTAAAAGAGATACATGGGATTTTAAGATTCGTGACTCATTTCTAAAACAATCTCTTAAATTTTTCCATTTTCCTTGCACTTTCTTAACTGTAAAAGACATAAGGGCTTTTATTTTAAAATTTCGACAATAATTCCGAATTTTATCTCGCCTCTTGAGCCTCTAGCCTCGTCAGGTAACTCTGCGACAACCTTTCTACTATATTTCGCTGCATTAACAATACATAATATAATTTAAACGCGCCTTTTGCCTCCACCCTCATCGCTCCATATGTAAATACCCAAAGTACTTTTAGTCGACTTTAACCAACATTTATAAAAAGCTCCTTTCTCTTAGAAATGGAATATTTTTTCGCACATAAATATGTATATTAATAATACCTACGATATTATATTTGGTTTGAATTTACTATAATTATGTCAAAATAAGGATCTTGAAAATGTCTATGGGCCCACCATCCGGAATTCTTAAAAATATTGTGGATATTTTACGATTTCTCCATATAATTTTCAATAAACAGAATTAAAAAATGTCACTGTCCGTTTTGAATTTCTTAAACATCTAAACTGCAAGAATTTCATCAAAATCATAATTATGTAAAAACCGAGAAAAAAATATGCTACATCTCCATTTTATGACTAACCGGAAAATAGCAGAAATGACGAAAACCAACGATGTCAAAGTCCAATTTTGACGCAGCATAGGTAACATAGAAACTATCAACTCTATTGCGATAACCGTATTAACATTTTTGAATGACATTTCTCAATTTACATAATTTTGTACTGTACTTTTTCCACATATTATCTAAGACCACATTGAAATTATTCTACCTCAAAATACCTGAGTATCACTTTTTAACAGATCTTAACCAACATTTTTTAAAAAGCTACTGCTTTTTAAAAAATTCAATTATTTTTTGTACCTAAGCATGTAAATTAACATCTGCGACTTATTTTTTTATCTACTATAATTATGGCGTAGTAAGCATCTTGAAAATGTCTAATATTCCCATCAGGAGTTACTGACAAATTGAAAAATGTAGGATTTTTCAATTTTTCTTCATATCATTTTAATGAACACAGTTAAGAGCCATGTTAGTGTTATTATCCAGTATGGATACTTAAAAACCTCAGGATTTTGCATATTAAAATAACTCCAGTAAAAAGCATAATGTCCTAGATAATGTAATTTTATGATTGGCCGGAGAATAAGCAAAAATGACGAAAAACAACGATTTCAAAGTCCAATACTGACGCAGCATAGGTAACAATAACCGTATTAACTACCATTTTTAAATAAAATTTCCCAAGCTACAAAATGTTCTACTGTATTTTTTTCTAAGTATTTTTTTTATGTTCGTTCAATCATCGCTCTTTCTCAAGGTATGTCTCGGTAATGGCATTAAAATTGGTAGTTACGTATTTCTCGGAGTAGTTTATACTGAATCAGATGAAAGTTAAAAATTCAATATGACAAATCCATGCAATATTGATCGGTTAAAATACGTCGGGTTGTATCATTTGTTCAATTTTGCACCATCTTCAATATGGATATTAGATAATATATAAGATTCAATTAACTGGGTGACGGTGAAATCATTTCACAATTTTTAGTAAGTATCGTTTGTTTGCAAACAGTTTAAAAAAAATCTGCAAATATTTCAGGGTTCAGTATCAGCTACTCCGAAAATACCAAAATACCAATTTTAATGCAATTCTGATGAAATTATTCCTAGTGAATTCTAGAATAGATTTTTTCCCTTCCGATTTTTGCACACTTTATACTAGACACAGCTTGATGAAACTTATATGGGACCACCATCAAGTCATAATCTGCAATTTACAAAAGATTTCGTAGAAATTGCTTACGACATACCAGAGTAATGATTGAACAAACACAGATCGTTAGACCTGTTGTGGTCGAATATTATTATTATTATTATTATAAAAACCTGTTTGGTACATAACGGCACGAATAGTAAAGTACAGTAATGAATATAACACTATGGTAATTTGATAACGTATGCTCAATATTTTGAATTATAAGGGGAGTGAGTTATAGTATAATTATGTATTTCTAGATTTTTGTTGTGTAAGTCAGTTTTCTTTTTGGATGAATATTCTTTTTCATGAAATAGTCGTGACTCATGATTCTTAAAGAATATCACTCGCGATATTTTTTCCTAACGATTTTTCTCTTGGTAAAATTTATATGTGGAAAACCAGTTTCTCAACTCAAAATATACAAAACTCTGCCTATTTCTTATTTATACTTAGTTTATCCGTCGTCTGTTTCTTGTAAACCTAAGTTTTCGTTGAACCAAATAAGAAATCAAAATTCTGACACCAAATTCGATTCTGTATAAATACGAAAACTCGACATCTTCAAAGTATAAAAGCCACTTTACATTAATGCAATATTGCACGTTGCATGCAAATTTTTATTGCGAGCGTGCGTACATTGAGCTATTTCGATCAGCTGACGGCAATATTTTTCATTGCATTGAATTAGCGCGTGCTCTAATTTGATTGCATTGCAGGTTCAATATAGTTACTTTATTTGGGAATATTTGGGTTGCCAACCAAGCATTAAAGGAACTGAGGCAACAAACAACTTATTCTGCAATTCTTTTGGGAAATCAGTATTATCACTTGATTCTCTCTTTCTGTTCATAGTGATTCACTGATTGTAAAGTAAATAAATAAACAATAAACATAATCATAAAAGTTTTCTTCTCGTCTGGTTGGTAGTCCCAAAAGATTTCACAAAATATTGCAGTAGTGTAAAGTGTATTTGACATGCAAAAATCATCATGCAAAGTTTTGCATGCCATCCGTTTCATTGTATTGCATAAATGTAAAGCCGCTTTAAGTATGTATAAGTTGCATGTCGAGGAGTCAGCCGAATGCAATATCGTGTAGTAATGATGTGAAACGCTTGTGAAAAAAGAAAAAAACAGATAAATTAAACACGAAGTGCTTGCTGGAAGTACTTATATAAATTACGGTGAATTTTTCTCGGCAATTGACCCCTCGCTCCACATGCAAACAATTTAAAGTAATGTTGGAAAAAAAATAGTTTCCGGTGTGCGCTATTAATAATACTTCGTGTACGTTTTTTTAAGTCGTTTTTTAGAATGTAAATGGAGCGTTAACCATGAATACCATGATACATACAATTAATTAGTTTAATTACTGCGAATTTGAACATTGGACTTCGTACTCTTACCTGTAATCGGACTTTGAACTACTTCAAACGTGACGGTACTCAGCGAATGAGTACTACCGCGGGGTATTAAACAAAAAAGCTGATAAGATTGTACACATAGTACCTGTACCTAATTAAGTTGTTTTCGCTTTTTATACAAAAATGAGAACTTTGAAGATTAAAAATTGAACTTTGATTGAAGTAATTAATTACGCATCCTTTACACTGATACGCCTTTACCAAAATATTAGGTAACATATAGGTATTTTTAAATGCAAAATATTAATTGCATGCATATAACAATCGGCAAATGGTTGCTGCTATTAAGTACCAATAATAAAAAAAAACTGTATCTAGCATAGCAAGTGTCTATAGCTAAAAAGGAAAGCACATTTTTAATTACGTGAATAACGTACCTAGAATTCATAATAATATACCTATGCCACAGCAACTCATGGCACTCCGGTATGTAAAAAAATAATTAAATTATACTAAAAAGGAAATCACATTTTTTAATTAAACGAACCTGTCTAGAATAATTCACAATATAGCTAGGTATGCTAACTCCATGGCACTATTGTATATTTTCAAAAATAATTAAATACTTATATACAATGGGAACGTGAAGAATTTTTTATTATGTAAATTTTCGACAATTTTAGGTAGGCATACTTATATAAGTATTAGATGTTATGGGGTATTGTATTTTTGTCAATGATTTTACAATAACCAAGTCTTTTTCACTACCTAAAAAAATTGCTTGTAATTATTAGTCTACATTAATTATATTCTTTTAAAATTAAGATAAAAGTATCATACAGCCAGTCGCAAGTATAGACAATAATTATATACGAAATTTGTTCACGCACTAAAAGCACTGAAATATGAATTAGGTAGACCCAATCTTTCTCACTACCTAAAAAATTTCCTTGCAATTATTAAAGTTTAGGTAAGTAGGTACATTAATTTTAAAATTCAAATAAAAATATATTACAGCAATTTTTTACTTTTATATAAACGATAGCACCCAAGAGTCCGAGAGGGCATTCGAGAGTAATTGAAGATACAAAAATATAAAATATTGCAAATGTTTCATTAGTTATTTTTTTATCCTAAATATAGGTAGGTACTTAATATATTCTAAAAAGTATCAAGGAACCTATATCCCAGCACCTCTAGATTTAATCGTTTGTTATTCACATCAAAGATCAAGTAGGTATATAGATATATACGTATATTTGTTTGCACTAAAAGCACTGAAATATGAATTAGGCAGATACTTAGCCCAATCACACCTTAAAATCTTATGTTTTTTCCGGCATTATCTAGGAACTAAAACTACCTACCTACTTCACTTAACATTAATCATAAAAATATTTACACACTAAAGCAAAGTTATGAGCAGAACAAAGAACATCTGTAAACCGTTGTTAAGGGAGGGTAGGTACTTAGGTATCAAAATAAATTCGAAATAGGCATCTACTAACTTAATTTTATAAATAATAAATAAAACCGTGATAATTTTTTGAAATTAAGTATATTTACATTACAAACTCGGTCAAAGAATTTGGTGGTATATTGTGTCGAGTCCCAAAATGTATCTATGTGGGAATCACTTTTTTAGAAACAAATTTACGTACAAAACCAGAAACCAAGACCTATACCTCATTATTTATTTATTCAAATTGATGATATATAAAATATAAATAAAAACAAGGAATAAATGAATATATCGAGTATGAAATTTATTTACTGAAGGCGGTTTACCTGCTTGTAGACAGACACCTACGCTATCTTTAGCTGTGTAAATTAATGTTTCAAAAACTCGAAAATACACCGAATATTTTAACTTACCTTTTCAAGGCATTCTTGTCCAATGGATTTTGGATCTACCCGAACTTCAAAAACAACCGAATTGGGTTGACTAATGAGGCACCACATTTTTAACGATTTCCGTAAAACCAACAATAATGAAAACGCGAACTAGAAAAAACTGTAGTTCATTTGATGAAGTTGTAATGTTCTATATTTTTTATTGTAGATCGTTTTTTGTGTAAGCCTTGTGCACATTTTACGACTACGTCCATACTATGACACACTGCAACTACAAACTGCAACAGCTTGAACAGAATTAAATCGAAATCGAACCTTAGTTGTTGGAATCATTGTTTGGTGCGCACTCAATGCCAGACATACTCCATTACTTTCCAAGATTTGCAAAGACAAAGAAAATCTTGGGAGTGTGTCGTAGCTATCGTGCGCGACCTATACAAACAGCTGTATTCAGAAGCGTATCGTGAGTGGGGCAGAAAGGCCCGCCTTTTGCACCAAGCTAATAATAGTCATCCTTTAATTTCTATATATACGTAATCGTTAATAGTAGATATACCGAATATTTATCTACAACAAAATTCAAACTAATATATTTTTTATTAACAACAAAGTTAGCAGGTTAATAGATTTTTCTCACGTGGGTTCATCATCACATCACAGATATTTTGTATTTATAAATTACATAATTGTTCTTTTTAACGTACTTACCTAGCACCAAATTTTTTGGAAAGACTTTATTTATTTATTTATTTATTTACGGAAAACTCTATTTGAATGCTAAATAATACGTAAGTAAGGATGACTAAAAACAGTAGAGCACTGATGATACAACAATTAGAGAGCAAAGAAATCTATCAGGATACAATAAACAAGAGAAACCTAACAGCAGTAATATATAATACAATATACAACATAATAAGAGCAAATAAAAGTAATACATACATATCAATTCATAAAATTAAATTAAAATTAAAAATCATTGCTGTCATAATGTCTTACAATTTTTCTGAGTTATGTTAACTGGGCTGTTGATGATTAGTAACAACAGAGTTTCAATCATGTCTAAAAACAATAAAGTTATGGAAATCAAAATTCACTGTTTGAAAAGTTCTTCGTTAACCAAGTTTCTGTTAAGATGAGGATGTCTAAGTCTCTAATACATGCTAATTGCGTGTTTGAGATCAGATATTTTAGTGCGAATCCCATCAGCGTTTTGATAATAACAATTAAGCGATCTTAATTTTTTGACTGATGTCCATTGTTACTTGCTCTATCAGGACAAATTTGAGGAGTGCCACGAATATACCGAATAGTGATATTAGTTTCACCGTTGGATATTCTGTCATTTAGTTCTTTTCGAATATTTTTAAGATGGTCCCTTATTTGCATAGGAGTAAGATCGGCGCCAATATGAATGTCAGAATCAGCTAGTTTCCTCTTATTTTTCAAGCATAAGGATGCCAGGTTAGGGTCAGTAAATATTATTTTCATTGGACGAATTGTCATACTTGGTTTGAATTCAATGGAGAACTACCGAGCAAAATTAGCATTAGCTTTCCGTTTGGTGTATTTGTCTTTAACAAATAAATATATATATTCACATGTATACATATTATGTCTAGTTATATATTTAATTGCTGTAAAGTTTCTAACACTAAACAAAAATCGTAGTGCACACAAAAGTTCACACACACCTCAAGTTGTATTCAATAAGTGTTATATGCATATAACATTAGTTCCGAGAAAATCACATGAGAGACAATTTTATGAATGGGTCAAATTATCTCGCAAGCGATTTTCTCTTAGAAAATAGAAATTTCGAATAATAAAGTTGCCCCTATTCTTTATCCCTATTCGTTCTGAATATACTTATCTATATCAAAAGGTAAAAAGTTTTCCGCTTGCTATACGTGCTCCTGCAAATTCTCACATTTTATCGACATAGCCTTAATTGATTTATTTGCCAGCATAAGGTAGGTATTGCTATTTATCCACAGATGACTTTTTAGAATTTTATCGAGTTTAATGGAATTTTAACCGATTCTTTTGGCGTTTTCTTTGGGAGCATGTCACAGCACATCCACCCTCGACGCCATCCACTGTCGAAACTCCTCATATTTTATCGACATAGCCTTAGGAAAAAAATTATATTTACATTTATTAAATTATGACCTCCAAAATAATATTTTTTGTTAACAAATAGGTATGTAGTGATAATACGGTAAGAATGAGACCAATTTATTATTCTGTTATTGAGTTAGAGGGACTTAAACGGAAAAATCATTGTTTTCCTATTTTATTTTCAATTATTTCTCCAATAGATGCCTAGAAAGAGAAACATAGCCCTCGAAAACTAGTGTTAAATAATTATCTATAGAAACTAAACTACCCATTCGAAGAAGTATTATAAAATTCAATAGGATCCTATTACGATATTAGACGTGGCGACTGAAAAAAGAATTCAAGCGGATTCGCTAAGGATTACGACTTGTAGAGTGTTTCCATATGTACAGTACGGAGATGTACGACAATTTTCAATAGCAATTTTGGGACTTAATAAAAGCTCAAATTAATCTAAAACTGATATCAGTTTAGAACGAATCTTCTCTTTCCAAAAAGATAAAATCGATTCCAAGCAGATGACTTAATCAATTAAAAATGACTTTTATCAATAATACTGTGCGAGAATAGAGCATATATCCTGTGGAGCATGAAATTTCATAAATAGGAGGATGATAATAAAATTTTCTTTTCTCGGTGTGTGTGCTTCAATAGTTACATAGTTCAAATCTACAGAAATCCGTAGTTCTAGTCTATCTAATTAATATTTTATACAGGGCAAGGCAAAAATAACTTCCTCGAATCAATCATTGATCAATTGAAATCCGTTCCATACTTGAAAATGAAAAACGAATCGCTTAAAGAATTGATTTGTCCATCCGTCTGTCACAGTGTTTTGTCTCCGAAACTATTACAGCTAGAAACATTAAAGATCACATCGTTAGTTTGGTGGAGTCACTGTTCCAACAGCTATTTATGCAACAAGTTAGCAAGAGTGAATTCTTATTGTGTTATGCATACAATTTTTTAGCGAGGCAATAGCCGAAATAGGAAGACACCATATATGGACTTGTCTTCTGCTACTTGTTAGACACATGATTTTTTTTAGTAGTGTTCGGAAAGGTCATTAAACTGAGATATTTTTAATTTTTAAATTTGACATATATAAACTATAAGTAGCAACCACAAAAAAAAGGGCCAAAAAAACTAACACTGCTTCTGTTTTCTAGAATTATCAAGTAATATAGTTATTAAATAGTTTGTTCTAAAAACAATGATTTACAGCTCTTTGCGTACTAACTTAAATTAGTCCTGAAATATACAAGGTGAACCAGAGTTAAACCGCAAAACGTTCATGATCGATTTTTCAGGTTAAAATAAGACTTCGCCTTCTATAATTTTTTTTCCCAAAAATGCACCCCTTCCAAGCTAGAGCAAGAAGTGCGTATTTTTAACCAGAATCATGCAAATATTTACACTGCAGCTGAATACGCAGATATTGAGTTTGTTTACGGGTACTAGTCACAGTTGAGACTACCTCCGCCCGGCGCGCTCTCAGGACATGATTTCTATGGACTTTTTGTATGGAGTAGGATGAAAGACAAGTTTTATGCGGAGCCCATTAACGATGAGCTGCCCTCCAGGAAAAGATTGTTCAAGCAGATCGAACTTTGCACTGAAAATGGTGGCAATCATTTCAAGCAGTTTTTGTGAATTTTCAAAACTTCACCGTTTTCTATTAAATGCCATGAAATGAGATGCATTTTTTCCCCTTTTTTCTTTTTGCTTTAGCTCGGATTGTTGGAAAAAACTTTACAGATGAAAAAAGTCTTATTTTAACTTGAAAATTGATACATGCAAGTGAGGTATCATTTGAAAGATATTAATTTTTTCCTAATATGCAGTGTGTCTCACCTCTCATCTACACACCCTCGTATCTTTCCTGTTTTTTTAACTTCAAATTTTTCCTACGCAATCAACGAAATTGACCAAAAAAAAATTACTTCGTCATTCATGGCCTACTGAAAATGGTTAAAAAAAATATGAAAATTTCAAGAAACACAAGTAGGCTTTGCATAATCGAAAAATTTCATTAAAAAATTTCCAGAATTGCAAACTTAGCATATGTGCAAATTTTTTAGAAAAAAATATTAATTTTTAGTGTTCCATTTGTGCAAGTAGTTAAAACATCAATTATTTAGTAATTTTTACATATCAAGAAATTAACAGAAACAACTTAAGGTGGCCATTCTGTAGAAAGAGACATCCGATAGGGAAATATTTATTGTTTTTGCCCATAACTTTCTTTTCTTAGTACGTATATTTAAAAAAACTATAAGAGTACCTAAGTAGAACCATAACAAGACTATTACTATGAATTTCCATTCAATAACTTCAACGGGTTGCAAAATAGCTAGATTTAAATTTAAAAATTATGTTAATCTTCCTATTTCGTAGTTTTAAATCGAGCTATTTTGCAAACCACTGAAATTATTGAGTGAAAATTCATAGTAATAGTCTTGTTATGGTTCTACTTAGGTACTCTTATAGTTTTTTTAAATATACATACGAAGAAAAAATAGTTATGGGCAAAAATAATAAATATTTCCTTATCGGATGTCTCTTTCTAGGGAATGGCCACCTTAATCACCATCCGACATAAAATATCTATTAGGAATAATTTCTTGGAATGCTTATCAAATACTGGCGTACAGTTCATCTCTATTATGAGAATTTCTGTTTCAGTAATCCCATAAATAAAAATTCATTGGTATCAGGTCTGAACATTGGGGCCACCAATGGGCTCTTGTGTCCTATCCAGAAGAGTTCTCTAGATATTCGAAAATTCTTATGCTTCCATAAACCTAACTTTATGGAAAAAGTACAAGAGAGAACAAACGTCTATTCAAGTCCAATAAAATTCAGGGAAATTTTTTCAATTTTGTATCAACTTTTATTGTCTGACATAATGAAAATGTCTAGTTTTGACAAGCTCTATGCTCAAATTCCATTTAAAGTGTGCGGGATTCTTTAGCCAGCCCATAATTAGTTCATGACCTACCTTTTGCTAAGTTTGTAGTTCGGCAATATTAGTAAGTTGAAAGGGGTGGTAATAAATAGAAAATCAGATTTCAATAAAACATTTATAATATGTAATTTGTGGAATCCATGAAGCTTACGTTTAAAAATATTTGCCAGTTTGTGTCCATGTCAACACATAAAAATCGCCTGGAATATTTTCATCTTCAACAGATGGCAGATGTAATTAAAGATTTAAAAAATGGGTTTGGGGTATGTGGCGACTATTTTATTTCTAAAAATTTATTTCGTATTAGAAAGAGAAAGAAAATGTTGAAAATATGCATGTTTGAAAACAATATTTTTGTCTGTTGTCGCAAATACTATTTTTAAGATTTTACAATAGCTTAGCCCCTTTGATTAATATGTTCAGATGGCCTGCTTTACCCAAGATGGTCCCGTATTTCAGACCACAGTCCCTTATTCAAGTCAGGTCATGTAAAAGCCCCGTTCTATACCTCAAATGTCCCATCTATACTTGGAAAAATGTGGTTAAAAATCTACTAGGTAACCCATCATAGGTAATATTGTCATATGAATAAAATTTGACCACACATCATCAGATATTTGATGTAAACAATAATAATACCATTGGTTTCATCAAAAATGTGTCACATGGTCACATTCATATTTGGCACGTTGAAAGACTATTCTATTGGAGGTTCTTCTTTGCTTCAGGCATTAATTTTTCGGAAAGACAACTAGATTTAAAAGATCGTTGTAATGAAAACATTGTTCTACCAATTTATTTACTGTTGCCTCAAAGTTTGTTTTAAGAAAAAAACAGGTATAGCGGAGTAAAACTAAAATTTCTTAGCAATTTTTTTACTGGAACTTGTTGAAAACATTTCAAGAAGTGTAGTAAAAATTTTTGGATTAAGTCCGTGTGGCGGAAAGCTTTTGTTTAAACAAAATAATGTTCAGAATCCTGTTTCTTCACAGTTTTTCTTAAATACCTCTGGTTGTATAACCCTTATAAAAAAAAAGAAAGAGACACAAATTATTCAAAATAAAATTGCCAAGAGAACTAGATTTGCCTGAAACTTTTTGATCAATATGCTAAGTTGTAAAACATGAGGACATTTTAGGGGGGCCATTTTGAAACAATTGATGATAACTTGAACAAAAATGCACATATTCTAATGAAACTTTAAAACAGTATACCTCTTGTGGTGTTAAACCATCAAGCTAAGTTTCAATTTAAAATGTTTACAATAACTCTCAAAAAACAATTGCAAAATCGAATCGTCGATTGTTTGTGGGCATCAAGTCGTATTTCAAAAAGTTGTATGTCAGATTATAGTTGTTCTTTGTGACAGTATAAACAAAAATAAATTTTAAATTTTTTAAGACCACTTTTATTCAATTCTTCCATTTTCTTTTTTTTAAAGAAATGAATTTTACTCAAAAATATTTTGCTCAAAAATAAAAATTATAATATATTATTATCTAAGTGAGAGAAAGCAGATTGTAGTTATAGATAATGTTAAATCTGATCCAAAGGATGTAAGGGTGGGAGTACCACAAGGTTCGATCTTAGGTCCACTATTTTTTATAATATTTATGAATGATATATCTCAATCATGCATCAGTCCTAATTTGAAAGTACTGTATGCAGATGACAGTAACTTTTGTATAACAGATGAAACTATCGATTTAGCTGTTGAAAAGGCCAATAACTGTGCGGATGAATTTCATAAATTTTGTGTAAGCCATGGTTTGTTAGTTAATATAAGTAAAACCATATATATGTCATTTTTGCCAAAAACCGTAAACCACGACTGTAGTGCTCTTATAAAAATGAATCATCAATCTATTGAGCATGTAGATTTCATAAAGTTCTTAGGGGTGACCTTAGATCAAAAAATGATCTGGGAAACACACATTAACTAACAATTTTTAAATTAAGTTCAACCTGCTTTTTGATAAGGCAGCTACGTAATACTGTTACAGCAGGCAGAAATATTAAGATTGGCATATTTTGGCCTTATACAATCAATTTTGTCATATTATGACTTATATTCTGGGGCTCCTCAGCCCATTTTTAGAAGGTATTTATAATGCAAAAAAAAATTATACGCTGTATGGTCGGAGTACATCCCCAAACACATTGCAGAGAAATATTTAAAAATTTCAGAATTCTCACTCTTCCATCCCTGTACATTTATTTGTTGATCTTAAATACAAAGAAGTATGAACATTTATTAATTAGAAATAAGTCAGTACATACCCATTACACACGCAATAAAAATAATCTATATCTACCATTTTCGAGACTTTCTGTTGGACAAAATTCTCACACATACCAAAGTATTATCTGCTATAATAAGTTCATATCTCTGTTTGGAGTAATTAGTAACTTTAATAAATTTAAATCAACACTACACAACTATTTGTTAAATATGGCATTCTACTCTCTTGCCGAATATTTGGAAATGCAATGATATTCAACATTTCTTGTTCGTTACATGTGTTCATAATTGTTGTCTTATACAATTATCTATTTTATTCAATGACTTATTATTTAGAAACAAACAAATAAGTACAAATATAGTATAGAAATAAGTATACTTATTCATATTCTTTATTTCTATACTATATTTGTACTTATTTGTTTGTTTCTAAATTTTGGACTCGTCCGATAAATTTTATACTACATCATTGTGTGTGAAATTTTATGTGATGAATAAATCATTATTATTATTATTACAGTATATCTTAAAAGTACATAAAAAATGAGCTATTAAAAAAAAGTAGTTTTATCTCCGGCCATTATGACCCTAAATATGACATTTTATTGCATTGTGATCATTTATAAGTAAGCTAATGGACATAATGACATTTTTTGGGTTTTAAAAAATTTTTTATTAATTTTTGTTTATACCACACAAAGAATATAAGAATAACTATAATCTGAAATACAGATTTTTGAAATGTGAGTTGATGCCCACAAACAATCGACGATTCCATTTCCTACTCTGCAATTGTTTTTTACAAGTTATTGTAAACATTTTAATTTGAAACTTGGCTTGATGGTTTAACTCCACTAGGGGTATACTGTTCTAAAGTTTCGTTAGAATATGTGCATTATTGTTCAAGTTATCATCAATTGTTTCAAAATGGCCTCCCTAAAATGTCTTCATCTTTAACAACTTGGCATATTGATCAAAAAGTTTCAGACAAATCTAGTTCTTTTTGCAATTACATTTTGAATAATTTGTGTCTCTTTCTTTTTCTTGATACGGGTTATACAACCGGAGATATTTAAGAAAAACTGCAAAGAAACAGGATTCTGAACATTCTTTTGTTTAAACAAAAGCTTTTCCGCCACACGGATTTAATCCAAAACTTTTTACTACACTTCTTGAAATGTTTTCAACAAATTGCAGCAAAAATATTGCTATATAGTAAGACAACTCCTTTCTAGGCAATTCAGACTCGTAGATTTACTTTAGTATGTTTAGTGTTATTTTCATCCGAATTATACTTTACTCGAATATGAATCAGCTTACTTTTATGTGATGACTCTGATTAAGTACACAGGCAATATATTTTTTATTTTTACTATTAAATAGGCATTCACAGTCAGCATGGCCCAATTTCAACTTTTACTTCTTTTGTAATACTTAGTCTTATTAAATATACCTTGGTAACATTTCAAAGTAAAATTGATACATCACAAAGTTCATGTAAAATTCATTCGAATCTGAGACACACTATACAGTATGTCTCAATTTTCATGACTACCATATCACAACGCCCTTATTGACAATGCGATTTAAAAAAAAAATTAGGTGGAAGGTACTTACCGATCAGGAGATTGTGTCACGGTGAAATATTTAAAAATACATTGGTGGCATTTGTCCTTATAAAGAAGAATGAACCTAATTTTCCAAAAAAAATATATTAGGCAAAGTTGCAACTGTAAAACAATCTCATAATCTTATTCGTTGTTATCAAAAACTCACTAATACCGAATTTCAATAAGATAGTAGTAATGAAAAGTTAATTAACCTGGAGGAAGACATGCTTTCCATTTAGAATTAATCACGTGACGGCAGTTTACTTAACAGCCTAATAAACACCATATGTGCAACTTTAACTAGATTTGATTGATATCCAATTTCTTATGTTTTCTAAAATCATATTGATAATAGCAAAGCACATTTTCAGTAGGATCAATTTCTACAACATCTACCTTTTAAACATAAGTTGACCATGACAATTATTGAGTAAACTGTGATTTAGTAATCTATGTAAGTTTTGTTATGTATTGAAATCAATTATTATTTGATTTAGACTGTTAAGTAAACTGACTGACGTCAAGTAATTAATTATAAACGGAAAGCCTGTCTTCCTCCATCTTAACTAACTTCATTGTATCTGAATATAAAGTTACGATTGTAATAATTGGTACTTTAAAAAGGGGCATATTATTTTCTTATTATGTGAATCCCAAGTCCATCATCTTATTGAAATTCGGTATTAGTGAGTTTTTGATAATAACAAACAAGATTATCAGATTGTTTCACAGTTAAAACTATACCTAATATCTTTTTTTTGTAAATTTAGGTTGATTTATCTTCATAAGGTTCATCACCTGACGTATTTTTAAATATTTTGCTGTGAAACAATCTCCTGATGGATAAGTATCTTCCACAGAAATTTTAAAAAAATAGCATTGTTAATAAAGGTGCTGTGATATGGGAGTCATGAAAAGTGAGATATACTGTATATTACAATTTTTATATCATGTACATTTTCGCCTTCTTGTCGGCTTATTAAAAACCATAATCTCAATTAGCTGTAATGTTATAATAATACATAGTTTATATAAAACATGACAGCTTACGAACCTCTAGCAATCATTCTGCGATGAACATGGCCGAATTTCAATAGAAAGTATACATCTTATTGTTACTTTACGTATGTACTAACAGTGAAATAAGAATTTTAATTCTAACAGAAGTTATTGTGTTTACAAGAAATGGTTAATACACATATATATACAAGGTGTCCCATTTAAAACTATCGGGCCCATTTTCTCGATAACTAAAAGAGATATTTAAATTCTGTAAAAGGTATTCATTATATTGTCGAACATATAGAACAATGTGTTTAGAAAACACCGCGATTTTTATCGCCGGGCGACAGGCGATAAATAACGCATGCATAAGAGAGGCTTAAAAACCACTGGTCAAAAAGTCATACATCTACGATTATACGATATATTACCACCTGAAATAAAAAACTTCTACTTCACTTATATTTTAAAGGAAAAAAAAAAACACTCGAATAGTTCTGATACATGATATATTCAATACAAAGTCACTGAAGTGAAACTGCATATCTGAACAAACTAAAAAATGTTTTAATTAGATATCAATTTAATAGGATAATTTCAATAATTATTTTTTCTCATGTGATGCACACGAACACTAATTATTTTAAATGTACCTTTTGAGTGTGACTTTAACCTTGCATATTAAATTAACATGTACTTGAAGTCACCTTACTATTTATTTACTTTTTAAGTTTACAGCCGGGGTTTTAAGGCATCACTAAATGCTATAAGGCTGAATTATTATCAAGATAAGTATTTTTTTTTTGTGTAGAATACGATAAAAAGAGTTTACAGCTGTAAGGTGCCGGCCACCCCTAACCGACCGATGAAGTCGGTAAAAGCTCTACCATTTTACAATTCTTACGATAAAAACCTGGAACGTTCATATACTACTCTTGAAGTAATGTATAAATAGATCCGATGAGTGAAAAAAATTTAAATGATTTATTTTTGAAGATGACGACTTCTAAAATTTCGATATTTTGAGAACTGATAAAATTTGATATGTATAATTTTGCCCGCCTATTACTCTGGTTTAAAACGCGTTATTAGATTTCTGTAGGTGTGGTTCTTAAAGCTTGAAATGTGTACTTTAAGATGCTTCAAGGGAATTTACCTTAAAAATTCTGTTTCTGAATCTAGCAGCGTACACCTCCTTCTGCCAGCTTGCGTTCATTTCGTTTGTCTGCCAAGACATACATACATTCGCTCGCTGCAGGGAGCTTTAATTTACTAACCAATCCACAGGTAAATATCCATTTACGGTGGAAGTAGAAGGAAGAGATCTGCCTCACGGTAGAAAGAACTTTTTACAGCGGGTCATGGGAAAGAGAGAATATTTTGCACACCCTGTATATTAGTTTGTTTTTGCAGTAATTATTTTCAACTGCCGCTTTCCTATTCCGGGTATTTTTCTATTCCATTACCTATGTTTAATACCTTTTCAATTTTACTTAAATTTTTTTTTTCAATTTTAATAAAGAAATAAACTAGTACATTAATAAACTATAAATACTACTTAAAACTTATTTTTTTCGTCTGCAGCTGGTATGTTTATCTTGCCTTATAAAAAGAGATTGCTCACACAAATCTACTTGAGACATCTTAAAGGTTCGCGGTCCCAGATAGTTTTCATTTACGACGTAAGGGCCCATACGATAGACCCGTGTATACTATTATTAACAAATATTTTACAGTAATTTTCAATTAGTCATGTTTCTTCTTTCATTTAAGCTTTGTTGAGCTCAATTTCATTAATTAGTTCAAAAGCCGATGTGAAATTTCCTCCTCTATGGCTATTAGATTTTTGATAAATTTTTTTCATTTTTCTACTGTCCAAAAAAAGTATTTCGGCCAATATTTTCGATTTTTTTAGGGGTCGCTTTTTTGTAATCATATTCTACACCAACAAAAATACTTATTCTGAAAAGTTCAACCATATAAGATTTAGTGACCGGATTTTATCAATTTCTGTCTGACAACTGGGCTATTAACAGTTTTCAAGATTCAAGATATATTCATAGTGGAGTTTACTTTATTAATTCTGCATTCTGCAACAAGCATTTTGTGTTTAGTGAAAAATCGATTAATTGATTTAAATTACATTTCTCTATTCATATTTTCGGTAAAATTTTTCTACTAAATTATTTAAAATAAATGTTTTTCAGATTTCTAATTTTTATTTGTCACGACTTCGTGATAATATTTGTTATGATAAAATTATCATTAAAAATGATTATTGTGTTAATATTATTAATTATATCTGCAAGGGTCCATACAAAAAATAAATGTTTACTTAATTTTATGATAAAATATTTTTTAAGGTAATTTTATCGGATTTTTTTTCATTAAATATAGAATATATGCTGTCTAATTTGGAAAGCACAAACATGTTTATTTTTTTCTAACCTGATAAGATACCATGAAATGAAAATAAATTAGTAATATTTAAAACAATTTTTAATTGAGATTTTGTAGTTATCTTGTTTGCTTAATATTATTCTCATTAAGAAAAAACAAATTTGTTTAGGTAACATTTTACATTGTATCATTTTGTCATGGATTAAAAATAAATTTAGAGATTTTTATTTCATTCTTGCAAGGGATAAACTTCAAAAACTGCTGAGCAATACTCTGCCATGGACAAACAAATGGACACTGCACATCAATCTGCTGAAATCGCAATGCATTTTATTCAATCACGCATTATGCAATAATTCTCCCTCTATCAAAATAAGTAATCACCAAATTCATCGAGTAACCAATGTTAATTATTTGGGGGTTTATTTAGATAATAAATTAAACTTCAACATGCATTCTGAAATGGCAATGAAAAAAAGGATATCCAAACATTTTAGAATATTAACGTTCAAAAATAAATAAGGGAATAAAAACTGCTACAAAATATACAAAACTATTTGTAGACTTCCAGTAAAAAAAAAAATTACATACTGTTGAAACAACTGCACTAAGGAAAATTGCAAGTATTTGGCACCTGCCACAAACCTTTACACAACCCTCCTAATAGTTATTTTTTTTTTACAATTTATCTGTATAATTATCCTTTTATTCCCTCCATATTTTCTATACAAAATGTTAAATATGATATTATTATCTCCTTGACTGAAGGATCTAAGTCGATGGCCTTTTGATTGTATTGTATTACATTGTATATTAATACAATTCATAAAGAACTTTTATTATTATTACATGACTTCTTCATTCAATTGAAAAAGCACTGTTTAGCAACTAAAACGTTATTTTGATGCATAAAAATGATTTTCCTAACTAAATAAAGAAACAAATATGTTTATCACCTTAGGGCTCAGTGTTACTTAATATCAATTAACAAATCAATAGTGGTAGACCATGGCGGAATATTTTGTAAACTCTTTCATTTCTGGATCTGGATGAATCTGTAAAAATTTTGCTTGTGCTCCCAGAGTGGAAACTGTATATTTACACAAGGCCGGAGCATGGGTTAAATGCTTGAAGCAGATGTATCTGCCCAAAAGATAGACTAAAGAACATCGTTTTCTAACTCCTTCGTGCAGGGTGTCCATTAAAGAATGGGCCATAGAGGAACAGTGGATTCCTGATAAATATTATGATTTAACCAAACTTACCTTAGTCCGAAAGTTGATATTAACAGAGATACAGGGTGTTAAAGCCAATATTATATTATAATTTTCCTAGATAACTTTTGAAGTTCTTTAAACATTTGTACGAAAATTGGTCGATATTGGTTTTTTGATATGAGAAATTCAAATCTTCTCCTATTTTTGGTGGAAATCCTAGAGGACGCCACATAAGCAATATTTAGGGGGTAAATGTACTCCCAAGTTTTTCACCCGTAATCTTAAACCCTTTTTTATTAAAAAATCCTGAACCTACATCATTTTCATGACGAAAAAGTATACTTGTCATTAACCTTCGAAATTGACCGTTTTCGAGATAATCACATTGTAACAGTCAGCCGCATAATTCATTATAAGAAATATTAACGTAGTAGACGCCGATGTCAACAATACTTTTGACAATTAAACACGGCTAAATCTGACAGTTACTGTGTTGTAATTTATTACAAAAAAATTATATTTTTTGCACAATGCAGAGGCATATATTTTTTTTCAAATAGCGAAATGATTGATATATGAATTATAGCAATTATTTTAATTATTATTTTGTTGTTTAATTTTCTTTTCATTTAAATTTCTATTGATATCGTTTTTGTTTATTAACTCCTTAATTTGTAATAATAATAAAACCTCTCTTTTTCTACATAACTGCATTTCAACTATCATTATTAATTATTTAACTGTCAGATTTTTCCGCGTGCCTACTAGATTAAAATTAATATTTATTATAATGAATTATGCGGCTGACTGTTGCAATGTGATTATCTTGAAAACGGTCAATTTCTGAGGTTAATGACAAGTATACTTTTTCTCCATCAAAATGATGTAGGCTCAGGATGTTTTAATAAAAAAGGGTATATATAACATTAAGGGTGAAAAAGTTAGGAGTACATTTACACCCTAAATATTGCTTATGTGGCGTCCTCTATTTGAGAGAATATTTGAATTTCTCATATCCACCAATTTTCGTATCAATATTTGAAAAACTTCAAAAGTTATGTATGAAAATTATAATATAATATTGACTTAATACCCTGTATCTTTGTTAACCCATTCGCTGCCCGCAACGCGCTTCGCACGTTTTGACTGCTGTCCTGGCTGTACCCAGTCCGCGCGTAGCTCATTTCTGTTCCCTTGATTTCAATAGCTTATGACGAATCGGAGCGATACTCGCTTGGTGTGGGTGCGTGATAGGGCACACAATAATGATTCATCTTTGAGAAGGATATGTTGGTTTCAAGTTCGTCCCACGATCTTCAATAAATTTAGTGTTTTTTCGCAGAGAGTCGGTTTATAGTGTTCAAAAAGATAAATATTGCTTTCTTCTATTCTGTTCAGATATATACATATAAAATAAGTGTTGTAAAACGTAATTCACCGTAGTTTGCGCATTAAGAGGTATTGATAAACATTGGGAACGCACGAGGCGCGTTGCTGGGCACATAATGAATAAACGTTTTATTTATACCATTTTTCTTCATTTTGCTATAGGTCTCCATGAATATTTTATTTATTTTTTGTATGAAAATTGTTTGTTTATTTTTATATAATATATATACATTCTAATAAATGATTTGTAGGATTCAGTTGCCTATACATAATATTAACAATTTTTTTTTAAAACGCGGCTGGTATGTTCATGGGCACGGAGGTCGTCACAACATTGATCTATGCCCACACCGCGCCAGGCGCGTTTCTGTTTTTTTGTCAAAAAAAAAGTAAAAATCAACTCTAGATACTATTTAACTGAAATTATGATAATTATAATACCTATATCAAAATAACTTCAGGGGCACATGGTGACAACCCCATGTATCCACGTGGGCAGCGAATGTGTTAATATCATCTCTTGGACTAAGGTAAGTTTGGTTAAATCGTAATATTTTAATGTCAGGAATCCACTGTTCCTCTATGGCCCATTCTTTAATGGACACTCTGTATATGCTCATAAGTTTTCACATTTACTTATGAGAGCCGTAAGTTTGCCACAGATCAATGTCACAAATTGATCACGTTATTGTGCATATCAATTACATCTAGAGTTTTGTAGCTCTATAAGATCATTCGGTAGTCAATTACTAAAGTTATTAGTCACACTTACATTGAAACCTAAGTTCGCTCTCCACAAGATCTCTTTGTTGATATTTAATCTATGTTAAATTGGTTAATAACGAATGTATAAACTGAAAATGAAATTTATTTACTTATTAACAAGACAAGCATTTTTTACAAAAATGTACAATATTTGTTATTTAGAGTACACTAATTTGAATGCACAATATGTAGCAGATGTACCAGTAAGACAAAGTGGTTGCAATTGTTCTTAAATTCCTAGTCGGTGTCTCATTTTGTATGATGAAATGGTACATAAAATACATCAGAATTTCGATTTCATGTATCATTCACATTAATCTTATCAAGCTCATAAGGTCAGGACACTAAATATAACCATTAAGTATTTTATGCAAAAAGCGCATGTTAGTGTCCAATCTTCTATATTGTAATAATTTATATTAAACCAAACTTGAAGGTCATCATAAACATATTATTCTCTCTAATATCCCAATATCAGTATTTCAGAAACCTCTTTTGCGCACCTTTTATATTTTTAATACGAATATTATAATTGAGATACCTTATAAAGCAATATTCTAAAATTGAATGTACCAATGAACGATACGATTTTAGATTCTCGGCAGAAAAATTTGAAGATTGATTGAATGACTTTAATATTATTTCATATTTATGGATGTTATAGACACTTTCATATCTTGCTTATCTGATACCCAGTGATCGGAATTCGGGTTTAATTTTCAGGTGCGTCATTACAAGGATTTATCGAAATCTAATAAATATAATAAATAAACACAGATATTAGGTTAAGAAAAATAAATAAATTTTGATTTATTTTTCGTGTAATATAAATTATATAATCTATTTAGACAAAAACCCTTATTTAAGTTAAAGAAACAGAACGGGTAAACAATGCACACCTGCAACACATGGCCGACACGCTTGCAATACATGTCAAATATTATTTACTATTTGCTCGCCTTTAATTTGAATGGACTTGGCACAGGCCAGGGGCTAGTTTATAATTGTGTTTACTGAAAGAAAGACTTATTATCAATATGCCGTATTTTAGTCCGAGGAAAATTACGGTCGAAAAATGGATTATGCCTTATAAAGAACTACATTTTGATGGCAAAAAAATAATTTGTAATATTTGTCACAATAAGGTGTACACTCACAGAGAAATGCTGTTTTAAAATGGGTAAATATCTACACGCACAAAATAATACAAACAAAATGTTAAAGAGTCAAAAAATGCTTAGAATAGTCCAAAATATAAAGTCCACATGTTTTAATACATAATAAAGGCCCATAAATAGTCGTAAATACTAGTTTTTTAAAAAAAAAAGGTTAAATATACGTTTTTTTTAACGCTTATATCTCGAGAAGTGTGAGGTTATGTAAAAAATGTCAAGAGTCAAAAAATACTTAAAATTGTCCACAATATTCAGTCCACATGTTTTGATCCATAATAAACGCCCAAAAATAATCGTAAATGAAAGAAACCTAAATACACGTTTTCTTTCTAAACACTTATATCTCGAGAAGAGTGAGGTTAGGTAAAAAATGCCATGAGTCAAAAAATGCTTACAATTGTCTAAAATATAGAATCAAGTGGTTCTTTTTCAACTTAAAAAAAAATTGTTGGTGACCGAAAATAGCAAACTTCTGTCCCAGTTTACTACCGAAAATCGAAAAAGCACCAGTTCCCATGACCTTGACTTTGTTCCATACATCTTTAGGAACATTCTGCACCGTCTCACGTAAAAATCAGGTGGGGGCAAAGTCTCACGTTGAGGTTAAATGCTTCATTTCCTCGACTGTGTCAATATGTCTGTTATTGTGGATTTGTTTTTTAGAAAACAATGCTACTGAAAGTTAAAATATTTTGCTGTAAGATGCAATTCTGTTATACATGCGATTTTCAACCACTTTGGACAATACTGACGGCACAGCTAATAGCTTGATACTGCTGGGCATATTCTGAAACGTTTTGTACTGTGCTTAGGAACCAATACGATCAGTCTAAACAAAATAAGACTAATTTATAATATTTTATTTCCTTGTACATTATTTCTATTATTAATTGCTATTTTCACCTGCCTCTTTGCCTCATCTTTAAATGCTTCCGCATTCAATTTTTTCTCTATTCTTCTTTCCTTTCGATACTCTTTTAACTGCTTTTTCCTTTCTCTTCGATCATCGGGAGTTTCATTTTTAGGCCTAATAGATAATACCGACAATTGAGAAATGACTGATTGTCCATCAATTGATGGTGATCCTTTATTATCTTCAACATTGTGTTGCTCATTTAATTTATTCAGAGCCTTGGTAGTGAGTTTATTCGAATCTAGGACATTTTTTGGAATTCCAGTTTTCTTGTCGATAAGAATTTTTCCTCCCTAAAAATTACCATATTGTTAATAAACCAGTTGACAAAATCACGTCGTACATTTTTACTTACTTTAGGTTCACTGATTAACTTTGGATGATTATATATGTTTGAATATGTACTTAGGATACTTTCGCAATCCCACTTTTCCTTTTCTTCCACAGGAACTGTAACAAACTCTTCATTTTCTTCATCTGATTCCATATCTAATTGCTCTTTAATCTTACTTGCTACACAATGTTTATCAATATGTTCCAGTTTTTGAGATTTCTCAAATTCATCAGCATATTGCAATAAAATATCTGAAGTTTCTGGTACATGACCTTCTATTTCTTCACAATCAAGAGCACCTAGTTCGTTTTCTTCATAATCAGCATACATCTAAAACAAGCAGTAGTTAAATTAAAAATTAAAATATATTTTTTGTGTCAAATTCTTTCAATTTAATATCTAACAATGGGGTATTTCCTCTCAGTGGAATTTGATATCTTGGATAGGTTGAAGTCGTGGAGGTCAGTGGCCTAGCTATGCACAGGCAATTCGGACTCCAGGCTTTTAGGGCCTCCTGGGTTCCTCGAAATATTAATATCGTGTTGTGTTCGCATTCGCAGCAATATGATTTCCACAAAATATTAATAATAATATCATGTTTGCATTCGCAGCGGTGTGGTGTCCCCAAAATATTAATAATAATATGATATTCATTCGTATTCGCAGTGGTGTGGTTTCTACTGTATATACAATGTGTCTACAGAAAAGCGATATTATAGGTGTAAATAACCTATTTTTTTACCATGAACACAATTTCTGTATTCTGCTCTTACTTGACCCAATGCGTAGAGGGCGCTGCTGGTGACAGCTTAAAAATAAAATTCGCTTCAGGTAAACTGCCATTGCTGTGCTAGATACTGAAAAATTTTATAAAGAAAACTTACTCAAAATTAAAAAATATGACGTGCCAAATTTAAGTATACAAGGACTAGCTGTCTTTCAGCATCCTCTGATCTGTCTATTAAAATGTCAATGTGTTTATGGCTGTTGCCAATGTTTTTGTGCGAATATTACACTCTTTCTTTCATTATGTTTGTTTAACTCAAGTTGAAAATGATGTACTCTTGTTTATTTTGTAAAAAAAGTGTACAGAGGCAAACCTAATCTAATGTTTCACGTTTCACATAGAAATAAGATACCATGGATCTCACTTTAACATGATAGAAAAATATAAACATGAATAAAAAAATAGTAGTAATTTTTGACAAAACCTGTTAAACGGACAAGTTGTGAAAATACTGTTTCAGTCATACCACGTGAATTTGTCTACCAAAGCTAAATTGAGATGGACAATACATCCAGTACCTAAAACAACATGTTCCGTACAAGATTATTACCACCACCATTTTAAAATAGATGTTTATTTTATAGTTACTAATATTTTTTAATCCATTTTTTAAATGATGGGCAGCTCCTGGAAGCGGCCGGAACCTCCTCACCAAATTGTTGCAAACATTCTTTGATTTGGTTAATAATCGAGCTTGGTACCGCTGGCCTGTGCCATGGAGGCCTCAGTTCGTGGGTACTAGAATCTATACTTAACGACCCGCCATTGTGGGATTCGGAACTCGCGTATCCCGCGAGAAGTAGGTTTTCAACAATAATTTAAAAATCATAAAGGCATTTGCAGTTTTAATTTTTACATATAGAGTAAGATCCCAATGCAGCCCGACCTACATCATTTTAGCAACGCCAACGTTTTGACAATAAACAGTGTGATATGTAATTAAGAATGCATATTTGCTAGCTTGAAAGCGGGGCCTATGTACGGATAACAGATACAAAAAACCTTACTAACCTACATTAAAGTAAGGTAGCTGGTTTTCATATGTTTGACAGAATACTGTTAAAAACCAACAATCCGTGGGCCCTAACTTCGCTAGAAAAAAAATCCAACCTAACCTAACATAACTGTGGTATCATATCTACTACCAACTATGTAAAAAACGAAACAAAACAAAAAATTTATTGTTATGTTGGGTTAGGTATTTTTCGAGTTTTAAAGCGTCTGGCGGAAGTTAGGGCCTACGGAAAGTGTCTGGCAATAATTAATGTTGGTTTTTAACAGTATTTTGTCAAACATATATGAAAACCAGCTATTGTACTTTAACGTAGGTTAGTAAGGTTTTTTTGTACCTTTTGTACCTGTTATCTGTACATATCACACTATTTATTGTAAAAATATTAGCTTTGCTGAAATGACGTAGGTCTGACAGCTCTGGGATCTTGGTCTAATAATTTTATTAAATGAATAGATTTCATTACTTGCTTAATGATGTCATTTCATATTTCCAGACCAATCTGAAATATAATTTCTTAAAATTAAATTTGAGATATAGTTTGACTTTTAAATTTTTAATTTTTTAATTTAAAATTTAACAGTTTTGTTATTATTCTTTTTTAGTAAAGAGTGGTGTCAAACATATTATTATGGTCTTTAGAGCCCAATATAAAAAGTTAAGAAATACATGGCGCTATTTTGCTACATTTCTCCATTAATTTGACAAATAGTATTCCATTCAACTAATAGTAGATGAGCTGGATGGCCTTTCGACACGTCATTGTTTTACACTCTACCATGTAATTTTCAATTCAATATATTTTTCAATTGCCATGGCATTGCTGTCGTGGATGTCTGGCTGGCTTCGGCCATGAGTGTCCACAAACTCATGTCAGGTTAACATTGTTAAAACACATTTCAATTGAAATTGAATTGGTTAATATGTTACATTAAGAATTTGAATTTCCTAAGAACTTCTACTTTTGTTTTTTTTTTTTTTCAAGAAACTAAATATATTAGCCAAATTTGTGGGAACACATTATAACTCTGAGACAACACTCAATAAGTTTCTGAGCAAAAAATCTTTGATTTACTTTGCAGAAAATGAAGATAATCTCAATAGCCAAGATTTTCAAACGGCTGTTGAGAAAAAATAATGTAATCAGGAATCGACAATATTTAAAAACTAATTTTAGACAAGTATAGAAACAGCAAGTTTCTGAATATTTACCGATTTACAAAATTTTAAAGTGGATGTATATTTAGAGTATATTTGAACTAGATATAGTTCAATGAACATAAGCATTTCAGTATTATTTATTTATTATATTGTACCTAATAAACAATGTTTCTTATTGTAATGGACTGAGGCACTTTGGTTGATCGCCCTTTGAACCATAATCTCTGATAATTCAATTTATTTTAATAGTTATCTGTTTATATTTACAAGACATCAATCGGGATGATCCATCATATATGTCAAGAAGGATTATAAATATAAGGAAGTTATATCATATGTTTTTATCTTACACTTCAACAAAAACTGGTTTAATTTTAATAAAAAATACTGATGAACATAAATAAAATGAGGAAAACACTAGAGAGAAAAAAACAAATTAATAATAAAAATAATATAACCATTTTTCATATAATGGACGGAAAAAGAGAAGAGAAAAAAAATAATAAAATAACAAAAGAAAAAGTATACCTGTAATTAGTTGATTTAGATAAAATTTTGGTCTTTATAGATGTTAACCACACCACAGAAAATATTTGTCTCAAGTGCCAAAAAAAAACAGATTTTCGAAAACTTTGCGGCCTCGCGAGATTAAGCAACATCTTTGGTTAATTGTTTTAAACAATTGTTAAATGGTTTAAATGCTTGTATTTTGCTGATATTTTTATAAAATTATAATGCTTCGTTATCGGTAGTCCAGCTGGGGCATAATTTGAGGCCTAAATTTTAGCAGATTCCGATTTTTTTTTAAATTATTATGTTTTCAAATTCATACGGTTTAAAAAAGTTTAGATTAGTTGAAAATGCATTGTTTTATTATTATTTAAACTTCCCTTATCATATAGTGTCATTTATAACCATTTAGGGGCCCTTTAGGGTCCAAAATTGGATGCATAATAGGGTGGGCCGAATTTTAACAATTTCGGAATTTCGATTTGGAATAGTGAGGGAAAGTTGCGTTTTAGCAATACAAAGAAAATGTTTATTTTCGATTTTTTTGTCAATTTAGTTTTTTCACCCTCTACCGAGGGTTAAAAAATTTGAAAATTTTGAAAAACTTAAATTTGCAAATTTGACTTGGAATAGGGCGGAAAAGTTTCCTTTTGACAAAAGAAAGAAAATATCTATCTTTAATTTTTTCATAAATTTGCATTTTCCACTCTCTACAAGGGGTTAAAAAATTAAAAACAAGGATGCAATTCAGATTTCCGAGTTTTCCAAAGAATAGCATGAATTATATTCCGTATTTTTCTACATTTGGCGTTATTATCCGTTACCAACCCTTAAAAATGATGCTTATAGAGCAGCTCTTGGCTTTTTTAACATGTGTTAGGCCAATAATAAATATTAAAAACCCAGACCTCACCGCGGGGAGGTGGCTGCTTAGCTAGTTCCATCCCACCCTCCCTTGTCCTAAACTCAAGTTATTTATTGGTTAAAGTCTTGTTTAGTTTTAAACTGTGGCATTAATCTTCATGAATCTATATTTGCTTTAATAAAACCATCCCTTTTATCTATGCCAACAACTGAACATGAAGCTTCCGTCACTAATTTTACATATCGTTCCACCGCTTGAGTGTGACATGGATATGAGTCAAATTCTAAAATTTTCTCAGGATGAAATGCTTGATATCTTCAGCGCTCATGCTTTGTAATATCGGAGGACAGGTAATCTCATTTTCCTGCCAGTTAATCAAATTGATGTAATCGTCAGCGTCAAAATTAAGTTTTGGTATTGTAAAAATCCGAATATTATGTTGATTATCTTTATTACCTTTTTTTTATTTTTCGCATTGATAATCCGTCTAAGAGCAAGTTCTCTAACAAACTGACGAGAATCGCATAACATACACAACAAAATGTTCTCTGGATGTGCAAAATATGAGTTGCGCTGGATCGCAGGGTCAATAATACTTTCTAATTCTTGGCTTAAATATCGGCTCACCTTAATAGTTTGCAAAATATGCTTTGCTCCATGTTTAAATGATGGATTAAATTTTATTAGAAACCATATGGGAGTATATACTTTTAAAATAAAAATAGTCAACTGCTTTAAATTTGTATTGGGATTTGCTGTGTCGACATACAGGCGTAAGATACGATTAGCTAAACTTAGCCATCGGGAATGGCTTAATTTACCGGGGCTTCGATTGGCTAAGTCCGTGGAACAGACGCCTGAGGAAATTGCTTTACAGATTTCGTATAAATATTTTTGATCTGTACTGAGGTTACTACAAGTCACAGGAGGTAGCATACAGTCAATTTTTCGATATTTTACAACTGGTAAAGTTTCGCAGTGTTGTATTTGCTTTCCCAATGGACCCGCAAATGCTTTAGGACCACTTCTTTGCCCATCAATATGTTGGAAGATATGTCTAAGAGGAAGTTCATTAGCATGCAGCTGGCACACGAAATGCTGTAATGGACGACCTAATTTTACCTCAAGTTGGGCAACTACACCATTCTTTAACCCGGTGTTCACTACAGTCCCGTCACAACCAACCACAAGCAAGTCACTTATATCACAGCTCTTTTCTTGCAAAAATGTTAAAATACTTTGATATATACCTCTTGCTGATCCATTAGAAGGCACCGTATGGCCCAAAAAGATGGAGCCTGGTTCTCGTACTAAAGTAATGTGCTCGTCGGTGATATTTTTCTTCGACTTTTTCCACCATAAGGGTTTTGTCTTTTCTCCCATCAAAATATATTGCTTTGAGAGATACATCTTGTTGTTCAGAATAGGTTCTTTTGGATTTTTCTCTTGCCGGCCTTAATTTATTTTTGTCTATCACATGCATAGTGTCATCCTTTGAAACGATTCCAAAGTCTTGTAATACTGCTGTAGCGACTGCAGCTGCAGATCTATCTGACAAACTGAATCTGTCACAAATTTTAGCAATCGTAGGAAGACTTACAGTATTTAGAGGTACCTTTAATATTTCGCCAATTTCCGCGGATGTGGATGGCAAGTCGCTCACATTTGAGAAGTTTGACTGGTGCATGTCTGATGTTTTTGTTGTAGAGCTTTTTTTCTTTGGTAAACTCGGAAATCTGAATCGTATCGTTTTTTTTAATTTTTTAACCCCCTGTAGAGGGTGGAAAACGCAAATTAATGAAAAAATTAAAGATAGGTATTTTCTTTCTTTTGTCAAAAGGAAACCTTTCCGCCCTATTCCAAGTCAAATTTGCAAATTTCAGTTTTTCAAAATTTTCAATTTTTTTAACCCTCGGTAGAGGGTGAAAAAACTAAATTAACAAAAAAATCGAAAATAAACATTTTCTTTGTATTGCCAAAACGCAACTTTCCCTCACTATTCCAAATCGAAATTCCGAAATTGTTAAAATTCGGCCCACCCTAATGCATAAGTACATTTTATAGATGCATAATAAATTAACATTGGAAAAAACGGTTTAATATTTAAAATTTGTTGCAAAAATTTACAGTCGGGCGTTTTCAAGGTCGCTTACAAATCTGTTGTGGAAATTGGAAAATTCAAAATGGCCGACTCGAAATGGTGCCAATTTCAAACTTGAAAATGCATTTTCTGACGTCATTTTTTATTTTAAATGATAGCTCGCGAAAAAAAAAATGTTTTGTTTACAAATCTTGGTAAATTTTCATTTTTTTTATGTTTATCCCCACCCTCGTACCCACTCCTCATTCTACCTTTGTCCATTCACTGTAACAAACCCCTTACTATGAATTTAAAAAATATTAAATTTTATCAGGTTTCAACAAAAATGTCACTTTTATGTCAACCCCTCTCCACCCCTTCCTTTATTTATTTCTCTCTTACCTTATGTCTTATACTGCAGCTATCCTTTTCCTGACGATTAATAAAATATTAAATTTTAACAGTTTATTTTAATAGTGTGAGGTGTTTAGGGGGCGAACATAAGAAAAAAATAAAAATTTATGTAAAATCATACAAAACTCAATTTATTCTCCTGGTTATCATTTAAAATCGAAAATAACTTCAGAAATCGCATTTTCAAGTTTAAAATTAGAGTCAGCCATATTGAATTTTCCAATTTTCTCAACAGATTTGTAATCAGCGACCTTGAAAACCCCCAACTATAAATTTTTTCCAAGAGATATTAAATACTGAATAGTTTTTTCCAATGTTAACTTATTATGCATCTATAGAATACACATATGCATGCAATTTTGGGCAAGGGACTCCTAAATGCTTATAAAATGACCCAATATGATAAGAAAAGTTTAAATAATAATAAAACAATACATCAAGAAATGTAAACTTTCTTGAACCGTATAAATTTAAAAACATAACGAAAAAAGAGGAAAAATAATGCAAAATACACCTTTTTGTATAAAAGTGTATATAAATATATGTTCCACGAGCTGCTAAATGTCCCCGTTAGTTGGACTTCTGTAGATGCCAAACAACTTTAAAAAAATACTCAAGTAGGCTGCACTTTTGAACTGTCAAACTTTAACTTGTCATTTTTTATTAATTACTTACGTATTTATAAAAATGATAAACGATGCCACACATCTACTCCCATCTTGAATACGCAAATATGGTTTTTGTTTATGGTTTGTGCAATGATAATGTACAAAGGTTGAAGAATATCGACAACAATTTGCACACCACAGAGTTCAGAATAGAAACACGGTCCTCAAACACATTGTGTCATAGTGATAAACTTCCTAATGCTTACATAATATCTCAACGTGCCTGTAGACAAGATGTAGATGAAGTGGTAAACATTCTTGATTAAGTGAAGGAGCCCTGACCTACTAGCTCACGAAGAATTGCAGCCCAACTTGAAATTCCTCAGACTAGAGTGATTCGCACAATACATGCTGAGTTTATACCCATACCATAACTGTGGGTATAGCATATGCAACCAATAGACCGTGTTAGATGCACGCCCTACGCGAGAGGGGGACAAATTTTTTGGGCCCATGCTTCTTTTAGGGGTTCGTGCCAGTACTTAGGAATTTTTAACACGTATTTTATTTAGTTGTCGTTGTGTGTTTTCCTAAGTTCAGGCCTGACAAATTAATACCAGATATCAATATGTTAATGCTGTTATGTAGCTTTCCATGGATTTAAAGGGCTAGAAAAATACAATGACTATGAAATTTCAGAAAAATTTTCGCCTGCGGCGCTTCTTTTTTTTTTTAATCAATGGGCCTTTACAGTACATTCGAATTTTGACATTTAAATATGGTGGGTGTCATTTGGGGAAAATAAAATATTTTTTTGTCTAAAAATGAGGCGTCTTAGAACAGCAATCTCTGAGAAATAAATTAGCGAAATACAACAACTTTCACGGGGTATTTCAAACGCTCGAGTTTCACGCGCCTTGGTTGCACATGTAATCCCACCAATCATCATCGAGGACACAACAGAAGAACTTGCAAACCGGCAACACTGCGATCACCGAGCTTAAACTTTCATTTGAGCTGTCGTCTTTTCTGGGGCATTTTCGGTCGTATTTTCACAGAATGGAACAAAACACTGCTTGCTAGACATTTTAATCGAAATCGGAAGCTTTCAATTTACGCTAACCTCAAAACCAAAATGTTATTATCAACAAGCTGTCAAACGTCTAGTCATGAGCGATATGTCACTGCCGGTGATTAAATCACCGTGATTATATAAAATATTAATATAAAGTGTAATATACATTGTTTTACTTTCAATTCATACTTGTCCAGTACTGCTTAATGCAGCCATACTAGGTATTAGGCCCAGCGACATTTTTTTTATTTATGACCACACCGTTGAAACTTTTTGTATCTGTTATTTGGATGGAGTCGGACAAATTTGGGACTTGGCACATTATGGTAGTGGGGCGTTTGTCTGTTAAGCTGTCACGAAGTAGTCAATTTTATGTAAAAAAAAAAATTATAACCACATTGGTAATTTTATTTTAATCAATAGTTTTTATCATATAACTAGCGAAAAAAAATTTGTCGGACAAAAATAATGGGTCACTTGACGCGTCGGACACGCTAAACATGTCAAGTTTATGTAGAAAAAAAATTTATTACCACACGGCTGATTTTAACAGAATTTACCATAAAAAATTGTTGCAATAATGTGGTAACCTTGTCGGACAATTTTTATGGGGCATATGCGCAGTCGGATGCGCCAAAGTCGTCAACTTCCTGCAAAACTTTTATTTACAACCCTTTTTCCGACAAAAAAAGGAAGTTATAAGTAATTATAATCTAAATCAAAATATCTAAGTGTCCGACAAAAATATTGGGGCAAATCGCCAGTCGGACAAAAAAAGTAAATTTTTATTGGTAATCGATATTCGCAAACTGTACAGGGTTTCTGCATCCCTTATTTTTACAACCATTTTTCCGACAAAAGTAGGAGGTTACAAGTAATTATTTTGTTAAATAAAAAATGTAATTGTCTGACAAAAATATTGGGGCAAACGTACAAAAAAATTTAATTCTTAGGCTATCGACGTTCTTAAACTCTAAAGGGGAGTTACTGCTTTTTATTTTATATATATATATATATGTTATGAAATAATACATAAAATATTATTATTAAATAAATATTGTTCAGAAAATCAAATAATATTATTGAAATTATATACATAAATAATAATTAAATGATTTATTAATTAATCGTCATCATATTCAGATGCCGCATCCTCGGAATCACTGTCTAAAGCCCAATTTTCTTCGTCTTCACTCTCATCGGGTGACCTACTTAGCTCCAACTCATCTTTATCATTAGCAATGGAACCTGTAAATGAAACATTTTATTAAAAAACGTAATGAAAACTAGAACATATTTAAATGAAACATTTTAACTAAAATGTTCTTAATGCAAATAATTGTTTCGATTTTTTTAAATCAAAATAGTTTCATTTTAATCAATTGCCAAAAATATCTGTACAATACGAAATTTTAAAAGAAAAACCAGATTAATAGGTTAAATTTTAATGTAATTATAAATATATTACCTGAATGAGTAGATATCTCTCGAAATGTGGGACATTGCTCGCTATCAAACCAGAAAAAGTCGTAGCTGCCATCGATATTTATCCACCCGCACTCTTTAACATCGAGTTCTGTTTGTCGCCTCAGATGAGCATTGCACCACAAGTTACTAATGTAAATCGTTCGTTTTACGTGTTGTAATAGGTCTCTTTTTGTTGGTGGAAGATGTGATGCATCGAACCCAGCTAAGCTTTTCTTCCAAATTTTTTAATTTTCATATTTTTTTTTCAAACAATTCGATACTACCTTTATCGACGTCATTTTTGGTCTTTAAACTATATAATCGGCACACATAATCCTCGATAGATTTGAATGCTTCATGCTCTATATCCAAATATTTCGGCTCCATTTCTAAAAGCTGCACAAAGCATCTTGATATGATTTTTTTTTCTTAAAATGTCGAATGGTCTTTTTTTTCCTTTTTTATAAAATGCTGGATTAAAATCATTAACGGTAAATATGTGGCAAATGGTTAGTGCTGTTGCTATGCAATACATACATTAATAAACGTTTGTATAATAATATGTATAGAATACATAGTCGAAAATTAAAAAAAGTCCTTTTTTTAAATTGTATCAAAAAGCCCCATTATTTTTGTCGGACAACCGATCATATATGCATTACACGTGTAAAGAAACAGTACAAAATCAAAATGACATCCATGGTTGTAAATAAAAGTTTTGCAGGAAGTTGACGACTTTGGCGCATCCGACTGCGCATATGCCCCATAAAAATTGTCCGACAAGGTTACCACATTATTGCAACAATTTTTTATGGTAGATTCTGTTAAAATCAGCCGTGTGGTAATAAATTTATTTTTTTCATAAACTTGACGTGTTTGGCGTGTCCGACGCGTCAAGTGACCCATTATTTTTGTCCGACAATTTTCTTTTCACTAATTATATGATAAAAACTATCGATTAAAATAAAATTACCAATGTGGCTATACATTTTTTTTTTGCATAAAATTGATAACTTCGTGACAGCTTGACAGACAAACGCCCCACTACCATAATGTGCCAAGTCCCAAATTTGTCCGACTCCACCCAAATAACAGATACACAAAGTTTCAACGGTGTGGTCATAAATAAAAAAAAATGTCGCTGGGCCTAATACCTATACATTCACACAAACAAATTACGGCGAACGGTAAACACATCAGCTTGCAGATTGTGATGGCGTTAGTTTAATAGTTTAAAACCACCGGAAGTGAAAAATATAAGTCGCCGTTGAGTGATTGGAAAATCGCGATATCGCCCATCACTACAAACGTCAATTGAATGCTGATTTTGTACAACGTTGCTGAGTCGCCTTTTACACTATTGGCTTGGGATTGCTGACGTATTAATGGCGCGTTACGGATAATCGTTTAAATTGGACTTGTAAATAGGTGATTTTAATTATTTTTTTCTGGCTCTAATCTGCATCAAAATAGAAATTGAAAAAATACGGGTATTTTAATTTTTCATAAAATTTATGATTCCGCAATAAAAAAAATATGCTGAAACGGCCCATTCTAGAATACTAGAATCGGACGGCTCTGTCTAAAATCAAATGTGGTTACGTCTAAATACTCACTTTATAGGTATATATTCACCACCAAAATTTCAAAATATTCAAATATCAGATAAACGAGATATAAGGATGTCCATCTTAAGTGAATCGCGCTGTATGTTAACAATAAAAATAGTGAGAAATCTATTGGGGTATGAGTATCCCTTTTGTATTAATTTTATGAACAAAATCATTAAAAATATAACTACCTTTATTTCTTTATTTAAGCTCTCAAAGTCAAGCAATCATGGCCACAGTTAACATGTAAACAGGTGGTCTCTAAAGAAATACAGCAATCTCGTTCTACTGTACTGTACTGTCCGCCATGCAATCTTAGGTGACGATTGCATAGCGGACATACAATGCTTCAGAGGGAATATAAAGCAGTTGGCACCATGTCTATTATATGTTAGGCAAGTAAAAATCCAACTCTCTGGTAGAGAAGAGGATTGACAAAATTTTCAAATTGGGTGTATATCGTCTCCTGGCATCGGTGATCGGCCTTACCCTGTTTTATTTACAACCTTTCCATTAGATACAATTATATTATAATACTCTGCACACAGATAATATCTGAATTATTTGTCATTCTCAAAAATTTTATTTATCTAGGAAGAAAAGACATGTATTGCTGTTTAAAGTGTCAATTACTAAGACCATATCTGAAGTCTTCTTAGCATATAAAGGAATACCAAGCAGGGAAATTTATATTTGAGTTTAGTATTATTATGGATTGGTTGGCAATAGGTACTTACAAAAAAATTTTTTTTATATATTGTTAAGGTAGTTATATTGCGAGTGGTATGACTTCTGCTAGCGAATCGATAAATTTGAGACATGAAAGACAGAGAGATAGAGAGAGAGAGTTGGGAAAGATATGGCAATGCCGCATGTAATTTCTGACGTCACTAATATCAACATATTTTTACCTCTTTTAATAAATTAATGGAAATATATATTGTAATACATATAATAAATAAAATCGGAATGAGCATATGTAAATCTTCTACTTTCTTATATTATGATACTGCATTTAAAATAAATGCAAATTATTTTCAAATTTCAGCGTCACGTATTAGAAATAGTGCAACGTTGCCACGTCTACTGCTCATATCCTCCATTCAATAATTTCAATAATTTTCAGGTAGCTGTCATTACGTTATTTTATGGTGAATCATCTCGATATTTATACACGTGCTTCGTCAGGAATTAATTTAAATTTGCATCGTTTTTGAGATCATTTTTAAATAAGTATCAGTCGTAAGAGGGAAAATACTGTCACAACATCAATTTATTTCGCCTGGCATCCATAAGCACAATGTTAAATGTCGATAAAAACTGCGAACTTTTAGCGAATTAATCTCGGAAAGAAATGGTAAAAGGAGTTCAAATTTTATTAGAAAGTTTATTGATATTTGAATTAAATTTGCAGCAAGTGTCATGACTTTCTTGAATAATGTGAATTGCGATATAACTACCTTAAGCATAAATATGTACTTAAGTATGTGAAATATGTTCTTTAAGCGTACCTTTTCAAATCTTTCATCCAATAAAGTAAGTTGGTCATTACGTCTTATTACAGAGCTTGTCATGGAATAATTCGTGAATCTAGTTTTGGTTTCTTCTTCAGTATAAGACTGTACAGAACCATTTAATGAAGTTACTTCGTCCTTTTCTTCTTCATCAAAATTAGAATCTAAATCATATTCAACATCTTCATCAAATTCTTGATCAGACACTACTCCGTCAGCTAGTTCAATAAAATTATCTTCTAACTGATTTTCAGGATCTGAATAATCAAAATCATCATCCATAGCAGCCACTACATCAGGATCAAGATGTAACTGTAGACCTATAAAATGAAAACACATTATTTTCAATACCATTTGTTATTTATCCACTTGCCAGAAACTGGAGCAGCTTTATTTAACATTCCAATCTCTTCTTCAACCTCCGATGCAAAAACTGAGGATGGTAATTTTAATTTCGATTCCTTCCTCTCGATTAATTCTTTTTCAATTCCCTGAGGCCACTCCATTTTATTATCTTTAACATCTTTAAGATGTTCCAAATAGTTGAAATCATCATCAAAATATACACCATATTTATGTTGCTCTTCCAGTCTCTCTTCTCGACCTCTTGTTTCTTTACCGTCAATAGGTAAGAGTACTCTTTGTGGTGCATTCTCATCAACAACCAGAGGGTCTTGCTGACTTCTATGTACAAGTTGGAAAGTTACTGCTTTTTTCTTATCTATTCTTTTAATTTTTGGCTAGAAATAAACATAACCTATAAATAAAGGCTTCATACACTATTTACATGTACTTACCATATTGTTAACAATGTGTAAAACTACTCCAAAATTATCAATACAACAATGTTTTTAAAAGTTATCTTTTTATATATTTGCAAAATATTTGATATCCTCAGAACTTGAAGATAAATCAAGTTGCTCAGCATGTGCTTTGACACCTAATGGATTTGACATTTGACATTTCACGACATTGACGATTTGAGATTTGACGTGATTTGACCATGACCACGATTACCACGAAACATGACCACAGTAGAAAGCTTTCTACTGTGACATGACAGCCGGCGGAAAACCACACGCAACACGAGGGCTACACATGACGTAGACATAGACAACAGTGGACAACAGATTAGTCATAGATAAAATAGATTAATACAGATTTCCCAATCAGACAGAGAAGCTAAAATTTAGAGAGAGATACAAAACACTTCCGTACTAAATGTTCCCAGGCAGTGTGCATCTTAGACTAGGAAAGATATATATCTTTCCTACTCTAAGGCTTTTGGTGACATTGTTTTAAGTTTGACAAGCTACTGTATTTCTATCTATCTATCTATGATCTATGTTCTTTTTCAATCTGACTTCATTCCTCTCGTACCGAGACTGCGCAGTTGTGCTTGGTATAAGATGGCGGGAATTATACAAAAAAAGATTATAAGAAACAGAAAAATTCTTTTCTTTTGTGATTCTAAATTGTGTGAACGTGCCCGTTTTATTTAGAACATAGACGCTGATATATAGTTAGAAAGATTAATGAGTAAGTTTTTAAATTTATTTAGCATTTAACACTTATGAAAATTTAGATTAATAGGTAATAGCGAGAATATGGATATTGCTGATCAAAATTTGGCTTTCAACCCAAATCAAATATTACCTAATGGGCCGTACGATAGTGAAGATCCAGATAAACAAGAAGTCATAGATCAAACATTTGAATTATATTTTTTTCATTTATCAAGACGAATACTTGATTCAGGACTGAAATATCCAATAGATCCATTAGAAAAGAAAGAATGCAATTTTTCTCAAAATGTGATAGCCTTAAAAACGTTGGCTAGAAGGTTTGTCATGTCACCTCAACGGTTAAGGATTTATGAACAAGCACAAAATGTTGATTTAGCTGCACTGCAATGTAACACATTTGAGCAGTTACTTAGTGGTATATTTCAAGTAAATATTTTTTTCTTTGATGTGTTGACAATTTTGACATAACTAGCATATTATTATTTTAAGGATAGTTATGGTGAAGCACCTTGGAAAAGAGTATTGGGTTTATTCTATTTCTGTAGTGATTTATCAATGAGAACTTTAGAAGAGAACATTCTTAACAGTTTTATTGTCATTTATAACTGGACAAATTCTTATCTTGGTGTCAAACTCTCAGCTTGGGTGAAAGAGCAAGGAGGTTGGGTAAGAATATCTTTAATAATATACATATAGTGAAGTGCAACTAGCATTTCACTTCAGAACCTGGAGAAAATCATTCGATGAACGAATGAAACTTGATAAAATGTTTAAGAAGTTTACCATTTTAAAAGTTGTGCTTATTATTATTACATTATTGTTTAAACAGTTCATTAAACAGTATGGGGATTCTTAACAAATCTCTTTAGAAATATATATTTCCTTTCTGGATATGAATGGCGTTGGTATGCTTGCTCTAAGTGGTCATGTTTTAGAGATTATGGGCAAAAAATTAACGATGAATAGGATGACTGAATTTACATCTATGGGTTATAGAGTACTTCCCAATATGAATGATGTTGGTCTGTCTGCATTAAGTGGTTGCATTTCATAGATATGACACCCAAAAAATTATTGCAAAAAATAAACCAAGTATATAGTACTACTTCCCTGATGTGAATAGTGTTAGTTTGCCTGCGCTAGGTGATTGTGTTTCAGATATATGGCCTAAAAGATGCACTATGGTTGCAGAAAGTGATTACTAAGTAGGATGGCTTAAAGGTGTATAGTATTAAAATATGAAGTCCATTCATGTGAATTATATAAAATCTGAACGAATGTGTCTTTGTGTTAAGTAGCTATATATGGCTGAAAATTATGTAGTATTAAAGTACTAAGTCATACTCTCCAAAGATGGGTCATAATTTAATAACTGTAAGTAAATGATGAAAATGCTTGGTATTTTCTTCTACATTTTGCATGTATTATCAATCACAGGCCCAACTAAAATTTATGCTAGGTACATATGAACTATACGATTTTGTTTCAATAATTTAAAACTACAGTTATTGTAATATCACTATGCCTATATATGCAGCTAACATATTTAACTAATCAAGATAACAATAAGTTAGATTTTTTTAAGAGATTTTAGCCAGAAGAGCTGGCGATTGGCCTTGCCTACTGCGATCAGTAGAGGTCTGTCGTAGTACTTCTTCTTTGAACCTTAGGGCTCCTTATCCAGACATGGTCCTTCGACTTCGTTCAAGACTTCGAGTCTGTTGATAAGGAGCTCATCCTTTGTGAAGTTATCAGCCCTTCGTTTCTATTTTCTCGCCAAGCCGTCTCAGTCCAGTCAAGGCTATTACAGCTCATGACATGGACTCACGTACCTGAACGAGGACTCACCCATCCATGTGCTGGACCCGACCGACCTCAAAATTTATATCTCACTAACTTTCAAAACTTTCCGTTTTTATTTCCGCTAACTTTTCGTTTATGACTTAACTAATAAACTACACAGTAAATTATAATTTTTCTGACAAAGTAATTGCGTTAATTCGAATCACAACAATGGTGGAAGTTATAGTACAGGTGCCAGACGTAGTACAGGAACCAGACACATTTGCAGCAGCCAGAAACATTATTGTTACGTATTTCAACCCACTGGTAAACACACTCAATACCATATGGGTACGGAAATTACACTAATAACACTATTCATTAACTTCTAAATCTATTTATTACTAGATAATGCACTTCTAGTTCACTTGGGGTCACCCCGAACTTATCTGAACTTAACTGGCTTTTTCGCCACAGTCTTGCTGCTTGCCTTATATACACCAAAGATGGCCTCTCGAATATTCAGGTCTCCTGGAATAGAAATCTCACATAATTCATTTGTTTCTATAGTAGGATTCTAGAACAGAACTTTTAAAATTCAGTTCTTCTTCAGTGCCATCTCTGAGGCAGTTGAACTCCGGTACATACCTCTAATGAGTATAGTGGCCCGCCATATCTACTGTTAAATTCTCAAGCCTGCCTTACCTAGTTTCACCAACGTAGCATAATATTACTAATCCTCTAGAGGTGGCTGACAAAGAATGTGATATGAGAAAGGAGGTGGGTAAGGATTGGCCTTTTTTCGCCCATCATAATCATGAAAATAAAAAGTTTTTATTTCAGCCATTCTTTTATATTTATTTTTAGTTCAAGTATTCAACATTATGTTTAGATAAAATTGATATAAAATATCCTATAGTAAGCATTAAAAATGTCTCAGACAGAGCATGTTTGTTGGTTTTCTGACACTTTCGACGTTTTTTCGACCTTTCAGTGATTATTTCATTATAATTTCTCAATGAACTAAAATATTCTTAGAAAGAAGCTTATAAACCCTACTATTATAAGAAAAAAAATTGTATTGGTTCATGGTGCGCTTTATAATGAAATGTCATTGAAAGCTCTAAAAATGTCGCAAATGTTAGAAAACTAAAAAATATGCTCTGTTTGAGACATTTCTAATGCAACTTACTGTAGAATACTTTATATTATTTGTATCTAACATAATGTTGAACACTTGAACTAAAAATAAATATAAAAGAATGGCTCAAATTAAAACTTTTTACTTTCATGACTGTGATGGGTGAAAAAAGGCCGATCTTTACCCATCTCCTTTCTTAATGGTGGAAACTTCACTAAATAACTCGAAATGTTCTTTACAATAGGCTTGTTCCACGATATTCTTTTTATACAGTACTCAATATTCCTATTATTATGTACTTAAAATTTCATATATTAAGTTCTTCCATTCTCGAGATATAAGGGGTTGAAATTAGTAATAGTTGCAAAAACAGTGCACCCGTTTGTGACGTCACTATACACAACTTTAAATTCGGAGATCTACTAAGACACCATGACCACTAACAGCCGTTCAGTAGTAAGTAAATACATAGAGTTGAAGGTTTGAAGGTCGTTTTAGGTGTCTATGGAAAAAGGAAGGTCGGCGTTTTATCGACATCATGAATTTCACAGTAGAAATCGGAATTTTGGCTCGGCCTGTGCGAAAGAAAAATGGCTATTTTCGTAAAAGTGTAAAACCACCAATGCTTTAAATATTCATAACCAAATAAATACTTGAAGTGAAAGGGCTCGCGACGTCTCTGTGGAAAGAGGAAGATTGGAGCTTTGTCGTGATAGCAAGTTAAGCGAGCCAAATCGAAAATTTGGCTCAGTGCAAGAGTTAGAAAAGTAGCCTTTTGGTACCTTTCAAATTTAATCTCAAAGGTCGGAAAACATGGAATTTTCAGACCCCTCCAAATGCCACATTGCCATGCTCTTCTTAGCTTTTGGTCAGATGGTAAACAAATAAATAATTTTTTGGAGCATTTCTACTTATATTTGTGCATTCTGAAATTGTACAATACTTAACATTCTTTTTCTTTGTACTCATATTGAATCAAAAGAAGTACATAACACAAACAATACTCCGAAAACACCTATAGTTGTAACTAAAAAGCATCAAGTTGACTGAGATCACCGAGTCTATGTGTATAGTGAAGTAGCGTCTGGCCACGCCCCATTTTTGCGAGGTGGAGATTTGTAATTGTTTTTAAGACACTAAACGTGCGAATAAAATTCTGATTTTTTGCAGATCCATTATTTTATACCTGCACTTTAGATTTATGAAATTTAAAAAAGCTGAACAAGAATATTGGTGCAAGTATTTGTATCAAACTAATATTTTTGTTATCGATCATTTAACCGCTTAGTGAATATAAAAATATGGAGTTCTAGAGGCAAACGTTTTAAACCTGCATGGTGTCTACTTTTAAGCCAAGACTAGTAAATATCAAACTAATTTTTTTCTTAAATAATTAATTCAGTATGTTAAATTATTAGTGCCTGGGCCAGCAATGAAATGGACTTCATGATTATAACCCTTTTAAAACCTATTCGGGGGGGTTCCTTTTGACGAGTCTACCACGAATATTCATATCGCCCTATATGGAAGCGGCGCCTTAACCCTTACGCACCCCTCAAACACGTCATTTTTCAGCCTTTAGGGTTTGTGATAAGAACCCTTTTGTTTTTGATTTTAATGAGAAGATTATATATAAAAACCCTTATACGGAAGCTATTGTCAGACAAAAAAAGTGACGCGTTCGCCCAGTCCGACACCCGAAACATGTCAATTTTGAGCCTTATGGTTTCGTGACTATAACCCTTACCATTTTTGGCACAAAGTTTAAAAATTGAAAGTAAAACATCGTGATAAACTTGTCCGACAAAAAAAATGATGCGTTCGCCCAGTCCGACACCCGAAACATGTCAATTTTGAGCCTTATGGTTTCGTGACTATAACCTGTCGGACAAAAGCACCACGTGATTCATTAACACTTTCTTAAATCATTTATATCTATGTCCGACAAAAATTTGGACGGTCCGACAAGAAAAATGCAAAAAAGATGTTTTATTGGTGGTGCCTTTTTCAGAATAATTATAGACTAGGCAGCATCTGTTTTCAGTTGGCTGTTATGAAGGGCACGTAATTTTTTTGTGAAAAATCCCTTAATAATAACATAAAGAACAGTAACTGAGGAATTCGCAGCCTGAAAAAGTTTAGCAAAATTTTTGGTGATTAATTTTGTGTAAAATTCCGAAAAAATGACTTTTTGACTATTTTTTTCTAGTTTTAGTGAAAAGTTCAAAAGAGATAAAAGTTTTGTAATTAAATTTTACATAAGATCTTACTATCTCACTCTTTACTGAACAAGTGCAAAATAATTTGCAAAATAATAACTGTTTTCTACCCTTCAATAAATACCTACTGTAAAAACGAAATTACGACCACGTGAAATAATATGGAGCAAAACTGATGTATATTATATACTAATGAAACGGAGCAGCTGATGCCCTTCTTTCTTTTTTTACTCCCTTTCCTTCATTTGTACATGCGCTGTAGAACGACTTTCTTGGAAGAAAGATCACCACAGAACACGGAGTAGTATTAGTATACTACTCCGTGCCGTGGAAATTTAAATTCCCATGAAGAAGCTATATTGTCATTATTTTATTAGTATAGAAAAAATAAATTACGGGTACAAGTACATAGCTTGAAAAGTACTTATTATCAAATAGTTGAATTTGTTAAAGAAATATAAAGAGATAATTATTTGATTAATGAATATTAATTCATCTAAATTATTCTAAATTATGACATTACTTCTTTGATTTCTACCTTTAGAAACATGCTATATAGTACAATTTTTCACATAGAAAGTTGTTTATTCGTTGCTCATTTATCAAATTTAAATGAAAACTGAGCATTAATTACTAAGATATGTTTAATTAAACATGAAAAAATCTCGATTTTTCCCTCCGTTAAATTCCATTTAACACCGTGTCAAACACGTAAAAATAGACATACTTATAACTCAAATCAAACACACGCTTGGACTACAAAAATTGAACTGAGTACTTTTAGGACATTGATTAATCAATTCTCATAATTTGAATAAAAACTGATCGTTAATTTAGAACCTCCTATGATCTTAAAGTAAAGATTATAATAGAACGCATTAAAAAACATTTTTGCATACAAAAAATGTCTTTTTTTTAGTTTTTCTAGATTTTGCGTCACTTTTTTTGTCGGACAAGTTTACCATGGTGTTTTACATACAATTTTTAAAAACTGTGCCAAAAATGGTAAGGGTTATAGTCACGAAACCATAAGGCTAAAAATTGACATGTTTGTGGTGTCGGACTGGGCGAACGCGTCATTTCTTTTGTCGGACAAGTTTACCACGATGTTTTACATTCAATTTTTAAACTTTGTGCCAAAAATGGTAAGGGTTGTAGTCACGAAACCATAAGGCTCAAAATTGACATGTTTCGGGTGTCGGACTGGGCGAACGCGTCACTTTTTTTGTCGGACAATATCTTCCGTATAGGGGTTTTTATATATAATCTTCTCATTAAAATCAAAAACAAAAGGGTTCTTATCACAAACCCTAAAGGCTGAAAAATGACGTGTTTGAGGGGTGCGTAAGGGTTAAAGCGCCGCTTCCATAAAGGGCGATATGAATATTCGTGGTAGACTCGTCAAAAGGAACCCTCCCGAATAGGTTTTAAAAGGGTTATAATCATGAAGTCCATTTCATTGCTGGCCCAGGCACTATATGTTTCCACCATTAAGAAAATTCTCATATCACTTTTGTTGTCTGCCATGTTCTAGGCAAAAAATAATAGTCATGTCTGTAGCCGATACAAATGTGTCAGATATTTGCATGCTGGCTCCTATACTATTATGTTAGCTAATTTTGTGACACTCTATGTACACCTTATTAATTAGTTATAGTATTGAAAGTATCATTAACATGTGATAATTTAGCGAAGGACTGAGGTGATACCTTCATCCTTCGAATATTGTTCGAACATGTTTTTAATTTAACTTTTCAATTTCAGTCAGTAATTCTTCAAGACGGTTCAAACTCTATAAGCTATGCCACTCTGTCAATTCTGGGATTCTGTTGCATTGGTGTATTGGCCATCTGTATTTATATTAGAAGAAAATAAAGTAATAAAAGATTACATGTATGTGATAGCTAAATTTTTCTGCGGGCCTTATTTTTTCTTCTGTATATTTATGTGTTCAGTTTTGTACGGTCTTTTGTATTTTTTTCTTGAATTTGTATTATAAGTTTTCTAATTACCGAAAATACTCAAAGAATTTATAATTTTAATATATATTTTTTAAATTACTATTTTAATAAATAAATATATAATATATACCTGTTATTATTCCTCATACTATATTACTTACTCTCGGCTAATAAAAATTTAAAACATCTTATCAATATATCGGAGGAAACACAGCTACAAGTTCAGGATTATTTTAATAATATTAAATTAAAGTTAAATGAAGAGAAAATTCAAACTCTTATTTTGAACTTAAATCCTGATGTCTGCATCGAAAATAATAATCCTGTAAAGTGTTTAGGTCTAATTTTTGATAGTAAGTTAACCTGGGAAGCTCACATAGATAGTCTATCCAAAAAGCTGTCAAGTTGCATCTATTTATTGAAAAATACAACTAATTTAGGCATACTGACTTCCACCAATCAATACATATTTGAATGTATTCCATGTTAGGGAATACCACATTCAAACTAGCTATAATTCTAGACATAGATCTATAGTGGCTCCATTTTTCCGTTTATCGAAGAATATTAATAGTTACAGGTATAAATCAGTACAACTATAATATAATCTCTTACCAAATAAACGGAAAAATCTAAATGATACAAAAAATTAAAAGTTTTCTCAAAGGAGGTTTTTTATAAAGTCTAAGAGTTTATTGACTATTTTCAACACATATCTTGTTAGAGCTTTAAGCAGTTTTTTAATAATTTTTTACTATTAATGTTTTTTGTAAGTATATAATGTATTTTTAATATTTTAACATTACTTTTAATCTGTTGATAAGTGTATACATTGTGTCTCACATGAATAAACTGTCTGTCTATTAACCATTGTAGTTATCATTAAATATTATAATAAACTTTATTATCCATAGACCACACTACAACATATATTGTTAGCGATAACCCAGAGACACCATCCATTTTACCTATTGTGGCATTTCCTACATTTCAAGGTCTTGCCAGAAATTTTGTGATTCATGTGATGATGTTCTAGTTGGGCTCTCTTCTCTGTATAGCACGTCCAGCAGCCTGACACCATTCATTGTGGCTGCCTGTTATTTGCACGACATCACCAAAGCTTTTACCCATTAGGTCTTTGGTGGAATTAGCCTAACGTTTTAGTCTTCCTCTTCGCCTCTTGTCATTTGGTGTTCCCTGAATAATGAAACATTCGATATCGTCCTCTCTTCGGTTCATCTGGCTAGAGGAGAAAATACAAGTTAGAGAATCGCTTTGGGGAACATATATCTATATCCATATTTCTGAGGTGTAAAGAACCATGGAGAAAACTAAAGCGTTAGCAAGTCTGATCTTTGTGTGCCTCGTGATACTTCTGTCCCACTACTTTAAAGTTGTCAATATTGCCATCTACATTCTTCCTCGAATCTCATACTCATAGTTTACGGTGTTGTCCACAAGGGCTCCAACGTAAATCATTTGTTTACTTCCTCACAATCACCTATCCTTAATGTAACTGAATGGTTTTAATTTTCTCGGTTTACATTCATAAGTTTTGTTTTGTTGTAATCTGCACTCAAACCCTAATCACAGCTTATTGTTTGGAGGTTATCCAGCAGGCGTATCCTCGCTTGCTGCAACCAGGGTGTTATAGTTGAATCCTGTAAAATGCTCCATCCAAAATAATAAAAATACATAAAAGAAAAATTAATTTCAGACCAAACTGCCCATAAAAAAATCTCACCTCACGAAAGACCGAAAAACACCTTCCTAATGTCATCGTTTGCCATCAAAATCCCAATAAACAATTATTTCACTAAAAATACCTTTCATCTTCAGACCCCCAACGATGGAAAAACACCCTCGGGCACCATAATTTTCGAAAGAAAAATTTCCAATGGCGAGCAGCGAAAATCCGCCTTATTTCTCAAACTTTTCAAAAGTACCCTAAAGTCTGCTCCGACGAGCAGAAATCACAGTCAAGATGGAGCGAGCAGCTATTTTAAAAGTCAAATTTTAAGCAAAAATCAATGGAGAAGTTTCAAAAACAGTAAATCAGATTTTTTTTTTCTGAAAATGGTGGAGAATACTCCGAGTCTGAACCACAAGAACATCTAATAACAACCCAGCTAACAATTTAAGTGCGACTTCAGCTAAAGGAAATCCAACCAAAACAAGTCGAAATTATGTAATGTTTGAGTTCACTTGGTGGAAGTCGCTATGGTACCTATTAGGTATAGGTCAGTTATTGGTAAAATTAATGCTCTAATAGGTCATGAAAAATATTTTTGTTACTATTTTTACCTAATAGGTAGTGTACATTAAAACCCACTAATTAAGTGGTAGGGAATACATGGCCTTAATAACCTAAAGGGTAAGTAGATAGAGAGAACCTGTTCGGAAAAATTTGGTAAACTTAATATGAGGATATTTGTCACCTAATAAGTAATATGATTGTTAAATAGCTTCTTTAGTAATTTTGATTGAGTTATCATTAGACCCTAATAGAGAATTAGGTGAAATAGAATAGAATAGAATAATTTATTGGTGTCAAATACACAATGTGTTTACACAAGTCGATAGAGTGGTAGTAAAAAAAACAGTTTAAAATTATAAAATTAAAATAAACATATTAAGTCATATAGTTAGGTATAGTTAATCGCTGAAATTACATAGAATGTATAAGACAAACTTAAGTTGTATCTACCTCTGAATTTATATAGAGATTTATACCCTCTTGAAAGACCACAGATAAACATACTCAGTTTGTTATTGTTTATGAGTATTACAATTAAATTTAAATTTTTGTCAGGTCGCGCATTAAAAATTCATGCACGCTATAAAAGGCATTTATAAGCAGGGAAGTTTTTATTGTTTTTGAACCTGGAATGATTTAAGAGCTTTACGTCAGGGGGCATTGCGTTGTACAGAAATGTATTGAAGTGACTAAATAGGTAATCGTATTTCTTGAACAAGATTTCTTAGGTACCTAATAAGGATCCTAGAAGTCTTTAAATTTCTACCAAAAAGTCGAAATGACTTCATTATTCAACCAAGAAGTTATTTGAAGCTATTGGTCGAAATTATCACTTATTAAGTAATATAGGCAAAGAGCAACCATATTTATTTAAAAATGGAATGATGAAAACTTGCCATAAAAATGTAAACTTTGTTTGTAAAAATATTTTAACTCATAAATCATCGTCAAACATATTAATAATGTAACAGTAAAGTGTGTTTTATACCGCAAATAAATGAAGCTTTAAAAAACTGTTATATTGTGACAGTAATGAATTTTTTTAAGGCTTGCGGAAATGTGTGTATAATTATTTTGTACTGGTTTCAATAGACCTTACAAACCACCAACAGTGACTGAAATATTTTATAAGATGGCGACAATTTTGAATTTATAGCAGCTGGTAAAATGTTGTGAAAATGTTTTATTAAATTTGTATCAGAAACATTTCCATAGCTTACATAAAATACCAAATTGGTAGTTGGGCAACTTCCAAGTCTTTAGGCAAACCATACAAAACAAAACAAAAAAAAAATTAAACAATTAAATTTGGTTCAAATTTATTATTTACTTAAGCAAATAAATGCATATTAATATTAAATAAATAAAAAAGAATACTTTAGCTTGACCAATCACATTAATATTAAAGGTTGAAAAGAAGTGGATTAAAATTTATCTTCATTTTTTATATAGTTATCCTGGAAATGCTTGAATTTTTCTATAAGTGTATCCACTGAAAATTCGCCGTGTACTATGTTATCACGGGTACGTACATTTACAGTGTTGCCAGAACGTTCCTTTTCTCCAACAACTGAAAACAAGAATAACATTTTAAGTTTCTCTTTTTTTTAATCAGGGACCATCCATAAATGACGTCACGCTTTAGGGGGAGGGGGGTCTGAAAGTTGTGACACTTTGTGAAAGGGGAAGGGGAGGGGGCTAAAGCAATTGTGATGTCACAATACAAGAAAACAATTTTAAGTCTAATATCTTGATTATTCATTATCAGCACCCTTGATATTAATAATAATAATAATAATAATAATAATAATGTTTATTATGCAAACAGAGATTAATAATTTACATAAAAGTTACTGTGACATGACAGCCAGGGGATGGGGTGGGGATCGGGCGAACGAGACAAACCCGTCAGGAGAAAAATTGAGACTTCAAATTTCATTAAAAAATTTAGTTTTTTAATAGATATGCCTTTTTGAAATTTTATTTTAGAATTTATAACAAAAAATTATGCCTACTATAATTTCAACATTATAACTCCTACTAATATGTAAGAATGAAACACAATCTGTGAAGAGTGACCGCAAAACTCCTTACCCTGTTTTTGCGTACGTCATAACTGAGCCTAAATAAAATAATTGAATGCCAAAAGTCTTAAATTAAAGCTTATCAAAAATGTAGAAATGTATGTTCTTCAATATAGGGGTTGCAACCCCTTTACATCGCGATTCACGTTATTCAAGAAAGTCATGAAACTTGCTGCAAATTTAATTCACATATCAATAAACATTCTGATAAAATTTGAACTCCATTTACCGTTTCGTATCCAGGATTTATTCCCTCAGAGTTCGCAATTTTTATCGACATTTAACATTGCTTTTATGGACACCATGCAAAATAAATTGATGTCATGACACTATTTTCTCTCTTACGGCTGATCCTTATTTAAGAATGATCTTAAAAACAAGGCAAATTTAAATTAATACCTGACGAAACACATGTATAAATATCGAGATGATTCACCATAAAATAACATAATGGCAGCTACCCGAAAATTATTGAAATTATTAACATCAGAAATTGTATGCGGAGTTGCCAAATCTCTCTCTCTCTGTCTCTCGCGTCTCAAGTTTATTGATTTGCTAACAGATGTCGCACCTCTCGCGATATAACTACCTTAAAAGAAATTATATCTACTTTAAAAAAGGTTTGCTGAGATTTTTTTTATTTAGGGCCAGCTTTTCAGTGCCGGGTTCAAATTTGTGTTAACTAAACGAGTTTAAATTTTAAGCCACATTTTAAACCAGGTTAGCACTACACGTCTTTTTCAGTAAATTAACCCTCATTTCAGAAAGTTGGGTTAACTAACTGGAGAATTCGTGCGGTTGGCAATAGGCTATTTTTGGTTGACGTCGCGCTGGGGGCGTGGAGGGCACACAACTCATTGCTTTCTTTTTTAGAGATGGGGAAAAGCTGTTATTTTTTAATAACAAGCTTAAACCCATTCTGCTAGCAACTCATCTCTATTTGTTTACATTTGCATTTTTTTGTGATTGGATGACGTTTGTGTGCCCTCCAGGCTGTGCCAAAATCAGGTGACCGAAAATGACAGACCTAACAAAACGGTTTTTTGAAGTTAAGTTTGTTTGTGTGAGAGAAAAGTATTCTAACATTGCTTTGTGCCTTATGGATCTAACGGGCAATATTATTCATATCCAGCAAATTTCCGATGATGAGATATACAGTGTGTCCCCAGATTGACTGCGTTAGGTAATAATAATAATATTCCAAAAAAAATCAGTACGGCCTTAAATGGATTTTTACTAAATTATATGTCAAATGGTATCTAATTCGCAGAGGTAACCTAAGAAGAAAATAAGTCATTGGAGGTAAAGTTAATTTTACAGAAAAATTCTATTTAAATAAAATATTTTGCAATGAAAATTAGAGCCATTTGCCAAATTTCATTGCATTTCAACAAAAAATAATAAACGTGCATAGAGTATACAGGTTCCAATACTAGTTAGCTAATAGATAGGTGAAGAACTGTTGTTTTTATCAGTTAATGTCAAATATATTATTTCATACTTATTCATAGAAATTATCTTGGTTTTGCACGAAACATCTTTATGAGTGGCTTTATGTCTTTCTGATGAGCTCCAGAATGAGGGCGAAAAACGAAGGCTAAGCATTTCCAAGAAACAGAATGATAGACATGAAAATGTAATCCATTAGAATGAAAAATTTTTAAGACAAGGTGGATAAATAAATTCATTTTAGGCCTTTGTTCTCATTGTTAACTGAATCCTCATGACCCTAGGGGGTTATGTAGATACTAGTTTAATCTGCATCACCGTGTGGATGCTAGTGTTCGAATGAGAATTTTCAAATAAGAAATTAGACGAATTCATTTTAGGATTTTAATATGCTAGCATAACCAGTATTCAGGTTATCGAAAGAATGCAAATATTTCATTAATATTTTTACACATAGTTTTTTTTTTAGTTCTCATATAGTTATTTTTTTCTGCTCTCTGCAAAATCCTATAGAAAATACGTTTCAAAAAATAATAATACTACAAGGTTTTTATTACTATCTACTTTCATTTGTAGTATTATTATTGTTTTGAAATCTATCATTGTTTCTTGGAAATGCTTAGCCTTTGAAACGTTTTTTGCCCTTACTCTGGAGCTCATCAGAAAAACATAAAGCCACTCATAAAGAAGTTTCATTCAAAGTTTTTTTGTTTAAACTAGGACTGAAAAATCGGCCGTTAGTAAATATTTTTAACAGGGTTCAGACTTTGCGAAGCTGAAAAAATTCCCTGAATTTCCCAGGATTTCCATAACCAAAAATATTAATTTCCATATATTTTGAAGTAATTTTTTTTTTTTCATAAAATAATTCCTTGAATTGGATTGAATCAGCGAAAATTCTCAAAAAATCTATGGTTTTCCATATCGAGACACAGAATTCCCTGATTTTTTATACAATTTACAAAATTCCCTGATATTTCCAGGTTTTTTTAAAAGATTTTTAAATTCCCTGAATTTTCCAGGTTCTCCAGGTTTTCAATACAAGTCTGAACCCTGTATTAAGTAAAAGGTAAAAAGAGCTATAGTTGAGCTCATAATGACCCCCTTTTTTCTAAGTCCACCCAACATGCAGCTAGGTACTCATCGGTTCCTTCAAAGACAAAATTAAAAAAATTGGACTACCCTTGCTATTTATTTCTTATAGAAATTCAATTTATCTGTACTAGAAACACTATACCTATAATCTTGCAAAGGTGTTTACCTAATATAAAATTGAACTGAGCCAACTGAGCGTTCCGAATTTTCTTGTTCATAGTATCTCCTGCATCAGTGTCTACCTCAGCCATAAAACCAACTTCATAAAGCTTTTGTTTGACACTTTCCGCATATTCATCGTACGTGGGTCCAACTGGAATGACCATGACCTGCCTTGGAGATAACCAGAATGGCCACTTTCCAGCATAGGATTCAGTTAAGATTGCTATCATTCTCTCAACAGACCCCAGAATTGCTCTGTGTATTATCACTGGACGTTTCTTCTCACCACTCTCACTTAAAGAAAAACATTTTTAAAATAACGAATTTAAATTTTTTAATAATTCAAATTGATATACCACAAGTAAATTCAATGGCATAGCCAGAGGGGTCAAGCCTTTTTTAAGAAGTGTAATGAAATTCGTAGTTGCAACATCTATTATTATGTTATTATTATATTATATATATTATGCAAATGAAGAAAAAAATAGACAGAATGTTTACATAAATTAGTAACTGCCATGTTTTTGCAGAATGGCTTTGGGAGAGGTTTCTCATTTCGTGAGTAAAAAATTTAATTTGCATCATCGTTTTTTACAAACAAATAGAACGGAAAATCAATTTTAAAATACTGGAAAAACTAAAGGCCGCAAAGGAAAGTGAAGAATGGGTGATTTGTGTGCAATTAAAATCCCTATGCTATAAATTAAAATCGGTCCAGCGAACAAAAAAATTATTGCAAAATAACCTGCAGTCATTTTTTAATTATTAACATATCTTTTTAATTTTTAACTTTTTAAAAGTTTGTAAAACTTTCTTAAATAATTGTGTTTTATAGTGCTTTATAAGTGTACAATAGATGGGTGCTGTTGGTGCCATAGTTCTTCAATCCTATTTGTTTAACCCACCGAGGGAAAAAAGGGACAACTTTGACCTCCCAGGGAGCTCGCAATTTTCAAGTGAAATTGATTCACAAAACATTTGTGTAATACTCCGTGCTGACCTCTGATGCTAAAATCAGCGTCTTTGGTTGAACACAATCCTTGAGCTACACAGTTCACACTTCCTTCCGATGAAATCGGAGCACATGATGCCAATTGGCACCCTGGGCTTCCGACTAGTCAACACCCCCTCAAAGCCCTCCAAACTCCAAAAGGGCTTGGCAATAGCCGTTCCCTCTCACTAGACAAAATACGCTCCCAAAAGCTTCATCTTTAGTCATGAATATTGGCGTTGTTTGTATAATATTCAAGATCTAACTAACCTTTGTGCAAAAAAGAGCAACCAATTCGAGCAAAGCATGCCTGTGAATTATTACCTTAAAAAAAGGCTTGATTTTAGCTAATAAACAAAAAGCACAACTATTATTTTTTAAACTGAGTTCTTGCAAATTAAACCAATGAAAACTTGGTTGAAATATGCACATTTTAAAAATAAGTAATGAAGTTTATAAAGGGTACTATCTAATTTTGAGACCGCATAAAATTTAATTTATACACAAGGCAGGTTATTTTGCAATAACTTTTTTACCGCTGGAGCGATTCTAATTTGGAGAGTCTCATAATGCAGGGATTTTATTGCGCACAAATCACCTTCACTTTCCTTTATAGAGTAAGATCCCACAGCCGGCAGATCTATGCAATTTTAGTAAAGCTAATATTTTGGCAATAAATAGTGTGATATGTAGTTAAGAACGTATGCATATTAGCTAACTTGAAAGCGGGGCCCTTTTACAAATAACAGGTACAAAAAAAACTTATTAACCTGCGTTAAAGTATGATAGCTGGTTTTCATACATGTTTGAAAGAATACTGTCAAAAACCAACATTCATTATTGCCAGACACTTTCCCTGGGCCCTAACTTGCGCCAAAAGCTTTAAAGCTCAAAAAAACTCAACCTAACGTAACATAACTGTGGAACCTTCTCTACTACTATGTAAAAAAATAAAACAAGAAATGTATTATGTTAGGTTAGATTGCGTTTTTTCTAGCTTTAGAGCGTCTGGCGGAAGTTAGGGCCCACAGAAAGTGTCTGGCAATAATAAATGTTGGTTTTTAACAATATTCTGTCAAACATATAGGAAAATCGGCTATTATACTTTAATGTGGGTTAGTAAGGTTTTTTTGTACCTTTTGTACCTGTTATCTGTAAAAAGACCCTGGTTTCAAGCTTGCAAATATGCATACCTTCTTAACTACATATCACACTATTTATTGCCAAAATATCAGCTTTGCTAAAATGACGTAGGTTGGCGGCTCTGGGATCTTGGTCTAGTAGAACCGATAGCTTTTCCAGTATTTTAAGAAAACTGATTTTCCTAACTGTTGATAAAAAAGATGATGCTAATGAAATTTTTTGAGTCGCGAAATGAGAAGCCTCTCCCATAGCCACTTTGCAAAAACATTTCGGCTACTAATTTATATACGTCAAAATCTTTATTTGCTTGTTATATATCGACTAATAGAACTTTGAGTGAAGAACTTATTTTTGAAACTTCTGTTCTAAAAATCACAACTTTATTTTTTTTGTTTTAATCGCATCATCTTGTCGTTTTAACCAATACATTAAAAATCGAGAGTGAGATCGCGCCGGCATTAAACAATATTAAAGGCCAAAGGTCAAGAAATTCGGTTTATTACAAATATCTTACTTCCTACAACTCATAGAACAATTAAGGTTATTATAAAAATGTCATTTTTAGAATAACCAAATCCCGGCTATAGTTGGGCAAGTGGATGTTTACTGAAACTGAAAACACCAGACTTCAGCCGCACATTATACCTGTAGCGTCGGTCTAATTATTTCACCGAAAACAAAAAACTCGGCACTGACTGGTATACACCACTTCAACTCTTTGCATCAATTAAGGAAATGTAAACCATTTTTCTTCGCAACTACTTTAAACAATTAATTTAAAATATTATTTTTATCTGTGTAGATAATATAAGGCACTATAACGTAAGGAATTTTAAAGCTGATCGATATATAAATAATAATAATAATAATAATTCGTTTATATAGCTAATGAAAGCTATAGACTTTTGTTTAAAACAGCAGATCAAAGCGAATAAAACAACAAAAAAAGTTGACAAAAAAAAAACCTAATTCCCTTGGATTATAGGAAATGGTACACTAGCATGAAAATTATCTGCTAGAGTCGGGTCAAGTTTAAAAAGGCCGATGTATGAATTAATATTGCACATACGTTTTCACTATCTCTTGCACACAAACTTAAAGCCATAGCCTAAAGACATTGTCAATGTATGTCTACCAAGATTCTTTCCCACTTCTTTTGAGACAGAAATATGAAATGTACCCTGAGGAGTGAGAAACATAGTCATAAGCTCAGTGATTCTCAAACTGCGTGATTAACGACGAATATTATTTAAGTATTTCCGTGAACTAACACCACCCTAAATATAAAAAACGACTTTATATGAAATGTTTAAGTTGTTTTTAGTGGTAAATAGTGGATACTCATCCGTCAAAAGAACAATGTCAAACCACGGATCGTTTTACAATTTTCTGGTACGTAGATATTACACGTCTTAGAGTAGAATAAACACGATCGCGTAGCTCAATCGGTAAAATGCTTGAACAGCAATAAATATAAATGGGGTTGTTGCGAGATCGATCCCCAAGCACTTCCACTTTTTTTTTCAAAAAGTTAATAATTAAAAAACTTTATTTTCCCCAAAAATGTGTCTTATTACTACTAGCACGTGTTTATCTCTAATAAAATCTACTTTCTTACGATATATATTAATTAACACACGAATGGTGAAACGTGCGTCGAGTAGATAAATTGTTCAAGTGTAGTGTTTTAGTGTTTATGAAAACAACGTGTCAATGCGTTGTTCTTTCAGAATTGTTTTAATTTATTTGTTTTAAAATTATTGTTAATTTTTTTAATATATATTTTTTCAACCACAATTTTTATTTATTACCGCTAAAAGAAAAATAATTTATTTTCGTTATTCCCATAGACATTTCAGATTTTTTTTTGTTCAATGAAATATTTTATTTTTACTGACATGGTTTCCCTTACTAATACTACAATCCGATCCTTTCCTGGCAAGAAATGCCCAAACCTTCCCGTGTCTCTTGCTGGACTGTAGCAATATTAGTCTTTGATTTCTTTTTCTGCTCACTCATTGTTATTGACTAAATTGGGCAATTCATGTTTTGTTATCAGTTTCATTTGTGCCCGAACCTATATACCTACAGTGTCCGTCGTAAAGTTGGATACATATGGGAAAAATTTGTATTATTGAGATTTCTAAAAAATACCACATTGGGGGTTCGTTTCTTTTTTTACATGCAAATACCTTTATTCAACTAAAATACATAAAGTTTTTGTCGAAACTAATCAAATATTTGTGAAATAGACACAAGAGTTTATGACAATTAATGGTAGGGGTAAAATTTGCACTTTTTTATTTTCCTCATATCTGCTTCAAAATTGATATATGGGGTCCTTGTTGTATTCTATATGCACTTTTTCTCCATAAAATTTTTCGATATCTTAACAATTTGACCCACTTTTCGGTACCACGGTCAACTATTTTTTACAGTCCAACCGGTGATCACATGACGTGTCAAAATGTAATTTTTTGTTGTTGGACATGCATATACGAACCTCCAATAGAGTTTTTTAGAAATATCAAAAATACAATTTTTTCCCATATGTAGCCAACTTTATGGAAATTTTTTTTCTCTTAATCAAATTTGCTTGGTATGGGATTGGTGCTCCTGTATATTAGTAATACTGTCTCAAAATATCAGTAAAAAATATTTGTATTTAGTACTGCCACCGGATGATTAAAAATTCCGAAAATATTGTAAAAAGTGTAAAAATAACGTAACTTATATATAAGAAAATATTCTTAATACTGAATTTTTATCAAATTCGCTTGGTGCGGTATTGGTTCTCATGTATATTAGTAATATTGTCTCAAAATATCAGTTAAAAATATTTGTATTTAGTACTGCCACCAGATGATTAAAATTTGCGAAGTAATTGTAAAAAGTTAAAAAATAACATATCATAATATATAGGAAAATATTCTCAATATTGAGTTCCATTGCTATAATAACAGTAATTTCTTTCTTTCTTAGTATTGTATGAAAACACTTCTTAAAAATATTGATAATAAATAATGCACAATTGCGCAATGATGTCATCCAACACCGTTCAATCGAAAATTTGTCATGACTCGTATTTAGACTTTACTTTAAATCAGTCATACGCCCACTTCTCAGTTATGTCATGCCTATGATAACTGTCAGACGTCTGTGATTTGTGAGGTTATATTGTGCGTTTAGTTAAAATATAATGGCTCTTTTAAGAAGTAATGTTTTATGTCCTGTGTTTGGGTCTGCAACAGAACTTCCAATGAATACTCTGCCTACCTATGAAAACGTAATGAGATATTATTTATGGATCACCCGTTTTGACTGTTCTGATAACAAAAAATTAAAAGACCTTGTCCGAAACACCTCAGAGGCGGTGGCATTGAAAGTGGAAGAAATTTGGAGAAAATCCTCTATCCCTATTATTGAGTAATTGTAAAGCGCATTCGGGAATATCATGAAAAATATCGGAATTTATTGAAGCCGTACAAGGCTAGAAAAAATTCCGAGAGCTATAAAATTAAGCTTCAGCAATTTCTTGATAACAGTAAGAAGATTTTTGACATTGCAACATGCAAATGTGCGAATCACAATACATGCCAATGTGAAAGAACCCGAAAAATTCCTATTAATGAACGCAACTTTTTGAATGACCAGAGAGGTGAAAGAAAAATGATCATAGGTGGTATTGATGTAGCCACTAGTCAAAAGCAATCTTCACTGTTTGAGAGGAAACGAAAACGGCAGGAGCACGAAACGAAGATAAAATGTTCCGGTCAACTTGAAGTCACATGTACTAGTACTAATACTACTTCTGGCTTTGGTAAGCTTATATTTGATTTATTCCTTTCTTGCTCTATTTATATTATTTTAATTCTAGAAATCTCATCATCAGAAGATTCTATTGTTTGTAGCCCAGAGAAATTGTCTGTATCCAAGAATAGATGTGTCCAAGATGAACAAGTTAAAATAAAATATCCTGTTGTAGCAAGAGTATTGGACCGATATGGAATATCAGACAGAGCTGGGGCTGCAATTGTTTCAGCTACATTACAGGACTTTGGTGTAATAACAGAAGGAAATTGTTCTGATGTAGTGGACAGGAGCAAAATTCGTCGGGCTCGTGCGAATAAAAGAGAGGATCTAAGATGTCATTCTACATCTGTATTTATCGAATGTGATATGTTTGGATTGTATTTTGATGGTTGCAAAGATAAGACATTCACTATGAGCGATAACAGACGTAAAATTGTAGTGGAAGAACTTATATCTTTAGTCAAAGAGCCTGGTTCATTATATGTCGGACACCTTTCGTTATCATCTGGAACAGCTCAAGCTATTAAAAATAGTATATTAGATTTTTTTTCTGGAAATTCGATGAATCTTCAAAAGCTTGTTGCCATGGGTTGTGATGGTACAAACACAAATATTGGACAAAAGGGTGGTGTGATTAGGCTTATGGAATTGGAGTTGAAAAGACCGATTCAGTGGTTCATTTGTCAACTACATGCCAATGAGCTCCCGTTGCGACACCTGTTTGAACATTTGGATGGAATAACAAGTGGACCACGAAGTTTTGCGGGTTCTATTGGAAGACAACTTGCTCAATGCAAGAATCTACCAATTGTCCAATTCGAAAAAATGGAGTGTAACTTGACAGACCTCAAGTCAGATCTAAGTACTGATCAACAGTATCTTCTAGATATCTGTAAAGCCGTACACTCGGGTATTTGTTCAGCTAGTTTGGCAAAACGCAGTCCTGGAAAAATGGTGCATTCCCGCTGGCTAACTATAGCCAATAGAATTTTGAGATTATATGTTTCGTCTCCTCTGCCTTCACCCAACTTAATTACTTTGGTATCATTCGTAGTCAAAGTATATGCCCCAACGTGGTTTCAAATTAAACAACAATCATCTTGCATTAATGGACCCAATAATGTCTTTCAGTCAATAATTCTTTCGCGGTATTTACCACAAGAATTGAAAAATGTTATCGATCCGGTAATTCAGAGAAATGGTTTCTTCGGTCACCCCGAAAATATTTTATTAGCGATGCTCTATGACAGTCGGTAACACATCAAAGAATTAGCTTTAAGACGAATTCTGCGAGCAAGGCAGTTAGAAAATGTTAACTTAGTAAGAGTTTTTACATTACCCAAATTTAATTTCTCTTCAACAGAGTATATAGATTTGATAGATTGGAAAAGCGATGAAATCACAGAACCGCCGATGACTAAATCGTTGACGAAAGAAATGATCTTGAAAGCAGTGCAAGAGAAAAATTTTGATGCTGATAAATTATTACCTGAGGTAGTTCAATTCCATTGTCACACCCAAGCTGTGGAAAGGTGTGTAAAAGTCGTTACTGAGGCATCTTCAGCTGTATGTGGTTCTTTTAATCGAGACGGCTTTATAATGGCCAGGATTGAATCTCGTAAAATCATACCAATTTTCAACACAAAAAAAGAATATGCCACCAATTAATGTTATTCTTAGTTCAATGTTTTCTTTTAATCGTTTAAAAATTATATTTATTCAGATTTAGATGTTTTTATATATTTTATGTATAGTTCAATCAATAAAAGTAGATTTCTTTTATTCAAATTTTTTTATCTTTTTTTTCCTTCGATATTAATTGAAACGCCTCTGTGGCAGTACAAGATATCAAAATAATCTGCCCAAATTTCACCACAAGTGATAAATTATCATAGAGCACCAATCCTTCACCAAGCTAAGTAAATATTTCAACTTTCATATTTTCACTCCACCCTACTGTATAATCAGAATTCCAATAAAATTATGAAGTTACTAAATTAATAATCTTAACATTTTATGATATCTCCTATTTTTTTTTAATTTATTAGCAACATCATTGCTGAGAACTACTGGCATTTCTTATGCATCAAATAAAATCTTAGTTCAAACGTTTTAGCGACCATGACACAAGTCAGTTTAAATTGTACCCGACTCTATTTATCGAAATGACATGTTTCAATGTTTGAGAGCAGAAAGAAAAAATACATAATTCTTATAATATAAATATTTGTCAACGAAGAAAATGTCACAGTTATTTGTTTAACTGAGCACTGGCTTCATCAAGACGAGATAAAAGCTGTACACCTAGACGACTATGTACTTACAAGTGCCTCCTGCAGAGACAAAGGCTATGGCGGTAGTGCCATCTATGTCAAAACAAATTTAATATCCAACGAATTAGTTGATATCAAACAGTTCAATTTAGAAAAAGTGTTTGAATGCTCTGGGGTAAAAGTAAATATTAATAAAATAGATCACTACATTATATGTATATATCGCTCTCCAAACTCCGATGTTAGGGACTTCTTAGCCCGTTTAAATGAATCTCTCAATCTTATACATAACAAATACAAAATTAAGCAACTTACAGTATGTGGTGATTTTAATATTGACTATATAAGTAATTCAAAAGACCGTAATGAACTACTGGACATATTAAGTTCATTCTCTCTAACTATAACTTGTCAAGAACCTACAAGGATTACATCTATCTCGGAAACAGCTATCGACTATATGTGTACTAATATAGAAGATCATATCTGCACTAACTCTGAAATCGGTTTGTCTGATCACAACGGACAACTCTTATATATCCCCATTACAATAGAACCACCTAAAACACAATTTAAAAGGAGATTTTACTCCAAACAAAATTTTGAGTGTCTTAAATCGTACTTGCTTAAAGAAAAATGGGAGAATGTTTATAGTGTAGACATAACCTATGTCGATAAACAATTTGAAAACTTTAATAGTATTTTACATCATTATATAAATTTATCTTTTCCTTTAGTAAATTGTGCCTCTACCAATGTCAATAATAAATCAAAATCGTGGGTAACCCCAGGTATTAGAAAGTCATCAGCTAATCTAAAAAATATGTCATTGCTGAGCAAAAATGGCTTAATGGATTTAACACGTTACAGAGCATATAAAAAAATTTACAACAAGGTGATAAGAGCAGCTAAAAGAATGAATAATGACAATTACCTTCTTAAGGCAAAAAATAAAGCAAAGGCGATGTGGAATGTCGTAAAAAGTAACTCAAATCAAAAAGGAAACACAAACAACCAAACTCCATTCTTAACAGTTAATAACAATACTATCTCAGATCCTAAGAACATGGCAGATTTATTTATAAAATACTTTATCGACATACCAAAAACCATAACAAAAAATCTACCTGCTGACCCCGATAACTATAGACCTCCTGCACCTACGCATAATGAAACCATGTTCCTAAAACCAGTCAGTACCAATGAAATAATTCAAATCATAAACTCCTTAAAAAACTCTAACTCAAGTGGCCCAGATGAAGTAACAGCTCAACTAGTTAAAGAATGCAAAGATTTTATAGCAGAGGTACTTGCATACATCATAAATAACAGTTTTCAATTTGGAACTTTTCCTGAGTTACTAAAACTAAGTAAAATTGTACCTATTTACAAAAAAGGTGACAAAACCCTAATAGATAACTATAGGCCAATATCCTTAATATCAGTTTTCTCCAAAATAATCGAGAAAGCCATGTTAAATCGATTACTTTCATTCTTAAACAAATACAAATTAATGTCTACCAAACAACATGGTTTCACGAAAGGAAAATCCACGATGTCTGCCCTAGTGGAGTTTATAATGGAAATTTACAAAAATCTTGACAATGGCAACAACATCTTAGCCAGCTATATTGACCTATCGAAGGCTTTTGATTGTGTCAACCACAATATGCTGTTATGCAAGTTGAGTAATCTTGGTATCAGAGGAACCTGCAATCAATGGTTTAAATCTTACCTTCGGGAAAGAAAACAGTACGTTATATGCAATGGTCAAGAATCAAAAACTATGACCAATAACCATGGTGTTCCACAAGGCTCAATCCTGGGCCCCGTGCTATTTATTATATTCACCAATGACCTCGACCAAACTATCCCAGGTACAGTGGTAGAGTATGCCGATGATATTTCTCTTATCTCAGAATCAAGTGACTATACAGATCTAGTACAGGAGGCAAATCAAAAACTTAATGATGTGTTTTCATATCTTTGTAAGAATAACTTAATTATGAATCAGGAAAAAACTGTTAATATGAGCTTTCGCTCATCGAATGTAAAACCACAGCAGAGTGCACTTATAAGAGTCAACAATAAGACTATAAAACAAACAACGAGTTTCAAGCTCTTAGGTGTAGTATTTGACGAACTCTTAAAATGGGACGAACACATCAGCCTGCTGAGTACGAAATTATCCAGCATTTGTTATGCACTAAGACAACTCAAAGAAGTGTGTAGTCTCACCACTGTTAAAACTTACTACCACGCAAATTTTGAATCTATTATGACGTACGGTGTAATCTTATGGGGTAAATCATCAGAGTCTGAAAGGATTTTTAAGCTACAAAAACGGGCCATTAGATACATGTTGGGCATGAATCTAAGAGACAGCTGTAGAGAAAAATTTAAATCATTGAGGATACTTACCCTACCTTCGCACTACATTTACAGCATATTAATATATGTGAAATTAAATTTTAAAAACTTCACCCAACACTGCATGAATCATGATTACGCAACCAGAGGAAATAGCAATCTACAATATGACACTCATAGACTTGAGCTATACAGGATGAGTCCATACTATCAGGGTGCTCTACTTTATAATAAACTGCCTAACGAAATAAAACAGTACCGCTCCATCATGCAATTCAAAAACCATTTGAAGGATTATCTACTCAAACATGGCTTCTACAGTATAGAGGAATTTTTAAATATGTAATTACCCGATCAACAAATTCACACAATTTCATGTACATTCTCTTTATTTCTGCTATGTACTAAATGATGATATATACATTGTAATAAATTATTTTTTTATAAACTGTATACAAAACACTATGCTCACATGTTTAGTAACTTCCTTTATTTTTATATTTGTTAGTCTTAAGTGTATTATTAGTGTGATATTTTTACTATATGTTAGTTTGTGCCTTATTCTTAGTTGTAGTTTATAGTTATTATAATTGTATATTTTGACACATCCAATATCTTATACTAGATCCAAATGGGAAAATAAAGTTCTTATTCTTATTCTTATTCTTATAAATTAGCCACTTCAATTTTGAGAAACTTACCTTACAAAGTTTAAATTAAATCTAATAGGTAACTGGAAATCCAACTGAATAGTTGCTGTTTGATGTGACCTTCTCAATGCATCTTGAATAGTTATGTCTATCTTGGGACCATAAAATGCACCATCTCCTGGGTTCAATTTCCAAGGTTGTCCGAAATTATCTAAACTTTCTGCAAGCGCCTATAAATATTTAAACGTTATATAACCAATAACTTCACCTAACATAAACTACTCGTACCTTTTCAGCATTATTCCAAATTTCTACATCTCCAAGGTACTTTTCTGGTCTGGTAGATAATACCAGGTCAAATGTAAATCCAAAAATTGAGTACACATGATTCAGGAAATCTAAACAGCTACTAACTTCATCTTTAATGTGCTCAGGTGCACAGAATATGTGTGCGTCATCTTGCTGAAATCTTCTTACTCTTGTCAGACCTGTAAGGGCTCCTGACAGTTCATTTCTGTGCAATACTCCAAAATCTGCGAATCTCAGAGGTAGTTCTCTCCAAGAACGATTCCGATTGTCAAATATCAAACTGCAAGTAGTCACATAAACAGGTGTCAATTATTAGGTACCAGTCATACCACAATTAAGAGCTTATGGGCATGATGCAATAAAAGTATTACTCCCCCGCCCTATACCGGGTGTCCTTGGACTATAGCACTACTTCAGGAGCCTCTAGTATGGGTTAAAATAATACTAAAAGTACTTATGATTTTCTTCCTAGGGCGCCCCTTTTTGGAGATATTCACCCTTGAACGTTAAATTTCGAAAAGGTTTTTGCTGATAGCTTGGAAACTACTAATCTAAACTATCTAAAAACGGCAACTGTAATACCTTTACATAAAAAAGGTGATGCAGACCTAATCGAAAATTATAGGCCGATTACCCTACCATCATGCTTCTCAAAATTGTTCGAAAAAATTATTCATTGCCGAATATATACTTTTACTAATAAAAAAACCTTCTATGTAGCAGTCAGCATGGCTTTAGGCCCAATTTTTCTACAAATACAGCATCTTTTTCGTTAATTAATCACATTTACAATGGACTAGATAAAGGTGAATATGTCCTAACACTGTTTTTTGACTTAACACGTGCCTTCGACTGTGTTAACAAGAATTTCATAAGTAAAAAATTAAAAAACTTAGGCATAAGAGAACCATTAAATGCATGGATACAGTCTTTTCTGTCTGACAGAGAAATCAGAGTTAAAATTGATGAACACCTATCTCAACCCTCACAAATCAACCTAGGGGTTCCTCAGGGAAGTGTGTTATCTCCACTATTATTCTTGTTGTTTATAAACGATCTCGAACAACACATTGCAGAAAATGTACATTTAGTGTTATACGCTGACGATACCACAATCTGTATTACTGCTCCATCCCATGAGGACCTCCAAAGAAAGGTGAACCACACCCTACATCAATTTTACTACTGGTGTTTTAATAACAAACTTATAGTCAATGCAACAAAAACAAAATACATCATGTTCCACAAAAGGGAAAATCCACATTTGATGATTAAACTAGGCAACACAGCAATAGATAAAGTCCAAAGTGTGAAATTCTTAGGGCTGTATTTAGATGAACAACTCACCTGGTTACCCCATATTGAACACGTTATAAAAAAACTAAACTCTGCTTATTTTGCCATCCGAAACTTGAGGAGTGTTATGGATAAGAAATATCTATTAAACATCTATTTTGCTTTGGCCTACTCGCATATGAAATATTTAATAATATATTGGGGAACTAGCTGTGAGTTCCAACGCATCTTTATTCTTCAAAAAAAAAATCATTAGGTTAATATTCTCACTGAATCCTGTACAGTCTTGTCGTCAAATATTTATACAAAACAAAATTTTCTCCTTGCCATGTCTAGTAATCTATGAGGCAGCTCTTTTTGTTAAGCTTAACGAAGCTCACTTTCCTCTACACAATAGTGTGCATGACCACGACACAAGAGGCTGCAATCTAATTTACATTAATAAATTTAATTTAACCACTTTCAAGAAAGGTCCTTTCTATCTGTGTGGATCAGTTTTCAACAAACTGCCAACTGAGATAAAGCAGGAAACAAACATAAATATATTTTAAAAAAAACTTCGTCTATTTCTTTGCGACAATTGCTTTTATTCTTTACAGGAATTCTATAATTTAGACTTAGCCAGTTAACTTCTCTATTAATGTGAAGTGTCTATAATATTTTATTGTAGTTGCATGTATTTTTTATTTGTAAAATTGTACACGTGTATGTATCCTGTATTTTTAAAATGTCTTTCACAGTAATTCTATATTTTCGACATAGCCACTTAACCTCACTATTTAAAGTGAAGTATTTATAATATCTTATTGTAGTTTTACGTATTTTTTTTTAGTTTGCGAAATTGTATGTATGTATGTATTCTATAGTTTTTAAATGTTTTCTTAAGTATTGACTGTTCATATCCTGTAAGATGGCTTACATGAATAAATACATTATTATTATTATTATTACTTCATTGATTATAATAAAATTTGGACAGTATAAATAATAAGTAAGTACCTATGGAGCCTTTCGCATCTTGTCTAGGAAGCCAGTGGTGGGTCACCCCTGAAGCGGATTATAAATCATGTATTTCATATAGTCTATGTAATGAAGACAGAAAGAGTGTAAATATTTGTGCAAAGACTAGATTACTTCTACCCCCGTTTTAGAGGGTGCTGAACACGATGCAACATGTGAGAGAAGTTTTAATCAGTGCAACCCCCTGAAATGGCCAAAAACCACCCCCTTTATGCTTTCATATATAAACGGATCTAGGGAGTGATTTAACGACGGGCTATACTTAAAATAACATGGAAGGGGGTTATAGAGTAAGTGGAATCCAGACAGCAGGGCTAGGGGGTTGATTAAACCCTCCCGAGTTGTGGAAAATAATTTTTTTCCAAATGATTCGGTTCAAACGCGTATCCCCCCGTTTTCGGAGTCGCTGATATTCATTTTTAGCTCTAACCCCTCCTCATTCCTCAAACGGGCAAAAACCACCCCTCAATCACTCACCAGAAAGCATGCTATCCAGGATTTACTGGTTTATCGGCACATGATCGTTATTCTTGTGCATATACCTTCAGTTTTCATGGAAGAGAAGGTGGTAGCGACCTCAGGGGTTGCGTCAACCCTTCCAAGGGGTGTAAAATTCATTAATTACCGTTTGGATCGTCAATACGCCTTTCCCCGTTTTCGCAGGTGCTGATCACAATAAATATATCGATTGGACGCTCACTGAACTGGCGGATGAAGAGATCTCCCCCATGTGTATTTTGAGGAGTATGATAATTGTAATGTTATTTGTTTATGACCTAGGTTTTTTAAATTGTAAGCAAATAATTTATTTTGTCAAAAAAATATTTTCATGTAATTCTTTGAATAAACAACATTGCCACTGACCACAAAATTTATTATTCATTACTCCCCGATGAAGAAATCATTATACCCTACTCAGCAAAATCTACACAATCATCGCCCCATAGCGATAACTGGTGGATGACCGTAAGTTTCTGTCCATTATAAGAGTTGAGGAGAGTCGGAGATGAACATGAATATTCTTTATCGTGATCAGCGCCTGCAAAAACGGGGAAGGTGTATTGACGATCCAAAGTGTAATTAATGAATTTTACATCCCTTGGAAGGGTTAAAGCAACCCCCGAGGTCACTACCACCTTCTCTTCCTTGAAAACTGAAAGGATATGCACAGGAATAACGATCATGAGCCAAAAAACCTATAAATCCTGGATAGCATGCTTTCTGGTGAGTGAGGGGTGGCTTCTGCCCGTTTGAGGGATGAGGAGGAGTTGGAGCTAAAAATTAATATTTTTACCGTGATTAGCGACCCCGAAAACGGAGGGATACATGTTTGAACTGAATCATTTGAAAAAAAAAAAAGGATTTTCCACTCCTCGGGAGGCGGTCAAAAACTTCTCCCACCACTTATACTGAGCACCCTCGAAAACAACGGGGGAAGGGGGGAAGGTAAACTCGTCTTTGCACGAAATATCTACAAGAAAGTCGTCTTAATGCTTCATTACATAGACTAATATGTTTAGCAAATCACATTGAGGCATACTTTTTAACGGGTAAATACTGTCATTGTTATATGAGAAATATTTTTTTCTCAATGCCAACTTTATGTACGACATATTCGCGACTCCAGATTATGGAAACGTATTCTAATTTTGAGCTGACACATGCGTTGTTTTTAATTATAAAGCCTTTGCTGTTATTTCGTTAGACTTAAAACCACGGTATTCTACAGTAAGTTTCCTGTCAGATGGGCAAGAATAAAAAAAGTTAATAAATGGTTTGGTAAGATGAACAGTTTTTGTGTCAAGACACCATGATCAAGTGTGTCGAAAGCTTTAAAAATATCAGTAACAAAGGACCCCCAGAGAGTATAAAATGTTACTAATACACATATTTGGCAATTAGAATGCCAGAAAGTACATATAACATTTACAGGGAGTTTTTGAAACACATCCATATGTATTGTAATCTGTGTCTTTATATAATGTGAAGACCAATGCCAATTTAAAAATAAAAAAAAGAAAGATCACAGACTGGAATATTTGGATATATTTAAACAACACCCTCTATTAAAATGATTAAAAAATACAACAGACCAATGTCCTGGACAATTCATGGGCTTCAATGCGAATGTATCCTTTTCCACATCAAATGAAAACATATTTTCCTAGGAACACACGACAATAAGTATTTTAATTCTTATATTTTATTGAATGTTACTCACTGCATAATGAGCCCAATGACCAGAAGTTTGCCATAACTTTGAGTTAAAAATATTAGGCGAAACAACCTCTTGGAATCCACGTTTTCTATATTCCTTTTTAATGAAATTAATAAGGGTGTTATATATATGAGCTCCCCGCGGTTGAAAGAAACAGGATCCTGGAGATAACTCATGGAAAAAGAACAGTTCTTGTTCCTAAAAAAAAATAAAAATTATAGAATAGAGATGTTCCACGTCCTATAGATATCATAATTTATTTACACGAATTAATAAAGAGCATTCTTCTATAATATATAATCGTACCTTTCCGATTTTACGATGATCTCGTTTAGCAGCTTCTTCCTGGAATTGCTGCCATTCCTTTAATTGCTTCGTATCAGGAAAGCTTATTCCATAAACTCTTTGTAGAGTTTCGGCATCCGCTCTGCCCTCCCAATAACTGCTCGAACTCTAAAATATATATTCTATTTAGATACCAAACATCCAGGCTGCCACAATTTTGCGAACTGTAGTTACTTTTGGTGAAACTGAAGTGATAAAAGTTGTCATATTGAACTAAATATACCTGATTTTCAGTTATTTTAACTCAAAGATTTAAATAAAAGCAATACGTTCAGTGAAGAAGATAAAATATCTGCCACAATTCAACAGAATGGATCTGACACGGTGAATCATGAAAATGTCTTCAATGCGTTTACGCATTATGTAGTCCATGGTTAAATCTCTTTAGAAATTACCTATCCCATTGTATATAACATGGTAGAATCGTGAGTATCCTTAGTGACCCAATATTTATTAAAAAATGGGAATACCACAAGGAACAGTATTAGGACCAATCTTATTTATTGTTTACATCTACTAGATCTGAATATAAGTGCCCAAATATTTCATGTGCAGATGATACAGTCACCTTAATCAAAATACTTGAGAACATGCAAAAGGAAATGTAATTAAGGACACGGGATCTATACAAAAATGGCTTGATAAACACAAACTTTCTTTCAAATCAAGTATACTAAGTTCCCAGTAATTAACTGTACAGAGTACGACACAATAGAAATAAAAAATAGTCTTCAGTACAAAACCAAAGAAAAGATGAAATAAAATATTTATTATTATCATAGACAAACACCTAGATCTTTTTCAACATTAAAATATGTAAAAAATTATTTAAGATATTCGTTAGAAAACGAAAGACTAAGCGAATTAGCCCTCCTACACTTAAATAGTGTTCTGTTAGATGTTATAGATTCCAACAGCATAATAGTTTACATATGAAAAAGCAAGAAAATAGATTTTTTAAGTCTGCAAAGACAATTTGTTTTGTTTTGTGTTTCATTATATTTAATGATATATTTCCAGAACCTAGATTTGTTTAGTTTTAATTATTTTTTATTATTTGACGTCTTTTTTGTTAGTGTTTGTTGAACAGTTTTTTTCAAACCTTTTTTGTCTGCTGTTTTTTATGTCCTATACATTTTTCAATAAAATATAACAAAGATATGTTTTTCATTATGTATTTCCTTTTAAACAAATGGTTTAGGTTCGTCTTAAGATAACAAAATTAAAATTAAAGAGAAATGAAAATAATGCGGCAAAAAATTTTCACTTGCGGCGCCATTTTGTTCACCAGACAAAAATGTTTACCTCCGACGCTGGTTGGCACCGATTTTGTTTAGCCACTAAGGGGGGCGCCAAAAAATCCAGTGCCTAGAGACGCACAAGTTCATAAACCAGCACTGCATATAGGGAAGTACAATGAATATGTTTGATGGTAAAAAACATTAGACAAAGTTTCTATTTTTTATTATAATTAAATTGTTGTTTTTTAAACTTTAAATAAACAGTTTTGTTGTTCTAACAATTATTTTAGATATTTCTTAATCAGATATTAAGCTTCTGTAATACACGAGATCGATTTTCTACTTGAGGGCTCAAACCTGTTTTTCATGAAAATTATTCGAGAATTAAGGGACATAAGAAGAATCGTTCCACTTATTGTCACGATTTTTCCATGCCCTTAATTTTCGAATAATTTTCATGTAGAGGAGCGAATTCGAGACTCTATCGTGCCGTTTTTTTTTTCTGGCGTAGAACCAGGTCAAACATGGTAGGTTTTGTGAATCATGTCACTGGGCATATGAAATCGTATTTCACGACATTTTTTCGTGGTCTGGACCTTTTTAAATTAAAAAAAAGGGAAAATATTGTATTTTAAATAAAATGTGTTTTTTTTGTTTCTTCAAAACTAATGTTACTATCGACGTTGTTTTTTTTTTTCAGTTAAAGTACACACAATAGCGCTTTTAACTGTACTAATGGTTTTTACACAGTTCGCAATTTCATTTATTTAAAAATTAGGAAAACTAGATATTTGAATTTTACGTATTACAATTTTCACCAATCGATAAACTTTTTTATTTTTGAAAATTTTTATACACATACAGTGAAGCAAATGTAGCCCAAACATTAGAAAAGTTTTTGATATAATTATTTTTTTCCCAATGTGTATCGTTTGGCAACAGCGATTTTTTTTAAAGCGCGCTAAATTAGTCATATGTATTATTGCGGCTCACAATCTAGGTACGTACACCGCGTATGGAAGGTAGGATAAGATGCGTCTAACTAATAGACTATTCAAATCTATTGACCCCTCACCTTAACCGCGAATATCTCAAAAACGGTGGAACGGAAAAAATTTAAAAAATTATGTGTCTATTGTAAATCATTCACTGAAATTTCAATAATGTACATTGGACAGTTTTGAAGTGCTGCTAAGTTATATTAAAAAATGTCCTACTTTTTAAGGAAATTTTGACAATACCAGTTTTAAATCCATTATATATTTGAAAATATGCCTACTATATAAATAATCTTTTAGATGCCGATAAGGCATGGTATTTTTTGTACGAGGAAATTTTTTCATAATTTTTTATTCTAAAATTTTGCAGTTATTCTAAAAAACGTGACATCATGTTTATTCGGTTATTTATCAAGGTATTTACAAAAATTTTGATGAAATGGTTAATTATATAAAATGTAAGCATTTTCAGAAAAAAGAATTGGTATATATCAAATATTAATTTAGTTATCAAGGTGCAATAGATAATAGTATTGCCCGCGTTCTGCAATATTATCTATTGCACTTGATAACTAAATTAATATTTGATATATACCAATTCTTTTTTCTGAAAATCCTTACATTTTACATGATTAACTATTTTATTAAAAATCTTTTAAATACCTTGATAAATAGCCGAATAAACATGAAGTCACGTTTTTGACAATAACTGCCAAATTTTAGAATAAAAAATGATGAAAGAATTTCTTCGTACAAAAAATGCCGTGCTTTATCGGTATCTAAAATATTATTCATATAGTAGGCATATTTTTCAAGATATAATGAATTTAAAACTGGTATGGTCAAAATTTCCTTAATATAACTTAGCAGAACCTCAAAACCGTCCAATGTACATTATTCAAACTTCAGTGAATAATTTACAATAGACACATAATGAACACATATTTTCTCAAATTTTCTCTGGTCCGCCATTTTTGAGATTTCGCGGTTAAAATGAGGGGTCAATACATTTGAATCGTATATTAGTAGTTTGCGGGATTTAGAGTATACGTATAAATAGTTTTTAAAAAATGCGATGCTGTGAATATTCGCGATTTAGTTTTCTAAAATAATGGAGTGCATTATTTGTAAGAAAATTGCGCGGGATGATGACAAATATGTGGTACCAAGACCTAGGATACAAGGTTTGTTGTCACTAATATCTAGTGCTGAAAAAAGACGACATCGCGGAAATATTGTGTCAGAAAAGATATTTTAAATGACGAAATTTAATTAAAATATCATATAGACTGTCGTATAGGTAGACAAGTTTTGAAAACATGAACGTTTTTTGCAATCATACAGTGCCGCAGCGCCGATTTGCAACAGATGCTGCACAGTACTTAATCGAATACGAAATATTAATAATAGATGGAGGATTTAAATTAACAGAAAAAGTAGTTTCACTACACAAACGTCATTCAGAAATGACCAAAAATCTATTTAGCAAACAGGAAGATACCAGGATGATTTTGCATGCAATGTACAAAACTAAATTTAGCAAACAAACATTGGTGAAATCAGTTGATATAGATGTATTAATTTTACTTACTCTCCTTTTTTCGGACTCTGACTTAAATGGAGCTAATTTATTTATGCAACTTGTACACGGCACTAGCAGACAATTTTTGTAAATATAGTAGTGCAAAGTTTATGAACTACAGTTTGTTCTTGTCTTCATTGTTTTACTGGTTGCGACACCACTAATGTTTTTTTTTAAATATTTAAAAAATCTGCGTTTGATGTTCTTAAAGAATATTGTTGTTTTTAAAAAATTATCGGAACTGCCATTGCTGTCTAAAGACGAAGCTTTAAAAATCTTTACAAAATTGATTCTAGTACTGCACAAAAACAAAAGTAAACAAATTCAGATATTAAACGACCTAAGGATCAAATTAGCAACAACAACAAACGGAGCTTCCTTCAACTGAAGGCACCTTTTACCACCCATTCTTAAGGTAAACATATATATTTAAATTATAGATTTCCTATATAATACATTTAGTTAACTATTGCAGGTTTATGTATCAACTTAGAATATCGTACAGAAGCAATATGCCAACTACACTTACAAATGCACATGGTTCAGGACGGAATTTAAGTGACGATGTTTGGACAATATTTTCATTAAGTATTTATTGTTCGGATAAAAATTGTGAAAATCGAAAATATGATTGTGTTAAAGAAGACCTAAAATGTAACGAGTGTAAATGCCGTACTTGAAATACTGTTATTTAAAGGTTTCGATGAATGTACAGACGAACTAGAATGCTTTTAATGCAGGGCCTACGTAACTAAATACTCATTTTTCAATATAAAAATAGTTGCAAAGAAATAAAGTTGTTTCATTCCTGCCTCTTGGTTTAATTCAATAAAAAATGTGTAATAACCTACTTATTAGGTGGGTACTTACTTTATAACAATGATTTATATTTACCTGCTTTTAAATATTTTTTACCTTAAAACAACAAAAGGTAGGTTCGTACCTATTTTGGAGCTGTTAATAAAAGCACGATTAGTACATATGAATCCAACAACCGTAGTCCGCAGGCGGTAGGCAGTATAATGAGAGCCGGGCGTGCAAGAATATGATTTAGCCCGTTTTAAAAAAATCGCTGACTACATACTATAACCTGCACATGAAAAATTATGATTCTAAAAACTTTTTTCATATATTGGCTTCAATTTGTTCACAGCATGTATATACATATTTTCATAAATAAAAATTTTTCTCGATTGCTGAAAAATACATTCACGAAAATAACATCTTTAAGTTTGCTATTATTTTAACAATTAAAAAACATATATTTTACAATCACATTGTACATAGTTAGAAGCGCTATTGTGTCTACTTCAATTTAAAAAAAAATCAGTTCCATAGCACAATTATTTTTAAAGATATAACGATGGGGACGTTAAAAAACATGTTTCATGGAAAATTCATTTTTTTACAGTTTTTTCGAAATAAAAAAGTTCCTGACCACCAGAAAATGTCGTGAAAAGTGGTTTCATGTACATGATCACCTAATTAAAGAATCGCACCAAGTCTGGTTTGGTTCTACGCCAGTTTTTTTTTTCTCGGAAACTAAGCAACTTTGCTTTCCAATTTTACTCGTCTAATGGGAAAACAAGTTTTTGTCAAAAAAAAAATAATAAAAAAAATTACAAGGTAAAAAATTGACCTCTTGTGTATTAATACCCGTATACAGATGCTTCATAACTCAACCCGATGACAACTGATATGCATCACCTAGAATAGCCTACGTTAACTATGATGTGCCACAGAAATAATATTTGTATAACAGAAAAAGCTTCAAGTCACGTACTTAATTAAATAATAATCACCTTAGTAAGCTTAAAAGCTTTAATTTTTCCAGTGTGTCGCACATGAGGCCCTCTACACAAGTCTATCAATGACCCGCATCTATACACGGTGGTCGTAGGGGTATTAATTTTTTCATTTAAAATTCGAACTTTAAATGGATTGTACTTGAACATTTCCAATAAATCTTCTTTGCTCATTTCAAGTCTTTCAAAAGGCTGCTTCTCCTTCACAATATGTTTCATAACCCCTTCCACGACTGGAAAATCGCCCTGAGAAACCTAAAATAAAAATTGTTCATAGTGTGCATATACTTTCTAACAAAGTAATTATGGTGACATGAATTGATAAAGATTTTGAGTGAGCTACAAGTAGTGTTTAAATTCTGGAGGGGGCTGGAACCTTTGGTGTAAAGCGGCCTCTGTAGACGTGGTTTCTATAAACACCATAACACTTGAACCCAACAGCGCCTTTCACTAACAGGTGGATGCTTGGTTACTTTTATATAAGTGATAACTACATTCTAATTATTATTCTTCTGTCGTTTCTTAATTAATAATTTTTTAGAGTGACACCTAGGGCCGGCGACCATAGTGGTGCTCGCAGGCTCGAGCACCACATATAAGACAAAGTGGTGGTGCTGAGCACCATACGATTAGCAGAGACAACTAGATACGCTTTTGAAAAAAAATTCAATTGTTCTCAAAACTTTTATTAGAATGTACAGTATCTAAAATTTACCTCGCCTGCGAGCGTACAGTGATAGGAAGTGCTACTAACGTGAACTAAATTCTCTCTGCCCTCCATTTCTTATCGTTTTGTAATATATTTTTTTAAATGCTCCTAATAAATAGTACTTCCAAATGTATCTGCAGGGTTTTTAATTTTTTTATTTAGTTTTTAACAAAATGAATTTTTCATAAAATAATTATATATTTTTTGTAAAATACAGGATGTATTAGCACGTCGTTAAGAAACACCCTGTTTATTAACAACATGCTAATATTTCAAAGTGTGATTGTTTAGGTCATTTTATGAAGAAAAGTTCTTGTGAACATATGTGCGCAACGGCCTAAATTTTTTTGCTACAGGGTTTTGGAATTTTTTGAGTTAATAGGATGTAAAACCACATATTTAGAAGAGTTAGAAGAGTTATTTTATCGATTCACCAGTGGCGTCACTGAGAACATGTCCTCTGATATTTTGTACCAGAAGAGTGGTACTCCACTGACATTTTTCCATGTGAATTTTCCCGAATAGCCTGATCAATTCTACATGAAAACAGTCTCTTGTGTTTTTCTCGTCAGGCCCACATTTCCTGTTTTAAAACTATTACATTCAAATTGAAACTAATTACACAGGCACACAAAAAGAAATGATTCCACGGACCAGACCATTCATTTCCGGCATATTTTGGTTTGCTGAATAAATAAATAAATAAAATAAAATCCATTTTATTGCAACAAACCAAATACAAATTGTTACAAAAGGTACACAGTACTGCGTGCATATTTTCATGTGCACCTATAATTACTACCAGAGTATTTATATTATATATATGTAAGTATATCAAGTATATAAAAAAAAAAATTGAAAGTGTAGAATAAGAATAATAGTAAATAATTTAAATAGTTGTATAAAACAAAAATAAAAATAAATATAGCACTCGTACATGGTTATAAAAAAAATTATCAATAAAAATAATAATTACAAACTTAATCCTAGGTCTAATATACATTTTTTTATCTCATTTTTAAAACCTTTTGTATTTGTAGGGGATCGAACAGGCAACATATTATATATGTGAGCTGCTTGATAACAGAAGGAACTCTTAAAAGTTTCCGTTTGGTGCCTAGGTATAATTAGATTATTTCTATGTCTCGTATTTAGATCATGTATATCGCCATGTCTGCTTAATAGTTCACTTAAATATTGTGGACAATTGGTGTTTATAACTGTATTAATTAGGCAACTCATATGCACAAATCTTCTTTCACTCATATTTAACATATTGGCACCACGTAGATGGGGGGTTATGTGATCATACCTGCTTAGTTGACAAACAAATCTAATGCATGAATTCTGAATTTTCTGAATACGGTATTTATTAAAAGCTGTTAAAAATGGTCCGTATACACAGTCCATGAAATTAGGTATTGAAAGTACTAACGATTCAATGAGTGTTATTTTTACTGACTTTGGCAACAAATTACGATATTCATAGATATATATTTTTTAAGGCAAAATATGATTTTAGGCAAGTTTTATTTATATCGAATCCGGTGTCAGTTTTGCCCCACCATGTCACAATTTGTTTCTATTCTCAAATAACAGTTAAAAAATGCAATAAATTTTTGTTACTGTTCTTTGAGGGCAGAAAAAAATTGTGACGTGGTGGGGCAAAACTGACACCAGATTCGAATTCAGCAAGCCAAAATACATCGGAAATGATTAGTCTGATCCATGGAATTGACAATTTTTTTTTTAATCAAGAACTGTGCGTCTGACGAGAAAAATGCAAGAGGCCGTTTTCATGTAGAATTGACCAGAGTATTCAGGAAAAATATCCAAATAGACAAATGTCAGTGGCGTGCCATTTTTTCTTGTAAAAAATATCAACAGGACATGTTCGCTGGGACGCCACTGTTGGAGCGATAAAATAACTTTTCTAACTAGAATATGTGGTTTTATATTCTATTATCACATACCAAAATTGAAAATAATATCTAAAGTACCTGAAATATTAGCACGTCATTAAGAACAACCCTGTATTTTCCTGAAAATCTATAATTTTTCCATGAAAAATCCATTTTTACTATAATAATAAAATTTATTTATCTGTCTTATTAGGCTAGTCATACAAACAGACAAAAATACAATCGTACATACAGACATACAAAAATACAAGCATACATCGAGTCACACACAATAAGGCTATGTACTCACATATATAAATAAATATAAAATTACATTAGATTGTACATTTACAGATTAGAATCTAAAAATTCTTCAACAGAATAAAAAGCATTTACTGATAAATAGTTAAATAAGGCAGATTTAAAAGCAGCATAATTACAATTACCAAGCAACCTGGTTGCGTGATTATAGTATATGATTCCCTGATAACTTGCCGAATCTTGACCAACGGCCAATCGGGAAAAAGGTAATTTCAGTTCATTACCCCTTCGTGTGTAGTGTTCATGTATCATATTGTTTCTTAGATATTGCGATTCATTCTTTTTTATGTTTACAGCTACTAAGTATATGTAAAGACATGGTAATGTTAGTATTTCCAAAGATCTAAATATATCTTTGCAAGATGCTCTATGATGAGATCCTGTAAGACATTTTATTACTTTTTTTTGCATAGTAAATACTTTCAACATATGTGCCGAGTTGCCCCAGAAACAAAGCCCATATGTTACTACTGATTGTACAAGTCTAAAGTATGCCACTTTAAGCACCTGCGGAGAAGCTGTTTTATACAGTTGCCTGAAGACGAAACACAGAGTGCTTAGTCTAGAAGCCACTGTATCAGTGTGTTTTTTCCAAGTCAGGTTTTTGTCCATGTTCAACCTCAGATACTTAAAGTGGTCAACTTCTTCTATAGACATATGGTTAAGCTTTATTAAAGGACAGAAGTCATAGTTGATGTTTTTTTGTTGAAAAATCATAAAAACAGTTTTATTTACATTAACGAGTAGCCCATTATTAGAACACCAGCCTGCAAACTCTTCTGTTGCAGCATTTGCAGCCTCCTCTGACAGTCAAAGTTTGTGCTCAGCTATTATCTGACTTGTATCATCTGCATAAATGAACCATTTATTACTAAAAACTACTTAAATTTAAAAAATCAAAAAATTTGCAGGTACATTCTGAAGTACTATTTCTTACGAGCGTTTAAAAAAAAAAATTATTACAAAACGATAAAAATTGGAAGGCAGAGAGAATTTTCTCCACGTAAAGTTGGTAAAGTTGGTACAGTAGGATCATACTCAAAAAAGTTATCTGTGTGTATTTTCCAAACATTATCTCAGAAAAATAATTGAAAGTTGAATTTCGGAGATATGAGTATTACTTTATTTTTACACCATCTGAAAGACCATACATTTTTTTTTAATGATGTATGAAACAGCATTTTTCGTAAAAACTACTAGATATTTAATTTTATATTTTGTTTCCATTATGTCGTGGTAGTCCGAAAAATATATAGCAATCATTGAAATTTTCTACTTTACGTAAAACAAAGTGAAATTAGTTACCAACAAACATCTTGACGTAAGTAATGTATTGTTTTTATATATTAAAAAGATTTTTTATGGCCTTTCAAATGGTGTAAAAATAGACATTCCATTAAAAAAAGAAAAGAAAGTAAAGTTCATATCTCCGAAATGTAACTTTCATTTATCTGAAACGATTTTTGGAAAACATGTGATTTTCTGTAAACTTTAGTTTTGGCCTTTTTTACGTACCTAACCCCAAAACTAACGAAGTTAAAAGAGGTTCTAACATTCCCGCGACCACCCTATACTTGTATGACTATAAAAAATATCTAAAAATGTGCAAAGTTGAATTCTTCTCCAGTATCCTTCTTGTTCCCCCTCTTTCAATATTTAATATTACACGTGAAATTGAAAAGATGCCGGCCCTGGTGACACCCACAAGCGTCTAGGTACACCGAAAGCCTAGAGCTTCGAGCATTCGCATTACCTTGTAAATGTATAATTCAGCAAGTCGATAAATTGAAATATTTCGTGTTATTTTGTGAAAAAAAAAACCTACTAACCTAACCTAAAGAAATCACACAAAAGAATGACATTATTTTAAGAAGAATAGAAACCTGCTAACCTAACCTAAAGCAGTCATAGAAAGGAATTTGTAAAAAAATATATCAATCGTTACAAAATTAAAGAAAAAAAACTCAGTAGACGTAAGGAGTTTGAACTTGGGACCTTTCGCACTGAAAGCGAGAACAGTACCTATGCACCAACCATCAGGATGACGATGAACACTAGAGCCAGGTATAAATACTCAGACAAATGATATCACGTTTTGCGCATGGTCGAAGCTCCGGGCTTTCGATGTACCTAGACGCTTATGTGACACCCTATATAAATAAAAAGGGAAGTTCTGTGTAAACACCTTTATCGATTTGTTACATATTTAAACAGAATTATTATAAGTGCAGTTTGCACAAAATTTGAATTTTGGCATTTGGATCGTTTTCTAGTAACTCTATCCAGATATCCTTTATCTTAAACAGGAAATATTTGCTTAAATGTGGAACCCATACAACATATCAATATCTAGAGTCTCTAGAACAGATGGCAACTCTGACAAATATGCTCTGTTTAACCTGTAAATTCACATATGAAATATAAGTAATGACGAAACAAAATGGCACGTTAATGTGCTGAAACTGCAGTAATGTGTGTTACAATAAATAGTAATAGAAAACAAAGTAAATAAGTGTCCTTTCTCATATCATCATGATTAACTATCACACAGTAACGGCTTCCACAATCGATTTTTCAAATAGTTATTTTCTTTTCTTACCCCCTTGTCATCCAGCATAGCCATGTCATAGTAAAACCCAGATTCGATGGGAGGGCCATAACAAAGACAACCACCATAGATTCTTTCCATAGCTTCACCAAGGATATGTGCAGTTGAATGCCAAAATACACCTTGAGCATCACAATCGTCAAATTTTAGCAGTTCAAGTGTGCAGTCCCTCTCTAAGGGCCTATCAAGATCCCATAGAGTTCCATCGACTTTTGAGATCACGGCATTATCAGCCAGTCCTTGGCTGAAACGATAAAAGAATACTATCTACTAATTTTTATCTGGAATCTCTCGCAATTGCTAAATCATAAGCATATTATCTACCCTCTATTTAGGTTTGCACAGAAACTCTGGCACACACAATAAACCTGGCATGATTCATATTTGTTTGAAAATGATCTCATCGTTACCAGCTTGGTTTAACATACGTTACATATATATCAAATTTAGGTATATTTAATTTCTAATTTTCTACTTTACATTGCTTCAATTTAATTGATTAATTATGGTAATTCCATGAAGATCAAAACACAATTAAATGACAATATTTCATAGATTTCATTTAATCTTAATTATATGCATGATATTTTGGCATCGAAGTATTATAACTATGCTACAGATTCAACAAATACATAATTAAGTTATGTTAAAAACTAAAAATCAAAAAAGGGTACATTATGGGACAACTTAAATTTACACAAGTTAAAAATACTTAATTTTCAACAATATAAAATCCAGCTGTTAGCTTCATGTGAACCGAGACTCAAACGTACCTGATACCTTTAGCAATATCATAAGCAGTGGTCTTCCAAGCAATCGCCTCAACAACTTTACCATCTGGTAATGATACCTTGATGGATTTTTCAGGTTTGCTATTTAAGTCAGCATCATACTTGGCTTTCAATTTATTCCACAATACTAATCTTTCTTCGAGGTAAGAAGGTGGTGGATTTAATTCCTTTGCAGTGGATGCGGATTTGTCGCCTCCAGCACCCGTCTGCTTATTTTTTTTCTGTTTCGCCTGCTGATGTAAAAACGAAAATATCACTTACTAATAATAAAATAAAATTGTACTTATACAAATAAAAAAAATCAAAATTGCATAAACATTAATAGTTCAATAGTTAAAAACACTCCCATATTATTGCATCATTCAAGAAAATTCCAAGTACCTACAATACTACAAATTAATAATTGGCAAGTTACAAACCAACGTTGCATATGAATATCGAAACGCCGGCACTACAACTCTATGAGAACTCAAAATTTTTAACATGGTAAAGAAATATAAATAAATTTATTATCATGCCTTTTCGTCTTTATTCATATTAATATTTTCAACACCTTGGACCACGTTTTCAGCCATGCTGAGTTTGACAAACGACACACTTTGACGTTTGACGTATTTGCGAACAACTATTTACAAAAATAGTTTGACATAGACAGATTTTCAGCCAATGGCGTTGCCGTTCCATGTTCCCAAATAGACGGGTCAAATCAAGGAGAAACAACAAGGAGTGCTCAATAAAGCGATGGCCAATCAAAACAAGACGAGCGAAAATTATATCAAATACACTCTAAATATTCTTCTGACATCCAACAACGTTATTTGTATACGGATAAAAAAATGTCAGTAAAAATTTACCAAAATAAACATTTCATAAATTATACAAGGTAGGTAAAATACATAAACTTATGGTTATGTATTAAAATACTCGAAGACCAATTTAAAGGTACACGACATCCAGCGGAAACTGTTTCGGGATTTGTCGGTTACGCAATAAACGAATTTGACCAAGCTTATTACTAAAAGATAGGTTAGCTCTTTAAAATCGACAAGTGCTACGTTAGGTATAGACTTCGCGCGATGACAGCTGCGTGTGGCTGTTTTTTCCTCATTTTATAGAAAAAAGTTTCAAAATTATTCTTTCAATATACAATTCTACTCTAACCAAATAGATAGATACCTTACATATAAACATAGAAATATTTCATGTGACATATATTACAAAGCAACCTTATTTAGTGACCTTGGCTATTTGATCTGTGCTACTGACAGTCAGCTGAGTTCGGTCGTTCTATCAGGACAGTGCTGTCCACTTTTCACTATTGGCCTTTCTCTCTAATGTTACCTTCTCCGTCTGATTGTCACATTGTGGCAACTGCGCGAGAACTCCAATTTAAATGTCGAGGTCAATGGCGCCATTGCTAAAAGATAAAAGGTTTTCCGCCGGCTGTCCTATCTTAATTCCCTAATCTTTGATGTTAGTCTGTCCAACAAAAGTTACAAATGAGCAGGATGAAAATTGCGGACCGCGCCGGTCCATTTATTGCCTTAGGGCCGGTTTATCAATGCGAGGATAAACTTATCCTATGGTTAAATCACAGTTTAATAAGTAGGTTCACTTCCATCAAAGATTAGGGAATTAACAAGATAGGACAGCCGCCGGAAAACCTTTTATCTTTTAGCAATGGCGCCGTTGACCTCGATATTTAAATTGGAGTTCTCGTGCCGTTGCCACAATATGACAATCTGACGGAGAAGGTAACATTACAAAGAGAGGCCACACGCAGCTGTCATCGAGGTTTATACGACCTACGTCGATTTTAATGAGCCAACCTATCTTTTATTAAATAAGCATGGTCAAATTCGTTTAATGCGTAACTGACAAATTCCGAAACCGTCTCCGCTAGATGTCATGTACCTTTAAATTGGAGCACACAACTGTCTTCGTCAATTTCGTCTTCTTTGTCTGACTGTCCTATCTTGTTAATTCTCTAATCTTTGGCAGGAGTAAGGACATCGACGCGTGGACAACTCTTGAAGAAGTGATTCTACTGTATTCTTAAACTGTGATTTAACTTTACTAATCAAACTGAACATAATAAGCTGCTTTCGTTTGGCAGAGTGATTCGTAATCAAGGAACCTGTTTCATGTGTTGTCTCTATTCCTACCAGCTGCTTTCGTTTGCAGTGAACCTAATAAACAGGATTTCAATGAACAATAATCACATGATACAAAATTGCATGGTAGGGACAGGGACAACGCATGAAACATGATTATGAATCACTGCCTAACGAAAGCAGCTTATGTTCACTGCAAACGAAAGCAGCTATAATCTCATTTATTATGCGTATTGGTAGTATTGGAACTTTAAAAGCATATATTAATTATACGTGATTTGTGGTTTTTCACATAGGTATTTAATAGCGCGATATTTTATTTCCTAAAAACTTGTTAATTTATACTGAAATAGCTCTATCAAGAAATATGTAAAATGTATTGTTTCCTACAAACAAAAATTAAAAATTATTTACATTTATACACAAGTGGTCTAGATAGAACCTTATCTGACAGGTACAAATGCGGTCCGTAATTAATCTATCTCGTTCTACGTGCATGTGACATTGTCTCTGCGTGCCTACTGGGTAAGCGTTCCAGTTTGATATTACCACTGAAACCAGAACTAAAAAATTAAAAAGTGAGGTTAATTTGTACGATTTATCAGACTTAAATGAGAGGCTTTTGATAAGTTTTGGTCTTAGAGGACCAGCCTATACGAACGATACTGTGGCCCCAACAAGACATTTATAAATATATGCTATTAATTTTATATGCAACCAAGGATGGCTAATTTGCAAGATTTGCAAACTCAAAAATCGTACAAATACTTACAAGAAGTTGAAACTCTTGCCCAAGATATAATAACTATTAAAGAGAGCAAATTACAATTGGCGAATGCTCAAAATAAATTTAGAGAGGCTTTACGTGCATTAGAGAACAGTGAGGATCGGAAAACATGGATACAAATGGGAAGTGTATACATTGAGAGGCCTTGTCTTGAATGTAAAACTATTTTACGGAATGGTAAGTACCCTACTTCTGCAGTTTTCAAAGGTAAAATATTTTCAATTTCATTTTAGAGATTGCAAAAGCCGAAGATGATCTTAATAATTTACAAATAGAAATTAGAGAGAAGGTACATAATCTTCGAGATATTGAACATGAACCTAGATTAGAAGGATTTACCTTAAAGCCAATTTCTGTTGCTGAGGCAAAAGCCCTTCATAAGGGATTAGGATTAGTTTAGCCACTGAATACAGAATATATTTATTTATTTCTATTTTAACTTAATTAGTAAGTGAAGAAAACTGGCAACAATGTAGGAGTACTGGAGTAGGAAATGACATTATAACCTATCCTTCCATACTGTTTTGTTTTTACTGTAGGTACAAAGCCTAATTTTTTAAACAGTTTTAAGCTTTCCTTAATTATTTCGTTTTCGTTAACAAAATGACAAAAGTTGCAGCAGGTTTTGTAATATTTCGCAAAATTTGCGGTAAGATAGAATATCTTTTATTACAAACTTCCTATGGAATTCACCACTGGACACCACCAAAGGGTAGATGATTAAATAAATCAGTTTAGTGATGTAAATATAGTTATGTTTTACTAGGTCATGTAGACCCAGGAGAAACAGAAATGGTAACAGCCCTTCGTGAAACACAAGAAGAATCTGGATTAGTCCAAGATGACCTGAAGATATTTGAAAATGTTAAAAAGACTTTAAATTATAATGTTAATGGTGCTCCTAAAATTGTAAGTTATTGGTTGGCTGAATTGGTAAAGTTAAATGCTGAGGTTAAGTTATCCGATGAACATCAGGATTACAAATGGCTAACTATTGAAGAGGCTTGCAGATATGCTCAGTATAAAGATTTGCAAGAAGTGTTACTGGACTTTGATAAATACATTAAAAATGAATTAACTCACTGTAGATCAGCTAAATAATTTTCAACAGGTTTTCTTTTATTTAAACTTTCCGCTTTTATTTTTCATAGGTAGTTCAAATGTATTAATTAAATGAATAAAAATATGAGGCACCCACTTGTAGTTTGATAAATACATTAAAAATGAATTAACTCACTGTAGATCAGCTAAATAATTTTCAAAATAAAAGGTTTTCTTTTATTTTCCATAGGTAGTTCAAATGTATTAAATAAATGAATTTAAAAAAATGAGGCACCCACTTGTAGTTTATTTTTAACATCTGAGTCATATGTATTATGTTGGCAACATTGTTGATTGTCATTATCCAGCCTGACATTTCCTAAGAACTGTCAGGCTTTTACGTTATTTGTGGTGACTAATATTTTATTGTTTTATCGTGTCGTGCTTTAGTAATACTCAAAATGAGTTTCTTCGGAAAACTTTTCGGTGGTAAAAAGGATGATGAAGGCCCAACAACGGGAGAGGCTATACAAAAACTTCGGGAGACTGAAGAAATGCTTCTGAAAAAACAAGATTTCCTGGAGAAAAAGATTGATGAATATATGGCTGTAGCAAAGAAAAATGCAGCGAAAAACAAAAGGGGTAGGTAATTTACATAAAAAATATAGTAGTGCCGTGTTCTCTTAAAAACCTATATAATTTTTCTCACAGTGGGTTTATTCATACCTTGTAAGCACCTAAAACCTAAGATGCTACGTAGCTATGAAATAACATACGTTTACATTGTTATTTAGAAAAAAACTTTGGTCAAATAGTAGCCAGACCAGGCTGTAATGACAAATTGTATTGTGTCGTACTTTTAAATAACCCTGTCAAAGGTAATGTGCAATGCCAAAAGAATTTGTGAATTTGTGATAATTTAAATTTGGAGCTGATTGCTGCTAGAGCAAACTTAGGAATTACTTTATGTGCTAAGGAAACTTCTTTTATAGGTCAAAGGCATAATACTTAATTTATAAATTTTGCCACTAGTTGGGGTTGTAATTAGAGTTGCTGCTGTAGTTGTAGCTCCTAACAATTCATTTATAAGTTTATGTTTATGAGCTAGGTACTACCTAACCAAACAGTTTGAAATTTCAAGAAATTCTAATTTCATTGACTGCCCATTGGTAAATTCGTCACCTTCCACCTTCAACTTAAAATTTGTTATTTATCTACTTGCAGAATGCGAATTGCAATAGTGATGCGACATCTCGCAATATCGGTATTTTATATCGATGGTAACATCGAACCAAACTATCGATATATGATATTTATCGGGTTAAAAATATCGATATTGGCCAATTATCTATGTTCGACAATAAAAGAATTCAGGCATTATTTTCTGAACTCGAGATTCTTTTCCGTAGCATTGCATTTTTGTCGTAGGGATGACAACGATGTATCGATTTAAAATAAATATCTACATGTTAATCCTAAAACATGAATATATTCATATCGTTCTTTTGTTGCAATATATCGGGTTCAAATATCGATATTTTTTATCGAAATGGTTCAACTTTGCATATCATCCTTCGCTCTTCGAATATTTAATCGAGATAAATATTGTATTTTGTATTGTAAGGAATGCCACCTCCCCGCTTTCCGAAGTTATACCAGAGAGCGGAGGGTGTTATATTACTACCCTCGGGCCCCAATTTTCTCCTAACATTATTGCGTAAGGTAGCAAATTCTTTAATCCGTCCTTGGTATACTATAGTTTTTAAGTATTATTCTTTAATTTTTTACATTAAATGTTAATCTAAAGAATATATTAGTATAGAAATATCGATAATTTTTTGTTGTTATATCGATTTGAGTCTTGTGACGTATCAAATGATTCATATATCGATGTTACATACATTTTTTTTACCCTCTCTCTACAAGCGAACACCTTTGGCGAGTGTGGCACCAGCTGTTTTTATTTATATTTAAGCTTAATCTAGTTATTTATGCAACGATTAATACATAAAATAAGATTTTTTTCGCGAATGGGAAGATTGATCGATCCAATGAATTAAAAAAAAAACTGAATTTGATGTAATATTTTATCTAGCAGGACTATCATCAGCAATTAGATTTTTTTTTTACCAAATAGTACAGTGAAATTTTTTTAACACCCAAGTAGCAGTCTCCTGCTACCGGGCAGTGGCGATTGTTCATTTCGTATTTATTTGTTCTATTCAACGCCTAGATGTCTGTAATTGAAAAATGCATGCAGATTTCAGTAGTATAGTTAGTAATCGATATGGATGGCAAAAAAATTTAATATATTGATATATGAATCATTTGATACATCACAAGACTCAGATCGATATATACACGATATTTCTATGGATCGATATTCCTCGTAATAAAGTTTTTATCTAAAATAAAATTTTTAACAGCAACAAAGATTAATATATCGATATTTATTATATTGATACATTGTTGCCTAGTAATTGATAGATGGCTGAACTAATAAAGTATTATCGACTATCGTATCAAACTCTAAAATAATCCAAATAGTGATTCAGATTTGCTTCCGTTTAATTTTAATACACTGTTCGATATTTTTCGATTTTACTGTGATATCGATGTTTAAGAATATGATTTATGGATGTAAAAATATCGAACATCGGTCATTTCAACATCGATGTTTTCAATACATCGATATATATCACGCATCACTAGACTGCAATATTAGTGAACTTCATGAATTGAAACAAGAAATTTCGTATTCTTTACAAACATTGCAGTTGCGTAAACTGCAACGGCTAGTTTATACTGAATGCATTCCATTTGCTTAAAATGATAGGTTAGGTTGTTAGGTGTTGGTTGTTTAGGTTCTCAGATTATATATGTGTGTGAACCTATCAATAATTTATTTTATGTATGTAGTTGCCCTGCAAGCTCTGAAAAAGAAGAAAAGACTAGAGAAAAATTTACAACAAATTGATGGCACCCTTACGACAATTGAAATGCAACGGGAGGCTCTGGAAGGAGCAAACACCAACACAGCTGTATTGAATTCCATGAAGAATGCCGCGGATGCACTTAAAGCGGCACACAAAAATTTGTAAGTAGATCCAATTGAATAGGCACCATTTTATTTTTGGGCTGGTAATATGAAGAAGTGCATAGGAGATTGTCTCTGATGAGTGTATTTTCTGATGTATGAATGGTGAAAATTAGCACTTCTCGTGATTATTTAATTAGTTATATTTTGTGTCTAACCTCATTTAAAATATAAGGATAGTGTCCAGTTTTTGATGAATGTTTGCAACATCCATTTATCGTACTTTGGTTTATTTTTTTTTATGTGTATGACGTGAAGTAGACACTATTAGAAATAGTTTATATATAGGGTGCAAATGTACCAAATAACCCCACCTGTGCTAAGTTTCTAGGTGTTTTCATTGACCCATCTCTACGATGGAATGATCATACTAATTACCCTGCTGAACAAATATCAAAAGGAATTTATGCTCTGAGACCGTTGTCTAATTCAGTATCATCAGATGTATTAAAAACTGCATATTTTGCATTATGTCATACCCGGCTATCCTCGTCTGGGGGCACTCTTCTGGTAGACATAGAATTTTTGGTCTCCAAAGGAGGGCGGTTAGGATTGTGGGTGGTTTGGGATGCCGAGATGACACCAAACTCCTATTTATCTCACTCAAAATACTCACCTTACCAAGCATTTATGCGTTACAATGTATTACACACATTCATGATAACATAAATACTCTTAACACCAATGCTGACTTTCATCAGCATGACACACGGAACAGAGGTAACATAAGTACAGAATTTACACAACTAACAAGAGGGCAAACTGGTGTTAACTACTATGGTATCAAATTGTATAACTTATTAGATAACCGCATTAAAGCATTACCTAAACAAAAATTCAAAATCATGACGAAAGATTTTTTGATAAAAAATGCTTTCTTTTCATACGAAGATATAGAGAGGGAAATTTTAAACATCTGATAGGGATTCCTAAATTTCTCCCACAAATTATGTTCTGCATACAAACATTTAATTTTTATGATTTTCTATGTACCTGTTTTACCTGTATTTTTATTCCCATTAAGTACCATAACTTTGTCCAAATTGACAAAATTTTGTGAATCTACTGTACTGTTTTTATTTTACTATTTTAATTTGTTTTGTAATAAGAATGTTTGACGTGTGTACAAATTTTTAAATTTTTTTAACATGAGTAAAAAAGAAAGAAAATTTGTTGAATTTAAGAGTCATTTTGAACAGTGGAACAATGTTTTGATTGCAGAATCTTGAGGTAGGTCAGGATCATCCGTTGAGAGTCAGCAGGTCCTTGGATACCACCTATTGACTTTCAATGGCCAACCTTACTTCAAAAGGACGCTGCTCATTTCTTATGGGAAGTGGCCTCCGGTGAAATTGGCTGGAAATGATATACGTTTGTTCCCCTCGACCTCGTTCTCATGGGCACCGAGGTCAAAAATGCATATTAGAGGTTAAAATCCACTTTTTGGCATCTTGACGCTGATAGCTTATATCCTTATAATGGACCGAGGGAGTTCGAAGGGAGTGTTTGGGTGTCCTTTTGGTCCCTAATTCAATAGCAAATAAAAAATCCCTGTATATATTGATTACCATTTTATTGAATTTTAGTGTGTTTTGACACCTATTAATTGTCATTAGCTGAGATTGTTCATACCATCTGGGTAGCTATTCTGTATCGGTGTGATGTGATGTGAACACACGTTTTCATGAGAAAGTGGGCGGAGTTCTCTCGAAAACCAAAATAGCGTATTCTGTAACTGTGGGAGCGGTCACATCACGCCAAAAATTGGGGAACTTGCTTCTCTTAGTAAATTGTAGGGAATGGGACCGTTCACGCGTGAGAAGATGAAAGTATAACCTCACTTTTGTGCAAACTGTCATTTTATTGGGATGTCGGTGGTATGATATTTGTTTATTTGAAGTTATTTTTGTGTTAGATCATTCAATGAGTTTTGTGTTACTTAAAATGTAGAGATTAAAGGGCGATGAATATTGCCGATGTATTAAATTATCAATGAGGCATTATGAGACCTTCAGATTGCTGGAAAAATCCTCAAAAAGAACGACAATTTCATTGCATAAGCAATCCCTTCGGCTTAGCAGATAGGGCTTTTATAATTAAGTAAATAAAGAACATGCTTTGGGATATTATACAATATATTATACAATCCAATTATTATATTACAAATTAAATTTACGTTTCTCCATTGCTCCGAATTATTTTTATTAGTTTCCAAGGACAGCATTTAAAGTGGTTGTTACTCTTTCCCACATATTTTGTCATCTTTTTGCGAATTGATTTGTAAACGTTCCACAGAAGCTGTAGTTGTTTTTCCACCCACTTAATCAAAATATATATTAAGGCACTATTCATCGGGTTGAAGCGAATTTTGGATGTTGTTATTCCTAGCCTAACAGAATATTATATCACTTTTAAAAAATAATAGATATTTCACTCATTTTGAATGTCAGAAACTCGCAGTTTGACAAGATGCATTTCCCATCATACAACGCACGACCTTCGATAATGGCGTTGCAGCAAATCTATTGGTTGAAATGTAGGAACAACTGTTGGCAACGCGGGAAGGATCACTTCAAGTACCCGCGTAGTCACTGTAGTTACAGAATAGTATTTTTATTTCCCTGGGAAGGGATCGTGATATGAGCTCGCTCCTCTCACGAAAAATGCTCACGTTCACTGAAATTACAGAATACCTACCCTAAAATTAGCAACCGAAAATGTCCCCGGATTGAATCAGGGACCAAACGGGCACCCAGACACTCCCAGCGACCTCCTCCGGTCCATTATAAGGATATAAGCTATGTGCCAAAAAGTGGTATTGTAATCTCTAATATCTGGAAAACTATGCATTTTTCACCTCGGTGCCCATGAGAACTTTTGGTCCGGAGGCAGAAGAGATCAACATATATCAATTCTAGTCAATTTCACTGGGGGCCACTTCCCATAAGAAAATGGCCTTTTGCAAACAGAACATTGTTCCACTATTTAACATTACTCTTAAATACAACAAGTTTGCACTAATATATCTCTCTTATGACATAGTTTTACCACTCAGCACCCCATTTCCTTCTACGATCGATTAAAGGACTATTGAATATTTGCACATTATGTATACTAATAAACTATTTCTAATGGTGTCTACTACATGTCATACACAAAAAAAAAATACGATGCTTTCTCATGACCTTGACCTTGGCCGGTTATTGACCTATATGACCTTCACATAATCTTGTCATTCACCTTTGACCTCATGCGCATACATTAAAATTCCCCCTCCATAAACCTTTAGCCTTAAAAAAGAAGTGGTGGGGAGTGACTATTGCGACTGTGTATCTACTCCCACCCAGCACCAAATGGGCATCTCGTTGAACACTCTTCATGAAGCTACTCCAATTACTAATTTGTTTTGAAAAAAGAATATATATATATACTAAAACAGAAAAAACACCAACATACAAAAAAAAATTGAAAAAATACACAACAAAAACAATAAAATGCACAAAATCTTAAAATAAACAATATAAAATCACCAAAAAATACCACACTATCAACATTGCTATGCCTATCTAAGATCCGACTGTCAAAAGAGCCAATCAATCACACTCCTAACCACTAATCCACTAACACCACAAAAGAGCCAACGAGAACATGTAACTAAAGTATTATAATGTTAGTACCACTTCAACCAGTAATTATCTAGACAAATAAATCAACCTACAAATCACTATAAATTAACCTAAAACATAACCAGTCCAAGCCAGGACAAGTCACAACCACTTGTACACATACATTGTGGAAAGCATCAAAGAAGCAGATGAATCGCCCGCTTAAGGGGACCAACACTAAGAATGTCCCTCTTAGTGAATATGTCTGTTAATTAAAGAGATTAAATCAAACCTGTCACCCTATATCCTAAGTGACGTAATATTTCAGAATTCAATTAAAAAAAAAAAAAAAATTGATCATAAAATGTAAAATACTACTATTTTGCTGTCAAAATAGGTAGTGGAATGAAAAATTCTTTCTTTTTAAATTGTTTTGCCATGGTGTCAAAACATGCATTTGGATAAATGAAATTCATTCTCAAAAGCTGATCGATCTATCTTAGTATGATAAAAATCCCCTCTAAGTGTATTTGCTTTATTCTAATATCTTCCAGTTCCTCATTGTCTTTGAAAATCGCGTCCATTATGGGAATTACGCGACAAGTAACGGGCTCGAATAAAATCACAGTCCAAGCGACAGGCATCTATGGCTGGGGTGTGGAGGTAACAAGTTCCAGTCTACCTTCATTTGTTTGAGTACTTCTACTAAGTATTGTTTTTAGGTGTGTGGGTTTTTACGTTTTTCGTGGTTGTATGTTGATTGTTCGTTAAGTGTTAAAATATTTAAGTTATTATGGCAACTATAAGTCAACTTTGTTGCAAGATATTTGGTCAATCTAAAATACTAAGTTACTGTGTGTTACCTACTTTTAAGGACGTTATTTTTCATTATTTGTTTGTTTAGAATGATCTAATGATCTAAGATATAAATGTGCTGGGAGCGATCTAGATGTTTCTGAAATACTCAAAAACGTAGCGAAAATTGAAGAAATTTGGCAAAGTACATAAATGTCTACTATTTTTCGAAATCACTTCTGGGATAAACTTAAAAAATTTCAGGAATGTTATAAGCAAATTCAGAAGAATTTAAAACCTAGAGAAAATACTGCGACCATGGTAACCAAGAAAATGACAGAAGAAAGGAAAGCAATGCTAGCATCCAGGGCATTGAAAAACATGCTATTATGTAGAAATTCCACCGTTATTGAAGAAGCAAACCTATGACCTGTCATTTAGCTTTACTAGCAGTATGAAATTAATGAAGACAAGAAAGATGGTATCCAAAGTGTCCTTATGGCACGAACCATTGAAAAAACAGTAATACAAAAATTTAATACACCTAAAATAAATTTTGAGGCCAAACATTACTCGGAATTAATCTTTGGGAGTGACGTAAATGTTACTGAGCTGCCAGTGACTGCTAATATAGAAATGTGTGTTACCAAAGCGTTAGACGTAAATTTTCCTGACTTTTCACAGTCCTTGCACTAACGAAGCTGTTGAACGATTCCTGCATCTTGCAACTGAGGCATCACTAGCCAAGAAAAATGTGACGGATTCATTCAAGCCCGTATAAAATCAAGAAAAATATTGCCATCATTTAAAACGAAATCAGATTACTTTAAAAATGGATGATAACTGAAATATTAAACATATTCTGTTTTTGGTTATTTCTTGTTTGGGTGTTTTTTTTAATGAAATGTGTGATATTATTTGATATTCATCCTTCTACAGTTGTATAATAGAGAGAAAAAAAATTATAAATACGACCCGATCAGATAAGTTATGCTTTTGGAAAAACTTGCTTAGAAGTGCACATTTTGACTTCCTTGAGGAACCTGAAGTGTGGATAATATTTAAAAATGTGGCACAGTGATTTGTGGTATATTAAGACACTTTTTGGCGACTATGACATTATCTATCAATATCCAAAGGAGGGAAAAATTACTAGGGAAAAATAAATGGTATAAAAAAAGTTTTTTCTAAAATGTTGAACCCATTAAAGAACCTGAAAATAACAAAGTACTGTTTTCAATTTTTGCACAGTTGTTAATAAAAACCAAATGGACCTTTTGATAACTATGTGGTAATAATACCCGAAAAAAAATTAAAAATCTTATTTTTGTTTCACCCTACTGTCCACGTCTTTCTTGTATCATGCCTGGGTATATGTGATCTGGTGTAATAAGCCAAATTGTCGGACAACAAATTGTAAATGTTAACTGGTTCAAGTACTAGAATGCATACATATACTGCGTAATTTTTTGTATGCCTAGCTTAATTTACACTAATTAAAATGTTCATTGATTCTTCCTATAGAAAATATTAGAGTTAGTGATTTTAATTAATTTAACGAAAGAAGTTTGAGATGTACATTTCATATTTAATTGATTAGTCGTTAAAGTATTATACAAAATCTAAATGCACAGCACTCAACTACATAAGATTTCTGAGATTGTGTCAACCAACTTGTATAAATGTAATTGGAATGATTCATGGAATAGGTGGTACATGTTGAAGTTTAGGTAAATGATAAATGTATTGAGAACTTATATTATTGTTTGAAATATGATATTATGTCTCTATGCTTATAAAAGATATACCTATAATGTAGTTCATAAACAAAAACAAGCAATATATTTGAAAATTTCATCTTCAGGTTAAAAGGAGGAAAGATGAGATAAAGTGAACATTATTGTAAGTTACATGAACATTTTTGTTCAAATGGAAGTTTTTTGTGTCTGTTGAGATAATAGCCATCAGCATATGACTTTGAATTGTTACCAAGCAATGTGCATTCGGGGAGTATAATAAACTCATTTCGTAATTATCAATGCCCTTGGGAAATCATAGCTGAAAATTATTCTCACCATTTAATATAGTAGGTGACATAAGACGATCTGTATAAATATGTAAACATTCACAAGCAAATTTTAAAAAATCCGTTATTAAATATACAACTGAGTTCTACTTTTTTTAGGGATGTCGATAATGTTCACGATATCATGGACGATATAGCCGAACAACATGATGTTGCCAATGAAATCTCCAATGCTATAAGCAACCCTGTAGGATTTACGGATGATTTAGATGAAGATGAGTTAGAAAAGGAATTAGAGGAACTTGAACAAGAGGGCTTGGAAGAAGATTTACTTAAAGTACCCGGCCCGACGGAATTACCAGCTGTACCAACGGGAGCAATTGCTAAACCAGTTAAACCAGCAGCTAGTAAGTAAATTGTAATATAATTTCTATGTTAATTTCTGTTTTTGTGTTTCTGTAGAGAATATTTTAGCATCTGAACTTCTTGATCACTTTTATTTCTTGAACGCAATGCAAATTTTTATTTAAAAAAAAATTCTAGCCATTGTCGTGACTTTATTAGCTCATAATTTTTTTGTTCCTTATCATCGTTAATTATCTATTTCATTGGAATAAAAAAAAATCAGTTATAACAGTTGAAAAGCTGAATTTTGGGAAATTTTCAAAAATTATAAAATCATTAATATCTTGAAAGACGTGAGATTTTTTATAGAGATCGTTTGGGGTAAATGTGTTCCAAGAGGCCTCACCTATCCACCCTTTCCGTTTGACAAACCATATGCCAAACACCCTGTAAAACAAATATCCTTTTCATTTGTTAAAAAATTATACAAGGTGACCACCTAAAAAAGTAATTAAATAAGAATCATTAGCGGAAAATAATCCTGAGAAATAATTCAACTATAGAGGAAATTTGTAAAGGCATTTACGCAAACCTTCCATATTTGGCATCTTTTATTTAATATTGTATTTCTGCTGCCAGATGACCACACTGTTAATTGTTTTTACCAAAAAGTTATCAGGTTTTCTCTGTAATAATAGGGCTAACTGCATTACAAACTACAATACATTACAAACAACATTAATCTCATATGATATTCCATAATTAATAATTTACTTAGAGTGACTGTAAATAAAGAGGGAAGTTCTGTACCGATTTTTTAATTTTCATCTCTATGATAATTCGCATTTTTCGTATTTTAAGTTATTAAAAAAAAAAAAAAATGCTAACTTTTACGCGATTTTGTTTTATTTTCCGCCCACGGTGGCTTTGATAACTTTTTAAAATATCTTTTTATCACTAAAAATCTACAAGAAAATAAAAGTTCTCAGGGATTATTGAATCCTAGCCCATAAATTCCCCTGAGGACTGTAGTCGAGGAAATGAAGCGTTTAACCCCAACATGAAGCTCCGCCCCACCTGATTTTTAATGGAGATGGTGCGAAATGTTCCTAAAGATCTATGGAACAAAGTCAGGGTCATGGGGACTGGTGCTTTTTCGATTTCCGGTCGATAAATTGGGACAGATGTTCGCTATTTCCGGTCACCAACAATTTTATTTTAAGTTGAAAAAGAACCATTGGATTTTATATTTTGGACAATTCTAAGCATTTTTTGACTCTTGACACTTTTCACCTAACTTGACTTCTCGAGATATATAGTAGAGTGCCGCGGAGCGTTAAATATGCTTAAAAATAAATTCTGTGGGCGTCGCGGGGTTACAAGCTGAATTGTGCATAAAACTGAAGTTTGTACATTCGCGAATCAGAATCCGGAAGTAATAAAAAAATAAGGCGGGCAGAAGGGCAGTAAAATCGAAAAACGAGTTATTACCACGGGCGGATAGCGCAGCATATAGGCTACAAATCCACATAAAAATCAATTGATATTTTGTACAGAATGTATTTTTTATCAATTTTTGAAAGTTGGCGACAGCGTTGGGTCTTACGGGAGAATAAATTTTAAAACTCGAATATCTCGGTTCCAATACGTCGAAAATCTGACTGAAATTCTGCAATTTTTATGTTTCCACGCTGTTTACTCGAAAACGAAGACCTTAATGAAAAAAACTTACTCTTACAATCAGTTAATATTATCAATTTAGAAGACAAGAGCGTTTAATTGAAAATTTTTACTTGAATCGTAAACATGATATGAATAAAAATACAAAATAAGCCATTTTTCAAGCTCTGGCTGTTTAGCGTCTCTACTTCGGCACAGTCGCATCTGTCTCACAAATCTCCATAGCTCCATCTCGTACTGTTTCAATACGTACATGGGTGGTGGTATCGCTACTAAATGAAAGTGTAGCATTATGTAGAACACAAACAAAATTATTAAATTAGTTAAATAAAAATAATGTATTACTTCTACATACTAAAAGACGTATTTTATAATAATAATAATTTATTGGATATTTAAAAATACGCCGTAGTGATTTGACATGTGAACATAAATATGTAAAAAGTAAATAAAAACAAAAGATATAAATGCAAACATAAATATAAATACTACAAAAATATAACTCTATAAAACACTAGGACATAATATCAGTATGGTCAAAGCAAATATAAATAAAAATAACAAACAAACAAACAATCATGCGGAATATGATTAGCTCATAAAAAACAAAATTATTCGTCCAATTCACTTTTCGCATCTAACGGTGGCAAATCCGTGGTCTTGGTCAATTTATTTTTGCAGGTTTTCTAAGCCATGCATTTACAGGACCAAATGCAACCCATTTTATTTTTCTTGCAAGTGCACACCTTGCTTCCACAAAATTTTAATTTTGTTACTAAAAAAATTGTTGTCACCTCCGCCTTACCTTTTTTGCATCCATATGAAGCTAGAACGTCCAAATTCGGAGGAAAGACGGCAAGGAAATTAGAATCGGATTTACATCACCCGTTTCATCAATTTTCCTTCCATATTCGGCAATGCTAAGTAATTTTTGACAGGGTTCTAAGGAATTGAGCCACACGTTCGTCTGATAATAGGCTCTCAAACTATGAAATTGCAAAGAATCTTCAGTCGGGGGTAGAATTGCAATTAGTTAGTAGTTTTTCTAAAACCTCTGGAGAGATCGACGCAGTATTTTTTATTTTATCTTCTATATTTTTAGACATAACGTGGGACAATCTCTTCCCAGCAGACCGCTTCTGACAAAACACACATTTGTTTATGTCAAATCCACCCTTACGAAACGATCTACCAGGAAGTGGTGGAGGTTCAATATCATGAGCTGCCCTGTACTCTTTCAGTCTTTCCACTCTTTTTCTTAAACTTTCAATGTTTTGTTTGCTCCTATAGGCAATATATCACATTTTATGCCAAACAACGTTGACAAGATTTCCAGTTTTGCCATCAGCAATCACTTTTTGTATATCCTCATCTGACTCTTAGTTTATGTAATCCCTAATCTTAGTGGAATTCATAAAAGTAAAGAAAGTTTCATCAGTTGATTGCATTATAACACCTTCAGTCTTTTTACATATTATAAATTGTTGTTATTTTTGCGTTTTAAATTTTACAAGTGAGTCGATTTCGCTCTCAGAACTAGTATTATCACTTGTAGAACTTTCCATTTCGTGCAGTGCTAACTTTTTAAAAAATTATCGAATGTAGAATTCCCTACATTTAACTAAAGCAAAAGTTCTCACCTAGTTAACCCTGGTAACACTGTACACTAACCACTATTTAAGTTTTTTTTTTAAATGGAAAAATTAAGTTTAATAAGTATTAGGAATGTAGTACTGAATTCGTATGCACTCACCACCCACAGGGGTATATTTACGATATACTAATTAATATACTAATTAAGATGCACACACACTTAAAATTCCAGATATCAGATAATATAGACAACGTATCAGTACGAGATGGAGCTACGGGGATTTATGAGACAGATGCGACTGTGACGGACTGGAGACGCGAATCAGCCAGCGCTTGAAAAATGACTTATTTTGTATTTTAATTCATATCTTGTTTACAATTCAAGTAAAAATTTTCAATTAAACGCTGTTGCCTTCTAAATTGATGATAGTAAATGTTTGTAAGAGTAAGTTTTTTTCATTACGGTCTTCGTTTTCGAGTAAACAGCGTGGAAACATAAAAATTGCAGAATTTCAGTCAGATTTTCGACGTGTTGGAACCGAGATATTCGAGTTTTAAAATTTATTCTCCCGTAAGACCCAACGCTGTGGCCAACTTTCAAAAATTGATAAAAAATACATTCTGTACAAAATATCAATTGATTTTTATGTGGACTTGTAGCCTATGTGCTGCACTATCCGCCAGTGGTAATAACTCGTTTTTCGATTTTACTGCCCTTCTGCCCGCTTTATTTTTTTATTACTTCCGGATTCTGATTCGCTAATGTACAAACTTCAGTTTCATGCACAATTCAGCTTGTAACCCCGCGACGCCCACAGAAGTAAAAATAAATTAAAGCTAGCACTCTACTAATACGCGTTTAAAAAAAGAAACATGTATTTGGTGTTTTTCTTTCAAATAACTACGATTATTTTTGGGCGTTTATTATTATGCATTAAAACATGTGTACTGCATATTTTGAACAATTCTAAGCATTTTTTGACTCTTGACATTTTTTGCCTAACCTCACCCTTCTCAAAATGTAAGCGTTTAAAAAAAGAACATATTCCCAAACAGCACTAGTACGTCCAATGAACATCCACTATACGTCCTGCAAAAAATCCTTTTTTTCACAGAGGACGTTCATTGGACGTCCAGTGGATGTCCAAATGTCACAAAAATCTGTATCCAGTGGACGTCCATCACAGGACATACTCGGCATAACATGGACGTCCGATGGATGTCCAGAAGCCACAAAAATCTGCATCCAATGGACGTCCATAACATGCCCATAGTGGATCCGGTCATATATGGACTATATATTAATAGTTGTAGTTGGTAAGATTTAGATTACCACATCTTACTGTGTAGGACGCAATCGATACTTTAAGGCATAATTATCGAGTCTAAATAAATAAGTTTCATATAAAAAAAATTAATGGAAATTTGTGAAAATTGCAATTTAAAATTTTGGTCAAGGAATAAAACTACAAAGGTGTAAAATGTAAACAGTCTAAATTTCAATGAAATGTCAAATCTGTCAAGAACTATTCGTTCAGAACGAGGGAAAAAAATATTTTGAATTTGCACCTTTTCACAAATTTCAATCACAATTTTAGTTTAGCAAAGCTCCTTCATTTAGCATTGGTAGTCATGTTTTAAAATATTGACTTGGGTCCAATACTACAACTAAATTGTAAATCCGAATTATACACAGTATACCATCAATAAAATATGGCCCATATTATATTTCCAGTAAGTGTAAAAATCTAAAGATGTGCTGTTGTCTATATGGACTGTGCTTTACGATTAATGACATCGCAAATATAATACGAAATTGACTCTATTTACAAAATCTTTATGTTTTAAGCAAAATTCCTTTTGACACATTATTATTACCACACTGTTGATTTTGTCATGTAAATACAAAATTCTTTATTCTTAAAGACAAATATTTGTATCTGCGTGGTGGAACAAATCTCCATGCACCGGAATCGGCAGCATTGCCCACCTTACACTGGCAAATCAATCAAGAAAATCACAGTTTTAAACTTAAACGTACATTCGGAATAAACATACACATAAGGTAAATGAAACGAACTATAAATAGAAAAGTAATTTATTAAATATTATCATCTTGGGAACTTCTTTCTTGATCTACATCCTTGTTGGATTCTGTGCAGGGAAGTTCTACTGTATTATATTACATTTTCCTCTACTTATTACTTACTTTGAGAATTGTTTCACTTTTCCAAAGGGTACGTTTCATAAACAATAAACTAAAACAATTCAGCATACGACAGATCGCCAAACACAAATAAGTCTATCATAGAAATGTAGGGTTCGGTTTTACTTTTGCCACCGTGATTGGCGTCAGCATGCAATCGTTTGCGACAGGGCCAAACTTAAGAAAATACGTGGCCTTCAATTTATTACCATAACATAATATATTGTAATAACATTTATTTATCTATTCGACAAAATATTAAATTAAAGAATATATTGTGAATAGATATTATTATGATGCTCCATTTATTTATGTTATAAAGAACTTGAAGTGGGTAAAGCAGAACTGGCTACCTCGCACTCATGCACATTTAGGCGGGAAACACGAACTTGAAAACAATTAGCACGTTTTATTTATAGTTATAATTCATAAAAAAAATGTATTTATTTTAGTAATTATCAATTAATAATAATAATTAAGGTGTGTCACTAGCTGTAATTTAAAAGGTCAAAAAATTGTTTCAAATGTTGTGTTTTTAATTTGGCTTTTTTTAGTTTCTTGCCTACATATATTTTCAATAATCTCGGTTTACAAAATATTTGCGAAAAAGCGCATATTCTAGGCCGAGAATCCCGTCGATATGTCGAAAAATTATATTTTCTTTTTCGATAAACGCGTGGATATGAATCAACAAACATTGACACAATCTGGAGGACACATACCACACCCAATCACAAAGGGATGCAAATATAAACAATTAGAGATGAGTTGCTAGCAGAAGCAGTTTAAACTTGTTATTGAAAAATAACAGCTTTTGCCCATCTCTAAAGAACAAAACGCCACCAGCATGACGTCAACCGAAAATGATCTATCAGATAGCAAAATGTAAATCAACCTAACTAACCTAACCTAAAGAAGTCACATGAAAGATTGAAATCGTTCCGCCGCTGCGGTTCAGTAGTCACTTACATAAGCGTTTAAAAAAACAGTGTATTTAATTTCTATATTTTCTAAAAACTAGTGTTCTTGATTGTTTACTAGAAATTAAAACATGCCCGTATATGTTGAGCAATTCTAATCATTTTTTGACTCTTGACATTTTTTACCTAACCTCACTTCTCGATATATAAGCGTTTAAAAAAAACTAGTATTTACGATTATTTTTAGCGTTAAAAAAAAGTATTTAATTTGTATATTTTCTAAAAACTAATATTGATCGTTTACTAGGAATTAAAACGTGTGGACTTCATATTGTGTTATTTACATTCTAATGCGGTATTATTTAAGCTGAGAAAAAATCTCATGTCATTGAAAAAAATATAAATTGATGACGTGCATGACAACATTCGTAATTAGTATAGTGTAGTATATTAAATGTAAACCTGTTAATTTCGTCATTTTATTTATTGTTACTTACTACTAATAAATTTAAATTAGTACAGGTGGAGGTTAAAATACACTTTGTGGTACCCCTCACCTTTTGTACGTCGTATGTCATGCAATAAACTTTTATTTATTTATTTATTTAAAAATTAAAAAAACGTATATTTAAGCTTTTTTTTTCAAGAACTAGTATTTACGATTATTTATGGACGTTAATTATGAATTAAAACATGGGGACTTCATATTGTGGACGATTATAAGCATTTTTTGACTCTTGACATTTTTTACATAACCTCACCCTTCTTGAGATATAAGTGTTAAAAAGAAAAAAAAAAGTGTATATTTTCTAAAAACTAGTATTGTTGATCGTTTATTATATGAAATATAAAGTCCACATGTTTTAATCCATAATAAATGCCTAAAAAGAATCGTAAATACTAGTTTTTTGAAAAAAAAGCCTAAATACACTTTTTTTTTAAACTCTTTTATCTCGAGAAGAGTGAGGTTAGGTAAAAAATGTCAAGAGTCAAAAAATGCAAAAATTGTCCAAAATATAAAATCCAAATGGTTTTCTTCAACTTAGAAAAAATTTTTGGTGACCGGAAATAGCGCACTTCTGTCCCAGTTTACGGCCAGAAATCGAAAAAGCACCAGTTCCCATGATCCTGACTTTGTTCTGTACGTCTCTAAGAACATTTTGCATCATCTCACATAAAAGTCGAGTGAGACGGAGTCTCATGTTGGGATTTAGCCCTTTTTCCTACTTCATTTTCTCGACTACTGGGCTGTTATTTCGTGAGGGTTACTAAGTTAATAACCACCCACTTATTTTTTTCAGAAAAAGCCGAAGATGATGATGATATGAAGGAATTAGAAGCTTGGGCGTCATAAGAATATAGAATATTTACAATTATTGTTAAAAGTAAAAAATTTGAGCACTCTGAATTTTTAAATGTAAGAATATATTAAAAATTAATGATTTGTAATATATAACTAGCCTGTGTCGAGCGCTTGGTTTGCTTTTGTATCATGTATGTATATATATAAATCTTGATTATTGTTCAACATACACCACTAAATATAGTTAAATAACAGTTAAATTAATTTTTAAAAGATTTTGGTAGGTTTTAAATATTAAACTATATTTACATAAACAATGTCATTTTAATTAATTTTTCTCATAAATTATTTTATGAAAGATCCCAACAAAAACTTCATTTAGACTCGAATTAAGGTCAATTCTGTAAGGCAGAAGTTAAAATTTAACGGAACTTTAAAATTTTAACCGCGCTGATTGTGGTTTGGTATTCTGTAAAACAATTTTTGGTGAAATCTTTAACCTGCTCCATTAAATTCACCAGTTAAAACATTATTTTTAGTGATGGGTGAACAGTACCCCTTAAAATTTAATTTTGACTTGAGAAATGGCGTTTGATGGTTTATCTTTAAATAGTTGACCGTGCGCAGAAAATTAATTACAAAGGTAAGTCAAGTGGAGACATGCACCTATATTTAAATCTTTGCTTTGTCTCATGGGCATATAACTAAGATATATTTTATTTCATATTATTTTAGAGTTGAGAAGTTCGAATCCGGCAAATAGTAACCTCTTTAATTACCCAAACGAGAGGTTTCTTAAACTGTTCAGACTCGGTAAATGTTGCTACCAAGACTGGTACACAATATAAGGCCCTATATGAACCAACCACATAGGCAAACAAGAATACCGACCCATCTGCGAATTGATCATATATTCTTTTTGTACTTTTGTCAGCCTCAGACCCGCGATTTTTTTGCTCGTGTTGGGACATTTTACATCACAAAAGACAATAAAAAAAAAACGACCACAAGATGACAATAACTGATTGACAATTGACAGCTGATTGACGGCTGCTGAAATTATTTTAAGCCTACTCTGGGCGATTTGAGTGCATTTGTAACTTCAGTTGGGTCGATTGTGCCTACATACACGGAGATGCTCGACTATTTTAGAGGCATACCTTAAATTTTATTTTTTAATGGTTGAGTTAAATTTGAAGTTTCAGAATATGACAAAAGGTTAAAAACATAATTTTAACACCCTGTTAAATTATAACTCTTCTATTACAGAATTGGCCTTATTATCCGTTTTGACATTTTGTACTTATAAAAATGGTATGAAAAATAGTTACACGTGTATATATTATACTCGGCGCCCCGCTCTCCAGATCACTAGGTAGTACACACTTTTTGTACTAGGTGGCGTCACTAAGTTTCAAGTAAAAAAACTTTATTACCAATATACCGGAAACTCTTCCCAAATCGTGTCATTACATTTTTTTTGTGCAAAGGTAGGCGTCACGTTGCGGCTTCATTCTGTCGAAGAAACGCAACAGAAGTCCATCAAAATAAAGATCTCAAACGCCCTAGGGGTGTCGCTTATAGTGAATAGTCGCCTATGGCAACTAGATACTCGATCAACAACCCACAATAAAGAAGATGAAACTCAGCTTTCTAAAAGCAAACACCCTAGGGGTGACTTGCCTATGGCAAGTAGTGGCTCATAATTTAAGAGCAGTCCATCAAATAAAGATCTTAAACGCCCTAGTGGTGTCGCCTATGGCAACTATACACTCGATGAACAACCCACAATAATGAAGATGAAACTCAGCTTTCTAAAAGCAAACACCCTACAGGTGACTTGCCTATGGCAAGTAGTGGCTCATCATAATTTAAGAGCACCATAAGAAAAGATCAATTCTAGAGTCTTAATGCCTATGGCGAATACTTCTAGAAATTATGCAAGATCTGTTTTGCCTAAGGCAAAAATTTGTCTCGAGATTATAAATGTAAGATCAGTTTCGTCTATGTTGAATATGTTCACAGCTGCATAGCCTATGGCCATGTAAATCCATGCAAGATCAAGTCCCCTTCCAAGCAACTGTCGTAAGTTCACTCTCCATTTTAAATAAAGAAGTATTAACGGCCATAGCTCCCATATATTTGTTATATATACTTATATATATTATATATTTGAAAAGGGATAATTTGCAGGTTATACTTTACAGAAGTAATTAAATGCTAGGTATATAGGCACAAACCATAAGTTTGTACTCAGATAACGTAGATTCCCAATTGATGTTCGGATCTAAAGTATTTAAAACTTTGTTGTTTACTTAATATGAATGGATTTTCTACTAAGTTTAATAAACAACGGGTGCCTGCCAATGGGGTACAACTACAATACAATATCTATACAACCTTGTCGTTAACAATATTTGCTTCATATTTTTAAAATTAGTAAAGAAAAAAAAATAAAAGGCGGGGATACATCACAACCTATCGATCCTCCGTCCGAACATTGTTCTAGTTTATATATTTTTATGTGCGAGACATTTGTAATAACCAAGTATTCAAGAACCAACCTCTGTTTGATCCGTTTGGCACAGGAGTTTTTAAAAAAAATATTTTTCAGTGGTAAAATATACGCAATAAAAAAGTAAGAAAACCGATTATGCCACAAATAAACAATTATAGACATTATTTTCTAGTTCCCACTCTATGTGAAACAATTCTAGAATACAAATCGGCTTTTCTTTTTTTTTTTTATAATGTACCTAAGCAGCTTATATCCAAATATCTCTCGACTAACACCATTGCCAATTTTTTTTTTTTTTGAAAATATATGTATCCTTTCATACTGAACGATGCGTTCAGTATGTATCATTTTATTGATACTGCTACGGCTGTAATGTTATCTAGCCTCACAATATGTTACAAGATATTTAATCTTTTGCAAAAATTTTTAACTCGCAATCATCAACTGAAATTAATTTCAATAAATTTGTATATAAAATTATCTGTTCCTTGCTCGGCCATTAACCAAATGGTTGATTATTACAAGAAACAGTGTCCAACTCCAGTTCACAATGCATTAGTAAGTATAAATAGGTATCCAATAACTATTTATCTATTTGTCCTATGTTGATTGACAATTTTTTAAATTTTTCTTTCTCTTTAAGGAGAAATTTAGTATTACTTAGTTGTTATTTAATAATAGAATTTAATAACTCTACCTATATGTAGGTAGGTAACCCATAGGGTCTTTTGTTTAAAAGAATTTTTTAGCCTCTAATAGAATATAAAATCGATACTTTGAATAGTAGTCAGCTTAAAAAATTTTAATCACTCATCACAATAATGGCCAGCTACCTCTACGGTTTCCTTTGGTGCTGACGACATGTTTCTCTCTCCCCCCTCCTCTTTGGAAACCATAATTTGGTTGGGCGATACACCCTTTTCTGCATTATTTTCCTATAATGAAGCAGCCTTTAAGGATTTTAGATATCACTTTTTTAATTGGTAAATTAAGTATCTTCAAATAACGTCTCCAATGGACGCATAGGCTCACTAATATTTTTTAACAAGTTTTGCAATGAAAATCTGTTAATAACCTTGCACTGTCTCTATGAATATGGGTATTAAAGTATCATTGTCACTTTTACCACTAAGTATTCAAATAATTTAAGGTTAGACACCTGTATATAAGGCTGATAACTAGCATTTAATTGCTTCTGTAAAGTAACATATAAAAAATACATGGCAGCTACGGGTGTTAATACCTCTTTGATTAAAGTAGAGAGTGAACTTATGACAGTTGCTTGGAGGGGGACTCGATCTTGCACAGATTTACATGCCATATAGCTATGCATAAACTGTGAACATATATTCACCATACGCAAAACTGGACGAAACTGATCATACATTTATAATCTCGAGACAAATGTTTGCCTTAGGCAAAAGAGATCTTGCATACTTTCTAGAGGTATTCGCCATAGGCATTAAGACTCTAGAATTGATCTTTCTTATGGTGCTCTTAAATTATAAGACACTACTTGCCATAGGCAATAAGTCACTCCTAGGGTGTGTTTGCTTTTAGAAAGCTGAGTTTCATCTTTATTGTGGGTTGTTGATCGAGTATCTAGTTGCCATAGGCGACACCACTAGGGCGTTTAAGATCTTTATTTGATGGACTGCTCTTAAATTATGAGCCACTACTTGCCATAGGCAAGTCACACCCTAGGATGTTTGCTTTTAGAAAGCTGAGTTTCATCTTCTTTATTGTAGGTTGTTGATCGCGATCAACAACCTACAATAAAGAAGATGAAACTCAGCTTTCTAAAAGCAATTATACTCAGCGCCCCGCTCTCCAGATCACTAGGTAGTACACACTTTTTGTACTAGGTGGCGTCACTAAGTTTAAAGTAAAAAAACTTTATTACCAATATACCGCGCGGAAACTTGGCGGAAACCCTTCCTAAATCGTGCCATTACATTTTTTAGTGCAAAGGTAGGCGTCACGTTGCGGCTTCATTCTGAATTTTTTTTGCTTCAAATAGGTAAATTGTTTATATATTCTTAAATTTATTTTCAGCAACAGCAGCCAATTTATTGGCTCTATAATCTTAATTCTTTTTAGCATGGCAAAGGCCGAAAAAACGCAACAGAGGTCCATCTAAATAAAGATCTTAAACGCCCTAGGCATGGTAGAAGTATATATTTCTACCATGCGCCCTAGGGGTGTTGCTTATAGCGAATAGTCGCCTATGGCAACTATAGATAGTCGCGATATAAATTCTTTGCGTTTCTTATGTTATCTATAGAATAAGATTCACATCTTCGCTAACATTGCACGCGGTTATCGATAGAGGTCCCAGTTGTTTTGGATTTATTGGAATACTCATGCAGTGTTGCACCTCATCCTGTTCTTATATTTACCAAAGAATTTTATTTATGGCATTCTGTTACTAATTCAGTGGCGTAGCGGACGGACCCGCAGGGCCCGCGGTGCGGGGGGTCTCCCAGCTCTTGGGGGCCCCCGAGTCTAGAAATCTATGACGCGAAAATATCATCGATTAAAAATTACATTCATCTTAAACATATCAATATTCAATCGTCAATATTACATATAAATATTTTAATATAATAATGGTTGATAAAAAAGTTATTTCGTACACATAATTAATTTTAGTAGAGGCCTCATCGGATTTGTCAAATAAATGGGGTATAGAACAAGAATTTCGAAAAATGAGAAAAAGGCGTGTTAAAAAGTTTTTTGATGAATTAGCAGATGAACGACAGATTCCGAAACATCTTTTAAAGTAGAGGTATTTTGTGCCAACCTTGATATGTCATTCAACAGATTGTTGGCCGATTATTACGCGGTAGCAATGACTTTCCTCTAGTGGGGGTGTAGGGGGTAGTAAATGCGATGAATTGATGCTTTCGTTTTTAGGTTACAAAACCTGTGGTTCCAGAAAATAATTTTTTTAAATTTTTCTTTTTTTGACTATAAAAACTTTATTACGGGGTTGCAATGACTTTCCTCTAGTGGGGGTATGTAGGGGACAGTAAATATGATGAATTGATGCTTTCGTATTTAGGTTACAAAACCTGTGGTTCGAGAAAATAATTGTTTTAAATTTTTCATTTTTTGACTATAAAAACTTTATTACGGGGTTGCAATGACTTTCCTCTAGTGGGGGTGTAGGGGACAGTAAATACGATGAATTGATGCTTTCGTTTTTAGGTTACAAAACCTGTGGTTCGAGAAAATAATTTATTAATATTTTTAATTTGCTATGGTGGATGCGCCAACAGATCGGTGTTCCAGCAACGGTTTCTTTCCTTTTTTATTAAAGACTTTATTCCGCGGTTGCAATGACTTTCACCCCTATAGGGATGTAGGGGGCAGTAAATACGATGATGTTATGCCCTCGATTTTAGGTTACAACACTTGGTGTTCGAGAAAATGATTTGTAACAGATTGATGTTCCAGCAACGGTTTCCTCCATTTCTTGACCATATATACTTTATTCCGCGGTTGCAATGACTTTCCTCTAGTGGGGGTGTAGGGGGTAGTAAATACGATGAATTGATGCTTTCGTTTTTAGGTTACAAAACCTGTGGTTCGAGAAATAATTTTTTTCAATTTTTCATTTTTTGACTATAAAAACTTTATTCCGCGGTTGCAATGACTTTCCTCTAGTGGGGGTGTAGGGGGTAGTAAATACGATGAATTGATGCTTTCGTTTTTAGGTTACAAAACCTGTGATTCGAGAAAATAATTTTTTTCAATTTTTAATTTTTTGACTATAAAAACTTTATTCCGCGGTTGCAATGACTTTCCTCTAGTGGGGGTGTAGGGGGTAGTAAATACGATGAACTGGTGCTTTCGTATTTAGGTTACAAAACCCGTGGTTCGAGAAAATAATTGTTTTAAATTTTTCATTTTTTGACTATATAAACTTTATTACGGGGTTGCAATGACTTTCCTCTAGTGGGGGTGTAGGGGACAGTAAATAGGATGAATTGATGCTTTCGTTTTTAGGTTACAAAACCTGTGGTTCGATAAAATAATTGTTTTAAATTTTTCATTTTTTGACTATAAAAACTTTATTACGGGGTTGCAATGACTTTCCTCTAGTGGGGGTGTAGGGGACAGTAAATAGGATGAATTGATGCTTTCGTTTTTAGGTTACAAAACCTGTGGTTCGATAAAATAATTGTTTTAAATTTTTCATTTTTTGACTATAAAAACTTTATTATGGGGTTGCAATGACTTTCCTCTAGTGGGGGTGTAGGGGACAGTAAATAGGATGAATTGATGCTTTCGTTTTTAGGTTACGAAGCCTGTGGCTCGAGAAAATATTTTTTTTAAATTTTTCATTTTTTGACTATAAAAACTTTATTACGGGGTTGCAATGACTTTCCTCTAGTGGGGGTGTAGGGGACAGTAAATAGGATGAATTGATGCTTTCGTTTTTAGGTTACAAAACCTGTGGTTCGATAAAATAATTGTTTTAAATTTTTCATTTTTTGACTATAAAAACTTTATTATGGGGTTGCAATGACTTTCCTCTAGTGGGGGTGTAGGGGACAGTAAATACGATGAATTGATGCTTTCGTTTTTAGGTTACAAAACCTGTGGTTCGAGAAAATAATTTATTAATATTTTTAATTTGCTATGGTGGATGCGCCAACAGATCGGTGTTCCAGCAACGGTTTCTTTCCTTTTTTATTAAAGACTTTATTCTGCGGTTGCAATGACTTTCACCCCTATAGGGATGTAGGGGGCAGTAAATACGATGAGGTTATGCCCTCGCTTTTAGGTTACAACACTTGGTGTTCGAGAAAATGATTTGTAACAGATTGGTGTTCCAGCAACGGTTTCCTCCATTTCTTGACCATATATACTTTATTCCGCGGTTGCAATGACTTTCCTCTAGTGGGGGTGTAGGGGGTAGTAAATACGATGAATTGATGCTTTCGTTTTTAGGTTACAAAACCTGTGGTTCGAGAAAATAATTTTTTTCAATTTTTCATTTTTTGACTATAAAAACTTTATTCCGCGATTGCAATGACTTTCCTCTAGTGGGGGTGTAGGGGGTAGTAAATACGATGAATTGATGCTTTCGTATTTAGGTTACAAAACCTGTGGTTCAAGAAAATATTTTTTTTTAATTTTTCATTCTTTGACTATAAGAACTTTATTACGGGGTTGCAATGACTTTCCTCTGGTAGGGGGTAGTAAATAGGATGAATTGTTGCTTTCGTTTTTAGGTTACAAAACCTGTGGCTCGAGAAAATTTTTTTTTTTAACTTTTCATTTCTTGACTATAAAAACTTTATTACGGGGTTGCAATGACTTTCCTCTAGTGGGGGTGTAGGGAGTAGTAAATAGGATGAATTGATGCTTTAGGTTACAAAACCTGTTGTTCGAGAAAATTTTTTTGTTTAATTTTTCATTTTTTGACTATAAAAACTTTATTACGGGGTTGCAATGACTTCCTCTAGTCGGGGTGTAGGGGTAATAAATAGGATGAATTGATGCTTTCGTATTTAGGTTACAAAAGCTGTGGTTCGAGAAAATAATTCTTTTAAATTTTTCATTTTTTGACTATAAAAACTTTATTACGGGGTTGCAATGACTTTCTTCTAGTGTGGGTGTAGGGGGCAGTAAATATGATAAATTGAAGTTTTCGTTTTTAGGTTACAAAACCTGTGGTTCGAGAAAATAATTAATTAATATTTTTAATTTTTTGACTATAAAAACTTGATTACGCGGTTGCAGTGACTTTCCTCTGGTGGGGGTGTAGGGAGTAGTAAATGCGATGAATTGATGCTTTCGTATTTAGGTTACAAAACCTGTGGTTCCAGAAAATAATTTTTTTAAATTTTTCATTTTTTGACTATAAAAACTTTATTACGGGGTTGCAATGACTTTCCTCTACTGGGGGTGTAGGGGACAGTAAATACGATGAATTGATGGTTTCGTTTTTAGGTTACAAAACCTGTGGTTCAAGAAAATAATTTATTAAAATTTTTAAGTTGCTATGGTGGATGCGCCAACAGATCGGTGTTCCAGCAACGGTTTCTTTCCTTTTTTATTAAAGACTTCATTCCGCGGTTGCAATGACTTTCACCCCTATAGGGATGTAGGGGGCAGTAAATACGATGAGGTTATGCCCTCGCTTTTAGGTTACAACACTTGGTGCTCGAGAAAATGATTTGTAACAGATTGGTGTTCCACCAATAACGGTTTCCTCCATTTCGTGACCATATATACTTTATTCCGCGGTTGCAATGACTTTCCTCTAGTGGGGGTGTAGGGGGTAGTCAATACGATGAATTGATGCTTTCGTTTTTAGGTTACAAAACCTGTGGTTCGAGAAAATATATTTTTTTAATTTTTCATTTTTTGACTATAAAAGCTTTATTACGGGGTTGCAATGACTTTCCTCTGGAGGGGGTGTAGGGAGTATGAAATGCGATGAATTGGTGCTTTCGTTTTTAGGTTACAAAACCTGTGGTTCGAGAAAATAATTTTTTTTAATTTTTCATTTTTTGACTATAAAAACTTTATTACGGGGTTGCAATGACTTTCCTCTAGTGGGGGTGTAGGGACAGTAAATATGATGAATTGATGCTTTCGTATTTAGGTTACAAAACCTGTGGTTCGAGAAAATAATTGTTTTAAATTTTTCATTTTTTGACTATAAAAACTTTATTACGGGGTTGCAATGACTTTCCTCTAGTGGGGGTGTAGGGGACAGTAAATACGATGAATTGATGGTTTCGTTTTTAGGTTACAAAACCTGTGGTTCGAGAAAATAATTTATTAAAATTTTTAATTTGCTATGGTGGATGCGCCAACAGATCGGTGTTCCAGCAACGGTTTCTTTCCTTTTTTATTAAAGACTTCATTCCGCGGTTGCAATGACTTTCACCCCTATAGGGATGTAGGGGGCAGTAAATACGATGAGGTTATGCCCTCGCTTTTAGGTTACAACACTTGGTGTTCGAGAAAATGATTTGTAACAGATTGGTGTTCCACCAACGGTTTCCTCCATTTCGTGACCATATATACTTTATTCCGCGGTTGCAATGACTTTCCTCTAGTGGGGGTGTAAGGGGTAGTCAATACGATGAATTGATGCTTTCGTTTTTAGGTTTCAAAACCTGTGGTTCGAGAAAATAATTTTTTAAAATTTTTCATTTTTTGACTATAAAAGCTTTATTACGGGGTTGCAATGACTTTCCTCTAGTGGGGGTGTAGGAGGCAGTAAATATGATGAATTGATGCTTTCGTATTTAGGTTACAAAACCTGTGGTTCGAGAAAATAATTAATTAATATTTTTAATTTTTTGACTATAAAAACTTTATTACGCGGTTGCAATGACTTCCCTCTAGTGGGGGTGTAGGGGGTAGTAAGTGCGATGAATTGATGCTTTCTTTTTTAGGTTACAAAACCTGTGGTTCAAGAAAATAATTGTTTTAAATTTTTCATTTTTTGACTATAAAAACTTTATTACGGGGTTGCAATGACTTTCCTCTAGTGGGGGTGTAGGGGACAGTAAATACGATGAATTGATGCTTTCGTTTTTAGGTTACAAAACCTGTGGTTCGAGAAAATAGTTTTTTTAAATTTTTCATTTTTTGACTATAAAAACTTTATTACGCGGTTGCAATGACTTTCTTCTTGTGGGGGTGTAGGGGGCAGTAAATACAATTAATTGATGCCCTCGTTTTTAGGTTACAAAACCTGTGGTTCGAGAAAATAATTTATGAATATTTTTAATTTTTTTTAATACAAGAATTTTATTAAGCGGTTGCAATGACTTTTCCCTTATGGGGGTGTTTGGAAGTGTAGTGGGCTGTACATACGATGCCGTACATCCGTCGGTTTCAACCTTCAGTGCCCGAGACCGGAGAAAAAAATTTATTAATATTTTTCATATTTTTAACAGTACTTTATTTTACCCGTTGATATTGTACAGTCGAAGGGTCTAGTAAGATACGTCGATATGCTGCTGCCACGGGAATACAGAAAGCCTAATGTCGTAATAAACGCATGTATATAATTGCTTCATATTATAGTGAATACACCGGTATCAGATCGGTGTTCCGGCAACGGTTTCGGTTTCTTTATTTTCAATTCTGTCTCAAAACTTCTTTCCGCGTTGCTAACTTCACATCCGTGTTTGATGTGATTAGGTTAATAATCAAATTCTGTAATCTTTGGTTTCGTTCTGTGTACAATATTGAGTAAGTAAACGTTTTTAACAGGAAGTCTCGTACAAATAACGAAATCGTTCAGAGATCAGATCATTCACAAATATATATATTCCCGATTTATTTACATACAAAATTCATTCTTAAAATAAATATTTATACACTAATATCTTTGTGTTACGTACGATTCAATATTCGGCTACTTCATGTTTGTTTTGTATGTAAACATTATAATTTATGTATTATGACCATTCTTTATTTGTGACTATTACAGGTAAATCACAAAAATAAACAGCAAATTGGTCATTAGAAAAAAAAACTACCTGCATATATATATAGATATATGAGACAAGGTACCGTGGGAGATTTTGCGAAAAATTCAGTTTAGTATGAGAGAAGAGGAAGTATATATAGGAAGCATATTAACGTTCAAGTTTATGTGAAACAGGAAGAAAAATTTTAAACATATTGAAATCTTTAAGGAAAGTGAAATGGAGTGGGCAGTGGATAAGAATCATTTAATTTCTGCAGTTCGTGGAGGAAATCTACAAACAGTAGGAGACTTAGTGAAGTTATTTGGCCTCTCTTCAGCAAAGGAATGGTCAGAGGGTTATGATTTACTTCTTATCGCTCTAGAGAGAAGACATGTAGATATTGCCAAACTACTAATTGTATCAGCTGGCTCCAAAGTTAATAGTAACAGTAAAACTTATTCTATTACTCCACTTCATTATGCTGCTATGTATGGTGACACAGAAACTGTTAAACTGCTACTAGACAGAAATGCGAAAATTGATGCTAAAGATGAATGTGGTCGAACTTCACTTTACCTTGCAGTTGAAAAAAATCGAATTAACGTTGTCGTATTACTTTTAAATCGAAGAGCTTGTGTTAATGCTAGTAACAGAGATGGAATGACACCACTCCATGTTGCTTCTAAGGAATGCTACTCAGAAATTGTGAAAATACTTTTAAACTATGGTGCTCGTATAAATCCCACAAGTTACTTAACACCCAAACAAAACTTTCGTGAAGGTTATACACCACTACACTATGCTGTGGAAAAAGGCAGTCAAGAGATCATAAAGTTACTTTTAGAGAACAACACGGATGTCGATATTACAGCTTTGCGTGGAACCTCGCTCCATATTGCTGCTGAACAAGGATACCTACAAATTGTTGCAGATCTTCTAAACTGTGGGGCCAATGTTAATTCTGTACATACATCTTCGGGATATATGCCACTACATCTTGCCTCTGTGAGAGGGAATACGGAAATTGTTAGGTTGCTTCTGATTGAGGGCGCCAATGTTAATGCTGTTACCAAAGATAATCGAATTCCACTTTCCTTAGCTACTGAAAAGGGACATGAGACCATTGTAAAACTACTTCTGGAACATGGAGCCGATGCTAATGCTGAAGAGAAGTTTGCTCACGATAAAATATTGCTTGGTACCCCTCTCCACATTGCTGCTCGAGAAGGTTATCAAAGGATTGTTGAAAACCTTTTAAACCATGGAGCTTCTGTTAATTCTGCATGCGCACCAACAGGATACACACCACTCCATCTTGCCTGTGCGAGTGGTAACATGAGTACCATTGAGTGGATTTTGAGTAAGGGTGCCGATGTTAATGTTATTGCCAAAGATAGTCTAACACCAATTTATATAGCTATTGAAAAGGGATACAGAAGCGTCGTGAAACTGCTCTTGGAACATGGAGCTGATGTTGATGCTCAAAATCAGCATGGTAAGACAGTACTGCATTTTGCTGTTGAACAGGGACATTCAGACATTATTAAAGATATTCTAATGTTTTGTCCTGATCTTAATAACGAAAATAATAAAAGTTCTCTTAACATCGCGATATATAACTTGAAAGATAAGTACAGAAATATTGTTGAGAATCTTCTTGAATATGGTTTCACTGTAAACGTTAAAGATATAAATAATTGTAAATTGGTACATTGTGCCGTTATGTCAGGGTATTTGGAAATAGTGGCAGATCTGTTATTCAATGGTGCGGATATTAACATGACTTATTTCCGAGGTTGGACACTTTTACATAGTGCAACTTTTTATCGTCAAGAGGAAATTGCAGAACTATTGATAAGTTGTGGGGCTGATGTGAATGCTGAAGATAGCAGCAAGAAAAGCCCAATAACTTATGCCGTTGAAAATCTTGATGTGAAAATCACCAAATTGCTTTTAATTAATGGAACTAATTTGAATGATAATCCTTATTTACTCAATGCTGCCATTAAGAAAGGAAGTACAAAAATTGTTGAATTACTGTTGCAAAGTAATTCTAATGTTGACATTAATTCTTGTGACTTTCAAAGAACCACATTGCAGTCTATTAAGGGAGACACATCTAAAATGTGTCATGTTAATAGTCGGACTAGAAAAGGAAAGAAAATAGTTAGGAAAACAATACATTTAAATAATCAGGCAATTGTGAATGCTCAGAAGGATGATGGAAATACGGCACTTCATATTGCAACTTACAGAGGTCATGATGAGATTGTAGAAATCTTACTGAGATACGGTGCAGCAGTGGATTCTAGAGCCAAGTGCGATATGACGCCCCTTCACGTTGCTGCTCAAGTTGGTTACCCAAGAATTGTCAAGATTCTCCTAAAATTTGGTGCTGATATCAACTCTGTGGATAAATATGGTAGGACAGCACTTCATATAGCTTGTAAATATGTACACGGAGATGTTGTAACGATTCTTCTAGAGAGTGGTGCTGATATTAATATAATCAGTGAACACAATCTTACAGCACTTGATTTTGCTGTGCCCAGCACCATTGTAGCTTATTGGCGACGTGATGACAAATATTATGATTCAGATGATGACTTGGACAGAGATGATGAAATATATTGTCATCAAGAAATTGCTGAGATTCTTCTTCATCACCTAGTAAAAATTATGGCAAAAAAAGTATTTGTAATTAAACAGTATTTACATACAATTGATACCAACTCTAACCTAAGACGCTGTTATGCTTGCTGCGAATGCGAAATTAAGAAGATGAAAAGTAAAAAAGTTGGTAATAGTAACGTTTCATTTTATGACATCTTAACAAGAGATGTACATCAATTAGCAATATATGCCAAAAATAAAAGTGTACTGGATGTTTTCTTGCTGAATGAATATAAAGAAATGTTTCCAAGATATGCTAACGTATTAGAGACCCAGTTTAAAAAAGGACAGGAAAGAGTAGGTTTGTTAAAACCAAGTATGAAATCTCTGAATTTCTTATTCGGCTGTGAGTTACCACATCTTTTTACTAATGAAATGTTTAGTTACTTAAGTAATTTGGATTTAGAAAACTTAATATGTGCTGGTCCTGATGTTATCGTTGCTGAAAGTTAGTTGCATCCAAGACATTACAAATTGTAATAGACTGTATTTTATTGTTTTTGTAAACCAGAATTTTGTTAATTTTTATGTATAAAAGTACTAGCTAAATAAGGTATTTCGTGATTTTTCCAAACTGTTTTTTACCCGGTTTGAAATAATTGATTCTTGAGTACCTCGTCTCCTTCAAATCTAGGAGAATTAAATATTTCTAGTCAAAGAAATGGAACCATACAGTTTATGGTGTTATTCAAGGACCATGTGTTAAATGATTACTGAATTATTAAGAAAACAATCTTATAGTCACATTTGTGTTTTTTATCAACCAATTCATAATATAAAAATAACATGTTTACTTTATCAATTGGTATGAAATTTAGTACACGTATTTTATACTATTAACACAACAACCTCTAATGAAATATGGGCTAATGGCTTAGTAATAATAATAATTATAATGCCTTTATTTTAATAGGACCCTATTAATAAAGGTACAGAAATATAGTCATAAAACATAGTAAAATATACTAAAAAGACATCTAGCCAAAAACGTAATATAGTGAACAGGATACAGACCAAAATAAATAAGGACGAGGATTGCTAATATAAACTAAGTACACTCCTGAAAACTAGTACAACTTAAATACAGTAGAACCTCCATTATCCGTCAGGGGTTGGGACCAGGAGGTGACGAATATGAGAAATAGGCGGATAATAGAAAGTCACTAGATAATCATTAATTCTTTATTATGTTAATAGTACAATATTTAAAACTACTTCAAATTATGAAGATTATATAGATAAATACGTATTACTTTTTAAAATAATCGGTAATTTTCTTTTTATGAAGCGGTTTCCGGTAATTGTTCAACCGCCCGCATAGTCATTCACAAAAACTGTACCCATTTGTGCAACAAGATCATAGACGGATAATAGAAGGTGGTGAATAATCGAGTGACGGTTAATCGAAGTTCTACTGTATTCATTTATGGAATAAAAGCTATGCTCGATTAACGTGGTGCAAACTGTGCTCTTAAAGAGGTGAACGCTATTAATACTTTTTATGTTTTTAGGGAGTTTATTATATTATAGCTTGTTGGACGTGATATTTGTGCCATTTGCTACTATTGTCAGTTTGTGTTGGGAATTGTCAAATTTTGACTGATTCTTAAGTCATGATCAGTAAAGTTATCTCTGGGAATATAGTTGTCATAATAAGACTGTACATTGGACACACATCTGAGTATGTAAAGGGATGTTATTGTTAAAATATCGAATTCTTTGAATAGAGTTTTGCAGTAATGACATGGATTTTTAAAACTCATAGGTAGTACGTAAAATCTTTTTATACAATAAAAGGATATCATTTATGCGGCTGCAGTTACAGCAGATCACAATATTTTTTCGTTTCATTTCATTCTTTATTCATGTAAAAATGGTACACCTTGGTGTTTTGATACGTCATAAAATTTGCAATTAAACAAAAAGAATAAATAAACTACATTTAACTCTTGAGACATCGTAAAATATAGCACATATATACTTAATACATTAAAAAAACATTTAGGAATATTGAAAGTCTGAAACATCATAGTAGGCATTATTTAATAAATTAGTTTTATCTTTGCTTTGAAGTTATTTAGGTACAAGTTTTTTAGTTCTGACGGTAGTGAATTGAAATGTCTAGATCCCGTAAGGTTTCTAATTAAGGCTATAGGTTGTACACATGCATAATAACACATTTTTAATATCTCTATATTGGCAAATTTTCTCATCTGCCACATAAGAAAGCAATGCGTAGATAATAATTTAGATACTAATGAGTCAATGTGATCGTTCCGTGTTAAATGAGAGTCGATATGTACTCCAAGGTATTTTACAGCATTATTTTGTATGATGGTTTTATTATTAGCTCTTACTAACAAGTTGATGTCAAGCTGATTTGTAGAGAATACCATTAGGTTGGTTTCTGGATTATTTAAAGCTAAGCCCTTAGTCGAGCAATAATTCTCCATCAGCAGACCCCGGCTCAGAGGTAGTTATGACGTAAAAGCCAGAGTCAGCTTTGCGCAATATGAACTATATAAACATTTTCATGCGCAATAATACAATATTTTACGTTATGATTATATCTAGTGAATTCCGTAATATTTAAAGGTAAATGGCCCCGAAACAGTTATAAGTCATACTTTGATGCACTTATTGTTAGATGCACAAACACAAATGCCTAGTAACTGTACCTCATTAGAATAATAAAAATATATTATTTGCACTTGTTCTAAATCGTCCGAAATAAAACTCCGGCGCCTGTCACTGAATATCCCACTTGTGTTGTGAAAAAGGATCATTCAACGTCTACCGATGTAATCGGCGCATATTTAAAATAAGTATAGTTTCTTATATAGATGGCAGATTTATGGCCGGCATTGAACAGTCCACTTCTTTGCCACACACAAAAATGTTGAAAAACCGGGGTTATTTCTTAACACTGTTAACACATACCTGTAATGTTTTATTACATCAATTACTGTATACTGATCTGTTTTCGGCTTACGTTGAACGTTGCGTATAGCTAGAGGGATCCGTGAGAAATAACCATGTAAATATGCTAAATTTGAGTTTTTATGCTGTTCAGATGAAATTGGTTTTAAAATGTTCGAATTGCATGTCCACGAAAGTGTTTTTTCACAGCTGGTACAGAAAAACTCTACACCGTTAAACCGCAGTTCCAGAAAATCTTTAATCTAAAAAGTACTGTTTCATTTAATGGAAAGCCACTCGACGCCATAACAAATCACGACACATTTATTTCTATTAAATGTACTGACAAGTCGGTAGTGTTGACTCCATAATGTGTATGTGCATATGAAACAATCTCACATGGCACTGGTCATTGTGTAATAAATTAATAATAATTGTAGGACCTTTTTTATTTCAAATGCTTTCTGTATGTTTGAAGTCTTCTGCAAAATATAAAACGCAATCTGCTGTTTATTTTGCTATTATTATTATTTACCGTATCCTATTTGCTGTCGTAAAAAAGCAGAAAGAGAATGACAAGCGTGGCGGTGACTGTGGTGTCGCAAATTCTCCTTATATTTTTTTAAATTATAGTGCCTTATATTATGTGCACAGACAAAAATTATATTTTTAATTGAAAATTGTTTAATATAGTTGGAAGAAACATATGGAAGATGTTTACATTTCCTTAACTGATATAAAAAGTTGAAGTGGCGTATGCCATTTAAAGTGCCGAGTTTTTTGTTTTCGGTTAGACAATCAGATCGACGCGCGACGCTGCAGGTATATATAATGTGCGGCCGAAGTCTGGTGGTTTTTATCCACCAGTTTCAGTAAACATCTCTTACATCTACTTGCTCAACAACACCAAATAAATAATTTCTCCAAACCAATAATAAAGTATTTATTTATTATTATATGAGTTTTATGCCATACTTTTTATTTCTTACCGCAAAAGTAGGTATTTGTTTCCTGTAAATAATGTATTTATTTGCTTATGTGAATCATACAAAACATTATATTTATCTGTGTGTGAAGACCGTCTCTGGCATAACTACTTTTGCGCCGGGCTCTGTCCATCAGGGAAACTGTGGTATTTGTTTTTGTAGATAATAGATCAGTGTTACTGTCACTGTCAGCAGCAACTGCGTTATATGGGAATAGAGAAATAAATGTGTCATGCAAAGAGGGGACAACAACATTAAAAAATACAATAAATAATAAGGGACTCAACACACTCTCTTGGGGAACCCCCTAGTTTTTCCCCATTTTGTCTCAAAATTACTTTCTGTTGCCGATTTACTAAATCAGTTTTTACCCAAGTTAGAGCCAGTCTCTCTAACACCATACCTACTATAAGTTTGTCTAGTACACTGCAGCAAGTCATGTTGGATCAGGTCAAATGTGCGTGTTAGGTCAAAGAAAACACATGCACTTTTATTTTTATCGCCAAAACTATTTAATATGAAATTAAATAGGGATAGGACAGCATCATGCGTTGCCACACCTCTCCAGAAACTGAACTGATTGTCGGTGATATGTTAAAAATATTGTATAGCCTATTGTGGTATGCTTTCTCATATAATTTTGAAAAGACTGACAGTAGTCAAAGTCTTGTTATAGATGAGAGTGAGAGTGATGAAACTGATGCTCCAAAAGCAAAAATTGACAAAATTAGATCTACCTCCACTTCCAAGAAGAAACTGAAGAGAGTATACAACTTGAGTTGATGGTCAAGAAATGACACACTGCAAAGTTTGTAATATGTAACTATATTTCCCCATAAAATGGATTTATTACGACATAAAAAATCTGGAAAATTATCAAATGCATTTTAGGCAGATTAAATGTACCCCAGACATAAAAGTAGCACACAAACTAAAATATATTTTGGGCTCCACAGCACTCTGGATTCAGAAATAGATTTTTTTAATAAAATTTTTAATGTTTATCAAAAAGTGACCAAAATGGATGTATTGTATTCAAAATTTCCTCTAGATTCCAAAAATGTAAAAATATATAGGGTGTTCCATTTAAAAATCGAAAGTTGTGGGCATTTCCGGTCAAACCGGATGTGCACCAAGCTTGATTTTTTATTGAAAAGATGGCATTTTAGTCGTGTAATAAAGCCTCCAAATTTCAATTTTCTATTCCAAATATTTTAGGAAATATCGGGGCGAGCGCATGCAATTCGTGACTCACCCGGTATATAGTCCAATGAAATAAGTAAATACTTGAATTTTTGATATGTTTGAAGTATTTGAACAGGATTAATGAAAGAATTCTTTTTCAACCCCGTGAATAGGTGAAAAAAAAACTGTTAAAAAAAATAAGTGTTTTTTCAAAATTACTCAAAATGTGTAAAAGATAGTAAAAAAAGTTTCAAATAAAAATTGTAAAAGCATGAAATATTACATAAAAATGATCTCTTGCCCTTTTTTTGTATTATTAAAATCAACAGAGTTTAGGGTGGTTAGAAGTTATAAGGGATATGTACAACTTTAAAAAATCATAGCGTGCTGAAAAGTTATATAGGTAATGAATTTTAAGAAAATTCTATTCACTCCATAATCACATATTTTTAGATAATATAATAAATACAAAGATACCTATAACATAGCAGCATTATATTTATGAAATATTTAATCTTATTTGTTGAGAAAGAACTTTAAAATGAACGTGGAAGGGACATCGACGCCCGGCTGATTTCTTAGAACTCTCGACTTGTCACAAAAAGGCGGCTAATTCAAAACACAGTAAATGTATTAAAATCAAATTATAAATAACTGCTATTTAAATAAAATATACATTTTTAATGAATTATTTGTACTGGAGGAGATTATCAAATAGAACAAACAGGCGCGGATCCAGCCCCTAAAAAAGGTTGTGGGCACGGTCACCCAAAAATCGGCCAAATGCGAGTCGGACAAGGACTCGCTTACGATCGATACATTGCATTTCTACAAATGAGACATTTACAAAATATGACTCCCCGGCCAAGACCTTGTACAGTGTATAGGTCCACGTGGGCAAAGTCGCGGGGCGAACACTAGTAAATTAATAAACTTATAAAATGTTAATCTGTTTGCTCACAAAAATTACAAAAATAAATGTGTGTCTGTTTGCACATCACACTATAACATCTAGACTCTAAACTACTGAACCGATTTTAATGAAACTTTTACAGCTTGAAAGCATATCAGATTTTATTAAAAGATAGTATACATTTTACACTGAATAATTTTATCTAGGTGCTTACTTAAATAACAAATTCAAGCTTACGTTTCTTTTTCGCGAAAACATTAATAATTTCATCGATATCCAGACTCACATCTTTGTATATATATAATTCTTTATCTATGCATCTTTGTGTATATTTAGGAGAGCTAACCCGAATAATTTTTCCTGTGCCGTTCAGGAACGCAACCAAGGTTTTATTCTGCGCAGAGTAGAAAACGATCTCTCCGCGGTAGCTACACTGGCTATGTTAGGGTACAAATCTTGGTCGCATGTTTCAATGAGATGAGCTACCGACTCTGGTATGGCGGAATTGTTTTCACATTATCTTTTCCAATTGGCCATCCAAAGTCGAGAAAAGCCTTGGCAATCTCCTGGAAAATGCAAGCAATGGGGATGGAACACGTCGCGATCACGAGGCAGTCACGCATATTTGTTTGTCTCAGCGTTCCGTGAATACTACAGACTAGTACCCAAAAGTAAAAGTCATTCGCACACGGTTCATTGTTTAAAAAAAAATATATTACGGCATTGGATATAACATTAGCCTATTGACCTCAATTAGGGTTGTGGGCATGCCCACCGTGCCCACAACGGTGGATCCGCGCTTGAGAACAAACAAATAAGTGTTTGGAAGCAAATTTTACAAACCAATAAAAGACTATAAATAAATAGCCTCAAAATAATATGTATACTTTTCATTATTTTTGTTGTTGAAATCTAAATAATAATTATACGATCAAACGAACTTATTTCTACCTGTGAAGTTCGATCGTAATTATATGAAGCGCTTCGTCCGAATAGATCACTGTAATTTCACTTTGTAGTACCGCCTTTTGGTGCCAGGTGGAGCCACATACTTTTAAAGATTTCAAAATCATAGATTAGAGATAAATCTTCCGATTTCCCAACCGGTCCCTACGTTTTACGTTATCGACTTAACATTACCTGTCATTAGCACATGCTTATGTGATATAAAGGCACTTCAGATTTATACAAAAGGGATTAAAAATTGATATCTAATGTGCAAACTGTAAAATAGAAATTATAACCTAATAATTTATGACATGAAATTAAAATTTTTACAATATGTCAAAATTTACGACTATTGCCTTGTGTAAAACTGGCGAGGGCGTATCCAATCAGAGATGTATGATTTAGCGCGTTAAATTTAAAACGCTCCTCCTGGTTAAAAACAGACTATAGTGATGTCATACTTTGTCACTGAAAAATATTTAAACATTTTAATGAAAAAACCTCTGCGCCAAACGGATCAGACAGAGGTTGATTCTTCAATACTTGATTGTTTCAAAAAGTCTCACACCTAAAAATATATATACTATAGAACTCTGCCTGATCCGTTTGGCGCAGAGGTTTTTTCATCAAAATTTTTAAATATTTTTCAGTGGCAAAATACCTACTCAACAAAAAGTTATGAAAAACTGAAAAGGTATGCCACAAATAAGCAACTATAGACAATATGTCATAAGGTATTCCCAAATTTAGGCTTCTTGCCTTGTGACAATTAAAAAATATACATACGTATTTATTGTTTGGGCTGATTTTCTAAAAATTATTTCATTATTTTAATTACTTTATTCATATCTACATTTTCAGAACAAATAAAATAATTTATTTATCTGTGTAGTAGTACTTTGTAACATGACTTGAGTGTATATGTTGCATATTCATTATCAGTCGTGAATTTGTTTAGTTTGTTATCGTGAGTCGAGACAGGAGGTAAAAGAAAAACGGTTAATTTTGATTATGTTATGATGATGTAACGACTAACCAGTTTCATTTTAATAACACTAAACAAGTCACCAGTCATGTTTGAAGGTTAGCGATCTCAGCTGATTTTTATAACTTTTTACTTTTATTAATATTTTAATAATGTTTTTATCTTTTTTCCGTAAAAAACTTACAAATAAAGAAAGCTTGGAAAAATCTGAAGTAGGAGATGATGTTTTCAAAGATAATCTTGAGTTACGAGACACAGTTTATGGTATTATAATTTAAAAGTATTTACTATTAAGAAAACAATAAAAATACACTCAATTTTAGATTTAATAAGAACCATAAAAGATCCAGAAAAACCCAACACTTTAGAAGAACTGAATGTAGTTTATGAAGACGGAATTAAAGTATTTCGTATTACTTAAAATATATGAGTAACTTTATTTTTTGGCATATTACTTCTAGGTTAGTGAACCTACCTCTGGAAAAATAAATGTAGTAAGGGTGGAATTCAATCCTACAGTGCCCCATTGTTCCTTGGCAACATTGATAGGACTATGTATTCGAATAAAGTTAGAACGGAGTATGCCATGTCCAATCAAATTAGACATTTATATTAAAGATGGTGCTCACACTACTGAACATGAAAGTAAGTACTTATATAATATAGTATATATATTATTATAATAGCGAATATGATAGCCAGTATTTACGAAGATGATGTTTGACCCCACGAGCCATATGCGAGTGGCTCAAATCATCTGAGTGAATAATGGTCATAATCTACACCTATTAAACAAATACATTAAACTGAAATTTGATAACATTAGTCGGTACCTACTCGTATGAAGCTCATAAGTTCAAAACGTAAACAAACAATATGGTGATATACTTGGTTGTCATTGTCAGCCGCAGCAAGAATTGATCATGGCCAATGTAGTGAATTATGAATGGATATAATTCACTACAATGAATTATAGGTATGATTTTTCACCAAAATAATGCTAATAATTGTCATATAATTAAATAGGTGTAGAAAAATACTTTTATCTAACCTCAAGCATATATTTATACAGATATACGTAGCTATACTAAGGCTTCTTTGCTGACAGACTGACATCTTTTCAAAAAGACAGTTGGCTCAGCTAGTCAACTCGTTTGTGTATTTTATTTTTTAATGTTCGTTATGCTTTCATGTGTGTCCATACTCCAATTAATAAGCTGTATTTTTTAATTATAGTTTCCAAGAAAAACTATTGCATATTATTTAAATTTTTAAACTCATACATTGATTATTCATCCATTAATTATGCAATATTTTGATTATGTAAAATTGATTTCATTGTATGTTAATTTACTTCTTTTGAAGATACATACATACCTATATTTGCTGATAAGTTCTGTTAAAATGTGTAAATGGGCTGTATGCAATTTGTTAAATGTAGTTGTAGGTATTCAATTCTGCTCAATGTGCAGCCCTCAGTTGCACTAATAAATGTAATTTTTAATTGGTTAAATCGAAAAGGTATCCGGTAATTCTTTTCCAGATTTGGAAACTCTAAAAATATATTGTACATACACGAACAAATTTTTAAATCAATTTTACTAGAATCTCGTAGACATTTTTTAATTTAATAAAATTCCTCACAATGATATCTTCAGTGATCAACTATATCTGTATTATACACCGCTATTTGATGTATTTAAACTATAGCCGGCCGAATTTTCATAATTCCCTTGTAGGCGAATTTCATTAATCATTTATGTTAATATATCTATCGAGAGATTTCTATAATTCCCTTTTAAATTAAATTAGAGAATCATATATGCTTTAGATAAATTGCGTTAAATACAGTAGCTCGCCCTTGTACACTCATTCATGTGTAAATGTTTGAAAATACCACAGTGTCGAAACTGCAGTAACATTTAGTTAAAATAAATTTAGTGACAAAAAAACAGTTTGCCCCCCCCCCCACGATAGACTATAACAACATTCTCAGCCACCACCATTTTATTGCGGAAGAAATTGAAGCCAAACTTATATCTGGATAAAAATAAAAATGGGGGACCGGATGGGATACCACCTGTACTTCTAATAAATTGCTCATCAACACTCTCGGAACCTCTTAAAATTTTATTTCAAAAGTCTTTAGATAAAGGTACTGTTCGTACCGATTGGAAAACCTCTACCATTACACCAATATTTAAATCAGGTAACAATGCCAACATCGAAAATTACAGAGGAATCGCAATTATTTCCTGTACCCTCCAAGTAATGGAATCTGCCATGCACTCCTATTATGCAAGCCAGATAACAATGTGTTAAAATCTGTGATAAATTGTCTAACGTAATAAGCGTTACATCAGGCATTCCTCAAGGCTCCCACATTGGTCCAGTACTCTTTTTGATTTTTATTAGTGATGTAATTATTGTATTTTCAACCTGTAAAGTTCTCATGTATGCAGATAATCTAAAATTCTATTATGTAATTAAATCTCTCGATGATTGTCTCGAAATTCAAACAGATCTAGATCACTTTTTAAGCTGTTGTCTGAAAAACTACATGTGTGTGAATAGCAAAAAAATGTAATAGAGTCTGTTTCTATAAATGCCAGAATCCTATTATCTATAATAATTATAATATTAATAACATTATTTTAGAATCCCCTTGCACAATTTGTTATCTCGGCATCACCTTCGATAAAGACCTCACCTTTATTGAACATATTAACAATGTAACTCTTAAAACTCCGAGACTATTAGGGTTCATTAAAAGACATACACAACAGATAAGCGATCTACATACTATAATTACTATACCACACACTAGTGCCCAATATATAAGAATATAATAGTGTCATATGGTGTCCACACTATACTTCTCATATATATCATTTAGAGACTGTGCAAAATAGATTTACTAAATTTTATGTTTATAAAATTGGTCTGCCATCCCGAGCTTTTAATTCTCACGTAAGATTAGACATAACGGGTTTAAAGTAGCTAGAAGATTGTAGGATACTTGCCCTTATTCTCTATTCTCTACATAAAATAATCAATATGGTTCTATTGACCGTTCATCTCTCTTGAGTAAAATTAATTTTCATGCTGCCCCCTGCAACACTGACTGCCATGATATTGACCAGATAACTGAACTGTGTGCGTGCAGATCGGCAATGCGATTAGTGTACAGAACAGACTGTACAGTCAAATCGCACAGCTTTAACTGAGCGTGTGTGGGGCCCTTTAGGAATTTCTCAATTAACACATTATTATAATAAAAAGTGTTTCATGAACCACTGTGATTTTGAAATATGTTGATATACAAATAATACATTTTTAAATAAACCAAGTTAGAATTTGGTTCATTGTGCACTTCCGTAACCGTAAGTCTCACCAAAAATTAGTAAAAGCAGTGTTATAGATCTTCTGTACAACTTTTTTGTGTAGGATTAATAACAGCCACAAATTTTTGTTTTTTTTGAATCAGAGACAAATATATCTTATGTATTTGGTGTACTATTCAATGCTTAAGGAGGTTGAGGCGTTAGACTAAAATAATGAAAACAATCTGAAATACTACATAATGGTAGAAAACATAGTAGTGTGTTTTATTTAGTTATCTGTGCAAAATCATTAACTACCACAGAGTAACGGCTCCTTCAATCATTTTTTTGGTACATTTTAATTTATAGCAAATGACCAAAGAATGTCAGCAGTTCCGAAAACTAACTATGTAAAGCATTGATGTCTTACGCATATTTTAATATTGTTTCCAATTTAATTAGGAGACTTTTAATAAATAAAAAAATTATTGAACATTTGTAAACTGTCAAATTTTTCTTTTCGTTAATGATTTTTAACTGATTTTTCAATTACTTAATGATTTAATTTTAATTTTTACTGCTTCTCATTTTATTTTTAATTATTTACTGAAACAAAGTAAAATACACAGATATTTACATAAGCTTGGACAAAACATCCAAAAGTTAGTTCATTAAGTAAAATAATTAAATCTACTTAAATAATTAATTAATAATAAAAAATGATTTATTTATGCCTTCATGATTATAATTATTGGTATCATCGACTTACAACTTTTTGTAATAATTTATTATGGAAAAGTTCCGATATAGAATTCGACTTACTTTTGGTTGGGACTGTAACGCCTCAACCTCCTTAATCGGGAAATTGATTGAGGAAGCCGTTACTCTGTGGTAATCCTTAATCGGAATCTGAAAACCAAAAAAGCATTTATTGTGTCATATTTCCAATATAACGGACCAAACATCAAGAAATTTCAGATGTTATAACACATTTTGTTCATGGTTCTAACAGCTAAGAATAATGTTTATCTGTATCTCTAATGTATTTTTGTAATAATAATAATTTATTAGTCAAGCAGATCTTATAGAGATATTTGACAAGTTAAAAAAATTGTTTTTACACGTTAAGATCGTTTCAAAAGTCTAAGAATAAAAAAAGTACATATCATTACATACTGACAATAAAATGAGGAGATACAACACATACATAAAAACACACAAGTAAAAGCATTGAATATACTAGATAAAAAAATATGAGACACTAGTGTTGGTATTTAAAAAATCAAGTACTTTTTCTTTTTTAATTCGTTTTGAATTTGTTTACTGACTGTTTTAAATTCATTTGGTAAATTATTACATATTTTAATGCAATTATATTTTAGACATTTTTTATAGAAGGCTGTTTATGTTTGGAAATCTTTAAGGTTTGTACGTTTCAGTTTTATGTTCATGAGTGTGGCCTGTAGGGTTACAAAACTATTTATATTTTTATGTGTGTATATTAAAACCTGATAAATATACTAACACGGTAACGTTACTAATTTTTCTGTTTTAAATATTTTTTTACAGGATACTCGTGCACCTATTACAAACGTAATCCGTATTGCCCTCTTTTGTGAAATAAACACTTTAATCATGTCAGTTTGTGCTCCCCAATGGACCAAGTCATATGACAATCAACTGAATTTGAGCGTAGTAAAATGATTTTAAAAGAATTGTGATAATTTCACTTCAGTGGACTATCTATTTCCAGATCAAGGAATATAATATATGGCACTCATTACTTAACTGAGGGATTAAGGAAAAAACCGTCTTTTCTCGATTTATTTTTATTTATTTCCATTAAACCATTCAAATATGTTGGAATTAGTTTGTTCAGTTTCAATTTACAATGTGCAAATCCCAAAATACTGGCATCATCTGCAAACATGATTATTTTATCGAAGTTTAAAAATGCATTTAAATTATTTGTATATACCTGGTGTAACAGGTCCATAGTATACCCCCTTTTCTCCTTTAGTTTTGAAGATAATTGATTGAAATTTAGGATATATGTACTACATACATAATATGTGGCACTTTTTGATGTACAATTGATTTTTTTTCGTTTCCAGTTTCGCCGGAAGTGACACTAACTTTCGATTTTTAAATGGAACACCCTATATATTATTGCATTTTTGAATTCTGCCTAATTTTCTGAATCCAACGATGCCAAATAAGTGACATTTCAAACATCATTTTTTTATAATATAATTTTTAGTTTTTCATTTAAGTGTGCCATGACGGTTCCGATTTATTGTAAATGACCCGTGTAATGCTACAAAAATCGAAATCCCGTTAAAAACACTAAATTACGTGATTTATGAGCAAATAAAATTCACCAAAATTGTTTTTGGGGCAAAATTCAATATTTTCAAATGGAACCATGTCGGTACCATGGTACCATTTATTAGTACTATTAATAAGGAATTTATTCATGTCATATTAAAATGTACAAACAAAATTACAATTAAAAGAAAATAAGAAATACAATTTTGTTCTAATTAAATGTTAAGAAGTAATTAAGGTGGCTTTGAAAACAATGAAATATGTAGCTTGTCAAACATTTGTTGGTTTAACGGTGTTTTTATTGTGTCTTTAAAAAATTGTTTAAAATTCTTGTTAATTATTGTGTTCAACATGCCGCAAATTTATACAAGAGATGAAAAAGTCGACATGTTAATTATTTATGGGGAAAAAATGCAATTGCAACTATGGACCTATATGGCCGATGATATCCTGATACACAATGTCCAGCGAAAAATTATTTTAAACGTGTTGAAAACCAGTTCCGAAGAGAGCCCAAAAATGATCCCGTAGAAAACTTCATTATTGACCAAGGAACGGAAATTAATGTTTTGGCTCGAATAGAAGTTGATAAGACTGTTTCTTTAGGGCAAGTTGGGTTTGAATTGAACATCAGTCACCAAACAGTAAGCCGAATTTTGTACAAAAAAATCATTTAAATACCAATTGCACCAGCATTTGTACGAAAGTGATTACGAACGTAGGATGGAATATTGCAATTGGATTTTGTATAATAACGTGTAGCTAAACAATGATTTTTTGGGATTGATTTTATTTTCGGACGAGTCAGGGTTTACAAATTTGGGATTATTTAACTGACAAAATACAAAATATTGATCACAAGAAAATCAAAATTTATTACGGGAGGGTAACTTTCAAGTGCGGTTTGGTTTCAATGTTTGGCTTGGAATAATCGGTAGTAGAATCATTGGTTCAATAATATTTGAAGGACCTCTGACTGGTGCCAGATACTTGAGATTCCTGGAAAATGAGATTGAGGATATTTTAGATGAGTTACCTTTAGATTTAGAACAGGAAATGTATTTCCAACAAGATCGCTCCTCCCCATAATTCAAGGATAGTAATTGATTACTATCAATGGAGATTTAGAGAAAACGTAATTTCGGCGAATGGTACTGTGAGGTGGCCTCCAAGGTCACCTGATTCAACACCCCTTGATTTCTTTATTTTGAGTCATTTAAAAAATATTGTCTATGCAACCGCCTTTACAACCCGTGAAGACCTAGAGCTACGAGTAAGACGGGCAATTAATAGAATAACGGCCCAGCAGTTGGCGAACGTTCTTCAAGAATTAGCATGCGAGTTCAGAAGTACATTGACGTTAATGGACAGCATTTTGAACAACTGTTGTAATGTTTTATGTTAATTTTTTGTATTCCAAAACCACCTTATGTGTAACAAGGTAATTAGAATAAAATTATATTTTCTTATTTTCTTTTAGCTGTAATTTTGTTCATATTTAACGCACATTTTCGCACATAAATCGGAGCCGTCATGGCACACTTAAATGGAAAATTAAAAATTATATTATAAAAAAAGTTGATGTTTGAAATGTCACTTATTTGGCATCGTTGGATTCAGAAAATTATGCAGAATTCAAAAATGCAATAATATTCAAAAATCAAAAGTTAGTGTCACTGCCGGCGAAACCGGAAGAGAAAAAAATCAATTGTATGTCAAAAAGTGCCGCTTATTTTGTATGTGGTATATCCTAAATTTCAATCATCTTTAATACTAAAGGAGAAAAGGGGGTATACCATGATCCTGTTACACCCGGTATAAAAAAAGGCAACTGGCAATTGACCCTTGTGGTACACCCATTGATGTTTTTAAGGTCGGTGACTGATGACCATTAATATCAACTGTGTGGTATCTGTCATTTAAATAACTCCGAAGGCATGATAAAACCCAACCCCACATACCATTATACTTCAGTTTAGTTAACAGGATGTCAGGGTTTACCAGGTCAAATGCTTTACCGAGTTCCAGAGGTATTCGAAGTGCATTATTACCACTATTCAAATCCTCATATAACTCATTTATATAACATAAAATTGCGTCAGATGTGGACAAGCCCTGTTGGAATCAAATTGACGGGAAGAGAGAATATTTGATTTGATTAAAAATGATGTTAGCCGTTTCAAAACTATTTTTTCCAGGATTTTATAAAATGAGGAGGGTAGTGAAATTGGTCTATAATTTTCCACTAGAAGCTTGTTTCCTTTTTCATACATAGAAATAATTTTAGCCATTTTTAGATTATCTGGAAACTTTCCTTTTTCTATTGAGCTCTTAAAAAATGTACGTTAGTTATTTGTTCCAATGAAATAGATAATTAATGATGATAAAGAACAAAAAAAAAAAAAATGAGGAAACAGTCACAATAATGGGTAGAAAATGTTTAAATAAAAATTTACATTTATTTAAGAAAATAAAAAAATGATCAATATGTTTAAATGCTTTTAAAATGTTCTCTAGTTTGTGCTCTTTGTAACATTCCATAAACAATTTTAAATAACTAAATCAGTGATACTTTGTGTACAAGGAACTGTGAGCTACATTGAGGAAAAATTAATAGGACTAAAGAAAACAACAACTAATTCTTTTTTTAAATTACAGATCATGCTCAAATTACGCTCTGCTGTTTCTAATGCGTACGCGACATCCTTGCATTTCAACTGTAGTTATGTGGAGCCGATCTCTTCTCTCATTGTATTGAATGTGGTATTAATTTTTGCAATTAAATGATCCTTGTTTTGAATGTCTTCGTTATAGACAAGTGTTTTATGTCCCCGGACGTAAAATTCAAATGGTGGTAGATCTGGGGACTGTGCGGGCCATGGAATGGGGCCAGTTCTGCCAATCCACGAATTGGGAAATGCATCATTCAAGTGCTCCCTGATGATTAGTCGGTGGTGTGCTGGACATCTGATATTTTGGAATATAATTGGACTTTCTTCGTCAAAAAGTGGCTCCTCATCCAATAATTCCAGGAGGTCAGTTTGCATGAATTCCAGGTAGTTATCAGCATTGAGTTTGTCAAGCAAGTAGTGTGTCCAATAAGGGATCTACCAATCAATCCTGTCCAAATTACGCTGAATTTTCTTTGAAAAGATATCAACCTCGTCAATCGTGGATTTTCGTCATAACTATGTGTAAGTTATGAAGGTTTACACCTTCTGAAGAAAACTGGAGACGCCCGTCCACAGAATACTTTTTAAAAAGTTTGCATGTTCAATATCTGCATGTAATAAAGAAAGGCAATGGCCACCATCTATAAAACCTGGGACAAATCATCATATATCCATGAGACGTTATTATTGTTTGTTTCACAAATGAAATATGCAGGTGTACATGGATCGGAGAGCAAATTGAAAGCGAAAGTGAGCACGAATGATAAATTAATGATTTATTCGATTGTTTTGTATGGAAGAAACTTCCACATCCACGTAGTGGATTGGAAGTATAGTAATCGCAAAAAAAATTTCAAAAATTTTTATTCGTGAAATAGGTTTAGAATGTCATGAAACGTCGAGATTTTTAATTTGAGCGAAAAAAAATTTTCTGTCTGTCTGTCGGCCTGTCGGTCTGTTTGTAACTTTTTTTGTCCGCACGTTTTTATAATTTTGTAGAGGAAAACAAGCAGTCTTATCTACATTTTCATTATTTCATTTATAGGTTAGGTAGGTGTGTATTAAAAAAATTACCTAATTATAAGTGCCGTTTCACATGTGAATGTATGGTCAGCACTGACCATCAGCACTGAATGTCCCATTCGACGTACTACTTTTACATGAAGTCAGATGTGGTCAGTTTATCAAAATGTATCTTCGCATCCGAGCAGTCGCTGTTACCTTTGCTTTGCTGATTAAACGGAGAAGAGAGAAAAAAGAGATTATGGATACATCGTGTTAGTGGTGTGGAATACAAGAACACGCCACGTGCACAAACAGTCGATACTATCACCGAAATCTGTACGCACTCGTAAGGACTGATCATACACGCTTCCATACGATCCATGTGAAACGGCTCTAATTTTTATTAGTGTAGCTCAGAGTTCCTCGTAAGCAAGTATCACTGATTTTCTCAAGTTATTTAAAAATTTGTATGGAATGTTACAAAAGGGCATAAACTAGAGAATGTTTTAAAAGCATTTGAACCATTTTATAGCTTTTATTATTTTTTTGATTGCAAATTTTTATTGTAGAAAAATCTCTACCCATTGTCGTTCGTGACTTTGTTAGCTTGTAATTTTTTTTGCTCTTTATAATCATTAATTATCTGTTTCATTGGAACAAAGACACATTAAAAATGCAAATAAAAGTAATTTTTCTCTGTTAGAACCGTAGAAAAATGAGTTATAACAACTGCATGAAGAGCCGAATTTTGGGAAATTTTAAAAAATAAAAAAAATTATATCTCGAAAACCACGAGGAGACTTTGTATATTCATTGGAGCTAAATATGTTTCAAATGCATGGCCTCACCTATCCACCCTTTCCATTTGGCAAAGCCTCCACCAAACACCCAGCATGTATGTTCTGACATTTTTTACCATTTTATAAACAATACTCCAAACATTGTATCACAGAAATTACATAACTTTTATATAATAATTTAATATTATCGATATCAAACTATCGGTGCCTTTTTTAATATTAAATTTAATGAGCCCTGAATTCTCAAAGGATACTTTTGTGTGTAGTGAGGTGAAAATCTTGCAGAGCACTGATGTTGCAATAAGTCTGATGTTAAATATTAAACTAATTCGAGGTTAAACCTTTGTAGAATTACCCCAATCATACATCCATTACAATAAAAATATCATTTATATATTTTCTTATCTTTATATTTTTGTGATTGTATGAATAAGATCATAGAATATTGATTTCTAAAAACCTACCTCATTAAATCATGTTTTTTTTAGTCAATAAACAAGTAAATGATAAAGAGCGAATAGCTGCTGCTATGGAGAACCCAAATTTAAAGGAAATGGTTGAAAATTGTATTTTAGAAGAAGACTGAATGAAGACTAGAATTATAGAGTTATTTAACTGTATATACTTATTTCGTATTTCGATTTTCTGTTAGTGGCACACATTTTTAATAAACTTTATATTTGTTCTACTTTCAATGTGTTTTTCATCATACAGCTAGTTTATCTTGATTTTGTATCAAGAACTTTCCATCCTGCCGATAGCTGATCACGCTAGCTCTCATTCATGTGAAAAGAAATAAGTTAGAGGCCACTTCACAAATACATTTGCTTTGGGGGGGCGTCGATGTGATAAACTGAACGTTACGGGGAAGGAGTTCTTAAAAAAATATAATTGGAAAAATAGTTAGATATTCTACAATTTAATCAACAAATAAACAGAAGTACACACAAGGTAGAGAATACAATCCCTGAATTTCGGGATTGAAAATAAGTAATCCCGGATGCTGGAATTGATGGCAATACAAAATTACTTAAGAGTTTTATTAAATAAAAAAATATATATTTCTTAAACAAGTATGTATTCGTTTGAGAAATATATACGTATTATGTATATGTATACGTACAGTGTGTGTCCCAAATTTAATTACATGTATTGCTATCAACTCTGTTAAATAGAGAAAGTATTAGTGAATTTTTTGGCCTATCTTTGTTTTTGATTTGATCTAACTTTCTTAGGGTAGGGTATAATTGGAAATAACCACAATCGTGCATTTTTGGAAACCCCTTTAAATTGTTATGTCATTTTAACTTATACACATTTAGGTATTAGGCCCAGCGACATTTTTTTTATTTATGACCACACCGTTGAAACTTTTTGTATCTGTTATTTGGATGGAGTCGGACAAATTTGGGACTTGGCACATTATGGTAGTGGGGCGTTTGTCTGTTAAGCTGTCACGAAGTAGTCAATTTTATGTAAAAAAAAAAATTATAACCACATTGGTAATTTTATTTTAATCAATAGTTTTTATCATATAACTAGCGAAAAAAAATTTGTCGGACAAAAATAATGGGTCACTTGACACGTCGGACACGCTAAACACGTCAAGTTTATGTAGAAAAAAAATTTATTACCACACGGCTGATTTTAAGAGAAACTACCATAAAAAATTGTTGCAATAATGTGGTAACCTTGTCGGACAATTTTTATGGGGCATATGCGCAGTCGGATGCGCCAAAGTCGTCAACTTCCTGCAAAACTTTTATTTACAACCCTTTTTCCGACAAGAAAAGGAAGTTATAAGTAATTATAATCTAAATCAAAATATCTAAGTGTCCGACAAAAATATTGGGGCAAATCGCCAGTCGGACAAAAAAACTAAATTTTTATAGGTAATCGATATTCGCAAACTGTACAGGGTTTCTGCATCCCTTATTTTTACAACCATTTTTCCGACAAAAGTAGGAGGTTACAAGTAATTATTTTCTTAAATAAAAAATGCAATTGTCTGACAAAAATATTAGGGCAAACGTACAAAAAAATTTAATTCTTATAGACTATCGACGTTCTTAAACTATAAAGGTGAGTTAATGCTTATTATTTTATATATATGTTATGAAATAATACATAAAATATTATTATTAAATATTGTTCAGAAAATAATATTATTGAAATTATATACATAAATAATAATACTAATAATAATAAAAGTTTTTTATTGGTTAAAAAATAAATAAATAACCAAACATTATGGAAGATTACACTTATCCAGAGCTCGCGGATATGCACTTGGTGTATGGAGAAAGTGGTGGAAATGCAGCTGGTGCGGAAGAGCTTTATCGTTTAAGGTTCCCCAATGGACGTCATCCTCGTGCTCGTACATTTGTTGGTATTGACCAGCGTCTTCGAGAAACAGGTCGTCTCGATGGACATGGAGGAGAACGAGGTCCTCAACCTAAAGAAAGGGTAATTGACGCAGAGGTTCAAATTTTGGAACTTGTAGAAGAGGATCCAACTTTAAGCACCCGCGATATCGCTAACCGTGTGGAAGTATCCCATTTTGTGGTATGGAGGACATTGAGAGATATGAACTTACGTCCCTATCACTATCAACGTGTCCAAGCACTAGAACCTCAAGATTTTGCATAGCGAATGCAACTTTGTAGGTGGATTTTAAGAAAACACGCGGCAAATGAGGATTTTTTAAACGTTCTGTGTTTCTCCGATGAGTCGTGTTTTACCAGAAATGGAGTGTTTAAATTTAAAAATATGCACTATTGGGCAGACGAAAATCCACGTGTAATGAGAAGGGCGCATTTTCAACGACAGTTCGGCGTTAATTTGTGGGCAGGAATTTGCGATAATGAAATAATTGGACCTATATAATTACTCGCTCGATTAAATGGTGATGTATACTTAAATTTTTCGCAACAAACATTGCCAAATTTGCTGGAAGATGTACCCTTGGCTACGTGCAGAATAATGTGGTATTTGCACGATGGCGCGCCAGTCCATTTTAGTTTGTCTGTTCGAAATTTTTTGAGCAGAAAGTTTCCTCAACGATGGATTGGACGTGGCGGGCCAGTACCATGGCCCGCTAGATCGCCCGACTTAAATCCGATGGACTTTTATTTTTGGGGCATTTTAAATCTCTGGTTTACCGTGATCCAATTGACACTTTAGAACAATTGGAACAACGTATTTTAATGTGCATAGCAACCATAAAAAATGATCCTAATTTACCAAATATATTGAACGGAGTGCGTATGTCCTTAGTTCAACGTGCCGAAATGTGTATACGTGGAGATGGAGGTCATTTCGAACAATTTTTGGTTTCGAACAAGGTATGATTATTATTATTATTATTATTATTATTATTATTATTATTATTATCTTTCCTTTCTCTCGCACTGAGCGGTACTTTATCTCATGCACATCGGCCTGACGGCAAGATGTGTCAGTCATATCTATGCGAGAAACTTGCGGACGATGCTACAGGTGTTCAAGATCACTGATTTTTGGATATCCCTCACGACACTAGGATTTATATTTAATGCGGTATTATTATTATTATTATTATTATTATTATTATTATTATTATTATTCGCTGTCTTATTTTCATCTGTTTATTAATGTTTACATTGATTTTCATAGAGACCAAAGACTCGATTTTTAGTTTTCGATACCTGATTGGAAAAAATTATGCTCTCAATCCGTTAAAAAAATCAGATTTTTTCCTAACTTAAAATACACAACTATTTTCTGTTATCGTATCTCGGACGTCTATATAACTGTTCATTTTCCAATTTCATAAAATAATTTTAAGCTTTTAACACAATGTTACAAATGTTAATGAACCACTTTTAAATTTTATAAATTCTTATAAACGACAATAAAAGCTACAATAACTTTGTTCCAAATTAAAAAACACATGTAAACAAATCCTATTTAAACCTCTGCGGCCATGCTATGCTTGCGTTGTGCCGAAAGAAAAGGAATTATTTACACTTTCATAATTAGTGGTATAAAAAGTTCGCTATAAATAATCCCATGAAAATGCCGCACTTCTACCGGCGGGAACACAAGTCGGGTTTAACTGTTTTTTATTATTTCTAATATTCGGAACTATTGATCCACTGACCCTGTAAAACAGTGGTACCCAAAAAGTTTCCTGCCTTAACATTAAAAATTTAAACCCAGGTCAGTTTTGTCAAAGTGTCCCTAGAGAAAAAAGTCATACAGGTTTTTTGTTTGTCTAGTCGGTCCCTATTATCAGTTTTTTTTAATGACATGAAACTAATTACACATTGTATATACAATACATACATTAATAAACGTTTGCATAATAATATGTATAGAATACATAGCCGAAAATTAAAAAAAGTCCTTTTTTTTTTAATTGTATCAAAGAGCCCCATTATTTTTGTCGGACAACCGATCCTTTATGCATTACACGTGTAAAGAAACAGTACAAAATCAAAATGACATCTATGGTTGTAAATAAAAGTTTTGCAGGAAGTTGACGACTTTGGCGCATCCGACTGCGCATATGCCCCATAAAAATTGTCCGACAAGGTTACCACATTATTGCAACAATTTTTTAAGGTAGATTCTGTTAAAATCAGCCGTGTGGTAATAAATTTTTTTTCTACATAAACTTGACGTGTTTAGCGTGTCCGACGCGTCAAGTGACCCATTATTTTTGTCCGACAAATTTTTTTTCGCTAGTTATATAATAAAAACTATTGATTAAAATAAAATTACCAATGTGGTTATACATTTTTTTTTTGCATAAAATTGACTACTTCGTGACAGCTTAACAGACAAACGCCCCACTACCATAATGTGCCAAGTCCCAAATTTGTCCGACTCCATCCAAATAACAGATACAAAAAGTTTCAACGGTGTGGTCATAAATAAAAAAAATGTCGCTGGGCCTAATACCTAATTGTACAGGCACTTTTTTAAAATCTTCACAGTAATGATAAAATAAGAAAACATGTTTTTGATATATTGATTGCAATTTTTGTTTTTTTTATTTGTTATATTGGATTTTTTGTACATTCGATACTACTTTTAATTTTATTTTCAAAAATGTATAAAATGAGCTAACCATTATACTCTTCGCCGATTTACTGCACTTTCATATAATTGTTGCACATTCTATGGGATACTCTTCGCGCCGTTTTTTTGTAAATAATATTAGTTTTAAATATTTTTAGTTTAATTACAAAACTTTTTTTTTTAATTTAAAAAATTTGTAACTTTTTTATTTATTGATAGATTTTGTTGAAAAATAGTTCAATATGGTTCTTCCTCTAGCTAACAGTAACTTACTTTCCAAATTTCAATACACTTTTCGTTCTTAAGTTATATCGTGCTTAAAAGAAACGTGACAGACGGACGGGCGGGCGGACGGACATTTTGAAAGTCGTTCAGAATTCGATCACGATCACACAGTGAAAATGTTTTCTCTATGAGCAATATTACCGGTTCTAGAAATGTAAATTCTGTTCAGTTTTATTTACAGAATCTATATTAAAACTTGCTTTGTCAGTACATAACTGACGCGCGTGACTGTTAAATATGAGGTTCAGTGTTCTACGATTTATACTAGTCTACGTGCAAAGTAGTTGGTAGAATAAGAAAATAATATCCATATGACGAATGTTTACAGCTCCCAGGAGTTTTGAATAATGTTCTTGCACCCATAGTAGTTCAACATGATTCCCATTGTAGACTAAAATTCGTTATAATTTAGAAATTGGGGTTAATTCAATATTCCCGATGATCATTCACATAATTTATCGGAAAATGATTTTTGAGTCAGTATCTGCTCATCCATTTCTTCAATGTTATTATGGCACGCTGATCCTGATGTAGCTATTGATACATATAGGTACATCTTCGTTACTTTTGAATTTTCTTCGGGAATTTCATTGTCTGTAGAATAATCGGCAGTCATTACACTATTTGTTTCTTGTGTACCTTGAATCAGTATTTCTATAAAATAAATTCATTGAGTATATACAAAATAATCTATACCTTCTATTGTGATTCTTCTTTAAAATGTCTGAAGTGGGCGAATTTCATACCCTCTAGCCGTACCAGTTCACACTTCTGCCCAACGACAAGTTTCCTTTTCAGTTTTTCGGCATTTCATTAAATATTAATAAAAATATAGTAACTATATACCTATGCCTATCTCTATACGTAAATATAAATATGTCTATACAATAAGCGAGAGTTCAACGCACAAGACCAGGTAGCCCAGAGACTAAAGCCACCAACTGTAACTTCAACTGTAGATGTATGTCGTAGGTTCGCGTCCCAACAGGATCCCACTATACATTCAATAAGGTAAGTGTATGATATCTGAAAGTTTCTATAAGTTTATTAGTATAGTAAAAATTATAAAGTAATATATGCTATAAATTCCCGAAAAGATATATACAGAACAAATATTTTTTATTTAATTATTATTATTATTTTATTTGCAACATGTACTTAAATACGCTAAAGGTACAATGACGTATACATAACACTGTGATAGCGATTTGATAAATTAAACTTTATTCAATCTAAATCCAAAATATATCGTGGCGATATAGCGAATCGATCAATGCCAACTTTATTCTGTCTATACCCAGAATGTATTCGAACCCGTACCGTCGCTGTAACAAAAGAATATAGGCTACCTTTATCGAGTAAAAATTTTAATATAGACCCAATACAGGTTATATACAGTTTGGTGTTATACGGGTGAGAGCAAAAGTGTACAATAACAATATCATGCTTATTTCACATATGCCATGATGGCGGCTGATAACGAAAATCCTGGGATCTAGGCTACCACAATTCCGGGATTGCCGAGGTTAGAAATTGGTTGGCATCTCGTGATTCCAATGCGCTAACAGAAGGGCATGATAAAATGCACAGATCTACAAAAAAAAGTTCGGTTCCAAGGACTAAGCCTATCATGCATGTTTTAAGTATTTTTGTGTGCTGAAACTGAATTATCAATTAAAAAAATTTTCAACCGCGTAGATCTCGAGTATATTCAAGTTTTTATTGCCAAAATACGGTTTCCAACAGTAAAAACCGGGATTTACTCAAAATCTACGAGGCAGAAAATTCAGTTTCAGCACACAGAAATGCTTTAGACATGATAGGTTTAGTCTTTGGAACGGAACATTTATTTCTATTCGATCTTATTCGGACACTAGAAGAGACCAAAAGCAGATTGTGGTAGGTGCCCCCTAAGACCAATATAGTTTCAAATTTTTTTCGGTCGGGCCTGTTCTCTAGAAGTCTATGATGGGCAAGTGGACTTTTTAGGGCTTGTAATATATTTTGATACGGTCCTGTATGAAATTATACAGAGGTACACACAAGGACAAAGACACGATAAAATGTCAAAATGGCGGTATGGTAAAAATGAATGGTTTATTTATAATTAAATTAAGGAACAAATTCGAAGTCGTCATTGATGCTAATAATAAACTAAATACGATGTGTAGGAATTATTTTTATACATTTGTCAGCGTAGAATTCTCCAATAAACTACGATGTTTACATTTTTTGGAAAGTGGAAATAAAATACGCGTGGTGCGCAGTTGCACGAGTCATGTCAAGATATGTCACGTGACGTGACATATGCAAATTTTGTCAGTCGTGCGAATGTGTTGGTTGATGTTGCTGTTACGTCAGGGAAATTTGGGAGAAATATTCACTTGCAAATTTTCACGGCAGTTGAAAATAGATTACTGCGAAGCATGCTTTTAAGTTGATGGAAAAATGTATGAGCCACGAGAGCAATTAAAAAATCGTATATATTATGCTGCAAAAGATGGTATGTCCATAGCTTTGTATACTTTAATGAGTGATGTAGAGAAAAATGAAGTGGAGCAGTTATTAAACGGGGTATGTAATTTATAGTTAAATATCTTAATATTTTCTTTACTGTTCTTTGTTCTTCCTTAAAGGCTAATGACAGGTCAGTGTTCATAATGGTGTAATTTTTTTGGCAGCTATTTTATTTAAAAATAAACTCAATCTACGTTTGTTTCATCATTTGAAAGTCGAATAAAATATTGATATTTCTAGAAAATATCCGAGGATGATGGACAAGAATGCACTCCCCTTATCGTGGCATCTAGGAATGGACACGAAAAAGTCGTAAGAATGCTTCTTACAAAATTTAATCCAAACCTTGAAGAGGAAGGAATCGTTAAATTTGATGGTTATGTTATTGAAGGGGCCAGTGCATTATGGTGTGCCGCATGTGCAGGTTTGTATTAAATTAAAAAGGTACCATATGCTATTTAACAAATGAACTAGGTATTTAATTTTCCGAATAGACTCAAAAGGCTGCATGAATAGGATCTAGTATAATATATATAATTGATTTATCCTTGAGTAATAGGACCTTATAATTTGTTAGTAAATATATCAACAATAGAATTATGCTTAAACGCCATACCATAGGTAATACTGTACATTAGCTCAAGTAATGGCTAATTTAGTTGATTTATAGATGATGCATAAGATATTTAGCAGTTTACTTTTGCATTTCCACACTGTTAATATTATTTCTTTCAAAAAAGAGGTTGAAACCCTAATATTTGCCAAATAAACAATTGTTAATTAGTAGCAGTTTTGTTGTAATAAATATAGTTATTATTATATGTCTCTAATCTTAGTCAATAGTTTGATCATAATTATGTACGCAAAAGCCTTAATTTCAGCATATCAGTCATGAGTTGTACTGGAGCTTGACATATTCTGTTGCGATTACATTCGAAAACAGAATTTTTCCTAATTCACTTAAAAAAAAATAAAGTAAAATGTAGGTATTTTTTTAAGGCAGTAAAATATTATGCTTTAATTAGTGCAATAGTCAGTTTTAAGATAACTGAAATTTGTACAATATGAAAGTTTCCTTGCAGTTTATTATATTAGAGTGAAAAATCATTTCAGGACATTTAAATATTTGCAAAACATTGGTAAAAGCAGGGGCAGATGTAAATCATCCAACAAAGACAAATTCGACGCCTCTCAGGGCAGCATGCTTTGACGGAAGACTGGATATCGTAAAATATTTGACCTATCACAATGCCAATATACATATAGCCAATAAATACAATAATACCTGTCTCATGATAGCATCCTATAAAGGACATTTAGATGTAGTAAGTAATGAAATGAATTTTTTAAAAATATATACCTAATAAAAAAAATTGTAGGTTAGTTTTTTACTTGAAAATGATGCCAATTCGAATGAAAAAGCCTTATGTGGTGCTACTGCACTTCATTTTGCCGCAGAATGTGGATACGTCGATGTAGTTAAGGAGCTTCTGCGATACAACGCAAAGTTTTCATGCAACGATGCTGGCATGACTCCAATAAGAGCTGCTGCTGAGAGAACGCGAGATGATGTTGTAGAATATTTACTGGAAAGACCAGAAATTAGTATAGAAGAGAGAATTGAGGCTTTAGAATTATTAGGTGCATCGTATGCGAATGATAAGGAAAATTATGATCTCGTGAAAGCTTACAGATATATGCATATGTCGATGATGTTAAGGTAATTGCTTTTAACTCACAATAATAATATAAACAAACAGATCACAAAGTAGCTTTAAGTCTTTGTTCATCAGACTCTAAAATGGTATATTGTCACATGAAATACTTCCTATTTAGATAGTTATGTTTGATTTGATTTGTTGTTTGAAATTAAAAATTGTTTAGAATTAAAAATCATTTCCAAACATTAATTTTTATGTTTGTGAAAGTAAATTAATTTAATTTTAAATATTGAAACAAGGCTGTCTCTGGAGTGATCATTTCGGATTTAGCGTTAAGTCTTTGTAAAATTCATAATCATACATAGAGAAAAAATTTCGCAACATATTATCCAACTGGAAAAAATTACTGTTCAAATTGGTCTTAAAAATAGTGACAGGAGAGATTTGTGCAAATAAATAATGTATTTTTGGAGTAATGATCTTGTAAGTACGGTTGAAATTTTTGCACAATCTTAGAATTCACATAAATTGAATTCTTTGCAAAGGATTGCAATTACATAAAAATACTTTACTTGTAAAACAAATGCTTGAACAGATTAAGCTAGTTTCTACAATTTGTGAGAAATTTTGAAATAGATTTGGAATGCAAAATCTATAAATGGTACACTTTCTTCGTCGATTTTGTAAATAATTTTGCTCAATATGTAAGTACACTTAATCAGGGATTAGGACTGCACCATCATTGTCAGGAACCAGACCCAAATGTTAATTTTTTCTTAGACTGGTACGTACTGATACCTGTATTTTTTCTTTACAATAACTTTCGGAACCAAATCGGAATCCTTCAAAATAATTCCGGTTCTTGGGGAATTTTGTGGTTGCATTTAGAAGCATAGCGGTCAGGTGTACTTTGTGCAGTGCTTTATATTATAAACATTCTCCCATTGAAAGCTGAAGTATTGATTAATCTAACAGGCATGAATTTTTAATTATCATAATCACAGGATTAAATGTATGTTACCAATATTTGTTTTTAATATTTTGAGGTTTTGTTTTTTGAAATAGAAAGTAATAAATTTGTAAGAACCGATATAGAACCTTAACCATATTGGTTTTTTCAGTTTTTTCTAGAACCGGAACCAAACCGAAATCGTTATTTCAGGTCTACTCAGAACCGAAACCATGCCAGAACCGCTATTTCATCTTGGTCTATGTCCGTGCACTTAATTCAAATAAATTATTGGTAATTCATTAACTGTGGTTAGTTTTCCACAATTTATTCATTTGAAATATCCATTCGCATGTTTTCTATTTTTTTTTTTATTGAAAAATTTGAGTCGCCCTCCATTCTCTTCCAGCAGCGGTAATGTATGAACTCTTCATTCTCAAGAATAATTTTTAGAGGAGGTTATTATCTTTCCAAAAAACCGTAATTTATTCTCTCTGCCGATTGGTAGACAAAATTGCTCTCATCTCTCTAACTGAATGCAAACCAAAAATTCGCACCAATTTTTATTTTATATCCTTGTGACTTAACAGATGATAATTTTTGTCAGGCAGTTAAGGATGTGCTATATTTAAAATCTATATATCTGTACCTAATTAAAAAAAAGTAAAGAAAAAAATTTTTTGAACATTCTTTAATAATTGTAAATTAGGATGAAAATTCATTTTTTATTTTATGTTATTTATGTTTTTATCATGATCTCATATCTTATATAAATAATAAATTTTTAATTAGATAAAGGTATATTCTATTAAAAGAACAATAGAATCGTTCACCTCTTTTTAATTTTAGATTCAGATATGTGTTGTTATTTTTAACATTTACTTTAAGATTATCATAAAGGCAAAAATAACTATAATTTTTTTATTGTATATTTTCCACTGACATCACCCCTGTGGCACAAATTGATCGGACCAATATAAGCATCGACATATTGGGCCAATATACCGAATGTCAGATTTTTGCAATAAATGTCCAATATTGCAATCACATATTGGTATGATATATACCAACATAGATGCCGTATTGGATCCCAACATTGGTGCCATATTGGATACCAATATTGGTGTCATATAAGATAGAATAGAATAACAATATAGGTGCCATATTGGATATCAATATTGGCATTATATTGGGTACCAGCATTGGTAGCATATTGGATAACAGCATTGGTAGCCTATTGGATTCCAGCATTGGTAGCATACTACCATTGGCGCTCCATTTCTACACAATGTGATGTCAATATTTAAAATATATAGTGTGCTGAAATTCGCACATTCTATGAAATTTTTTGTAAACAGTAGAGCCTAGTTGGGCAGTAGTTCCATATTTATTTCAAAAAAATCGAAAAACATTTTTTCGATTCAAGAATTTGAATTTCGTTGGAATTGCGTTCAAGTTGGTAGTTAAGAATATTTAGAGTAGCTGACTAAAGTTAAAAATTTCAAATGTCAAGCCCAAAATAGTTGCCATAGTTCCAACATTTTTGCAAATTTAAAACTACACATTTTTTTCCTCTATTTTGTAGAACCTACATAACAGGCCACTAAAAAATGTGGAAAGACATGTAAATTCACGCCTTAGCACAGTGGGACAAAATGAACCATTTTTGGGTCAAAGTTCTGAAACTTATAAAACTCATCTAAAATCACCTGGCGAATGCCGAAAAAATAATTTTAAAAATGCCATCGAAAAATTGGGGTAGTTCCAGGGGGTGGAATTCGAAATTATTGAGTAAAATTCTGAAAAAAAATATTCACAGATAATTCAATCTATACTTACCAATTAACATAAAAATAGCGAAAAAATTGCCTATATAAAATAGGGTGGTTTTAAGGGGTACAAAAGTGGGATAGAATGCCTTAAAACTTTTTACAAAATTACTAAATAGTTTTAAATGCGCAATTTGTTATTAGTGGTGGTTTACTTTGGAATACAGAAAAAAAGAAAATATACATTTTAGTTGTTTATTTCTTAAAATAAAGAAGCGCGCAAACTGCTATAGGTTGCATAAACTAGTTCTTCAGAGCCAAAGTTTTTATGAAGTTCTGCGGTCTTTCTACAATCCGATCTTTTACTGCTTTCATCAAAAGATAGTTTCTGTCTCCTTGCTAATCCAGAAGTGTATATTTTGATAAAATTTTGTAAATTTATAGTTATCTTTCCAACTTCGACAGTAGGCTAGTTTATATCGAAGATGGTGGGTGGTAGGGATGATAATGGAAAAAAGTGGTGGGAAAGTGTGGAAATATTATGGAAAATGCGAGGATAGTGAGAGGTGGTGGGAAGATATGGGAACAGTGCCTATAGTGAAAATCGGGAAAATGGTGGAAAGGTGGGAAAAATTGTAGAAGATGATAGGAACATGTACATGAACGAATGGTTAAAGTAAAATGATAATTGAATACCTAAAAGTAATAAAGGAGTTATATTTGCCCAATATTCAGAATTAATATCAGTTTTTACACATTGCGCCAATATTGATTAAATAATGTTAATATTGAATCTGATTTGCCAATATGTTGGCTATATTTGGTGAAAATATTGAAAATACAGCTGATAATCAGATTGGTACAATATTGGTTAAAGCTAACATATATTAGCCCAATACATAATATAGGTACTTAACACATTATACCTATATCCACCCAATATCTTGTGCTACAGGGGCACTTATGAGAATGGGTCTTTTCAGTAAAATCTTAATCTAATTTATTCGAAAGTTTAAACATTACAACTTATTTTGAGCCATTAAGTTTTGTATACAATTTTGGCTAAGTTTTAAAAGAATGTATTTATTTATAGAACGTATTTCAAACGCACATTTGTCGATGAAGTCACTAACTTAAGGTGCATAGTAAATTTAAGTTACCTATATTGGCTGCATTGATTAAATCAAGTTAATAAGTGGCAAAGTGACAGTTGGCTTGTCTCTTCATATCAGAAAATGCTCTCAGTCTTAGCTACTTTGTTTTGTACAACAGTTTTCTTCTACTTTCCTTTTTAAAAATACGAAGGAAATTTTTTATTGGGGGTATTAACTTTGTTATTTGAGCAACTTGGCACAAAACACTTCATTTGTTTTGGCTGGGAAGCCCAATCCTAACCTAACCTTCAGACATCTGATATAAAATGGAGGCCGACAAATAGAGCAGTGAGAAATTAGCAGTTATAGTACAGCAGCCCGTTACCAAAAACCACTATCAAAGCAGCGAGCTGTATCGCCGCAAACTCTATAGATTATGAAATTCTAAGACACTTTTCCATATGATAAAAGTTCAGAAAACGATACTGGCGGTTGGCATACGACTTTCCGTTGTTTTACGTTGGTTGCAGCTGCGCGAAATCGAATGGAGTCGCATATATCTGGATTAACAATCAACCCCATAGCAACCGTTCCATGACCTTCCCAGTTACAATTGTTGCAAATATAAAAATTAATTTGTTAAATTTAGAAAAATATTTTTCAAATAAAATTTTTGTAATTTTTCGGTCTTTGTAACTCTTCGTATCAGTCAAAAGGGCAGTTCTCAATTTTTCCCCATCATATATTTACTTCCCTCTACAAGAAGAGAAAAGAAACTGCCTCGCTGCAAGGATCGAGATGATCGGTTTTTCAAATGTTCAAATCTCGATTTGAACCCATTAGGACAGCTAAAAAATTCCATCACCTTGAACTGTTCTTCTCAGCTCTCCCAGAACTGATGAAGAAAGCTGGAATTATCTTCGCTAAAAAAATCTTGGTAGCGGGCGGCCGTACCATTAAGACAGTAAACATTAAAATAGTAGTGGTGACGTCATCCAAATTAAGCTGATATTTTTGCCTTGACATTACATTACTAAGAGAAGTATTCTGCAAGATATTACACCCCTGTCCCCTCTGGATTTTTAAATAAATGAATCGAATTTTGAAAAATACCTAATTTCTTTCTCTAATAATGTTACCAGTTCTTATGATTTTTATATATGTGGTAGATATACCAAAGAGGAATTGTACAAAAAGTTATTGAGTATTTGCAGTAAGTAATAATAAACCAAAATATTCAAATAAAAAATTGTACATTGAGAGACACTATCACCAATTTTTTTTTCAAAAATGCCCTCTACTATACTCAGTAACATATTTTTTTAGGAGACTACTAAACCACTAATCCAACTGTAGATTTTTTTTGTATTCATATATTTTTCATGAGTCAAGGGTATCAAAGACAAGTTAATGAGAGTTCATTGTAAACGTAATACACTTTATGCTCTTAATACTTGACAAATTAAAATACGTTTATTTTTTAAATCTCAAATTCATGTCTATACATGTTTCCTTTAGTGTATATTATTAATATTATTACGAGGTTGACTTTTGCACAATGCAGTGATTATTATTCTCGTGTACATTTTAAAGTGCGAGGCAATAGCAGTATAATATAGTGATTTTATAGATAGTGATATTCCGTGCTGATTCAATAATAATCTTAATTAACGAAAATGCAGAGTGAGAAGAATCCTAAATGTGAGGTGTCTGGTCGTTTTGTGTTTAAAGTGACATGACAAAAAAACATTGACGATAAAGGAAGATATAACATTATGCCAAAATGTGTTACAGATACCTGAAACCATTTTTCCAAATAGTGTGGTATGTGGTGCCGGTTCCATAAAAATGTGTAAGAATAGAATAGAAAAGAATAGTATATTGGCCCAAACTAACATACACAGTACAAAGGGCAGGTCACAATATTCAATATTACTAGTACATAGATAAAGTTTATAAAATAGCGGTTGCAAAAACAAAAAATTAAAAATATTATGGTAAGATTATTTTTAAAAATGAAAAAAGGAAAAAAAAGAAAAAGAAAAAATAACAGTAGGTACTCTAAGCAGTTATAAAATATATAAGATTATATATGGGACAACAGACACATAATACATAATTTCTTTTTCCTTTCTTCATAGTACATTTTTACTTATTTAAGGATTAAACTTATTTACAAACTCATCCAATGTGTAGAAACATTCATCAATCAAAAACTTTTTTAATTCGGATTTAAACTTTGTGTAAGATGCACGTGATTTTAAATGTTCAGGGAAAAAATACAGAAGATTTCAACAAAATCAACACTTTGAACTTGAACTAAACCTAAAGTTAGACCCAGATGTTACTTATTATATACAAAATAGTTCCCACGAATTTTCAGAGCAGTATCTTGAACTCCCTACAAAGAACTTTATCTACTCATAGATATTGTTTCATTCACTCTAGTATCGCAGACTTAATTACTGTGTCTGAAAGAACTTGCTTACATTGTTATTCCAAGCAGTTTATTTTCATTCCTAGAGGAAACGCCTATCTTCTCAATGTTATATCTTCTTGTTTTTTTTTGTCCTGCCACTTTCAACAAAACAATCACACATCACATATTTAGGATTCTTCTCACTCTGCATTTTTGTTAATTAAGATTATTACTAAATCCGCAAGGAATATTTACTATCCGTAAATTCCCTATACTGCTATCTTTTCGAGCTTTAATATTTACACAAGATTAATAATCACTGAATTGTACAATAGTCAGTCTCGTAATAACATGATGTTTTACAACCACACTAAAGAGAAACATGTATAGACATGAATTTGAGATTTAAAAAATAAATGTATTTTAATTTGTCGCATATTAAGAGTGTGCATAGAGTATATTATGTTTACAGTAAACGCTAGTTACCTTACCTTTGATACCCTTGACATATATAAAAAATATATGAATTTAAAAAAAGATGAATTGATGATTTAGTAGTCTTCTATCGGGAAGACTATAAATATTAATTTGTATATGGTTAGTGATTATAATTTTTCTACCTTTGTGATAATTTTGAAGAAATATGTGTTATAGAGCATAATAGGGGTCATTTTTGAAGAAAAAAGAAATAAAAAAGTTGGTGATAGTGTCTCTTGATATACTTACATTACTTAAATTTTTAATTCGATTATTTTGGTATATTATTTACTGCAAATGCTCAATAATTTTTTGTTTAATACCTCTTTGGTATATCTACCGTACATATAAAAGTCATAAGAATTGGTTACGTTGTTAGAGAGAGAAAAATTATTTAAAAAAATTCGAATTAATTTATTTTAGAAATCAGCATTGGCAGGGGTGTAATATCTTGTAGAAGAGTTTCTCTTAGTAATGTGATGTCAGGTCAATATCAGACTAATTTCCCGAGGGACAACCTGGCTCATGCTTACCCTGCAACACTCTTTCGCATTTTAAATATTTTTTCTATGAATTAAGGCTGAAAAAATTTAATAAAACTAATGTTATTTCAATGAGTACTTACCAATAATGTAATGAAAAATGTCTACTGAAATAGCCCATTGGTATTCAAATAATTCTTCATTTGTAGAAAACTGTACTATGTGGTTTTTAATACTTATAAAATTTAAAAAAAAACTATAGAGAGGTTCAGGTAAATGTTTTGCCTGAACTCCACCTAGTACTTTGGAGTGTTGTAGTAAAATTTTTCTACAGAAAAAAATTCCCATGTTAAAATAACAATCTTAAAATTGAATGATTATTTTGTTGCCAAAACCAAAACAGATAGCTTAAAAAGACTTCTTTTCAGGTACAGTGATCCCGAAAACCCAATTAAAAAGAAATTGATACCTCCCATACCAGCCTACGAAAACTGGGTGGAATGTCAAACAGTACAAGACTTGGAAGCTATACAGGGCAATAACAATAGCTTACACATGGAGGCTTTAACGATTCGCGAAAGAATCCTCGGGACGCATAATCCAGAAGTACCTCACCCGGTTATTTACCGCGGTGCAGTTTTTGCTGACAATGCACGCTTTGATAGGTGCTTAGAATTGTGGCTACATGCTTTGAAACTGAGACAAAAAAACTATGTGTCAGTTGTTAAAGATCTGCTCAGGTTTGCCCAAGTTTTTTCGCAGATGTTATACGTCGGTGTAAAAGTTTCTTATAGTCATGTTATTGAGGTTTTGTCTGCTGCAATTTTGGAGTTGGAAAGGAATAAAGAGAAGCTCGTTAGGCCTGGACCCAAAGACGACCCAGAAACTGTACTGGTAATTTGCTTATTTATCAACTTATTGGTTAGTACCGGTACGAGATACATCACATAAGTGCTTTTTGAAATGACATTTGTTTAGCTGCTGCGAAACATTATTAACAAAAACGAGATATCAATCATATCATTTCGCTTACAGATTTGCATATCTTTTGTTGTTATAGCTAATTTTTTATTTGTAACCTTGTTTGTGTGTAACAATGTATGACACAGGGTGAGTCTAATTTAAGTGTATGTATTTCAATCATATTCTTGGGAGAAATTAACACAACAGTTTTTAATATTTGGTCGATAATTTTAGTAAAGATATAAAATACCGAGGAGTTCCAATAGAGACGCGATTCAGAAAAACTGTAATAAATACTAATCATCGAAGATGCCTTCTCAGTATATTTAATACATTAAATACGAGCTAGCTTTTAATAATTAATTTTAAATTAATAACCGTACACCGGATATTACGTCCGACATGTTAGATATAGACTGTTTACTGAAATGCAATACTAGAAAAACAGAAAACTTATAAATAAAATGTAAAGTGTTGCCAATATAATATAATACACTATACTATATAATAACACCGAAAAACACACGCGACGTTACGTCTGCTACAGTTTCATCGTGAGCGTGGTAATTCTCTCCCCTCTCACACTGGCCGGACCAGGTAGCGTAAAGTGCATGTGCACTACAAGTTAGAAGAATCTATTATGCCTTATAGACCACAAGCCCATGCAAAATTTTTAGGGGGTCATATGACACCGCTTGAAAAGGTATAATTTTTGTAGTCCTACAAAAATAAATCACTTTGAGCCCTATGCCGTACATTTTAGGTGGGACATGGGAAAGCTGCGGAAAAGTGAAAATCGTAATCTGCGGAGGTGCAATTTTTTTAAATGACACTGTACGGCTTACGTTTATTTGGATTGTACTTATACCTGTGACTGTGTGAGCTGTGTGAAAGAAAATGCCGTACAAAAATAATGGGACAGAAGTACAGAAATAATTTTCGTTTTCCGAAAAGTGACCTCTATGTACTAAGGTCATATGACACCGTAAGGCTTTTATGAAATTCGATTTTTATAATAACAAGGATGAATTTTTTTGCTATGCCGTACAAATCGGTTGGAACATGGGGTGACAAACGCGAGATCAATCCCCCCCCGTCCTAGACCTCTATCAAGGGTGGTGATTTGACACCACATAAATCTTGATTATTTTAATACTATTTTATATAATACAAATTTTTATTACCATGCCGTACATTTTAGTTGGTACATGTGTCTGGAAAATTGAATTTTCCGTCCCAAAGTGAGGTTTTCTGAATAAAACAATTATTGTAAGACTTTATTACATTTGAGCAATACTTGATATTCTAATTATTCTAAACTTATTATCGATATCTTTGGTGCCACCTTAGCATGAACGTATTACGTGTGTCAAATTTGATTGTAATCTATTCATCCGATTCGAAGATTTTTTTTAAAACCTGAAAATAATAAAAACATTTTTTGTTAAATCCATTATAATAGATCAGTAAGTAATTTATGCATATTCTTTTTATCATGTGAATGACGAATTACATTTTTTAGGTTTTCCAAATGTAGTAAGTATGTTGTAAAATTGAAAATGTTGGAAAAAAACGTTTGCCTAAAAATAAACTTACGAAACATACCTACTAAAATTTTGTAGATTTCAAAGACTGTAACATAATTTTTTCCTAAAGTTTTCGAAAAAAATTAATCAAAAAAAGGAAATTTTGGGTAATTTGTACACATTTTTTTATAATTAATATTACATTCTATTTTAAAGTTTAAAAGTGATATATATATATATATCAATTTCCCACTTTACTTAAAAAAAAAATTGTCTTTGAAATATACATATTTGGTTCTAGTATTTAATTGTGGCCGATCTAAAATGTACGGCATTGTGATTGTTTATCAGCTTTTGCTATTTTCAATAATATTTTGCAAACGTCGTACGGTATCTAATGATCATTAAGGGTCATGTAAATCACACGAATAACGTGATCTAGTGTTTAAAATCCCAACAATGAAAATGTACGACATGAACACATTTGTATTCTTTTATAGTTAAGGAAAGGAAAAACGATGTAAAGTTGAAAATCTATCCATACTAAATATAATAAAAATTCTAACCTATATTAATCCAAAAAATAAATGGCCGTACAGTATCAAATAAACTTACCCTTGAAAACGTGAGTTTTTCCCTTTCTCGGGGGGGTGATTTTTTTATTTACATTGATAATACTCATTCTTTTTAGAAGGGTTATGTTTTTAAACATTTGAAATGTCATATAATTTTTTGGAATTGATGCCGTACAGGGTCAAATCACCACCCCTGAGAGAGGTCTAGGACGGGGGTTGATCTCGCGTTTGTCACCCCATGTTCCAACCGATTTGTATGACATAGCAAAAAAATTCATCCTTGTTAATATGAAAATCGAATTTCATAAGAGCCATGTGGTTGTCATATCACCTTAGTATATAGAGGTCACTTTTCGAAAAACGAAAATTTTTCCTGTACTTCTGTCCCATTATTATTATACGGCATTTTTTTAAGAGTCACAGGTATAAATACAGTCCAAATAAACGTAAGCCGTACAGTGTCATTTGAAAAAAATGCACCTCCGCGGGTTGCGATTTTCACTTTTCCGCGGTATTCCCATGTCCCACCTAAAATGTACGCTATAGGGCTCAAAGTGATTTATTTTTGTAGGACTACAAAAATTATACCTTTTCAAGCGGTGTCGTATGACCCCCTAAAAGCATGGGCTTGTGGTCTGTTATGTTTGTATTTCATAGGTATAGTATGTCAATGATTAAATGCATTACCATGGTAAAATTAATAAAATTCAATTAATACGTTGCATGCCTTTCTGTGTTTGTAGTTAGGGAATGTTTTAGTAGGTGTTTACAATATAACATTATGCCTACCTATCTGTAAAAGACAGCCCTGAACTCCGGCCGCTACATCCGAGGTATGCTTATAAACAATAAATAAAAAAAATAAAGAAATCACTACAAATAAATAGGAAAATTTACAAAAATGGCTAATTATTTTGCTATTTTTGGTTGATTCTGTAATGAAGGATTGAAAAACGCAAAAATATAATGTAAGTTTATAACCTTATGACAAAAATAATATACATCCTAACGTTTCAAAAACATCTGTTGATTATCCTGTTTCTAATGTATTTAACAGTGTACATTTTGTTGTATATATAAACACCATCATACAAAAGAAAATTTCTGGATATGTTGTAGTAAATACAGAAACTAAAGGTGTTAGGTTAGGTTAGGTTAGGTCGACATGTGAGTGGGCTCTTGTCAGACCCTCCACTGCGACCATCAGGTCTATTGTGGCTCACTCCTAGTTATAGTTCACCCAACACCCAACTAAAGGGGAGACCAAGACCATCTTTGACTAAGATAATTTTTGATATGGCATTATGTCCCTGAAAAGACCAATATTAACGAAAAGTCATCAACCTAATATAAATCATTTTGATGTTTTAAAATTCTAACCCTTACATTATCCATTTATTTTGTCGGAACCTTTCTTCGACATCCCGCACAGGTAATATTATTAAACGTTTTTTTATTTCTAGGATGATATAGAAAGTAATTTAACTACTACCCTATATCTGTTGACTATTTTAACAAAATTAATGAAGCAGTGCAGCGAAGAAGAAAAATTCAATGTCAGTCGTATGGTCTTTACCTTGAATCAGCTGCAAATCACACTTAGAGATGGTCAGACTCTTCTACATTTGGCATGTAATGCTGAGACTCCTGTGGATGATTTCCATACAAATGACATATGCAAGTAAGTATTAGAATTTTTATACGTGCATATTCTGATTTTAAGCTGTTTATCTTCATAGGTTTCCATGTGCGGAAACGACTAGACTTCTGATTAAGTGTGGAGCTAATGTAAATGCAATGGATTCTGAGAGGAATACCCCACTTCATGTGATTGTCAACTATCATAAGGCGATATCTGATTTTATGACTTTGCATTCGATCATTACGGATTTAACAGAAGGTGGAGCTCATGTTGATTGCGTGAATAAACGTGGAGAGACTCCATTGGAATCCTCAGCTACAGGTAGTAAGTGCAAGTTTACTTTTATGTTACTCGTTTTTCCTAGAATCGTGGAAGGTATTGTATAAAAATCGTTCAACATAGTTTATATAATCAAATTAACCTGAAATCTTAAAAAGGTAGTGTGCTCTGGTTAACAAACCTTCTATTTCATACATAAATTCGCTTTAAATTTTTCAAAATTTAATCAACCAATGTTTTATTAGTAAATCTCAAAACACAAATAATTCATTTATTTCTAAATTTAAAGTTGTATATTTCTCCTCTGATCCATTTAAACAAACCACAACTCTTATACTTTTCACGAACGCTTTGTAATACTACAATGAAATGTGAAATGGACGATATGACGACAACGCAGCCACATTTAATAGCGTCATATGTATTGGAAAAGACAAATGCCGAGACTGCAGCCTAATTAGTCCACTAGACTTTATAAGAACTGACGCGGTAATCAGTACAAGAATAAACAAACAGGCTTTTGCTTTTCCTGACTGATGCTGTACGATATATGAAAATAGCTCGAGAATTTTGTTAGAAACATAAATATAACATCGTACATGTAATGTATTTAGTGCGATCTTCATCGGGTAGCGGAGACCATTCAGAACTATTACCCCACTATCGAAAATTAACATCCAATATATTTTTGAAAGCACCACAGCCAGAATAATCTTTTTCAGAAATGCTTTTGGTAGGCGGACTCTGCTTTTTATATCATATGTCAGCCCGGAAATCCGTGGTATGTATATGACTTTATATATAATCCCTTTTACTTTAACATTTCTAATGTGTCAAGTATTAGTTCAATTGGTATATATTTGTATATGCATTAAAATAGTTTTCAATGAAAATGAGAAAGTGCATAAATACACTTTCTTAAATAATCAGTTTAGAAGTAAGAGACAGATACTGATCGATAATAATATATGTTTTTATATTCAGTAACGAATTACAATTTTGCGTCTGATAGATACACTGCTCGATCACTAACATGGTACAGTTTTACATTATTTCGAGAACCAGTAACTATACACTTCAAATTATTTACATTAAACTTTGGTTTTTCACTAATTAAAATATTTCTGCATATATGTTCTTTATTTCTTTAGTTATAAATTCAGCACCTCAGTTTTTTAGTTATAAATTCAGCACCCTTCAGCTGATACTACCCAAATAGGCACACATTGCTTTATAAGCAATCGTTATTAATTTTGTTTTAAGAACAAGAAGTTATAAATGACCACACGCCTTGCTAGTTCGGTAATCAGAGTATCATCAACAAAAAAAAAAAAAAAAAAAAAATTAATACAATTCACATGTATCTAATACATTAATCATAATATTAATATAAACTAAATAAAAGAGGTTCCAGCGCACTACCTTGAGGAACACCAATATTATTGTTTATTTTTGTGATTCATGAGTATTAACTTTTTGCATTTAGTTAAGCAGATATGACGAAAAACACTTATATGCAACACCTTCTACACCATATAATTTTAGTTTTTGCAACAAAATGCTTCTGCTTATCGTTTCAAACGCTTTTTTAAGGTCTAAAAGGACAGCTAAAATTATTTCACTTCTATCTAAAGCGTCAGTGTTTAAAATATTTATATCATTTTCACAATGTTTTCTTCCAATTTGAAACCCTACTTGCTTTTTATAAAGTAGATTGTGATTCTTTGATTTTCATCTTCATCCGTCAATTTAATTGTGGGAGATTTAATAAGTTATTTGTGTTTATTTTGTAGATGTATTCGTTGGAGGGATTGTGCAGATGTTTATGGGGATGTCTAATCTTTATTGAAATTCTCAAACTAGACATTTCAGAATCTTCTGTGTTGTGTATTTTTTATTTCTTAAAATTTGAGAACACTATATGCCTATATATAATAACTATTTGAATTCCTGGGTATTTAAGATGTTTTTGAGCCAGTCTAAAACTCATTATTTTTTCTTTTGGTCTTTGATTTTGTGGTTGAATAATATAAGATTACTTCTGCGAATATACAGGATGTCTCGGCCTCAGGTCATCCAGACATTCTGGCTCTCTTAATAAAAAATTATAAGAATGAGGTGCATAGTTAAAAATATTTTGAAATAATCAGGGCGATTGATTTAGGCGTTTTGATTTTAAATGGAACACTCTGTATATTACTACATGTTTAGATGGTCTATTTAAAGATAATTTAAACGATAGGGCCCTTGGTGGATTTGGATGATTTTGTACCTAACACATGTCTACTCTGTGAGTTCATTGTGACACTGATGCAGTTTGAGCCAAAAATTATCAAATAACTTCTGGTTTAAGGCTGTTGTTCTCACAAAATCAGGCCACCGATTGAGTGAAAATGTCTCAGACAGAGCATGTTTGTTGGTTTTATGACACTTTCAACGTTTTTTCAAATTTTCAACAACTATTACTTTATAAAGTACTTAATGAACGACAATTAATTGATGCTTAGAAGAAAGATTATAAACTCTAGAATTACGGGAAAAAAAATATTCATGGTGCGCTTCATAATGAAATGTCCATTAAAAGCTCGAAAATGCCAGAAAACCAACAAATATGGTCTGTTTGAGACATTTTTAATGCAAGTATTTAACACGAACAATAAAAAAATATAAAAGAATGGCTCAAATAAAAACTTTATTTTCATGATAGACGAAAAAAGGTTGTTATCTACTCACCTGTTTTAACAGGAACAACTTAATTAAGTTGTTTCCGTTAAGTTTTGTTAATTTCTTGATACCAGTAATATTAGTGTATTTGTAAAAATGATCTTGAAAAAAATGGTGGCTTTTACGGAGAATATATCCAGAATAAAATTATCTTATTCAATTCAATTTCCTTCAATTTGGTAAATCTGAAATGAAATTTCGCTGAGAATCCATAAAACAATTGACGATTTATTGTCATTTTTATTAAATCTTGAACTGAGCCAATTTGTCATCAAATATCTGTCACAGATAGACCCATAATACCCAGTATGAGTGGAAACCTCTTTCAAAGTACTGTCTTATGGTACCATAGCATAGTATAAGGTGTTCCATTTGAAACATGACCAATTTCGTTGGATCTGATGACAGCAGTGTAAACTAGAGGTTTCTCGATCATTTTTAGTACAAACTTGGTCTTAAAAAAATGCTGTTCCACTACGAAGTCACCCATATCATGGTATCAACGCATTACATATCCATCAAATGGTATATTACTTGAATCGTCTTTAACAGTATAATCCAAATATGTAATAATATACTGAGCTCTATTTAAAAAAACATTGGTTTATAATGTAATGCCTAAATGGATCACCCTGTATATTTCAAAGAGACGTTCCAGTATATTTATCTGCCATTTGTTTATCCAAGCATTTATTCTAATTTTCAACTGTTCTATGGCTAAGGAAATTGTTGTGTTGTATGAAATTCTTGCCATTGCATGCATTGGCAAATTGTCGAATAGATGATTCGTTATTGTACTGTAACTGTAATGTCTGTATTAAGTGCAATAAATTATTATTATTATTATTATTGAAATAGTGTGTTGTTACGATTGTAGTATACAGTTTATTTTGAATACTTAAGAGAATTTATAGCTGTATTGTAAATATATTTCGAAGTAGGGTTTGCTAATACATATGTATTTATGTAGTTATATAATTTGAAAATAAAGTAATTTAGTGACATTTCTGAATCAAAATGATATAATAAAGTTGCAGCTGTATATTCTTTTCATTTTGTGTTCATTGCATGGTGTTTACAGCTTTTTTTCCTCCTGCAATTTTGTTCAAAATGCACATCCACATTGCACACTCAACAAAAATACTAAACACAAATCTACAGTTGTATTCCTTTATTATTTTTAGGTGTAGCAGAAATAATACTAAAAACCCAAATGAAGTTAAGTCTTAAATGTATGGCTGCAAATGCAGTAAAACATCATAAACTAACATACCAAGGGCAAGTGCCTCAGGCCCTGGAGTCGTTCATAGAACTACATGGGCCTGGTATAAAGAAAGCCTAGTCAATTTAGATGTAAGTGTAAATAATAGAAATATATAATTAAAACTGTAAATTGTATGTATAAAACTGCCTTTGCTTTCACGATATGTTCATTCACTGGATATTTCAAAAATTGAATATATGTTGCTTGTTTATGTATACAGATAATTAACTTTTATACAAAGAAGTGTTTTTATATGAAAATTGTTGAAAGATAAAAAAAGCTGTTTACTAATGACATTTTAAGAGAAAAACTTGTGCCTTTGATTCATATGCAATTTAAAAAAATTGATATTTCAAACAAATTGTGATGTACTAAATTTAGAATAATGAATCATTATCTAGATTATTCAAGTCTTAATTTAAATTCACTTATTTAAAATCTGAAATATATGATAAATCGGTAACTTTAAAAAAATATATGAGACTAATAACCAAATGAATTTGGTTAATTTTGTTTATAATTATAGGTTGGCATGGAACTTTCTTATTATTTTTTATCTACGTGAATCATGATAGTGATAAAATAGTAATAATTTTTAGAATTGATGCGACTTTAACTGATCGAGTTTTACTAATGCGTTAATGCTGGTTCATTGAATGAAATGCGTAATTGTTTTGACAAGTGTTTTAAAATTTGCATATCCCCATATTTGTGCATATATGTATAAAAAAATAAAGAATCTATTTGATAGGTTGAAATTTTTTTAAGAATTATTTATTGATTTTTGTGAATGAACATATTATAAAGAATTTTTATGAAACCAATTGGTGTTATTTTTGAGACTGCCTAATTAAGTTAATTTTAAAAATTTGTTGCTAGTTGTGTTACTTTATCTGATTTTATTTCACGACACATTTGCTCTCTTATTTTAATTGTTGTCCCTTAAATAAACGAAATTTCTTTTCTCAAAATATTTTTACTCATTTTAATTTTAAAACAAATTAAAGTGAATCTATGTTCTAATCTAATACACACCTTAAGTTTTGTTTGAATTTTCATGAGATTTGTATTAGCTTTACCTTTTAAAATTTGCAAGGTGCATTATGTAGATGATATATATATATATTTTACGATAAATATGTATTTTTTGTATTTTTAATAAAGCCATGTGTGATAGTAAATGTTATTTTTTTTATAAATGTTATAAAACTCATGTAAAAATTAACAGGGTGGTTGTTAGCTTTCATATTGGTTGTACAGTGACACCATATTGTCGATGCTGACAAAATATCATTTGTTCCCCATACAACGTTTCCTTGTTTGTTGGAAAAATATAAAATATAAATTAAAAATATAGAATATAAAACAGAAAAATATAATACCTTAGCTAAATATGGAGGTGAGCCGATTTATCTTCGTTGAGGACAGACGTGTTGGGGGCCATCTATTAATGGGCTTGTTCCATGATATTCTTTTTATATGGTTTTTATATTTTTTCATATAGTACTCAATATTCTCATTATACACTTAAAATTTCGTATTATTAACTTTTTCCGTTCTCGAGATATAAGGAGTTGAAATTGGTAATAGTTGCAAAAACCGAGCGCTCATATGTGACGTCACTATACGTAAGTGACGTAAGAAAAATGGCTTTCTGAGATCTTTCAAATTTAACCTGAAAAGTCGAAAAACATGGAATTTTTAAACGCTGGTAACTAAATAAATACGCCGAGTGAAAGTTCGTTCTATGTCTCTAAGGAAAGGAGAAGGTCGGTGATCAATTCTAAACGTAAATTGCATGGTCAAAATCGAAAATTCGTCCCGGCAGGAGCGATACAAAATTGTAATTATTTGACATTTCACCAAATTGTACTCCTCTACTGTCAAGTAGTAAACAAAACAAACAATACTTTGAAGACACCTATAATTATAACAACTAAGAAGCATCAAGCCTATTGAGATCGCCGAGTCTATGCGTATAGTGACGTAGCGCCTGGCCACGCCCCATTTTTGCGAGATGGAGATTTGTAATAGTTTTTAAGATACTAAACGTGCGAATAAGATTCTAATTTTTTGCAGATCCATTAATTTATGCTTGCACTTTCGATTTATGAAATAAAAAAAAAAATGCTGAACAAGCCCATTACGTCACACTTTGACGGGGAAGGAGGGGGTCCATAAAGTGTGACAAGAGGGGAGTAGGGGGTCAAACTTTTGTGACATCACATTATTTACATCTACGTATACCATTGTTTTAATTGAATGGAATTAAAAAAAAAAAAAAAAAGAATATTCTACCTCAAAATTTAAAATGTGAGATCCCGATGGGTTGACTCGAATATGACAACCTGCGACATAGGGGGAGGGAGGGAGGGGTAGAAATACCACGAAATTTGCGTGACAATTAATGGATGAACCCTTGTGTGTGGTGCTCTCGAAAAATCGCAAAAGGAAAAACCGGTTATAACTCCATTAAACTCGATAAAATTTAAGCCATTGGTGGATTAAAAAATTTCTGTGTAAAATGAAGTGTATTCAAAGAGTAGAGTATTAAAAGAGGCGACACTACGAAAACTGCCTTTGATTTCGGTATTGCGAATCTGGTGACCTCGAACAGGTGGCCCTTTACATGGGTTTGTGAATAAACTAGAATGGGCTTCAGGTGATATGTTACTCCGTAGAATTATAGCGTATGATGTGTCCCAAACAGAACTGCTCAGATGAAAATAAGGAAGAGGTCACGACAATTCGGTGTTTTCACAAATTTTAAAATCTCTGACTGTGAAGATAATACTTAATTATGGGTAAAAAAAAGGAATTTTCCCAAACAATCGATTTATTCCTTAAAATAAGCTCTTTTAAATTTGAATTTAAATTTTATCACAAAAATCCATACATACCTTATCCCGCACTGATGATGTCAGAGGTCACATTGTTGGTAAACAAACATGGGTTGTGTATTATAAATACGCGTTATTTTGCAAAACCTTAACGTTTTATAATGGAAAATAAGTGGTGTTTTGTGCCGGGATGCAAAAATACATCCGGGAACGCACTTAAAAGGTTTTCCTGACAGTACCAAAACAAAAACAGCACAAAATAAAGTGACTTAAAGCCGCTAGACGTGATCCACCTACAACAGCATCAGTATTTTTCTGCTATGAGGATCATTTCAAAGTAAGTTGAGTAAACAAACTAAGTTTAAAACTTCATTATCGTGCATGAGTATTAATCTAAAATAATGAATAAATTGCTATCTAACCCTGTTTACATTACAAGTTTATGAGCAACATTTATAGGTTATGTAATATCAATCTTGTATGTATGTTATATTGAGCAACTATATACAATAATCGTAATATAGGAATCAATAGACTACGTTAAAGTAATAATAGATATATACAAACAGAATAAAAAAGTTTAGTACTTATGTTGCAGCTTTAGAGCCCCTCACTTCTGCTATGTTGAAACGTTCATCTTCATAAATTTCGCGGTCACGAACACATCCACTGCCGGTAAATTTCCTGAAGTAGCTCTTACGAATTAAATTACAGATAAAAACGTACAAAAAGCCTTTAAAATGCTATGTTTATATATTACATACGTGCGATATTGCTGTTTGATGCAAGCAATAACGTCACCAGTGTCACTGCCAATAATGGCGTGTTTCGCGCGTAGCTGTTCAAAAATTCAAATTTTATGTAATTTATTTGTTGAAATATTAATTTAATAGATGACGGATTGCTTTTTAAATACAGGGAAATGCTTTAATACCTCAAGTACTTCATTTTAATAATATCGAAAAAGCTAATTTGCATGTAGACACCTAATTAAACGAACTGAAATATATACAGGGTGAATCACCAATGTGTGAGCAGTCAATAACTCCTCAACTGTTTGAAATCAGAAAAAATGTCCAAGATAAAAATTGTGACAGATCTAGAGTGGCATATTTTAAAATTATTTCTAAATCTACAGTATGTTTGCTATAGTAGTGGCAAGAATATACTTGGATTTTTCGATGGAACACTCAGTAGTTTCTTATGAATTTATATTTGACTCAGTTCTCTATCCTGGCATATATTATTTTTGGAATTTCACTGTAGGGTTGCCACGTTATTCCATTATGAGAAACATTGTTGAAATAGTAAAAAAAAAAACGAATTCCGGATTTCTTATAAGTCTATATAAGTATTACCTTGCCACCACTATGTGAAACACTCTATAGATTTAAAAATAATTTCAAAATTTGTTACTTTTGAGCCCTTACAATTGTTCTATGAGGCCTTTTTGCAAATTTCAAGCGTTTGAGGCGATATCTGCGTCACTAGTGCGACTCATCCTCTATTTATGTCAGGGTCAGAATGGCTTGGTTCATTTTTTGATGAGAAAGAAACTGAATCCTAATTTTTAAACTAATCAGTCTAGTTATGTAAAAGTGTTTTGCAAAACGAATTACTGCATTTAAGGTTATAAAAACACAAATTATTTCAATGAAAAAAATGAAGGTTTGTCAAAGAATAAATCGACATGCAACTTGTTTTGGTATTTCTGCCCGTATCTCAGAAAACAATTCTGTAGGATGTCATTTTTGATGGCAGTACAACTTCGTCGGAAACCTTATATTAAGTAACAGAAGTTTAAATATTCTATCTTCCTCTGTGAAGTGTTATGGCACAAAAGATATCATGTTCAAGTGACAATCTTTATTTTTCTTTTAATCAAATTAATTTATTGGCGATGGTGTTATAACTTTAAATCAGAAAAGCATTAACTAGCTTTGCAAAACATTTTTTAAATGACTTGGCCGAATAGTTTAACAACTATAAACTAACAATGAACAAATTCAAAGACCCATTAAAAAAACTAAGCAATTCCAACCCTAACAACATAAGATTTTTATCGATCAAATATCATATGTCCTATCATTTTCGTGTGAGCAGTTCTTTCTGACATACATTCTATTTGATACAATATTTTACTTATGGCATTTTATTGAAAATTCTGTATAACCTAAAGTTAGTACAATAAAATTATTATTATTACTGTTAACACGTTGAGCCCCGCTGTATAAAAATTTTTTTGGTTCGTTCAGACCGGATCTTGATTTTCTTATTAAATGTTAATATTTGTAACGGTCTTTATTTCTATGTTTTTTAATTTCGAAAAAATATATTTTTTTTGCTATTTTTGATTAAAAAAAAATGAGGCATCACTTTGATGCCTCGCGGACTGAAAGAGAAAATTGTTTTTTGTGGACAGCGATATTTAAATTAAATTCCTAGTAATACCTATATTAGAAATAAGTAATAAAATGTTAATTAGGTTATCTATACCTCTCAAATCCTATAAATATCTTGTAATGGTCACTTTTAGGTTAGTTGTTATTACTCTTTGATAATGGTCGAAAAGCCGAAACATATGTCCAGGAAATCTGAATAATAATTGTGAAACAGTAATACAAAGTGTTTTTAATCCTTATTATATTTTTTAAATTTGCCGCTTTGTGTGGGCCAGAATCATTTGTACAGTGTTCTGTAAAAATCACACCTAGTAGTTGTAGGTAAATGGGAGAACTGCAAATTTTAATTTGCACATGGTAATGTGTCCCTGCAAGGGATGTCGCTACTTGATGTTTTATAATTCAAAATTTTAACATTGAGTGGACTATCTATAGTGTAGTTTATCTATGCTTCCTCTATTTCGAGCACTCCGGCTGCGCCGTCGTGCCACTGAACTGTACCATATAAATGGAATGCCAATGTCTATTCCTATTTGTATGTAAAATTGAATCTCGCGCAAGTATGGCGACGGGAGGTCTCGGCGCAATCGTATTGTGTAAGCCACCAGGGCCGGCTCTATTTCTATTGCAAGTGTTTTTAATATGTCTTTTTTTCAGAAATCATCAAAAATACGCGTGTATAGATTGACATTTCTTATATAGTTAACCTTTGTCTTAATTTTTATTAAAGAACAAAAAATGTTGCCATTCCCAAAACATAATTATTTAATTCTTTCTAGTAAACGTTTTTGATAATGCACGATCATATTGATGAGAGTTGAATATAGAGTCCACCAAAAAATTAAGTCATATTTTCTACCTCCTAGATCGAAATATAATTTAGAATAGAATAGAATAAACATGTATTGTGTTACAAAGTTACACAAAAGATATGAGGGTTCAACGTGCTTAGTTGATTTTCAATCCTACCCGCATGTAATAAAAGATTACAAAAAAGCTATTATATGATGATAAATGTTTTTTCTAATTATTATTATGAAATAATAAGTAATTAATTGTAACATAAATAATATTATAATATACAAAATAAATAATTATTAACATATGATGATAATATAAATACAAAATACACATAAGTACAAAAAATAAGATTAGGTAATGAAAATAATACTAATAATGCAATAAGAATTACTGGGAGTTAAGGTCACAGAAGTATAAACACAAAGCAACAAGGACACAGTATTTTGTTTTGAAATTGAAATTAGAATAGATCAAGTCAATATCAGTAATGCAAATAATGTTGGATTGTTTAAAATTATTTAGGTAGATACACAAATAGCAATGAACTTTAAAATTTGCAACGGAAATTCGAAATTATGGAAAATAGGTGAGGTTATATAAAGAATTTTATTGTATCCTAAATTTCCACTGAATTCTATATATTTATCATGTAGAGTTAAGTAGATATCTCAGAAAGTATAGCCTATATCGAAAAGTTTTCAGGCAAAATTACCCACGTTAAAAGAAAAGATCCCAAAACTCGGAGTTGTCGCCGATATTTAGATATAGTAGTATATTTTATAGAATAGGCAAGAACAAGGTACTTACTTAAAATATAACAAACCTTTGGCCCGATCCTTGCAAAACAGTATCTACAATACCATTCCGGACCATATTGTTTGATTAACTTATCACGAACTGTAAATACCTGCTAAATAAAACAATCGATAAAAACGAGAGAATTGTTTGACGACGGCTCTGAAATTCTGTATCAATCCAAGACCTCCCGCTATGGGAGACAAATCAAAGAATAATGGCGTCGGCGCATAGTGTCTTCAAGAAGCATTCTGACTCAATCACCAACATACTTTTAACATTAGATTTCCACTGCGGCGACGCATATGCCGCCGACCCTCAATCGCATGTAGGCCGTATTTTGTCCACGCGCATATATCTGTATTGGTCTTCCATTTATTATGTAGAGTTCAGTGCGTCGTGCTCGAAAAATCGCGCGTGTTTTAAAGACCTTAATATCCACTTACACTTTAATATATTATTTTTCTATTTTCTTAAGTCATCGAATACATGAATTTTTTTTTAAGTTGAAGTACAAGCCTTCTAGTTATTAGAAAAAAATAGGCTGCCTCTTCTTATTTGCCCACATTCTCCCATTTTGACGTCACTTCCGGTAAAATTCCATGACGCGGGCAAAATTTGCTTATATATATGAAAAGTGGCTCCCTGTATGTCTGTGGTAGTACTTACTCATACAAAGTTTTTCATGTATCTTATTCATAGGAAAAAATTTATACAGCCGGCTCTCTACCTATAGAGTTCAGTACGTTTATCTATGGTTCAGTAAGCACTTTCTTGTTGAGGAGCAAAGATTAGAGAATTAACCTAATCTTTGGTAGGGGTACAGAATACCAAGCAATCAGAAAGCAAACTCTCGGCGTTGCCTATATACAATTTAACTCCAAAATCGTCCATCGTGTTGGAAAACAAGTCAGGGACGTAGTTTATAATATTGTGCTAAGATGTATTTAGGAATTTGGAATTTATATAATACTTGTCAACGTTTCTCAAAAATACTTGCAAAATCACTTTTTCTGAATTTACTTAAAGTTGTTAGTTAGCTGAAAATTATACCACATCAATATTATGTTATTATGATGAAAACTAAATTTAAGGAATTACTTATATCCTTGGTTCATCATCATCAGAAATTATTGTGCATTTGGCAACTCTGCAAAGAGCACCCAATTATTTGCTATTTTATCCAGGGATATAGCGAATTGCATGCACATTGCACGTGTCTAGAAATGCGCGAATCTTCTATCCTTTCCTGGGAGATTCCATTCTGATCATATTCTGATTGTTTTATTATTCTGTGGTAGGAGCAAAGATTAGAGAACTAACAAGATAGGACAGTCAGATGGAGAAGACGAAATTGGAGAAGACGAAATAGACGAAGACAGTCGTGACCTCCAGTTTAAACCGCAAAACGGTTTCGGGATTTGTCGGGTACGCATTAAATGAATTTGACCAAGCTTACTAAAAGATAGGTTAGCTCATTATAGAATCGGCAAGTGCTACGTCACATATAGACCTTGACGACAGCTGTGTGTGGCTATTTTTTCCTCATTTTATAGAAAAAATTTACAAAATTATTCTTTCAATGTACAATTCTATCCTAACCAAAGAGATAAACAGAAATACTTCATGTGACGTACAGAATCGGAAAATACACTTCGTAATACAGGGAAGAAACTTCAATGTGATTGGGCTATTGAAAGCAAAATGCGTGGTGTATGCCCTGCATTGATCTACGGACAAGGCGTGGTTTACCTGCGCAGAATCACGTTTACATAATGCGAACTTCAATTTCCGAATCTGTAGATTACAAAGCACTGTTTCTTTAGTGACCTTGGGTATTGTCTATCAGGTGAATTCGGTCGTTCTATCAGGATATAATGTTGTCCATTTTTCACTATTGGCCTCTCTTTCTAATATTATCTTCTCCGCCCGATTGTCACATTGTGGCAACTGCGTGAGACCTCTAATTTAAATGTTGAGGTCAATATGGCGCCATTGCTAAAAGATAAAAGTTTTCCGCCGTCTGTCCTATCTTGTTAATTCTCTAATCTTTGGTAGGAGTTTACGAAACTTTATTCTATGTCCGTCTCTGTCTTTGTTATTTCTATTGGCTCCATGCGTAGAGCTTGCAGCAATGAGCGCGGCGAAATCTTGAACTATACTAGTGTGTTTATTTTTGAACTTTCATTTATTTAGTTTTAATGACGAAAGATTTAAAGGATAAAGAGATAACTTTATTTGGCTTTGTTCCCATCGTCGAAAAATTTAAGTGGGATAGTGTTGGAAGAAGAAAGAGAAGCGGTCATGTTTATGTCGCTCGTGAGCGGAAATTTCTAAATGAAAATGTGTCGGTGATGTCGGGCAGTGTAATTCCTCAGACGAATGTATCAAAACCTTCCCACAAATCGTTGAATGAGGTAATTTTACATTGCTATTATGCTATTTGCTTAAATGATTACTTATTGTATCAGTCTCAGTTCAAAATCGTTAATCGATAGGATGTTAAAGACACGCGGAAATCTGTTGATTATTTTATATAAAATCCTAAAAATGTTCTCATAATTTAAAAACATTGCGTGTTATTACAGCTTGCGCATTATTATTATTTATAGATAAATTTTACTGTTGAAAGGTGTTTTGTAGTATGTTTATGCCATTGCCATTAGGTACTTTCTATTTTTGAGATTCTCTTGGAACGTTGCATGTTTACTTACATTTTTAAACTGCAAACAATTCTTTTACAATATATTCTTACCGTGATGAAATATGCATTTACTTTTTACATTTTACAGCAATGATCCACCTCTTGAGCAAATAAAATTTCCATTCCAGGTTATCTTCCGGAAAGAGAAACTAACTGTCTGAAACCTTCCGTTGTATTTTTGCACCCAACTTACCCATCATATTATTCGATTTGCATTAACGTTTTATATAGGGGTGTAGTGGAATCGGAACGCCGTTTTGGTACTACTTCCTTTTTTACGGGAAATTAAAAAAAAAAGTAATAAAGACACTGTGGTTTCTGTAGTATATTATATTATACCACCCAAGTTAGAACATTCTGGCACGACTGAATTTACTACACCACTGGTTTTATAGGTCTTTAATGTAAACAGACGTATGAGTACACACTAGTAGTTCCGGATTCCGCCGTGCTCATGGCGCTGCTGTCTCTTCGCACAGAGCCTATGGGCTTAAGAAATAGAAAAAAAATCGCTCTATTCTGTGGTGGTACTACTGTGTTCTGTCACAGAAGTGGTTCGCGTTTCGCGTTCGGTGTTGTTGACCTTATGCACGTATACGGTTGGACTATCATGTTTGGTTATTTAATTAACAATTTAAGATATCGCATTTTATATTATTAGTTGGACAGTAACTGAATAACAATGGGAGTACCAGCATTTTTTAGATGGTTGAGTCGGAAATATCCTTCGGTGATAGTGAATTGCGTTGAACAAAAGGTGAGGTTATGTGAACCATTAAGGATTTGAGCAACTGATTCTTTAATAATTTTTGTATTTAATATGAAATAAAAAAAAAACATGCATTTTTATTTGTTGTTACTCTAATCTGGGTGCTTGACGTACAAGTTAGTTCTAACCAAAAAACTTTAATGTATACATTAGAGAATCAGTCAAAACAAACATTTTTGTTTGCTATCTATTTACTTGCTGTATTTTTAGCCTGTCGACATTAATGGTGTTCGTGTACCGATAAATTCCTCAGAACCAAATCCAAATGGGGTGGAATTTGATAATTTATATCTTGATATGAATGGCATAATCCATCCTTGTACACATCCAGAAGATCGACCTGCACCAAAGAATGAAGACGAGATGATGGTTGCAATTTTTGAATGTATAGATAGACTTTTTGGCATCGTCAGGCCACGTAAACTTCTTTACATGGCAATTGATGGAGTTGCACCAAGAGCAAAGATGAACCAACAGCGTTCTAGACGTTTCCGAGCGTCAAAGGAAACTTGGGAGAAAATTCAGGAAGTTAAACGAATTAGAGCCGAATTACTATTAAAAGGAGCTGTCTTGCCTCCTGAAAAGCCTAAAGAAGATCATTTTGATTCAAATTGTATAACACCTGGTACTCCATTTATGGCTCGATTATCGGAGTGTTTACATTACTATGTTCATGAAAGGCTCAACAATGACCCAGGTTGGAAGGGCATAAAAGTAAGATTAAGAAAGTTACCTTACTTATTGTCTAATATAGGCAAATTCCGTACCTATGCCTATTACTGATTTTAATTTGTTTAATCTTGAAATATCCTTATTTCTTGCCCCAACATATTTTTAATGAGTGTTCTGTTATAGGTGATATTGTCAGATGCTAACGTTCCTGGAGAAGGAGAACACAAAATAATGGACTACATCAGGAAACAAAGGTCACAACCTGATCACGATCCAAATACTCAACACTGTTTATGCGGTGCCGATGCAGATTTGATAATGTTAGGTTTGGCTACCCACGAACCCAATTTTACCATTATTCGGGAAGAATTTAAACCTAATAAACCAAGACCTTGTGAAATCTGTGGACAAATAGGTTTGTAATAAGCAGCATTTGGATGTCAGAGTGACATTTCACAATTTATGACTAACGTATTCCTAAGAATGCTTTGGTAAACATAACCGAAGTTTCGAGATTGTAAATAGTCACTCCATTTTTACAATGTCGACAGATGCGTCTGAGTACGCCCATTATAAATTGTAAAATGGCAATCTGACATCCGAACCCTGGTAATCAGTTATATATTATCTTTTTGTTTTTCTGATGTGTAGAGGGTTTCAGTGTGAATATAAAACTCAATTTTCGAGGTTGAAAGCCCCCCCCCCCCCCTCCATTTGGCCACCACCTTGAAAAGGGGGGCGTAAACAGTTTTTGTGTGATATCTTGAGAATTGTAAGTCTCGCAAAACTTCTAATAATTTTTTTGTATAGAATTAAATTTTCTACAATTTTAGTCTGGATACTTCTTACTGTAAATTGTAGATCATTTTATTGTGAACAATATTCTCTACCCATTTCTTTTCATTGGAGAGGTGTTAGAACGCTGCAAAGGGAACAAACCAAGTGCTTCATTCAAAACGTGCGAAAGGGTGCATGAAAGAACACTGGTCTGACACTATTTTGACTATGCATTTTTTAGGTCGCTGATTACGAAAATCGGGGCCCTGCAATCCTAAAAGTTTGGGAACACCCCTAAAAGCGCCAAAAACACCCCTCTTAGAGGGTTTTTTCGCGATAATTTCAATAAAAATCAAAAAGGCTCCTGTGAAATCCCCCTTTTTAATGTTAATTTGCAATGGTGGTTGATTTATACCAAATATAGCCAAATTATATGATTAGGGATACTAAGAGAGGGTTAAAACCACCCCAATTTCTTGGTAAATTGAGTATATTTTTTATCTACGTTTCGCTTCAAATTAGGTTGAATGGGCGTTGCCGGGCAAAATTAAATTCTCAACCCTTAAGAAGATAAAACTACCCCCTCTTACCCCTTCATTTAAGGGGTGACAATATTTTATTTTTGCCTAAGAGAGCCCATTTATCCTAATTTAAAGTAAACAAATATTTTTGCTTCCTTAAGGGTTGAAAATAATTTACTTTCGCCCGGCAATGCCCATTCATTTGAAGCAAAAAGGGTGGTTTTAATCCTCTCTGATTATCCCTGATCATATAATTTGGCTATATTTGGTAGCACCTTTGCAAATTAATATTAAAAAAAGCGAAAAAGGGGATTTCATAGTATCCTTTTTTTCGTAATCAGCAACCAAAAAAACATATGGTCAAAGTAGTTTCAGACTGGTGGTTTTCCGTGCACCCTTTTGTGCGTTTTGAATGGAGTACTTGGTTTGATCTCTTTGCAGCGTCCTAACACCTCTCCAAAGGAAAGAACTTTAAAAAATGGGTAGAGAAAATTGTTCTCAACAAAATTATCTACAAAAAACATCGGATGCGTTTTTTCAATAAAATCAATAGAAAAAAAGTTATAACCCTTAAATGGATATTTAAAAAAAAAAAAATTAGTCTATTTTTAATTATAACTTTTTCGTTTTCAATTTTACGATAAGAAGTATCTAGACCAAGATTGTAGAGAATTCAGTTCTCTACAAGAAAATTTCTTGTGAGACTTTTGGTTCTCAAGATATCGCGGAAAAACTGTTTACACCCCCTTTTTCCAGATGGCGACCAACCCCGAAAACCGAGTTTTATACTCACACTGACCCCCCTATACATAGAAAAAAAACTTGTGCAAGGTCAATGTAACATTTCAATGAATTATTTAATTATTATAGCTTCTAAGTTTCAGTTTTAAGGGAATTCTAAACTTTTTAGTGGGACCCTACCTCATTGCATTTGAAATAATTTTCTTTATAACATTATATTGTTGTCGGTTGTTGAATGGGCTTGTTTCATGATATTCTTTTTATATGGTTTCTATACTTTTTCCTATAGTACTCGATATTCTCATTATACACTTAAAATTTCGTATTATTAACTTTTTCCGTTCTCGAGATATAAGGAGTTGAATTTAGTAATAGTTGCAAAAACCGAGCGCTCATTTGTGACGTCACTATACGAAAGCGACGTAAGAAAAATGGCTTTCTGAGACCTTTCAAATTTAACCTGAAAAGTCGAAAAACATGGAATTTTTAAACGCTGGTAACTAAATAAATACGTCGAGTGGAAGTTCGTTCTATGTATCTACGGAAAGGAGTAGGTCGGCGATGAATTATAATCGTAAATTGCAGGGTCGAAATCGAAAATTCGTTCTGGCAGGAGCGAGAGAAAATTGTAATTTTTTGACATTTCACCAAATTGTACTTCCCTACTGTCAAGTAGTAAGCAAAACAAACAGTACTTCGAAAACACTTATAATTATAACCAATAAGGAGCATCAAATCTATTGAGATCGCCGAGTCTATGCGTATAGTGACGTAGCGCCTGGCCACGCCCCATTTTCGCGAGATGGAAATTTGTAATAGTTTTTAAGATACTAAACGTGCGAATAAGATTCTGATATTTTGCAGATCCATTAATTTATACTTGCACTTTCGATTTGTGAAATAAAAAAAAAATGCTGAACAAGCCCATTTTAGAAATTAATTTTTTAATTTCATTTTAGGCCATGAAATGAAAGATTGCGTAGGAGGAAGCCAATCTGAACTCGATAAGCCTCCAGACCACTCTATTGCGTCGGAAACGGAATTTATTTTTGTTCGATTGAACGTTTTAAAAGAATACCTTGAAAAAGAGCTACAAATGCCTAATTTACCTTTCAAATATGAATTTGATCGAGTATTGGATGACTGGGTATTTATGTGTTTCTTCGTTGGAAATGATTTCCTGCCACATCTGCCTAGCCTTGAGATAAGGGAAGGCGCTATTGACCGTTTGGTTAGACTGTATAAGGATTGTGTCTACAAGACTGGAGTAAGTATTTATCCACAAATGGTTTTCTAAATATTACTTTGCTGCTATTTTCATTGAATGGTTGTTAGGGTATGGACATATTAAAGATGCCTCGATGAGCGTGGTGGAGGTCAAGGTCGCATTTGCGGTGATGGATAGCGGTTTACATATCAAAGATATTATCCCTGCAGTGGTTTCTATTTTTTGTTGTGAAACAACGTGCATTGGGACAGATTACAAATTAATAGTGAATTTTGATATGGTGAATCCATTGATTCATTACAAAATAATGAACTATGATTAGAAGCAACGCGACAGCAGCAACGAAAGTGACGAAGACAGTATGTCTCTAAGTGTAAAGTGGTGGATTGTTTGTAACTCTTCAAATCGTCAATTTAATGCTCATCCATAAACAAAAAAAGACAATATTTAGGTGAATGCAGGTGTGTGCATAATGATAATAATAATAATAATAATGATAATAACCTTTATTCAATTATACCATGAAACGGTGTAGGACAAGTAAAAAAAAAACATGTTTTAATAAGTAAAAATTCAAACATTACAATTAGATACAAAATTATATAAAATAATACACTTACATACAAACATTAATTTTTTTTTTCACATTGACAAATTAAAATGGTGGGAAGCGCAGTAAATGAATTTTTTCATGTAAATATTTTCTACTTTCAAATCTTTTGCCAATGAGTTCTGATATTTACACAGAATGGAATAGAAAGGATGACTTAAATATTTTTTAAATTTTGCTTTGAAGTTTTTTGTTAATAAGTTTTTGAATTGATCTGGTATCTCGTTGTAAAACTGTGTTACTGCATTTATATAACGAATATAACCTCAAATTTTAATTTGGAATTTATTCTCATTTTTAATTTTTTTTTTTTTCGAATATCTAGATTGGAACCAGTATAATATTTAAAAAGTGTCTCAAATAATATACTTATGCAGAAATTTGTTACATTGTTGATTTTTTAAAATGTACGGATATTTATTTTACAGGTTGGAAATCCAACCTATAATAAGCAGTATATTTTAATATTCAACGATTTTAAAAATTTGTCTGCATCCTATCCGAGAAAGTTTATGAATCTCATATAGCTGGAGTACTAAACGCTAAATCCATTAGGTCATCCTCATTAATTTTCTTTTTTAGAAAAATTAAAATCTCTATAAGAATTCAGAAACTACAAATTTAGCATACCTAACCACAAACGGGTCACGACTGCTGCATGATCTGAAGTGAACCAATAAACTTGCGACTTACCGCGATGCCGGCAGTTCACCGCGATAGAAAAACAAACGATTTTGTTTTGACATCGATATCTCTGCAGACTGCGTGGATAGCGGCAAGGGTGTACTAATGAAAGCATCTCTGGTGTGTCCGATCTCATAAGGAATTATGAATTTGTTTTACATAGAGGTGACATCAATGAAGTGATCGCGACCGCTACCGCGCTCATGGAGGCATCTTTGGCATGTCCATACCCATAGTCACCTTGCATGAACGCGAATAGGAACATAAGTAAAACTTAAATAGTTTTTATAAACATCACTGAATGCTACTATCGTCAGGTGTTTTGTCAAAAGAGTTAATAGCCTTAAGTTGTGATACTAAAGTTGATTTTTATAATCTCCTGATGATGCCAACTTGGTTGGTGGTATCTGCCTTTAATTTCATGTTATACTAGGTGTCTGATGTATATGTACAAATATTTTATATGATAGTATATTGACCCAAGAGAAGTCAAAATGTCTTACAAAATTTTAGTTCAACGGTTTTTATGAAATTAAATATTTTTTAATAACACAATATTTTCTGCCAGATAGTAATACCTATAATATTGACTAGGTCAGTAATGCTGACCCAATGAAGTCATATTTAAGGTCTTTTTATGACTTACAATTTTTCTTTTTTATTATGTTTGTTACGCCCATAAGAAAGTAAAGTAAAGTTTATTGGTGTTTTTGATACAATCAAGATCATTACATAAGCCAAAAGTACAGTAATACAGATTAGAATTAGTAGTATGACATAGTAATAGGCTTGTCCCATGGTACTTTTTTATATGGTTTTTATACGTCTTTATGTAGTACTCGATATTCTTGTTATGCACTTCTAATTTCATATTATTAACTTTTTCCATTCTCGAGATAAGGCGTTGAAATTAGTAATAGTTTCTAAAACAGTGCGCCCGTTTGCAACTTTGAACTCGGAGATCTACCGAGACACCACGACCGCGAATCAGCCTTTCACTAGTAAGTAAATACGTGGAGTTGAAGGTCTTTTTAGATGTCTATAGAAAGAAGGAGATTGGCGTTTTATCGACATCGTTTTCAAAGTGGAAATCGGAATTTCGGCATGGCTATTTTCGTACAAATGGAAAATCGTCTGTGCCTTTAAAATTCATAACTAAATAAATACTTGGAGTGAAAGGGCTCGTGACGCTATTGGAGCTTAATCCTGATAGAAGTTTTATGGGCAAAATCAACTAGATGCGAGTGAGATGAAAGTGGCTTTCTAGGACCTTTCAAATTTAACCTGAAAGGTCGAAAAACTTGGAATTTTCAGATGCTCGTAACTAAATAAATACGTCGAGTGGAAGTTCGTCCTATGTCTCTACGGAAAGGGGAAGGTCGGCGATGAATCGGCATCGTAAATTGCAGGATCAAAATCGAGAATTCGACCCAACAAGAGGGAGAAAATTGTAATTTTTTGACATTTCGCCAAATCGTACTCCCCTATAGTCCCTCCAATGCTCATTCCTAAAAATGACAGAGGAGGGTGATAGCTGACTTTTGCGAGTTCATTGCGGAAAACCCATTAGAAATACCACCTCCGAGTTCACCCTAACGTAATCGCAATTAACTCCCGAACCGAACGGCACCGGTCTCGTCTCGAAAAACTGACCCCTCGAGAAGCCACATTGCCATGCTCTTCTTAGCTTTTGCGGTAGATAGTATGCAAATAAATAATTTTCTGGAACTTGCGTTTGTGCATTCTGGAATTATGCAATACTTAACATTCTTTTTCTTTGCATTATATTGAATCAAACAAGAAGTACGTAACACAAACAATACTTCAAAAACACCTATAATTATAACAACTAAAAAGCGTTTAGTCGACCGAGCTTGCCGACTGTATGCGTATAGTGACGTAGCGCCTGGCCTAGCGCCCTATTTTTGCAAGGTGGAAGTTTGTAATTGCTTATAAGACACTAAATGTGCGAATAAAATTCTGATTTCTTGCAGATCCATTATAACATATTTGCACTTTTGATTTATGAAATTAAAAAGAAAAATGCCGAACAAGCCTATGTTATAAAAGGCTTTTGCTGTTAGCATATTCTTGATGTTATTTTTGTATTTATTAAATGATAATGTCTTTATACATGGTGAAATTTTGTTGAAGAATAAGAGGCAGTAATAATTTGATGACATTCGGGATTTTTCTAATCGAAAACAATCAACTTAATATCATTTTTTATTCTTGTACTGTAGTCATGGTAATTACTGTTAACTGAATATTTATTATGGTTTTTATCCGCATATATCAGACATTCAAAAATGTATTTACAGGGTAATGTTAAAATGTTATATTGCACAAAGGTATTTCTTACGTCTTCTCTGTAACCTAAGCCAGCGATTATTCTGACAGCTCTTCTTTGTATAGCAAAAATTCTGTCTGCATGGCAGGAGTGCCCCCATGCTACAATTGCATAATAACAAATTGACTGGAAGAGACTATGATATGCCTGCAAGCAGAAATAAGGAGAAATAATAAACGTAAATAGTACGCTAGATAAGTTCCACCGATCTAAATGAATGTTTCTAGCTGTCTATCATAAATAATGCTGCCACTGTCAGCGATGGTAGCTCAAAGAAGAACTTTTTTTTTACTTGTCTTGGCGAATATATTGGACAAAATACTTATATGTACGTTTTCGTGTTTGTAAAATTAATTAATTATTAGTTGTGTCAAAGTTTTAACACCTCCTCAATTTCACTTCATTAAGGACAAAAGTTTGGAATACTTAAATCTATCACGAATTGTGTGAACTGATGCCAATATTATTTTTTAGGGGTACTTAACTGATAGTGGTGAAGTAAATTTGGAAAGGGTGCAGATGATCATGTTAGAATTAGGCAAGGCTGAGGATGAAATTTTTAAAACGAGGCAGCATAAAGAACTTCAGTTCAAAGCTAGGGAAAAGGCGAAGAAAAGAAGATCAGATGGTTATAATGAATATAGACCTAACTGGAAATTGGTTCAAAACACACAATTTGCGCCACAGGTAAGCAATGTGCTTTAATATCGATTTTATAGGTTTCATTTAATTGTGCACAGATAGTTAAGTAAGTTATTTTTTGGTCAGCTGGTTTTAAGTTCTGGCATAAGAAACTGTAAGGGTACCATTTAAATTTCAACCCTTGTCTAAGTGGTAGTGGGTTCTTAAGGGCTGATAGCATATGGAGCGGCAGATACCATCCTCTGTCTGCTTGTCAGTTGTATAGCTTAAGGATGTGCATGGCCTTAATGCTTCTTTTTGTGTGTTTGGCCGGCATGGCTAGAAACAGGCTTTAAGCCAACAGTATCTTATCATCGTTTGGGTGGGTGGAGTTTTTGCCATGCCATGCATTGTCTCTTCTTCCTGGAGTCGTGTCCTGGTTGTCCATTGATGTTCTGAAACATATATATCCAATTGAGATACCCAAGATGTGAAGCTTTAGTCTCTCGTGCTTCACAGTGCAGACGGGATCATAGTTGTTACTTGTCTGTTTAGTATGTTCTCTTATTCTTTGCTGACATAGATTCTTGTTCAAAAACGCCTTTTATATATTTTTTCCCTAAGATTGTATTGGGTTTTACTCCTTAGAAATGCCAACTATTCCAAATATTGCTTTTCTCCATCTCAGTTTTTTTTATAAATTGCTTCATTAGGATGACCATCCTGTAATTTATTCATTAATTATTTTGTCTTTATACTTTATATATTTTTTATTAAAATTATATTCAGTCTCTTCCTTAGCAACCAACCAAATATTAATTTAATATTGTAATATTTTGGTCGTTATTACCTGCCAATAACTATAGATTAAAATGTCTTGAATCCAAGGTGCAGGAAATAGTTTGTAGAGCACTTTCAAAGCTATAATTTTATCAGCACAAATCGACAAACATTTGCCTATGATATCAAAATACTGTTAAGCATTAAAAATATGTCCCAAAACATCAGCAATAATTGCATATCAGGCACATATGTTATATTTGGGAGGCAAGTTCCTACAATTATTACGAGAATAATTTACCCAAATGCCAACTTGAAACATTTTTTTTTACAAAAGATATTAAAGAATTTTGAAATATGAAAAAATTTAATTTGTTTAAATGTGAATTTATTTTTAATTGCTGCAACACAGTCATTGTTTGGTCTATAATCAATGAAACATCTATATGCTTTCCGACGAATGTGTCTTGACTGTACCTGTACCTTTAGAATCTTAACCTGCTCTTTTACACATGGCAAATTGATTATAGACCAAACAATGAGGGTGCTGCAGAAATTAAAAGATATTGTTGTGAATAGAATAGAATAGAATAGCTTATTGGCCCAAACTAACATACACAGTACAAAGGGCAGGTCACAATATTCAATATTACTAGTACATAGATAAAAGCTCAGTTTATAAAATAGCTATCACAAAAACAAAAAATTTAAAATATAAGGGAAGATTATTTTAAAAAAAGAGAAAAAAGAAATAGAAAAAATCACAGTAGTTACTATAGGCAGTTATAAAATAGATAAAATTATATATGGGACAACAGACACATAATACATAATTTCTTTTTCCTTTCTTCCTAGAACATTTTTACTTATTTAAGAATTAAACTTATTTACAAACTCATCCGATGTGTAGAAACATTCATCAATCAGAATTTTTTTTTATTTCGGATTTAAACTTTGTGTAAGACGCAATTGATTTTAGATGTTCAGGGAGGTTATTATACTGAAATACACTACTATAATGTAGCGATTTTCTGAATGTACTTGTTTTATATTTATTAAGCAATAGCGTATTGGAATGTCGTGTCTCATAATTATATATATATCATTTTGGCTCTTATAATCTGAATAGTAATTTTTTACATAAGTAACACATTTTAGAATGAAAATGCATGGGAATGTTAATATTCGCTTTTCTCTGAATGCACTTCTGCAGCTTTCTCGAGAACTTAGGTTAAACAGTAGTCTGATTATTCTTTTTTGACAAATAAATATTCTTTCCCATCCTGTAGTCTGTCCCCAGGAAAAAACTTTAAATACGCCAATGGTTGAAGAACAGTTGGCTGCTGGTACCATATAGCTACTATTATTTATTACATATCACATGTACAATACTTGTCAAAAATTGTAAGACCTGTTGAAATCTTCAGTAAATTGTTTAGAGAATGCAATATGAATCCTGTGTTTGAGGAAGACGGTAATAAAAATTAATGTCTTGCCCATTAGAGTGGAGTGTATTGTTCAAATGATACTCTTTTTCTTGAGACACAAGCTGAAAATTAATGTTGGTTTCTGATTCCCATCGAATTACAAAAATATTAGGGGGGCCAAAATTAATTTTTTATTCTTTTACACTACGAAGTAATCTTCCAATCTTATTCCAAAAAATATTCAGGTTCGGAAAATGTTCATTTAGGTTTGGCAATAGGAGCAAGCGAGAGAGAAGTAAGTAGGATATTCTTGTTTATCGTATAACACATCACCTGCTTTCCCCATCACATGTGTGTGGGCGGCTCTGTCTGTGGCATTTCAATTTGTTTCCGCTGTTTTTCGTTACGTTTTAGTGCAATACCAAAACCAACACTTTCGGAATCTGTATGTTGTTACTTAGGATATGAGCATATCACAGAAAAAAAAGTGGTGTTCCATCAAATAGTTCGTAAAGAAACAATGGGCTTGTTACCGATAATTTTTGTTGTTGTTATTTTTTTATGTTATTCAATAGTATTCAATCATCTAGATAAGCTGTGAAAATTGCAGCATAAGTATATCCAATCCTTAGATATTCAATGTTAAAGATTGGGCTTCAGTACAAAGCGCTTCGCCGATTCATGACATCATTCTGCATTAACACTGCCTGCACTACGTCAAACGAGTTTGAGTTTGCTACAGTACCTAGTCAGTAGTTCATTATAATCCGTTAAACTTTAATATCATGAAATGACTTAATCTGACGTTTGAAGAAAAAAGGTGTTCGTTTCCAATTTACACGATTGTTATTATTTGGACTATTTATTTTTATTGCTCGTAATATTATCAGTTGATAGTTATACAAAAACACTGTAGTCGTGTATTGTTGGTTGCCCAAAATGCCAAAAAGGTTTTAGTAAATTTTCTTTATTAATTACTTTAGTGGTGTGAATGGAACTTCCATATTTACTCCTCCTGGTTTAAAAACAGACTATAGAAACATTTAAAAAATACTGTAAATGTAAAATAATTTAATACCACAAGACATAATGATAATACAAGTATTTTATTGGATAAACCAAATGGCCCTTGACTGGATTCCTTCAGCCAGAATTTTAATTATTTTTAAATATTTTAGACTTTAGGACAGCAAAAGGTTGTTGTAAATGCCCGACAAGAGGCCTTCAATATTCGCAGGGCGGGCATGCATACCGAGACTCAACTGCAAACAACTAATCAAAAAACTGCTCTCGAAATGATGTTTCGGCCAGCAGGATCGGCGGAATCTTCGAATAATGAGTCTCGCGGACAGAAAAGAAAATATGAAGAAGACGATGATTCAGAAGATGATCAAGCCCATGATGAAGTTCGACTTTGGGAGGATGGTTTTAAGGATCGCTATTATGAGTCTAAGTTTGATGTTGGTCCTGATGAAATGGAATTCAGGTAAACTTAGATTTGTTTTAATAATAGTGTATGTACTTATAATATTAGAGAAGGGACGGAGCTGCACATATAGTGCAGGTAAAATAAATGAACATTCAGTTCAATAAGGAATAGCAAGAGTAGTCCAAAATATGAAAAAAATTAACTTGATACTAAAATTTGTATTTTTGAAACAAAAAATTGACACGTTATGATTTTGCTGAAAACCAAATTAAAGGTAATTTATGGACATTTGGCACAGAATATTAATTATTATTGGTACACAGCTTCTCTCTAATATGGCTTATGATATTCACTATATCTATTGTAATTAGTAATAATAGTTATGGAAATATCTAGCAATTTTTTATTTTTTAGGTATGCAGTCGCTTTACACTACGTGAGAGGTCTCTGCTGGGTACTTAGGTATTATTACCAGGGATGCGCATCATGGAAATGGTATTTTCCATATCATTATGCACCGTTTGCATCAGATTTTTGTAACATAGCAGGCTTAAGTACAGAGTTTGAAACTGACACCAAACCGGTAAGTTCGTGTATATTTTAATGTAGGGCACGTTTCAATGTTCGCCATTATATCTAAACAAATACCTGTCTGTTTATATGTCCCAATTTTTCATTCTATTTATTTATGTAAATACCCATGCATATATTCCATTTTAAACTCTTTATATGGATACAGTGAACAAACCATTTTCTATGTTAATGTTCTAACTTAATCTTTATTTTTAATTGTCTTCAGTTCCGACCACTGGAGCAACTGATGGGTGTATTCCCAGCTGCCAGTAGTAAACATGTACCTGAACCTTGGGCAGAACTTATGTCTGATCCTGTAAGTATAATGTTCATTATTATCATCAACAGTCACTATAAAATCCACTATTACCTTTGAACAATTAATTTTATTTCTTTTGTTTAGGATTCCCCAATAATAGATTTCTATCCAGAAGATTTCAAAATCGACTTAAACGGCAAGAAATTTGCCTGGCAAGGTGTAGCCTTACTACCATTTGTTGATGAAAACAGACTCTTTAAGGCATTAGAACCGTATTATGCCAAATTATCACCTGCCGAAATAAAACGTAACATCAGGGGCGATGACAGACTTTATGTGTCCGTAAAAAATGATGGTTATGATTTATTGAAAAATCTGTACAAGCAAAGAGTGGAAATGGAAGCAGAATGTGCCATTTCCATTAATGGTATGAGAGGGACTGTTCTCTTGTCTGAGGTGTGCGTGGCGGATGGAGGGTAAGTAAAGAAAACCTAGCTTTCGTTTGTTGTCTTACTCAATGATTTAAGCTTGATACTTGAATTGAATATTGAATATGAATAGATCTATTTAAATCTCTCACTTGGTTTGGATTTTGATGTGACTTTCACTACTATAGAGCATCTCTCGAGAAAAGTTTAAGTGTTGTAAAGTATTAATTTTTGATAGAAGTGAGACGAACAGTGACGTAAAGCAGTAAAGCTGTGTAATGCCTGGATGCAATTTAATTTAATTCTTTATTCATCTATGTACACATGTCAATGGATAAGGTAATCCAAATACACCAAAAACATATATAGACGCACAAAAAAAATAATAGAAAAAACTAATATAAAAAGTAGCCTAAAAAATTATCGTAAAATTTATTAAGTGAATAAAAACATTTTTGAGCCACTAGTCCTTCACTTTATTTTTAACATGTTCACTGCGGACGCCCCCAAGCGACGCGCTGGTTAGCAACTGACTTGATTTTGGACGGCCTAGGAGTAGAACATGGATCCGCGTCGTCAGCCTGTTGTACATTGTGTGATTGAAAACCATATTTTATACATATATATATATGTTTTTTTTATTTTGTATAATGAAAAATTACTCGAGATGATATATAAAAGTTATAATTCATTTATTTTAAATAAAACTCAAATATAAAAATATTTTTGTTTGTGTAATTAAAAACAAAAATAAATGCCTTCTAGATCCGTATAGTCTTCCGAGTCACTATTTTCATTTTCACTACCTGAGTTTGTAAGTAAATTATATAGTTCTTCATCTGTAAGTGGTTTAGTACAATTTTTGCCTATTTTTAATCGCTTTGGCCGTGAACAACTGGCTTCTATACTATCCGACATTTTTTCACACTCGCGATGCAAGAAAAAATGAAACTCGTTCCGACATACAAATAACCGTAAAATATGATCTATTTATAGGCTAACCTAATATGAAACACTCAACACGCACGCTGACTAACTGACTAACTAACTAACCTTAAACAGCTTTACTACTAAGAGATGCGGATCCGAATTGGCTGCCTCTCGTTAAACATCGGTGCAACCCGGATCCGCGGCGTTTGCAGTGAACATGTTAAATGGTTTTGGTCGTAGGTTTTTGATAGGACTAGGGCAGAGATTAAAAAGTTTTGGTACAAAATATGATGTTTGTTCACAATTTATAAACTCTATGATCTGGATAAATATTGGTGTTATTTCTAGTTTCTTAATTGTGGACATTGTTATGAGTTTCATATCGCACCCTATTGTTTTATACATACATTAGACATTCTAGTATAAATAAACATGTAAAAGTGAGAATGTTTAATCTAACGAAGCTTTTTTTACAATCTCTCCTAATGCCTAATCCATCAATCAGACTACTCTACATTGCAGTCAGAAAATATTTACGGTCAAAAATGCAAGACCCCAGGCTAATATGGTATAATTTAGTTGTGATTGAATTAATACATGATAGACTGATTTGGGTACTGGTTTGGAGACAAGTTCTACCAAAAAGCACTTCGACTGAGGATTAATCCAGTCATGGATGTTCCGCAGTGTAAGGCCAACTCAGTTTTACTACTATTTAGTCTTAGTTGTCAGTGACAAACCAGCTTGTAATCTTCGATTGGGTATCTTTCATATTTTCGAACAATATGGAAAGCATTTTTTTCTAGCTACAGCAGTGGTGTCATCCGCAAATAGTATGATATCAATGTTGGATACACTTGTTAAATTGTTGACATATATTAAAAAAACAAAGTTGATCCCAGCATCGATCCCTGTGGAACGCCGTGTAAAATATTTTCCGCATGAGGGTTGATATTGTTAAGAGTTACTAGTTGTTTCCTATTGATAAGATAAGAGCTTATTAGTTCAACTGAATTATTATGAAACCGATAGTAAATAGGGAGTAATCTAAGGCCAACAATGATCAGCCGATACCGATAATAATAATCGACGATGTAAATATCAGTATCGGCCTAAAAAATCATATCAGTCGATCCCTAATTCAATTCAATTCAATTCTTTTGTTAAATCAAAGAACAATGCTCCAACGTATTCTCCTTTTCATAACAGTCAGCCAGTCACTTAACGCTAGTAATAAAATAAACTATTTATCAGATAAAATGTAACCTCACGATATGTTTTTTTTAAAGGTATTTGGAGTCCCCTGTTAAAGATTTGGCGCCTCTTACTGACAACATTGTTTGCTGTGTGAGGTTTAGGGATCCGAAATACGCCAAAGGATTCATCTTTCCTGCAAGGAAACTGAAAGGTGCCAAAGATCCACCTAAAGTACTAAAACCTGAAGACCTCACCCCTCAACAGAACAGAAATTACAGGCCACAAATAGGAATGGTTCCTTCTACCCAAAGGTTAGTAAGCACATTATTGTTTTGACTAATGAGTGAAACAGTCCATAGAAATCGAATGATCAGTATTTTGACAGTTAGGGTACATTATTAGCTTTTTTGAATCTACGAATATGGAAACCGAAATCGAATTAAATCGAACATCAAAACAATTTTGTTCTGTTCTTATAGATGGAGAGCTGGCTACGGAAATTTAAAATGGTAAGGTGCAGTGACCATTTTTATGTGAAAACCCTCCTTACTAGCTGAAAAGTACATAGCTCTGCAGCCAGAAGTCCATCCTAGGGATGGAAGAGTGGGCGGACGGTCAAACGCGTTAATTTCTAATTAAAATAAAATCTTTGCAGCTTTGAAATTTTGTGTAGTTATAGTTTTTAACTGTATAAATAAATAAATAAACGCGATGTAATTTTAGAATTAGAAATATCAGCCAAAAAGTTCAAAACAAATTAAAAAGTACACCCGTAAAGGATTCGAACCGAGAAATCCACTGTGAAAGCCGCTGCTTAGCGCGATGTGCTACGGTCGGGGTGGACTTAACATTTCAATTAGTCTTGTCTGAAAAAGCAAAACATAAAATTTTTAAATGTTCATAACTGAATAAATACATCAGCAGGAAGGCTCCCTTATGTCGATATCGAAAGATCGAAATTGACATTTTTATGGCGTTGTTAATTGCTTGGGCGACAGAAGTGAACGAAAAATTTTTTGACATTTCACGAATTTGATTTGTTTTTTGTTCCACTAATGTCACTGGTACGTTAATAACCGGAAACCCCAGAGGAATAGGGAGATATTAAATATAAAAACAAAATTGCCGGAATTGCACCTTGACCAATGTCAAATTTTAATAATTTGAACAATTTTTTTACAAATTTACCGACTTCTGGTAACTTTTAATCCCTGACCTAGACTTCTGGCAATAATTGTACGCAATTTCTACAGTTAAGAACTATACACAAAGTTTCCCAGCAGCACTGAAAGATTTTATTGATTAAAAATTAACGGATATGACCACTCGCCCACGCTTCCCTCCCCGGGTTGGATTTCTGGCTGCAGATCTAGTAAGGAGGGCTTTTACATAAAAATTTTCACTGCACCTTATCTTTTTTAATTTCCGTAGCCGACTCTTACACTTTTAGGGAAGTAATAGGCAGTTTAGATAATTTTGTTTTAAGTGACTGATTCTCTTTGTTGACAACACTGATTCTGTCCAAAATACGTAAATTGACAACCCGCACATCTAAGTCGTAATATTCTTATATATGTACTCAAAGGCTTAGAGATTCTAGTTAATAGATACAGCGAAAAAGTCGTAATTTATCATCTATTACTATTTTTTTTAATGTATAAGGTAGTAGTTACGTAGTATGCCTGTATTTAAAGATCACACATAAGTTCATCTAATTAAATAAATTATGTGGCAAATCCATCCATCAAGTGCTGATAACATAAAATTTCTCGGCTTAACTATTGGTCATAAACTTACATGGGAAGTTTATATAAATAATGTCTGCTCTAAGCTTAGCAATATCTGTTACATTATCAGAACCCTAAGAGAAACAGTCTCCATCACTGTTTTAAAAACCTTGTATTATGGTTTAGTACAGTCAACCCTGCTACCCTGATTTTTTGGGGTTCATCAGCCTATCTAGAAAGGGCTTTCATAATGCAAAAGAAGATATTCAGATGTATGGTCAACGCTCATCCATTAACAAGTTGTAAAACAATTTTCAAGAAACTCAACATATTACTGTTGCCACGTCTATATATTTCACAGCTTATCCTGCTCATTAGCGCAAACGAAAATAACTTGTGAGAAATCGTGACATACACTCTCACAACACAAGAAGTAATCGATTAATGCGCCAAACCTTTTCAAGACTCAATATAGGACAAAAATCTCCTATACTACATTGGAATAAAATGCTACAATAATATAAACTTTTTTAAAACTAGTGACAGTACAATTGTCTGCAAAAATAAATTAAGTAAATTTCTTATATCAAATTGTTTTTATTCAGTGGATTAATTCTTGGAATATCAGTAATATTTTTCAACTATTTTTAATGTGTTCCTATTAAGCTTTAATGTTTCTTTTTTCTTTGCATTGTAACTTTGACTAGTCAGACAAGTTGAAAAGCCTGTAGTGTGTTAACGTTTTATGATGAATAAAGTATATTATTATTATAAGATTATAAGAAGAAGGGGTTCAATTGAATTTACAATTGTAGAAAACCTGTAAATATTTTACCGTTGAATTTTGATTGAAATGTTTCAACATTAAAAATCATGCTTATATTTAGTAATAAAATTCTGATTTTAAATGTGTTTTGAAAGATTTTCTGACAAAGTCTGTTCATCTACATGTCTAAAATTTATAATACGTATGTCAAATATATCTAAATCCAGCATCTTCTTATGATTAGCTTTACATAATGAAGTTTGGATTATATAATAATATTTTTTATGTAATTTTCAACAATTTCATAGTTTGCTTGTATCCCAGAAAAACAAAATGTGGAAGATCTATGATTAAAACAGCAGAAAAAGAAAGGGAACAATGATGAGGTTAGAGCACAGACCTGTAACCAAAGAATTATATTCACATCCTTAATAACTTACTTACGTACTTGCATTACACATGCATAAAAATGTAGAAAATATATTTATTTTTCCCCAAAAGAAAGCATTGTTTACTGTATGTAAAAAATTAAAATCTAGCTCTATTTCTATAATGTGTGCAGAAGACATAATCTGAAGACAGTACGATAATAAAATAGTGAATGACATCATGACCAATTCTATGGCACGCGAGTTAGCCTATCTTTTGTTGAATTAATAGGAAATATTTGTTTTCTGTGATTACTTTTCGCGTGGTACCGTCAATATAATTTATTGGGCATATTTACAGTGTTATTTATACACATTGTCATAAAGCACTATTTAATTTTACTCATGTTCTTGATTGACCAAATGCTCAATGCCAAGTGTAAAAATCTCATTTTTGTATACGTCCAATATAAACTGACAAAATGCTGACTTAAATTAAGCACCAATATGCTTTTGCCTGGTTGGTAGAATATCAAATAATTATTTTATTTCATATTCATTGGCTGATGCGATTATTTGTCAATCAGTTTCCGTTTATGTATTTCGATTTTAGGTTGTGAGATTGTAAGTACAAAATAGCAAGTTTTTTACCCATTTTAATGCATTTCTGAGAATACCAGTAGTAAATATTTTTATTGTTCGATTTGAATTCTTCAAAAAAGTATTAAATTTTGCATTTACAATCGCACAAAAAAAAAATAGAACGTAAACGAAAACCGATTAATCAGTCATGGAGCGACAGAACAGTGAATGAGTAATGAAATAATGATTTGAAATTATCAAAATAGGGTAGGCATAATGGTTATTAACTTAAAATAAGTAATGTCGTCAGTTTATTTATGTTGACAGTAACTAAAAATAATGTATTTTTTTACGGATGCACCATGACATTACATGCAGTTGATCAGTACAGGCAAAACTCGAAACACTTGTCCAACCTAACGGTGTTATAAAATAATGCATTATTATTTGCTACCATTAGACAATTCACAATATCTGCTTATTCGACAACAGTCGACAAGTTGATCAGCTTTCGCAGGTAGATAATATTGTTTTTAAGCATTAGATATTTGAATTATTACTATAACCAAAAGCAAAATCTGGAATATATTGACTCAGTAGAGCCAAGTACTTCAACAGTCCACAGTATCTACTTTATTGGTGACAGCAACAACCAATGAGGATGCTGAGATCTATTATGTTATGAGGTGGCTGCAGAAACTTTACTGTTTTTTTCTTATTATTAAACAGTGGAATTTGGAAAATAAAAAAATATGGGTGTCACATTTTTTAGGGAATATGAAATTTTTTGTAAGATAAGAAAAATGTGTGATGACCCATTACATTGGTAGATATCAATAAACTAATCTACCACCGCCACAAAATCATGCACACACATTCATACAGATATTCTTGTTTCAGAGCTAATTTGGGTATAGCTGGACACAGAATGCTGGGTCATCACGTCTCTCCAAACTCAAGTGGATACGGCAATGTTCCACCACCATCTAACTTAGACAGAAGAAATAATCAAGGAGGCAGAAGTGGTAAGTACTAAATTCTCCTTTCTCAATTACAATGTTTTCATTTTAAAATGTTTAGAAAAACAAATAATTGTAACCATAAATTATATGGTCCTTGCTGAGTGAGTCAGTAATGCATGGAGGATCAATATTTCGTCAACCGTTTGAAATTTGAAAAAGTGTCACAAAAAAATTGAAACAGATCAAGGCATATTTTAAAATTATTTTTAAATTTACGAGGTGGTGGCAAGCTAATAAATTCTTTAAATAGAACACCCAACATTTTTATAAATATTTATATTTGATTGTCAGTTCTTTTCTTCTTATTCACAGCGTCATGGCAGACCTCTTGTGATTCATATAATGTTCCAGTTTGCCTCCCTTTGCTGTGTAGCATATCTTACAACCTCACACAATCTATCATGCCGTCAGTTCTCTATCCAGACATATCATTTTTGGATTTATACTGGTGTTGCCCCACTATTCCACTTTTTGCAATAAAAATACATTCACTGCAGAGTTCAAGAGTAAAATCTGTAAATAATAATAATAACAATAATAATAATAATAATAATAAACATTTTATATTTCCAAGTAACGCCACAAAACACATTATACGTGTAATAGTAACATTAAGTAAAATAAACGTAGGCACAGAAACACTACATACTACATTTACATCTACAACAGACGTGCAACACTCGACAAGGAAACGGTGTTCTGAGAGAAAGACCGACCACATAAACCCAGTAAATATCCCCTCGGCAAACTACACGTGTATTTGTTTCACTTCGTGCTATAATTCATTTAAAGAAGAACATAACTTCGTTGTTATTGGTTTGTTCAAAAATGTCACGTACTGTATTGTACCAGTCGTCTTTAAACAGGTCTGGATCGTGCAAAGTAGAGTGTTTTATTTTATTTTAGTCGAGAATCGGTTCATAAATTTCAATTCAATTTACGGTCAGCAGATAGATAGATAGATAGATTATTTATTTTCAATATATACATATATACATATATACATAAAAAATCAAAACATACATACATATATGAAAAAAAATGCGTCAAATACAAAGTTAAAAAAAAAGAGACAAAACAGATAGCAATGAAACGAATATATAAAAAAAGACATTAGACAGAAAAAAATTCATTCAATGTATAACAGTTTCTTTCTAACAAATAATTTTTAAGTTTCCGTTTAAAAATGTAAGAGTTTGATAATTCCCTGATTCCTTGAGGTAGGTAGTTAAATAGTTTGCAGTCATTATATTGTATACTTTTTTGGTATAAAGAGGTAACATGAGGGTCAGGTTGGAGATATGATTTATGACGAGTGTTTTGATCGTGAGGGACAGCATTTTGCGTAATTATAGATCTATTTTTAAAAAAACAAAGAGGCAGACTTCATAAATATAAGTGTTAGCAACTGTTAGAATTTGTCTAAATGCCTCTCTACAGGAATCACGAAAACTCAGATCTGCTAATATTCTTATGGCGACTTTTTGCAGAATAAATATACGTTGATTCTGCGAACTGCTTCCCCAGTTTATAATTCCATTCCTTAAGTGAGAATGAAAGGATGAAAAATACAACGTTTTCTGGATATGATTACTACAGAGGTTTTTAAGAAATCATAGAGCATACCAGGATTTACTCAAATTTCCACGTAGAGCCTGGATATGTGAATTCCGCTGCAAATGGCAGTCTACGGTAATACCCAACATCTGAACATTATTTGTGGTTTGCAAAGAGAAATTGTTGCTCAGAGCATACACAGATCTTTGCGACATAAATAGTACGCACTGGGTTTTATTCAGTAAATATAAGGAATGCACTTTGAGTTATTTTCTTTTTAACACGTATCTCTAGAGACAATAATAATAATTTTATCGTACTAACTTCAGATTTTACAGAATTTCCAATAAGATACCATAAGTAAAATATTGTATCATATACAGTGTATGTCAAAAAGAATTGCTCACACGAAAATGATAGGACATGATATTTGATCAATAAAAATCCTACGTTGTTAGGGTTGGAATTGCTTAGTTCTTTTTAATGAGTCTTTGAATTTGTTCTCTGTTAGTTTATAGTTGTTAAACTATTCGGCCAAGTTATTTAAAAAATGTTTTGCAAAGCTAGTTAATGCTTTTCTGATTTAAAGTTATAACACCATCCCCAACAAATTAATTTGCTTAAAAGAAAAGTAAAGATTGTCACCTGAACATGATATCTTTTGTGCCATAACAGTTCACAGAGGAAGATAGAATATTTAAACTTCTTTTTACTTAATACAAGGTTTCCGACGAAATTGTGCTGCCGTCAAAAAATTATATCCCACAGAATTGTTTTCTGACATACAGGCAGAAATACCAAAACAAGTTGCATGTTGATTTATTCTTTGACAAACCTTATTTTTTTTAATTGAAGTAATTTGTGTTTTTATAGCCTTGAATGCAGTAACTCAGTTTGCAAAACACTTTTTTACATAACTGGACTGAGTAGTTAAAAAATTAAGATTCAGTTTCTTTCTCATCAAAAAATAAACCAAGTCGCTACGACCCTAACATAAATACAGGGTGAGTCGCACTAGCGACGCAGATATCGCCTCAACCGCTTGAAATTTGAAAAAATACCTCATATAACAATTGTAGGGGCTCAGTAGTAACAAATTTTAAAATTATATTTTAATCTACAGAGTGTTTTACATAGTGGCGGCAAGCTAATACTTGTGTTTCTTAAATCGAATACCCAACATTTTTTTATTTTACATTTGTCTTGGTTTTCTATCCAAGCATATATCATTTTCGGATTTATAGGAAATCCTTTAGAAGACCTTTACTGTTTAATGACAAGGTACTCAGATAACGTATAAGGTTCCAAATTTAATAACAACTTAAAAATTTTATTTTTAAAGATCCTCTCCCGATTTAAAAGACTATCACAAAAATTTGCCAATAATTCACTTAACATCGAAATTATAAATCCTTTAATACACCAAACCAATCCCAACATCCCACCTAAAAGAATATTCCCTACACAATCAATTTACGAATCCCTTATATTGCTACGTAGTGACTAATATTATTAATTTAATTTTGTCATACACATAAACAACTACTTATATATAATATGTAATTTTTTTTTTTTTTTTGTAAGATTATATTGTTGTACAAAATCAATGTGACTGTAAAATAATGTATTGTACATAGGCTGGAAGACCTCGGTCGTTAGCCAATTGGAATTTCCAATAAAGCTATATACTACTACTACTACTATTTTTAAAGAAAGGAAAGATCTCAATAATTTTAATGTTGCCCAGATATTTTTTGTAAAGCTTTATACAACTTTACTGCACATTCTCTGTGATAGTGTCAATTTATGTATAGGATATACGTAATTAAAGTTTCTTGTATTATAAGCAGTGATCGGAATTTGGGTTTAATCTTCAGGTGCATCGTTACAAGCATCTATTGAAATATAATAAATAAAATAAATAACCACAGATGTTTAGTTCACTGAAAAATTAATAAGTTTTGATTTATTTATCGTGTAATATAAATTATATAATCTATTTACACAAGAAAGCTATTTAAGTTATAGAAACAGAGTGCGTAAACAATGCATACCTGCAACACGTGGCCGACACTCTTGGAAATTGCATGGATGCTGATGGGTTGCTTAAAATCAAAAGCACACCTTCAGAATTTGTAGACTTTGCAATACTATCAATTACGAACCGAATGCTCTTTGCACTTTAGTAACAAAGTGTGTCAGGCAAAGAATGTAGAGAATTTTAAATTGTGTACTTTATCTAACATCAATTGGAAAGTAATAATGATGTAAATTATTTGTTTATAATAAATCATGTTGGTTTATTGAACAACTCTATAGATGATTCAATAAAAGTAAATAAATATCATTTAACCTATGGCTACAGGCGCGGATCCAGCCTCCAAAATAGGTTGTGGGCACGGCCACCCGAAAATTGGCCAAGTGCGAGTCGGACACGGACTCGCTTACGATCGATACATTGCATTCCTACAAATAAGACCTTTACAAAATTTGACGCCCCGGCCAAGACCTTGTACAGTGTATAGGTCCACACGGGCAAAGTCGCGGGGCGAACACTCTAGTAAATTAATAAACTTGTAAAATGTTAGTCTGTTTGCTCTCGAAAATTACAAAAATAAATGTGTATCTGTTTGCACATCACAATATCACATCTAGACTCTAAACTACTGAACCGATTTTAATGAAACTTTTACAGCATGAAAGCATATCAGATTTTATTAAAAGATAGTAAACATTTTACACTGAATAATTTTATTTAGGTGCTTACTTAAATAACAAATTCAAGCTTACGTTTCTTTTTCGCGAAAACATTAATAATTTCATCGATATCCAGGCTCACATATTTGTGTATATTTGGGAGAGCTAACCCGGATAATCTTTCCTGTGCCATTGAGGAACGCAACCAAGATTTTATTCTGCGGAGAGTAGAAAACAATCTCTCCGCGGTACCTACGCTGGCTATGTTAGGGTACAAATCTTGGTCGCATGTTTCAATGAGATGAGCTAACGACTCTGGTATGGCGGAATTGTTTTCACATTCTCTTTTCGATTTGGCCATCCAAAGTCGAGAAAACCCTTGGAAATCTCCTGGAAAATGTAACCAATGGGGATGGAACACATCGCGATCACGAGGCAATCACGCATATTTGTTTGTCTCAGCCTTCCGTGAATACTACAGACTAGTACCCAAAGTAAAAAAGTCACTCGCGTACGAATCATTGTTTAAAAAAAAAATTATTACGGCGTTGGATATAACATTATCCTATTGACCTAAATTAGGGTTGTGGGCATGCCCACCGTGTATGGCTATGTTACCGGGAATTATACAAATAAATCAAGAGGAGGTAGCAGGCTTGTAATGGTGAGCTAGGTAAACAATTAACTACTTTCGTTTGAGGTAAGCGGATAATATACCTGGTGGTTGACTATGTTCGTATACAGGTATTATTTGTAATATTCAAGCACGCTTTCGCTGTTAGTCTGTCACTGGCAGGCTTTGTAATGATTTATCCTGGTAGCAATGCTTTAGACTGAATTTTTCAATTGAGGATATCAATACTATACAAGATTGATCACAACTACTTCGTCGCATGTTTCATAGGAAACGAGATATTTAGGAAAAACTGATTTTGTTCACATAAAAACCAATGTAGCGGCATTAAAGGGGGGCCATTCTTATTAGAAAAACATGGACTCTGTTTTAGAGAGCCATTTTACATAACATCCAAAAGAACCCCACACAAACTTTATGGGAATTGGGTTTCGGTATAATTGACTGAATTTTTGGCATATTATAGCTTTTGTCGTCCTGAACAAAAGTCTCCATAGCCATGATGCTCCATATTCAGTATTTTGGCTCCTGTGGAGCACCAAAGCTCCATAGCTCCATCATAAGTTACTACTTCAAGTAGTTTTATAACATTTTCTATAATGCATATTTTAATTGTTGAAATACCTAACTTTACGTTTTTGAGGTTGCTGAATTCAAATCTAATGTCAAATAGACTATATTAACAGTTGACAGCTGTCAATTCGCAAGGAACTACTGGGTGATTTTTTAACCTGAAACTTTCAAATATCTCCAGTAATTAAGCACTTTACGAAAAAATGTTTCAAACAAAAAGTAGAATTTGATGGGGGCAGTTTGGCGGTATATGTGGGCGGGATTGTATATTATATTATATTTAAGCTCCCTAAAAAACAATTTTTGGATTTTTTTACTAAAATTGGTCCAATATCCGAAAACCTGACAACTGAAGAATGAGCAACTAAATGAATGATATCGGCCGAAATATGCGGCGGTGTAGGGCGGAGAATGGGACATCTTTCGCATTAAACCCTCATAACTTCTAAACGGTTCCTCCTACGAGGAACTACTATGACCCCAACGATGATGTCTGCATGAGGGTTTTTTTAGTGCTCCAAAAGATCTGAAAAAGTTATGGTTGAGATCGGATTACGTTTAGTGCCGTTATGGCACACAATTTAGTTCTCTTTTCGGCTTCAAAGGTCCACCGTGGGGAGGTTCCAGCTGCTTCCAGTAGCTGCCGATTATTTTATATAAGTATGTTGTATTTTATATTTAGATATAATTTGTCATACATATATAATAATTAATATGACATATTTCATGAAAATATGATATATTTAATATACATGATGTATAAAATATGTGATATTATATATGTATGGCGTATATAATATATATAAATATAAAATACAAGATATATAAAAATATATTATGTAATATACAGTACGCCATAAATATGTGGAATGTTGAAAATTTGTTATAATTACATGAGTAGTATAATACATCTCGATACAGAATAATAAAACTGGCAATCTTCGAGTTGAAATTGACTTCACGTTACCGTGAGCAATCATACATGGACCAGGCGGAGCAAAATACGAGGCACGCGCAAGCGCTGAAATCTTCGGGGCCCAATTTGCGCGTCCACAGCTTTAAAACTACTAGTCACAGAAACTTCGTCGATCATTTAAATTAAAAGTAATTACGTCTTCTGTAATTTTTGTTTACAGTTTTACACCCAGACGTTTCATTTAGTAGTTGAAAAATTGATGAAAAAAATTGTTTTCAAACAACTGTAACTTTTACAATATCAATCCTATGATAAAAAAATTAAATTAAAAATGAAAGAAAAATTGATTTTCTACAATTTTAGTTCCTGTAAATTTTCCGAAAAAACGAACAGATACGGAAATACGACGTCATTCGCGTTTTCCAAGATGGAAGCGAGCAGGTACAGCCCCGAGTTTTTGGTTTTAGACTTTTAGCCCAGTCGATAAAGTAAAAAATACACCAGAAGCTCGCAAAAAATGATATCTGAGATTTTCCTTCCGTAACTGTTAGTGCCAGGATTAAACATCACAAAACCACAAAAATCAGTTCTGGGGGTGCCGCGTAATCCCCCAAAAAACCACCCCTACGGTGAAAGAAGCCTTATTTTACTGATAATTCGTTAACCGTTGAAGATATAAAAAAAATTGCTCATCATAAAAAAGAAAGCTTGACTAATTGACTAAAAAAAAGTCCTCTTGTAATTTTCTTGTATATGCCATCATTTTCTAGAAAATCCATATTGACAAAAATTACAAAATTTGTATTTTTAATGCCCGCGAATTTTCGTATATTTCAAATTTTTTGCGCGCGGCCTATAGTAAAAATTGAATTGCTCGAAAACAAGCTAGGAAGAAGAATCAAAATGGGTTTTAGAGGGGATATAAAATACTCTCTTGTGTTGCCATTTTTGCTATTGATATTTATTAGTATATAAGAATATAATATAGTTTTCTTTTGATTTGTTGTGCATCTAACTATTCACAGGCCCATAAAAAATAACAGACTATAATATAAGTAATAAATGCCATTATCTTTTAGTTAAGGTAGTACTTCAATGCAGAAAAGTTAGGAATAAAAATATTCACATTTACAAATTTAGCAGCAAGTTAAAATTAGTCAAAAAAAAATCCAAAAAAGGCTGCATATTCAATTTTTTGATGATATTTTTTTAATACAATTTTTTAACTATTAAATGATTAGAAACAATAGTTATATGATATATAAACTCAAAAAAAAATTTTTGGAGCTAAATTTTCAACATGTTTGGGTCTTTTTTTTATTTTTAGGAAACAATAAAAAATTGGCCAAAATTTGGCTAACTTCAACATGCTGGTAAATTTGTAAATGTGAATATTTTTTTTTTTCTGCATTGAAGTACTACCTTGAGCTAGATAATGCATTTATAACTTATATATTAAAGTCAGTCTTTTTATGGGCCTGTGAATAGTTACAAGTGCAAAAAATCAAGAGGTAACTAACTACATTATATTGTTATTTTAATATACTAATAGATATCAATACTCATCAAAAATGGAAACACAAAAGAGTATTTTATATCCTCTTTAAAACCCATTTTGATTTTACTTCCTGGCATGTTTGATTTTCGAACAATTCAATTTCAAATAAACGAAAATTCGTGGGCATTAAAAATACAAATTTTCTCGATTTTCTCGAAAACTATGGCATATACAAGAAAATTACAAGAGGACTTTTTTTTAGGCAAGCTTTCTTTTTTATGTCGGGCAATTTTTTATACCTTCAATGGTTAACGAGTTATCAGTAAAAGACTTTTTTCACCGACGTGGTGCCTTTTTTTTGGGGGGGGGGGGGGGGGGTACCGCCAGAACTGATTTTTGTGGTTTTGTGCTACTGAAGGAAAATTTCGAATAACATTTTTTGTTACGGAAATCTTTATAATTATTGGACTATTTACCTATGTTTCACTTTGGGCAAAAATCTCGACTCGTGTATTTTTTCAAAAACTTTATTCTAAATATACTAGATTATACGGTTTGTGTGGGGTCCTTTGAAAAATCTTCTCAATTTGCATTTTTCCATGTTTTCGTTAATTGTACTAATATGTTAATAGGCGTCATGTCAGTTCAGTAGTAATTATTGTAGATTGTAGTCACTTGTTTACAGTTTTTTATATTTACTACTAAAGCGATATATTAATTTGATTAATCTGACTGGCAGTTAATAAACGTCAGTATGTGTTGGTTTTATGATTTTACAAATCTTGCTCGACGGCGAGTGGTCATGACGGCCGCACAATCGTGGGCTTCGTTGGGGTGTTGTCGAGATGATTGTTTATTTTAATAGGTGATTGGTGGCACGCGCCGCGTCGCCACGTGACCTTTGGTGCCTTTATTGTTCTGTGATTGCAATTAAATCGGTTTTAAGCCGGTAGTTGCTTTAGCCGATATGTCGACGCGTTTATTGGCAAAATTTCAATCGTTTTTGAGCATGAAGATTTAAATAAGGGCTATTAGTATTTTAGAGTATTATTTTTGATTGAATATTATTGTATGTATTTATAACTTGATGTCATATATTAAGTCCGATTTTCGGCGAGAAAATGTTAATCTATGAGTTTTTTTGGGGTCGCTGATTACAAATATGCTGTCAGAATAAGGATTTTCTGGAAATTTTCATTATCATTATCAAAAAAGTCTTTGAAGTTTTTTGTGTCTTGAAATTTTTATAGAAATGTGAATGTTTAGTGTTTATTGGATTAAAACTTTCATAATTTAAATAAAGTAGGTACTTTTGAAAAAACTTTCCGATAATTTTCCAATTAGGAAAGTGTGAATTATTTTTTTTTTTTTAAGAAAAATATCTGGGAGGTTGTTGGGGTCGCTGATTAAGGATTTCTGATCAGAATTGAGATTTGCCCATTTTGCACGATTCTGAATACTTTATAGTACTCTTTATATAATTACTATAATTTTGTGTGAACTATAATTGTGGGTAGTTTTTACGATCGGGTTATAAGAAATAAAATTAATTTGCGATTGACAGTTTTTTTTCGGTTAAACTTAAATCTAGATGATTTTTTGGGGTTGGAATATTTAATTAATATTTTAAACAAATAGTCAGCAAACAAACTTTGCAACGAATGTGCCACTGAGGCGCAAAAGCTCACGACACCGAGGGTGAAGGAGCTTCGTAAAATATTAGATTTTACGAAGCTCTTTCACTCTCGGTGTATGTAAGCACACCAAAGAACAATGTTAAGGAAAACGGATATTTTTGCTCCTCCGGACTACAGTGAATCCATGGTATAAAATAGTTGTTTTAATTCCCAAGTCACAAAAAAAAAATACGTATTTAGCTGAAAATAGTAGGGAACATTTTTATATACAGGCTGTCCATTTTATCAGAGGCTTTGTCAATATTTCGCTTAATAGTGCAAAAGAAAATGTTTGGGGCGTTCTCTAGAAAAATGCGACCCCCACATTCTCCAAAATCCGAAGCTACAAAAATATTGTTGCAAGATCGGAAAAAATGTCTACTTTATGAATCTGAGTAGCGCTATTTATACTTTTTATGATTTATGGGTGATTTATCCCTAAAAAGGCAGATTTTTCAACGGAATTTGTGACATTGAAGAAAATGATTTAAAATTATTCTGTTTTATTTTTTGGGATGTCATCTTATTTTTTGAGTAAAATTTTAAAAAATGTCTTAGATTTTTTCTAAAAAGTTAACCTTTTTCAGTAAAAAATCTTCAATATGAAAACTATGGGAATTTTTAACCCCAAAACAACGTCTTTATGAAAACATTCTATAAAACAATGTTTGTAAGAGGTCAAAAAATAACTGAATGTTTCCAGAAAGTTTTGATCAAGTTTTGGAAATTTCAATTTTTTGATTTTTTCATTCCATCGCAATTGCTAGAAATTAGATTAGATATCGCCGTTATTGAAGGGCTACGAAAAAATTTCTCAGACGAAATTTGTTTGCAAGCTAGAGTTTTATAATGATATTATCTAAATTTTTTTAGAACCTTTGGATTTCGAGATAAATTGTTTAAGGTGTTAAAAAATAAATACGAAACAGGTGGGATACAATAAATAAATAAATAATAATAATAATTAAAATAATTAAATAGTGTTTTTTCTCCTCTTCAGCGATATGTTACATGCCATATTTGCTCAATAGAACTAAGCAAACAATTATGAAAACTGATTTAAGCAAATATTTTTAGAATTACTTGTTTACTTCCAATGAATAAATATGGAATGTGATATATCGTTGAAAAGGGAGGGGAAAACACACTATTTAATTCCACTGTTTCCCGCCTATTTGTATATATTTTTTAACACCCTAGAGAGTAAATCTCGAAATCCAGCGGTTCTAAATTCTTAAATTTAACTTGGTAGTCTCGAAATGTACGTCTTATGCGTACTTGCTTACTTCCAATGAATAAAACGGCATGTGATATATCGTTGAAAAGGGATGGGGAAAATACACTATTTAATTCCACCGTTTCCCGCCTGTTTGTATGTATTTTTTAACACCCTAAAGAGTAAATCTCGAAATCCAGTGGTTCTAAACAAAATTAAATAATACCTCGTTATAAAATTTTATTTTACAAACAAATTTCGTCTTAGTTTTTCGTTGCTAGATATCTGGTTCAGACATATTTCGCATCTTAGAGATGTTCCGTCATAATAAAGTGGGTCATGGATTTCAAATATCTTTAAACCGTTTTGTAGCTCGTAAATATCGACAATTTTGTATCAACTTTTTTTTTGTATGATTGATATATACAAGATATCCTCAAGAGTCCTGATAAAATGGACAGTCTGTATATAAAAATGTTTCCGTCAATAAGTAGTGTTTTTTTTCTGTTACTTGGGGACTAGAACAATTATTTTGTACCATTGATTCTCTTTTGTCACGAGAGACAAAACGGCCATTTTGTAAACATTGTTCTTCAGTCAAGCTCGAATTATTATTTAGTGCAGTGCCGTTAGAGGTTTTTACCTCAGAACCCAGTTATACCGAATGGATTTTCATGTTTTTTTTTGTATTGAGTACAACAAAATTAACTCCTTAAAAAATGTATGGATTTAGCCGTTACTTTGTGGTAGTCGATCATAATGATTTATTAAAACACTTATTTTGTTTCTACCACTGTATTTTACTGTAACTTAACGCTACTATAGTTTCGATACATCAACGTATCATCTTCAAAGCGACTCAAGTAAATGATGATACGTTGAAGTATCGAAGCTATAGTAGCGTTAAGTTACAGTAAAATACAGTGGCAGAAACAAAATAAGTGTTTTAATAAATCATTAATCCTTAAAAATTGCCGCTTTTTACGCGGTGGTGGTTTCTACCCCCTCTAAAGGGGTGGACAAAGTACTACATCTAATCTGATGTAGAAACAGATTGTAAGAGAAAAAGGCGTGTACAATTTCTTATGAAAATTTATATTTTCCAAGTTGTAACGATTTGAGGATTGCGATTTTAGTTTTAAATATTGGTACCTCCACAGTTTTTCGTAAATGACTGGAAAAGTCTTACATTTACCTAAAAAGTGGTATTGTACAAAAGACAAGATTATAAAGTAACAAATATTTAGATTTACGTTTATTTCTGTACAATGAATAGTTCTAAAAATATGTTAGTTAGAGAATGGCGCTTGAACGTTTATCAGTCGAGATATAATTTCAATATAAAATCAAATATGTCAGAAACAATCATTATGACGATAATAATACATATAATAGAAATTAAAGGTCTTGAAATTCGTTTCAAAATGACTTTTCTTTTATCTCTACAGCTTGAAAAATAACAAAGCCATATGGGAAACAATGAGCACTGTATTTTTTTTTTAAGACAAAATTTAGAATTTGCCTACTGCCATTGTCCAAAGAATGGAAATTTAAAAATCATTAACGGTTTTTATTAATATGCTCTAATTTTTTGGAATTTTAAAACACTCAGTTTTCAAAATATACTTTAAATTAACATTGTGCGATTTTACAGGAAAAATTCCCTTTTTTTGGTAAATAACTCCAAAATCATTGCATTAAACGAAAAAATGGCAACATACAAAAATAAAGCGTATGAAACGAAAATTAATTTGTTTTTATTTTTGTAGAATTAATAGTTTCGAAAATATGACAGTTCAATTATGGGACTTGAACTTTAGTGGCAAAAAAATGTTTTTTTACACCTATTGAATTATAAGGCAATTAATAAGATTTTTTTGGCGAAAAATCGTACCTATAATTCACTGTAGTGAATTATCGATTCATAATTCACGGCATCGGCCATGATCAATTCTTGCTGTGGCTGACAATGACACCGTGACAACCATGCGCATCTCGCCAATCACAAATACAAATTCAAAAATCACTGTTTTGCTGATTCAAGGATATTATAAATCGATCGCGATCAACTCTGGCTGCGGCTGACAATCAACTCGCGTGACATTGACAACCAAGTGTGTCGCCATATTGTTTGTTTACGTTTTCCAACGTATGCACTTCTTACGAGTACGTACCGATTAATGTAATTTCAGTCTAATTTATTTGTTTAATAGGTGTAGAAAAAGCATAGCGTTACATTCGCGGTTATGACCAGTATTCACTCAGACGATTTGCGCCACTCGCCTACGGCTCGTGGGCTCAAACATCGTTTTCGTGAATAATGGCTATCATACTCGCTCATCTAATAATATACTATTAAATCTCGTATTTCTTGATAACTTGATAAATTAAAACTCTTAAAATTATAACATGTTAGTAGTATTGTAAAAATCGCTACAAATTTTTTAAATCTGCATTCTGTAGCCAATAGCAGCAAGAAAATCTTGTATAAGAAGAAACCAAAAATTACAAAGCAGTTATTGTTTCCCACATAACTTCATTATTTCTCAAGCTGTAGGAATAAATAAAAATTTTTTTTTTTTAATTTGAAGATCTTTTATTTCTGCCATATGTATTTTTAACGTCATACTGATTGTTTCTGACATATTTGAGATTTACACATTGTTTCTAGACTCACAAAGAAACGTTCGAAATAATTTTAGGGGTTCTAAATAATTTTAACAAGGGGTAAACCACTAACACTTTATTTAATAATTTACTGACTATACAATACTTCAAAATAACCTTTACGCTTTGTTTACTTGATATTTAACCTCCCTTTTTTCGCTGCGAAACTTCACTTTAATAAACTTCTCCACTTTTATAGAACTTCTTCTTCTGCGCCGGTAATCGCGCGTTATATGCTCTGAAATTACCTCTCGATCCATCCAGAAACAATCAAAAATCTTCTCTCACCACACTCTAGAAAACTCTATTTCTTTCTACAAGTTTCCAGTTACTCACTATTAGGCATAGGCGTATCAATCTCCAGTTTCAAGGGGGTGTAATTCATAACAGAACTATTGAACGTACAGAAATAAAAAACGAAGTATTTACCATTTCATAATCTTGTTTTTTCTACCATGCCATTTTTTAGGTAAATGTAAATTTTTTCTAGTAATTTATGAAGAATAATCTCGAAGGTATTCATTTTTTAATGTTAAAATCGCAATCTTCAAATCGTTACTTACAACTTAAAAAATGAAATCATGAAAAATTGTACACCACCTTTTTCTCTTACAATTTTACTTGTTTGTCCACTCCTTCAGGAGGGGTGGGAACCACCCCCACAAGTAAAAAGCGGCAACTTTTAAAGGGTAAACTTTTTAGTACTCAATATTAGAAACTCAATGCAAAGAGCGCGACGCGAGCTTATATAAAATTTCGGAACAAAACTGACCGTAAAATAGAAAATAAAGCAAGTATAAGCGCTGTGTTGTGAAATAAATTTATTTCGAACGATTACGCAAAATTTCATCAATATTCAATAAATATTTTTAACATAACAAGCGATCTTTGCGACGAACGCTGTCACACGAAAAATCTGGTAAAAAGGCGGGTCTAGAATGGAAAATATTGAACTTTCAGAATCGTTAGACCAGTACGTCTCAAATAAGCACACACAGTTTAGTCAGGATTGATTAATTATTATTAGTAAAATGACAAACGTTTTTTATTTTATATGCGACGCGACCATACAAAAAATTTCGGAGCAAAACTTGGTCTAAAATGAAAAATGGTACAAGAAAATTACCTTTTACAGCATATGAATTTATTATAAAGGTAACTTATTTCTTTTAAATTAATAAACGCAGTTAAAAACATGTATAATTGAATTATTTTTAACACGCTACTGATAAATACTGTTATGTATTACACCCCCTTGAAACTGGAGATTGATACGCCTATGCCTAATAGTGACTGGAAACTTGTAGAAAGAGATAGAGTTTTCTAGACTGTGGTAGGAGAAGATTTTTGATTGTGTTCTGGATGGATCTAGAGGTAATTTCAGAGTATATAAGGCGCGATGACCGGCTCAGAGGGGGAAGTTTATTAAGGAGAAGTTTGATAAAAGTGAAGAACTTGAAAATTGAAAAGTGAGGTTAAATAAGAAATAAACAAAGTATAAAGGTTATTTTGGTTAATTAAGAAGTATTGTATATCAGTAAATTATTAGATAAAGTGTTAGTGGTTTACCCCTTGCTAAAATTATTTAGAACCCACGGATTCATACAGGGTGTTACCTAAAAGGTGGAAATACGTAACAATACCGTATATGATAATTATTAATGTATACCTCTTCCCATATTTATTTGAAAATTAACACCCAATGAAAATTTTGTTGCTTTTCTAGTCAAATATTATTACTTATACTAAATTGAGGGAAAAAATCGCTTTTGCTTAAAATAAATATCATGGAAAATAAAAATAATTGTTTATATAATTCTTTTGCAATTGTTTAAACAATAACCATACTGGAGTCCGACAGAAGGGTTGTTTCTGATTTCAAAGAATGTAAAATAACAAACATTTAAAAACAAGTTTCATCAAAATTGGTTTCGTTCTTATGGATTCCGTAGTAAAAACCTTCATTGATTCGATTATTATACAAACATTTCGAACCATAAAATCAAATTATTTTTATTACTGATATTACGATTGTTTACATTAAATAAATTTTAATTAAAATGATTTTGTTACATGTTACGTTTAATAAGAAGATTCGGTATTTTATCGAGGGGTAAACTGTTAAATTTAAAAACAGAGCACTGAGTCATTGGGCTAGTTTTTTAGAAGCAAGTCTTGCAGAAGATTCAATCAAATTATTTCACTCACTGCCCCATTTGATTAACTTTCTTGACCATCTAAAAACCAATTTTATACTTGAACGAAACTTATCCTAAAAAGGTAAATAGCTTAGAGTGCTTATCCCGAAAAAGAAGAAAATAGTCGTGCTGAAACAATGAAGTCGCAAACTAAAATTCCATCAAGGCCTAAGTAACTGTCGCTAACATTATCGGCAACAATTTACCTGAAATGATTTTAACAAAATCATTAACAGAATTTAAAAACGTTCAGAGCGCGTCCAAAGGAAGGCAACTTTGTTAATCTTTGATAAAATGTGTAGTGAAAATTACGTTATTGCAGCTGCTACATGTGTAATATCAAGTGTAGAATGAACAACTATAGTCTTGTAATAGAATCATATTAGTCTGTTCTCCCTAAATATTTTGTCACCTACAAAGTTTGTAAACATTCTTTGAGGTTTATCGTCCATATAATATTAACAATAACAAATAAAATTAGCAACCACTTGCTATTTTGATTACACATATGCACTATTTTTGAAACCAAATGTTGATAATTATTTTCTGATAAATCATGGGAAATGTTAGCTAAAATATACTATTACTAATAAAAAAAACCGCTGCCTAAGGAATCACTACTTCCACATCCAGATTTTTCATCCCAGTCACTTTAAATAAAAGATTTTAACTATATTTGCACTTTAGTATGTGAAAATTACTGGTCATAGAATTTTAATAATATTTGGGGCGGATGTCTTAGAAAAATATTAAAAAGGAATCTGAGAACTTAGTTTCTAGTATATACACCAAATCCCAAGTTTCTGTACTCTTAAAGCTTTACTTCTTTTTCCCCATTTACCTCTACTTACCCCCAACCCTTCAACGGAATCGTGTCAAAATATAATCTAGTTTCAGATGTTATAATACATACGTGTACCAAATTTCAAGTGAAAATCACAATTTAGCTTTATCAACTCTTTTGATAAGGGAGTGGGGGTGGTGGGGCATGGAAAATCTTATAAAAAAAACCTGAGACCTTCGCTTCTAATATGTACACCAAATCCTAAATTTCTGTACTCTTACCAACTTGCTTTACTTATTTTCCCTTATTTATCCCTATTTAACCCCTAACCCTTCAACGGAATCATCTCAAAATATAGTTCCAGATATCGTTATAATACATACGGGTACCAAATTTCGAGTAACTCAATTTTATCAACCCCTTTAATAATGGAGTAGGTGTGGTGGGGGTTTGAAAAATATTATAAAAAAATCTGAGGCCTTAGCTTCTAGTACATACACCGAATTTCAAGCTTCTGTACTCTTACCGACTTGCTTTACTTATTTTCCCTTATTTACCCCTATTTACCCCCCAACCTTCAACGGAATAATACCAAAATATAATCTAGTTCCTGATGTCGTTATAATATATACGTATACCAAATTTCTAGTACATACACCAAATTTCATGTTTCTGTACTCTTACCCGCTTGCTTTACTTATTTACCCCCCAACCCCTTCACCGGATATGTTCAAAAAACAATCATGTTCCAGATCTAGTTATAATATTGTTACGTTTATTCACCTTTTTGGAAACACCCTGTGTGAATCCGTGATTTCTAAATAATTCCAACAAGAGATAAACATTAACACTTTATTTAATAATTTACTGTCTATACAATACTTCAAAATAACCTCACTTTTTACCGAACGTCACTTCTATAAACTTCCTCTTTTATAATCTTCTTCTTCTGCGCTGGTAATCGCGCCTTATATACTCCGAAATTACCTCTAGATTAAACCAGAATCTTCTCCAACCACAATCTAGAAAAGTCCATGGCTCTTTCTAGAGTCTTTCCAGTCACTATTAGTAGGCATAGGCGTATCATCTCCAGTTCCAAGGGGGTGTAATTCATAACAATATATACGTGTACAAAATTTCTAGTCAATATCTTAAAGCGTTCCGGAGAAAACGTGCGGACAAAAAAAAAAGTTACAGACAGACCGACAGACAGACAGAATTTTTCTTCGCTCAAATTTAAAATCTCCACGTTTCGTGACATTCTAAACCTATTTCAAGAAAAGAAAAATTGTTGAACATTATACAGTGTTCCCTATCAGTGTTTCCCTGTAGTGGGGATTATTTAAAAGTCTACTTTTTATACAAACCCCACCTGAAAGGCATTTGCGAAATATCTTCAAATGAGGAAATATAAGATTTTCGGTAGAACCGCCTGCTTGCTATAAAGGAGTGATTCCATGTAAAAGCTGAAAGAAAAGAGTTGGAAATTATGTCATACCCCACCACTTGAAATTGGTGTCATTTTGTCAGATTTATTATCCTCTTACGCCGAATCCAGCGCCTGCTCGATCGGTTAACCCTTTATTCAACATATTATGCCATGAAAAATAATGTTTTTAAGGATTTTAAAAAAATTTGAAAGATAAGGTTAAAATGCACATTAAGACTCCAACATTTGGATACATGTTGTTGAGAGGTTGGACAACGAGAATTTTCTAGTGTCTTACCCATAACCCCCCTTCGTGCCCGGCGAGGGGGGCTATTAGCTCAAATAAATTCAGTTAAACCCCTATTTGCCCTAATAACCACTAAGCGATTTCTAAGAATTTTTTCTTGCAAAGTGTAGAATATGACTCGACGGCGGTCTCGTGTTTTTTTTTTTTTCATCAAGCTATGTCTAGTAAAACTCGACTTTGTTATGTATTTGAAATTATGGCGAAGGTGCAGGTTATAAATTTAGAAAATAAGTTATGGTGGAGGAGCTGTTATAGTCAGGTAGTTCCAGACTGCTGATTCTGAATTAAAGATTCAAAATGGTGAATCCAATGGGACTGCCCTAATTGCACTTGTGTAGATTTTAAGAGGGGATTTCCATTAAATAAGCTGGTAAATCACGAGGAATTTTTATTGGGAAAACTATTAGACAAATTATTTTCAAACTTTGGAAATATATTTATTATGCATTAAAGCAACTACTTTCAAATGTGTATGTCATTACAATGAAAATTGTGGCTTTGGTGCTCCTTGAAGTGAGACGCCTCCCAAAATTTCTTGATTGCTTGCTACACAATTGCTTCTCTCCAGATCATCTAAAACAAAAAATCAAATTTCTTTTAACAAAAGATGAGGACACTGCGTCGTATGAAAAACATTTTTTTTCCTCATAAAATGTCACATTTTTTGTGATAAAAAAGTTTCGCATGTATTTTATTTTCCGTGTTCTCGATATATGTGCCTTTCAGCAACCGAGAACTTTCGGGAGGAGTCTCGCTTCAAGGGGCACCAAAGCCACAATGTTCATTATTATCAGATACAAATTTTAATGTAATTGCTTTAAGTTATAATAAATATATTTCCAAATTTTGAAAATGATCTGTTTTTCCGATAATAATCATAATCAAACTAAGCAGAAGTAGATCGTTTCTTAGAAGCATTCTCATCAGAAAAAAACACTAGGATCATATTTATTCAGTACATGTGAAATATCAATTTTTCAAACCAGTGTATTCAAAACAAAGTTGCAGAAACAAAATGGCGGACATTTTACGTACGAAGAAATGCGAAAAATTAGGTTTTTCTCGTTTATCTGTGAATGTAACTTCTTCATCGAAAAAAGTTTGAAACAATAGTTGTAGGCATTTAAAATACCTACAAAGTGGCGCCGGCTGAATGAAAATCAGATTGTTAGATTTCTCGGAAATAAAAAGAACATCGAAAAATGAATTTTTTTTTTCATTTTGCAGTAACTTTTGCCATAATTAATGGCATCAACAATCTCAGGAAATATGCGTCGTAATGTGCTTAATAAATGACCGTAATCCGAATTCCGACGGATAAATAGTTTCCGAGAAATTCAATTGTTTATTAAAAAAGTGATTTTAGTAATAATTTTTGAATTCCCCAAAATGAAGCGGTCCGATTTCAATTTTGCAAAAAGCTTTCTACTCGTCAAGAGTTGTACTATCACTGAGCTCAAATCCGAAGTCAAATATTTCAATTAAGTTGCTTATAAACGTTGAAAATTGTGCATATTTGTTCGGTATAAACAAATGTATTTAATAACTTGTCAATTGTTCATGTATCGAAATGTGAAGTGGATATTCGCGTAGCTGGCATTTTTAGACGAATTAAAAACTTATTAAAAAAAAAAGATTTGAAAATTTTTTTGGAAAAATTTGTAATCTTTTTTACCACTACTATAGAATAGATGAGATTTGTTTTTAAAATAGAATAGATAAAAAAAAAATTAATTCAAAACAAATTGTTGAAAATATTTTTATCACTACTATAGAATAGATGATGAAAATACATGAAAAAAAAATGTTTGCTCTAATTTAAAATTTCCACGTTTCATAACATTCTAAACCTATTAAAAAGAAAAAAAAAATGATATTTTTTAACCACTACTATATTTCCACTCCACTACGTGAATGTGGAACTGAAAATGTGACAGATAGCAATAATATTTGGCATATGCATCTATTATAGTTATTAAAACATGCCCAGGATGGTCATTCCAAGAAATAATTCAATCATGGTGGACATTTGTAAAGGTATTTGCGCAAGCCTTCCATATTTGGCACTTGTTATATAGTATGGAATTTTTGCTGTCGGATGACCACTCTGTATATTTCTTTGACCAAAAATTATCAGGTTTTATTTCGTAATTAATAACTTTTTAGAGTGACAGCCATGCACAAATAAAGAGGGAAGTTCTGTGTAAATACCTTTGCCGATTTTTTAACTTAAGCGCCGAGATTTGCAGGTACTGCACAAAAGGATTATTTTTTAGGTACACCAGAAACCAAGATATAGACGACTTTGCAAGCGCGAACAATTTTGAACGCGCGAGTCAACTTTTCGACGTAGAGAGACCACTGCTGCAGGCTCTCCCTCCACTCTGCCAGCGCACGCTGGCTCGACTAGCTGGTGCGAGCGCCTCATTTCAACATGAACTATGATATAAAAAAAGACGGTGAAATAATTGCTTATATTTTTCTATCCAAAGTTGAAGTATTCAAGTGCAATACCTGCAAATCTCAGCTCTGTAATTTAAAAAATAACATCTCGGGAAATTTTTTGAAAAAAAAAAAAAATTTCGGGTCCTGAAGGTCTGAGGGTGTTAATTTTTTTAAAAATTTGTATAAAAATGCCAGCTACGCGAATATCCACTTTACATTTCGATACACCAACAAAGTTATTAAGTACATTTGTTTATACCGAAGAAATATGCATCATTTTCAACGGCGTGTTTGAGCAACTTAATTGAAATATTTGGCTTCGGCTTTGAGCTCAGCGATAGTACAACCCTGGAAGAGTAGAAAGCTATTTGCAAAATTGAAATCTACCTCATTTTGGGTAACTCAAATATTACTAAGATCACTTTTTTAATAAACAATTTAATTTCTCGGACTCTTCATTCATCGAAATTCAGGTTACCGCCACTTATTAAGCACATTATGACGCACATTTCCTGAGATTGTTGATACCATAAATTGATAATTGCAAATGTTACTACAAAATTAAAAAATGTCATTTTTCGATGTTTTTTTTTTAATTCCCGAGAAATGTAACAATCGGAATTTCATTCCGCGGGCGCCACATTGTAGGTATTTTAAATGGCTACAACTATTGCTTGAAACTTTTTTCGATGAAAAAGTTACCTTCGCAGATAAACGAGAAAAACCGACTTCTTCACATTTTTTCGTACGTAAAACGTCTGCTATTTTGTTTTTGCAACTTTGTTTTGGATGCACTGGTTTGAAAATTTACATTTCACATGTACTGAATATGATCATAGTGTTTTTTTCTAGTGGAAATTACATTTAGAAATTTTCCTACTTTGATTGGTCTATCCTAAAGAACGCGATTTATCAGCTCGTTTAATGGGAATCCCCTCGTAAATTGGCTACTAAAAAGGGATTTTTTTTTTAAATTGAAGCGCCTTTAAAAAGACAAAAGACGGTCGTTAAGAAGTATGAAATAAAATTTCTCCCTTGCGCGTCGTTCGGTTAATTATTGAACCTTATTACCTTAAATATTGATTTTTACGTTAGTATAAATATTAACAAAAAAAAAATCGAACGAATTTTTACCCAACCTGATTTTAAATTGGAAAAGAACCATTGAATTTTATATTTTGGAAAATTATAAGTATTTTTTGACTCTTGACATTTTTTTACCTTAACCTCACCCTTCTCGAGATAGGCGTTTAAAAGAAAAAAAGTGTATTTGATTTCTATATTTTCTAAAAACTAGTATTTTCGATCATTAACATGGATTGAATCATGTGGACCTTATATTTTGAGCAATTCTAAGCATTTTTTGACTCTGAGCATTTTTTACCTAACCTCAGCCGTCTCGAGATATAAGCGTTATCTTATAATCTTTTATTAACATGGATTGAATCATGTGGACCTTATATTTTGAGCAATTCTAAGCATTTTTTGACTCTGAGCATTTTTTACCTAACCTCACCCGTCTCGAGATATAAGCGTTATCTTATAATCTTTTATATACTGGGTGTCCCAGAAATGAGTTCCCGGACGAGAACATGTGCTTCCTGAGTTCATATTGGGCCCGTATAGCTCAATTTACCTTAGTCCAAAATTGCATTCCTGAGGAAGTACATTGTTTTAAAGTGAAACAGAAAATTTTTTTCCACTATTTTCATTATATTGCAGATAAAATTTTCAAATTTTTATGGAACCTGTATTTCTGTAAGCTTCATCACAACTAAATATCTTTTGTTTCTCAAACGCGACAGGTTTCCTGTTTTACAAGCACCTATGACCTACATCAGAGAAAAAAATAATCTTGATTTTTCGTTGATAATTCACAAAATTTGAAAAGTATTAATTTGTGCACTGAAACAGGTGGCGGTCGTGTGGAGCATTTGATATTAATGTATATTTTAGAATAAACTACTTTTCTGTTATTACATTTTATTCTACAATTGTAAATAAATGTTATATACAAATGGAGGAAAAAACGATAATTCCTTGTATTTGAATTAATATTACAAAAAATTTCAAGAGTACCTTTTTGCAGCCCTTTCAGCGCTCTGCAATATATTCAAGAATTCCGTAATTTTACAGGGTGATTAAAAAATATAGCAATCAAATATTAATTATTATGAAGAAAAATTGAGAAACAAAAGATATTTGGTTGTTGTCCAGTTTACATAGAGGACTGATAGAGATACAGCTCCCATCAAAGTATGAAAATTTTATTTCCAAGATAACGGAAATTATTGGAAGAAAATGTTTTTTTCTGTCTCACTTTAAGAGGATGTACTTCCTCAGGGATGTATTTTTAGACTAAGGTAAGTTGGGTTATACGGGCCCAATATGATTTCAGGAATTACAGGTTCCCGCCCGGGAACTCATTTCTGGGACAGCCTGTATATAAATCTTCTATCTCGCTGAGGGTGGGGTTAGGTAAAAAATAGGGTAAAGGGGAAATTCTTAGAATTGTCCAATATATAAAGTCCAATATCCTACTTGATAATCAAAGTCCAATAATAATCGTAAATACTAGTTTTTTGATAAAAAAACATTAAGTATACGTTTTTTTATTTTTAAATGGCTATATCTCGAGAAGGGTTAGGTAAAAAATGTCGAGTCAAAAAATGTTAGAATTGCCCAGAATATCCACATGTTTTAATTGATAATAAACGCCCATAAATAATCGTAAATACTAATTTTTTTTTAATAAAAAGCTTAAATATACGTTTCCTTTTTTAAACGCTTATATTTCGAGAACGGTGAGGTTGTGTAAAAATTTCAAGAGTCAAAATATGCTTAAAATTGTTCAAAATATAAAGTCCACGTGTTTTAGTTCCTAATAAGCGCCCAAAATACTAGTTCTTTGAATAGATGCCTAAATATACGTTTTTTAAACGCTTGTATCTTGAGAAGAGTGAGGTTAGGTAGAAAATGCCAATAGTCAAAAAATGCTTAGAATTGTCCAAAATATAAAGTCCATATGTTTTAGTTCATAATAAGCGCCCAGAATACTAGTTCTTTGAAAAAAATGCCTAAATACACGTTTTATTTAGGTGCTTATATCTCGAGAAGAGTGAGGTTAGGTACAAAATGTCAAGAGTCAAAAAATGCCTAGAATTGTTTTAATCGATAATAAACGCCCATAAATAATAGTAAATACTAGCTATTTGAAAGATTAAGTTTTTTTTAAACGCTTATATCTCGAGAACGGTGAGGTTAGGTAAAAAATGTCAAGAGTAAATACACGTTTTTTTTAACGCTTAATCTCGAGAAGAGTGAGGTTAGGTAGAAAATATCAAGTGTCAAAAAATGCTTAGAATTGTCCAAAATATAGTCCATATGTTTTAATTCATAATAAGCGCCCAGAATACTAGTCTTTTGAGAGAAAAAAAGCCCAAATACAAGCAATCAACGTTTTTTTTTAATCGCTTATATCTTGAGAAGAGTGAGGTTAGGTAAAATATGTCAAGAGGCAAAAAATGCTTAGAATTGTCCACAATATGAAATTCAATGGTTCTTGTTCAACTTAAAATCAGATCGGGTAAGAATTGTTTTTTTTTCAACTTAAAAAAAATTTGTGAACACCTGTCCTAGTTTACGACCAGAAATCGAAAAAGCACCAGTTCTCATGGCCCTGACGGTGTTCTATACATCTTTAAGAACATTTTGCACCATCTCACATAAATATCAGGTGGGGCGGGGTCTCATGTTGGTGTTAAATACTTCATTTCCTCGACTATAAGGTTCAATTAACCGAACGACGCCGACGCGACGGTGAAATTTTAACCAAAAAGCAATAAATAAGTCCAACTAATTAAAAAACAAAATCATATTACAACTGTGTTTTAAATTCGAGGTCGGTGCTTGTTTTGCTTATTATTTTCATTATGCAAAATACTTCCCTCCCGATGGATGGGATCACAGGTCCACTCTGTAATTGTGTACAGCACAACAGTTGATGTTTTTATTTATATACTGTCTGTTCGACGCGAATATAATACGGTACCTGAATTTCCACAAAGGATTTTCAATCTGTACCGGACAATAGTTTGGAACATGCCATGGAATCACAAGATTCAATTTACAATAGAAAATCGACTTTGAGTGGTTTGGTGGTGTCAGCTTTCTGTTGTAGACTTAGACCAGTTGAAAGGGGGCGAAACCGCAGTTCACAACTATTATAATCCGAATACTTCAAACTTCAGTAAAACTGAATTAATGTATGTGTTATAACATACAGGCATTCGGTTTTGAGAGAAAAATGCTTATTTTTTATTTTTGACTTTTGATATTTTCTCAACAACTCGACACATTTGACTATATATAACCATCTGCGTGTTTGTCAGTGCTAATAAGTAACATTTATTTGTGTAAATTCACACGAAAAGTGTATTCTACCTGGAAAAAATTCAAGATAGAATAGAATATGTATTTTAAAAACTATTTTACTTTGAACTAAACGCCAAATAGAATAAGTTCGTATAGAAATTTTGCAAAACTCGACCAAGTGCCAGTCAATTTAAAAATCGACAAAATTAAGGCAATTCCAGAAGCGAAACTAAATCTATATTAAACTTGATTCCAAAAGACGCTAAGCAGTTTTATAAAAATTTGGTCGCATATCCAAATATAGATGACATAAATACTTTTAACTTTGAAATTCAGATAAATGAATAACTTGAAATGAATTTTATTATAGTATTTTTATTGTCAATTTAAAAATTCAGTCTAAAGCATTGCTACCAGGATAAATCATTACATTAAGCCTGATGTGATAGAATAACAGCGCCGAGACCATGCTTGAATATTGCAAACGATATTCGTATCCGAATATAGTTAAACAGATATATTATACGCTTATCTCAATCGACAGTAGTCGATTGTTTATCTGGCCCACCCTTATAAGCTCTTGATTCATTCTTAATATTGCCGGTAGCATCGCCGTAGGTCAAATGATATTTTTATTTACTTTTATGGAAACAATTATGGAGTTGTTCATTAAACTAACATTATTTATTATAAATAAATACTGTATTAAAAATAGATAATTTACTTCTTGCCTATCAATTAATGTAAAGTAATAAAACAATATATAATGTTTACAATAATTAAAAAGTAATTCTAAAAATTGTCGGTCGACGTTCATGCGCTCATATTATCAACTATTCCCTGGTCGATCTTTTTTTATGTTTCAAACTGACTGGATAAAATAACTTTATTTTTTTTTGGCTCTGTTCAATACTAGGACAGGTTTTGTAATTTTTGTTAACTTTTCAATAAATGTTTTTACTCATTTTGTATGCCTTTTATAAAACTGCAAAAAATATTTTCAAATCGAGTCAGTCTATTATTTTGCATAAGTTGACCAAATGACTCAAATAGCGCTTAGCATGTTATGCGAAATAAAATGATTTGATTGCATATAAAAAACAAAATTTGGCCAAGCGGCATTTTTGCAAATAAAAAAACATTTCATATTGCAACTTTGGTATTTACATATGAATATTACAAATAATCTGTTTTAGTAATCATCCAAAAATCATGTTTAAATAACAAGAACTGGATTTTTAAAGTAACATCAAAGTTTATCGCGTATTTCTGAAAAAGCTAATTTGGCGCTTGATCAAGTGGTGTATAACGTGCCCCCATTTTCAGTGAATGTTTTGGTAGAGGTTATTGGAAATTATTAATTAATTTTACCTAGTCGCGTAAATGTGCAGACTGTTTGAATTTTTTACAATAAAATAGGCACTATTGTATCTCTACACCCACTCGAAGTTTGATAATGCCTGTGTCAAATACTCCATGGGTCAGTTAAACGGTCTCCACGTTCACCCAATTTGTATCCTCTTGTTTTTTTATTGAATATATGAAAAAATAATGTATAGCATTTCAGTAAAAAACAACGTTTCGGACGCGACACCGCCACGTCGGAAATTAGTAACAATCAATATTTTAGCGTTGAAAAACCGTTTTCCAAAAAAAACCACCCATAATTAGACACCCCGAAGAATATTTTGACAGGTTGAAAATGTTTTTTGAGTGCCGACGTTTTAAAGCATTCCACAGGGGATTTTTCGACTACTGACATTGCTGGTGTTAGAACTGGGACACAACATGAGGTTGACGATACGATCCGTATAGTGCGAATATATATGTCTTTATAAAATAAAAGTCCAGAAAAAATTTCCAGTTAATATAGTGTTTCTCCAATGCGTGCACTGCAGGGAGTTCAAAGAGGCGTCTGCTTACACTTCTTAAACGTTGCTGGGCATTTTAAAATAACATGTTCGCTCAAATAAGCGAATATGTTCGTGAAAAGTGAGACTTTTTTAACTGTAGTGGAGGCAAATTCCTCCATTATGTAGTAAACTTTATCCCAAACTTATTGTCGGTCTAAAAGAGGTCGGGATCTTTGTTCTTTACCGCACTATTAAAGGCGCCGACATTTTTATGCCCAGAATAAGTCTGGCATAAATTTTCCTAGTATCGATACTGAAATCGCTTAGAAATACATTCAACTGCTTCCACATCTACGTATAGGCTAGATGGCAGTGAGGATAAAATGGTAAAAAATAAATGTTTGGCCCATAGGCGAGATTATTGTTGGAAGCGCTTCGTTTAGGGCGTAATTGAACATCCTAAGTTTGCTTACACATTAGTGAACCGCTTGATTTTATCAAGTGAGTAAAATAGGGAGTTCAATCTGGATAAAGCGGCAACAAGACGTCGAAATTGTATTAAATTAAAGCGTGAACGATTCTGCATTGATAGATATGAATTAGCGCGGGTCTGGCTATTTCATATAGCTGATATTTGATTGAATTATTTTGGTTGAATAAAGCAACATAAAATAGTGTATATAAACAACTCGAGAAAGTGTACTGCTTGACCGTGGAATCTATACCTGGATCTCCCTTCTTGAAATGGGTGATATAAAATAAGCAATAGCTAGCCAGATGTGTGAATGAAACAAATAAGTTTTTGTTTATGTAGCATTAGCATTGGTTTATTTATTTGTCTTTATTAAATTTTAAACAAGAAATGGAGATCAAGGTTGAAAAGGTATTAAACATAATATATGATGAAATGGAAAAACTGCCTGAAATTGAAACTGATTGTTTCAAGGAAACGACATACAGGGTGAGCAAACTATCCCTTCGGGGGATTGAGATTAGAAGGCATTTGGATGAGTATCCAAACAGATGGATTGGTCGTGGGGGACCTCACCCTTGGCTGGATAGATCACCAGATTTCAACTCCGTCGATTATTTTCTATGGGGATACTCAAAACTGAAGTCTGCAGTGTCTCAATAAATATTAGAGATCAGTTACTTCAGCGAATTTTCCTCTGTACTGACCAAATTAGAAACAGTCCTGCGCAAATTAGAAAATATGTTGGCAATTTAAACAAATGCCAGCAGAAATGTATGGAAGCTGCAGGTTCTCATTTTGCTCTAAGTGTTTGTAATATTTTTAAATAACTTTTGTAAATAATTAATATTACCATTTTTAATTAATGAACAATTAATGTAAGCAAATAAATCTTCAAATTCCCCTTTTTGCCAAATTCAATCGCTTGTAAAAAAATCGGTAAAGGTCTTTACACAGAACTTCCCTCGTTATTTGTGCATGGCGGCCACTCTAAAAAATTAATAATTACGAAATGACATTGAGAGTAATAATCGGAATATAGTTATTGCTATTATTACAAAGAAAACTTGATAAGTTTTGGTCAAAAAAATATACAGATTGCTCATCCAACAGCAAAAGCTCAATACTAAATAACAGGTGCCACATATGGCAGGCTTGCGCAAATACCTTTACAAATGTCCACCATGACTGAATTATTTCTTGGGATGACCACCCAGTACATTTTTCAATAAAAGTATAATAGGTGTATATGTCAGATATTATTGCCATCCGTCACATCAATTCAACATTCGCGCATTGGAGTGGAAGTATAGTGGTGGTTAAAAAATTTCATCTTTATTTTAATTTTTCAAAAATGTTAAAGAAAAATTTTAAATTTTTTTTTTTGAAATAGGTTTAAAATGTCAAACGTAGAAATTTTTTATTTAAGCAAAAAGGAAAGTTTCCGTCTATTCTATAATAGTGGTAAAAGAAGTTTAAGATTTAAAAATTACATATTTTTTTTAAATAGGTTTAGAATGTCATGAAACGTGAAACTTTTAAATTTAAGTAAAAAAAGTTTCCATCTATTCTAGTGTTAATTTTTTTTCCAAACTTGTAACAAAATGTTGCAAAAATTTTTTTTCCGAAATTGGTTTGGAATGTCATGAAATGTGGAAATTTTAAATTTGAGCAAACCAAATTTTTCGTCTATTCTATAGTAGTGATAAATAGATTAAAAATGTTTTCAAATTTTTTTAAAAATTTTTCAAAAACATTTTTAAATTTGTTTGAATAGTTTTAGAATGCCATGGAAACGTGGATAGTTTAAATCTGAACAAAGAAAAAAAATTCTATCTTAGTGGTAAAATTTTTAAAAAATAGTAAACAAAATTTCTAATTTTTCTTTTTAATAGATTTAGAACGCTATGAAACGTGGAAATTTTAAATTTGAGGAAATAAAAAAAAATCCGTCTATTTTAGTGGTAAAAAAAATTTCAAAAATGTTGGTAAAAAAAAATTCAAAAAATGTTCAAATTTTTTTTTTCTGAATCAGGCTTAGAATGCCATGAAACGTGGAAATTTTAAATTTGAAGAAAAAAAAAATCATTTTAGTAGAAACATTTTTTTCAAAAATGGTAAAAAAAATTTAATTTTTTTTTAATAGTTTTAGAATGCCATGAAACGTAGAAATTTTAAATTTGAGCAAAAAAAATTTTTTTCATCTTGGTAAAAAAAATTTCAAAAATGTTGGTGAAAAAAATTTAAAAATTTTTTTTTTTTCAGAAATAGGTTTAGCGTGTCATGAAACGTGGAAATTTTAAATTTGAACAATTTTTTTTTTTTTATCTTGGTAAAAATTTTTTCAAAAATGTTGGTGAAAAAAATTTTCAAAAATTTTCAAAAATTTTTTTTCCCGAAATAGGATTAGCGCGTCATGAAACGTGGAAATTTTAAATTTGAGCGAAAAAAAAATTTTTTCACTATTTATTCCGTTTAGACGGTCCACCCTGTATATTTTCCAGTGAAATTTCTACCATTTCTGCGCTGACAGTAGCGTCAACTACCTGCCAAATTTCACTGCTCTCCGTCAAGTAGTTTTTTAGTAAATGCACCAACAGACAGACAGACAGACATACTGACGGAATTGAAACACCTATATTTTCGTAATCTACGTGTTCTGAAACGTCAGAATCCGTAAAAATCTCGGAGGGTGATTTTTTCTCGAATACAATACTTCCCTTCGGTATGCGAGGGAAGTAAAAATCAACAAAGGTGCAACAAAAAATCTAATTACATGTATATGTTTAGTGATGTATGGACTTTTATAATTGGCACCTGAATGTTAAAGAAAATATTACAGGGTGATCATTTTTACAGGAATCTTAAAAATTAAATTAAAAAAGTCCGGCACTGGAATTTAAAAAAATTATAATAGCAATCTATCAACTATGAAAAGTGTATAAGGTGTCTAAAATTTAAACAAAATCCGATCAATAGTAAGGACGTTCTGGCCAAAATAAGTTTAGACCAAAATCAGTTTATCACCCGGTATCTCAGAAATTAAGAGCGACAGGAAAATTTCAATGCCGTTCCTGAATACCCAAGTGGTTCTCTACCGCCCCTGGAAGTATGTACAGTTCCTCATGAAACACTCTGTATACTAGAAGCCAATGTTTCCATTTTTTAATGGCACCTGCCACCCCTATTCCATTATTAAAGTGGTTAACAATGTGGAGTTGTGATTTATTGTATGCATGAGAACAAAAGTTCTCAAAAAATGTTTTGGCATCAGCGTCCCCCATTACCACCCCCCGCCCCCATTACCAGGAAATTTATAATTATTAATATCTGGGGTGCCGTAGAAACTCGACGGAAAATGTTAAATTCTTCTATAGTTAAGAGTGGGTATGCCGTCTAAAAATCAGAAATAAATTACTCTCAAACGCCGCCCCGTCCGCGACAAATGGTCTAATTATATTAGACCATTGCAGTTACGAAATTTGTACAGGCGAAAAATAGAAGAAAACATATCAATCTAGGTTTGTATCTTTTTAATATTTTGAGAAAAAATGGTATTAATTAATAAGATTTGTTTTAATTAGCAGCAAATTGCAGATTTTTTAAAAAATATTTAGAATCAAAATATGAGAAAAAGGACTTGATACAAACCTTCATTCATGTTTTCTGTGTATCGTACTATTTTTATTTTTCCAAAAAACATAATACTTTTTGCAAAAACATGTATAGCACGGAACCGTGCAAAGGCACATTTTGCAACAAATGTTACACTGATACGAGCTCCCTCTGGATTTATTATTGTTTAAGCTCCGCTCTTCACCCAGAATTATTTTATGAATGAGAAAATATAACGAGGGAACGAAATAAGAAATTAAACCAAATCATTTCTAATAACAGGGGACGCCCAATAAAATACCAAATTCCATTAATTTACTATTATACTTAACAGGTACTCTACTTTTTGATTATACTACAAGTACGGAATTATAACAATATAGTAACTAGTTATATGTAACCACCCATGCACTAACAATAATGTGTAATTGTGTTTCAATTCTTCTTTATAAAATGGTGGTATGCTGGTATATTTGAAAACATTTATTGGACAATACAATTGATACTAAATTTTAAAGATGTGTTCTTGTCGTAAACACATGAATATAGAATTATAAGGGGCGATGCGATTTGCAATGAAAGGAGTTAGAAACACAAAAGTAAAGCGCACATTTTCTCATCAAGTCACACGCATCAGTTTGTTGCATTAGACCAAGTAACAGGATTTTTTTCATAATACCTTTATTTCTGGGAAAAATAGAAAGAAATGTTTGGGATAAAAACTGTCGGCGGTAAAGTTATCTATCGATCTGTCAAAATAATGAAATCTAGGCTCAAAATGTAAAAAGAAACAGAGAAACCAACTTACTCCTTTAAACCCGAAAATATTTTCCAGAAAAAAGCAACTTCGTGAAAATTTAACAAATCAGAGCTAAAAGTATTGTCCAGAAGGTGATGTGGACCGATGTTGAAAATATTTTCTTGTTGAGATCGCGCACCAATTTAGACGTTCTAAGACTCAAGTTGCAGGTTTTTATCTCTGATTTCAAAATTTGTAGAGAAAACATTTTTGAATACAAATTTTAGCCATCTTTTTTACTTTCAAAATTTTGCAAATTTTTAGAATCGCTCTGACATTCGTATTTTAAAAAAATGCACTATTAAATTTCATTGATACAAATAATTGATGCTTTGGATTTTTAAAATCTAACCAGTAAAACCAGAGATATCCATATTTTTGAGAAATAACCTACTATGTCTAAAGTTATTAATGATATTTTGATGCGGGGTTTAGTTTAAAACATCTATCATTAAACTTTTGTCTACTATAAAAGCAAATTTGTAAGTTCTCCCCATCCATATATTTTTTAAGAAAATATGAATAATAAACTAAGTGTGCACCAGGCAAATTATTTTATATAATATGTGCTAATATAGTCCAATAAATCTGTCGAAAATATCGCTTTTTTTTGCAAAAATTATTAACAGCAAACCAAGGTATGTAAAATATCGGAAATTTTCCGTAGAATTCAATGAACTATTTTTAAAACAAATGACGAACTTGCGTCCTCTTCAAAATGGCGGCCAAAGTTTGCGAAAAACAGTTTTTTTGCGTTAAAAAAAAAAGTTGGCGCTGCACAAAAAAAAGTTTAATAGCAGAGTTGTGTAACTTTTTAATGCGGATCGAGCCGGCCCAGTCCGATCTTAGAAAATTGTAAAATTATTTAGTTATTGCAAAAAAGACGTTAAAAATCGCATTTTTTTGAAATACCTGTATCTCCGTGAAGAAAAGATATTCTTTAACGAAACTCAGTGAAAGCATAGTCCAAAATATATAGAATACAAACATTTTTACAGATTTGCAAAATATTACAAATTTCTTGCAGAAATCGATTTTTTCGAAAAAAAGACGATTTTTTCAATGTCCAATAGCTCATACAGGTCTTCATATTTTTATATCGGACCAGTCCGAAAAGTTTCTTCAACAGTTGCGCTAACCTGTGTAGTTATTGCGCATATAACGAAGCGATCCCTAATATGCGAAAAATCGGTATAAAAATCGATAATTTTTTTTACCCCAAAAAACTTTGAATATTTTTGACATTTTAAATTATATTGGAACACCATTATTGCCAATGGATAGCTGGCATTTTTCTACAAATTTACAAAAAAAAAAAAAAAAATTGACCTCGGACTCTGGAGCCGAGATAATTTTTTTTTTTTAAGAAATTCTTGTGGCGCCATTTTTTAAGGTAAAGGGCTGAAATTTGCAGTGGTTATTGTACAATACTTATATTTTCAATAAAAAATCTTCGCAACTTGATCGGCCGTTGCTGAACATTGCAAATTCAATGAAACTCGGAGCTCGATGCTGTGGCGTACGCCTGCAGCTGCCGAAAACACGGCATAAAATGTTCAAATGTGTGTTCAACGCGTGACGATGAAATTAGCTCAAATATTGAGAACAGAGTTGTCGCTGATGATATCGACATCGACGAAGAAATAGACGAGCCAAATATCACAGAGACTGAGCTAGAAAGAGATGAATTTTCAAATGATGATAACGATAATGATGATTGTGATGACGATAATGCGGAAATAATATTACATGACGTTTACCGTGACAGTAGTAGTGGTAATGAAGACGAGTCTCCTATTAAAAAGCAAAAGAAAAAAAAATATTAATAATGCAACGTATTCTACAAAAACAATTCGAATACATAAATGAGACATAATAAAATTTTGATGTTTCTTTGGTAATGTAACAAATGTAATAAAGCGTAAAGGAATTAAAATTACTTGCCATACAATAGCACGATTGCGTAGATAGTTTGGGACGATATTTGACAAACCCCAAAATGTTATCGAGGCGGGCGATGTACTATTAGATTTTTTCAGCCATAGCTATGAAGTAATCTGTAGTAAATTTGCTAAGTCGGAAATATTTTATTACCAGTAAAATACCCCTCATAAACTGATAAAAATCCGTTACGATCGATGTCATCGTCAAATTGCTTTTTATTAGAAATGTAACAAACGCGCGGGTAATTAAATGAGGTGAATGTGTAAAATAATCAAATCATAAAAGGGGTAATTGATTACAAGAATTCCCCAAACTGCACATTAGGTAGGAACTAGTTGCTTTTTCCTTTTCTAAGTCCACTCGTAAAACAAATAGGTTTTTTAATAATAGGTATAATTAGCTAGCTTAGATGTAGAATATTTTAAGTTGTTTAAATGGACGTGTTATACTGAAGGGAAGCCAATTTGGCCACAGTTACTAAAGAGAACGCCACTTGCCAGGCGAGTACTATGTCGGTACATAATTTCTACTATAGAGGACGCAACCTTCCGGATGACTTGATGCCTCTAAAAAGAGGCGGACTTTCATTCATTGATCTAGATTGCTTTGGGGTGGATAAGGACCACTAACTAAAAATTGACAAGGATAATCCCGTCCGGAAAGAAAGACACTTTCCGATCAGCTACTGGTGGTGTGACATCGGCCTACTTTTATCGTGATAATTTTAGTATTCCCGAGTATAGGTATTTGCATTTTTGAGCTTTTGTTATAAAATGTAACTTCATGTCATCAGATTTCTCAAATTAAACGTTACCTCGTTCATATTGTCACTGGCAACTGGCGTTTCTGCACTAGTTTATAAAGAAATAATTAACTTCATGCTAGTTAAGGCTATTGTATTTTTTGGCCCTTCTTTGAATTTGAGTGTAAATGATTTTTTCCTTTAACAAAGTAATTTTTCTTGCTTAAGTTCGAGACTACGGTCCAATTTCCTTATTTGTTTATCTTTTAAGTTGCATTTTCTTTTGTTTTAATTTAAGTATTAATTATTGTTGTTCTATTTTCCAAACTGATTGCTCTTTTGTAACGTGTTCTTTTATCCGTTTTCAGCCCTTTACTTAAAAAAATGGCTCCACTAGAATTTCTTAAAAAAAATTATCTCGGCTTCAGAAGGCCGGAGAGCAATTATTTTTTTTGGAAATTTGTAGAAAAATGCCAGCTATCTATTGGCAATAACGACATTGCAATATAATTTAAAATCTCAAAAATATTCAATTTTTTTTTTTTGGGGTAAAAAAAATTATCGATTTTTGACCGATTTTTCGCATATTAGGGATCGTTTCGTGATATGCGCAATAATTGCACAGGTTAGCGCAACTGTTAGAGAAACTTTTCGGACCGGTGCGGTATAGAAATATGATGGCCTGTATGAGCTATTGGACATTGAAAAAATCGCGCTTTTTTCGAAAAAATCGATTTTTGCAAGAAATTTGCAATATTTTGCAAATCTGTAAAAATGTTCTTATTCGACATGTCTTGGACTACGCTTTCACCAAGTTTCGTTAAAGAATATTTTCTCTTCACGGAGATACAGTTATTTCAAAAAAATGCGATTTTTAACGTCTTTTTTGCAATAACTAATTAATTTTGCAATTTTCGGAGATCGGACTAGGCGGGCTCGATCTGTATTAAAAAGTTACACAATTGTGCTGTTAAACTTTTTTTTGTGCGACGCCAACTTATCTTTTTCAACGCAAAAAACTGTTTTTCGCAAACTTTGGCCGCCATTTTGAAGAGGACGCAAGTTCGTCATTTGTTTTAAAAATAGTTCATTGAATTCTACGGAAAATTTCCGATTTTTTGCATACCTCGGTTTGCTGTTAATAATTTTTGTAGATAAAATCCCTCACTTACTGGACTAATATGTGATATGTGCTAAGTATATAACACTAGTTCCTTGGTCAAATCGAGAACTACTACTCCTAGAAAGTAAAATTTCAAATAAAAGGTTGCCTCTATCCTTAATCTTTATTTATTCTCGATATATTTACTTGTTACTGACTTAAAAAAATTGGCATTTGCTTGCTACATTTACGTCTGCAAATTTCAGGTTAGGGTTGTAAAGAAATTCTTATTTTATACTATATACTATCAAAACAGTACCTGAGAGGTCAACCACTTGTAGAAATTACACGAACTGCCGAGACTGCCTTGCCTGCGGCGCCTGCGTAACTCCAACCAGCCGCACTTGCGGGGCTTTCAATAATATGACCGCCACTGCCATGGCTCCCGACAGCCTGCCTAAAATTCGGAGAACGAGTGCCGACGGTGGTTTACCTCTCGATAGACAACTAGTGAATTTCATAATGATCCGTTGAATAGTTTAATGCTTATAAATAATTACTCACTGACTTTCTGCGAATCATTTCTCTTTTTCTCGGCGTCTATTGGATGTATAACAATAATGATTAAAATTATTTTTTTGTTTAACTTGCCATAATTCAAAAAACGAAAACATTAATGGATCTCAATTTTACTATGTCATCACTACATATTTATTAATGAACTGTGGTAATATGAAGGTCAAATTTTAATAATTGTAAAAAATACGTTTTTTTTTCAAAAACCATGTCGACAAAATGTGAGTATTTGCAAGGATCAGTTAACGAACGGAAAACCCTTTAAGTCTATGCTGAGAAGAAATAAAGATGGAGACACCTTTTTTATTTGAAACTTTTTTCTGTTCAACAGTTTCTAAGAATATCGCGTATAGACAAATTAGACCAATAAATAATACTATACGCATAACACTTATTGGATAAAACAACTTGCGTGGTGTATATTTTTGATTTTAACAATGGTTGCTAATTTTTGTTTATTGGTAAACTACCATTATTTGAGGGAGACTACAAAATAAAAATTCAAGAAGTCCTGAGGAATCCCCTGAGGATCCAAGGGTTTAAATTTTGATTTGTTGAATGATGTGACAGCTAAAGCTTTACACATACGAAAATTAAACAACATTAAAATGTTAAGTTTTCCATTTAGTTATAAACAAGAATTAGTACTATAATAACAAACAAGACTGCAGCTACGGACACGTATTTCGGAGTTATTGCTCTTCATATATGGCACATGAGGTACGAAGGTACAAAATAGAGTACCTACAATATACTGTGCTTTCCTATCTTTGTTGGTCTTGCTTTTAACAATATAACAATATTATTTATGCCATGTTACGCTGATGAGGAGCAATAACTCTGAAACGTGTGTCCGTAGCTGCAATATTGCATACCACTAATTTTTGTTTATAATTTTTATCGGACCTCATCAACTCTTATTCTTTTTATTTAATATTATTATTTCCTTATTGACGATTATTATTAATTAATGCAGATTACTAATTATTGAATATCTTTTCCATTATGCAAAAATATAGATATACTCGTATACTCCGTATTACAAATTAAAATTCTAGGGAAGCATAATACCTAGCCGTCTAAATTATAAATACTGTATTTATTGAAGGAATAATATGTTAAAAACGCATTTAGATTAGAATGATAGGATAGATGTGTCGGGTGTCGGCATAACCTTTGAGCTTTGGCAGATAGAATTTATATACAATCATGAACTAATTTCGTATTATACGTAAGTGGAATCGCGGTCATTCATTTCTATTTACTACAACTACTACATAGTACTATAAACACATAAAATAATATTTTATCGTTTTTAAAGGACCGCCCACTGGAGTTTCCCTTTCACCTCCCCTGTTGCAAATTTTAGCAGCTTGTCGAGGCATACCTACTCTTAAGAGCGTGTACTACTTTTGTTTACAACCATAACTCTCTTGGAAGGTTATTTTGTTAGTAAGAAACATATACAGACTGTCTATTTTACGAGGGCCACACCAAATATCTCGCTTAATATCTATTGTAGAAGAATAAAGTTTTAGAAACAGTTATCCCATTTTTTGTGAGCTATATTTCAGTAAAAAGAAATTTGAAATCCATAGCCTACTTTATGAGATATATTACAAAAACCTGAAAAATAGGAAAACCACAAACGGTTATAGCTTCCTTATTTGAGGAGATACGAAAAAAGTTAAAGGGATGAAAGTTGACGGCAAAGACAATAAGAATAATAACGTGTAACAAAAAAATCGAAAAATGCAGTTGGCTTTGACATACTGTTACGGATTTCCACCTTTTTGGAAACACCCTGTATGAATCCGTGGGTTCTAAATAATTTTAACAAGAGATTAAACACTACTAACACTTTATTTAACTGTTTACTGACTACAATACTTGTGTGACGCCAATGCTCACCACATTTGCTGGGGCAGCACAGGGGTCAATCCTAGAGGCAGTAGTCTATTACAGTACCTGTACACTACCGATTTAGAGATAATAAATCGGGGCAACACGCCCACCTTCGTTACCCAACGGAGGCAGGAGGTCATCGATGTCACACTGGGATCCAGACTAGCGGTCCCCCTGTTCAAAAATTGGTACGTATCAACGGAACCCTCATTGTCGGATCACCGACACATCAGGTTCAAACTGGACTGCGCTCCCTCCTCAGAGGAGAGCTGGTACAGGAACCCCAGGGACACCGACTGGGACGTCTATAGACGAGCCCTCTCGGAAAAAATAAACAGGGTTATTATACCCAGAAACACAGAGGAGATAGAATCCTCCGCCAAACTTCTCAATGGAGCGATCACTGCCTCATACGAGAGCAGTTGTCCTCTAAAAAGAAGCAAGGGTAAAAATAAAGTTCCCTGGTGGAACAGGGAACTTTTGAACCTACGCAAGGAGACACGCAGGCTCCTTAACAGGGCTATGCGCACTCAACTCCCAGAGGACTGGGACGACTTCAAACGATCCCAACGCCTCTACAAAAGCCACATTCGTAGCAATAAGAGGGCAGCCTGGAGGAAATTCTGCGAAAGCATTGAAGATCTTCCAGAAGCCGCTAGGCTCTGCAAAGCCCTTAAGAAAGATAGACCTTCACGGCTGGAGGACTTGAGGCTTCCTTCCGGTAGACTAACGGCTACCAATGAGGAGCGCCTCAAGCATCTACTAGAAACTCATTTCCCCGAATCCGTAGTGGAGACGGAGGAAGCACCATCCCCTCGGCCCCCCCGCGCTGCTGTCACGGCAGCGGATTGGAGGACAGCCTCGAGGGTGGTAACAGTGGAAAGGGTCATGTGGGCTATTTCCACGTTTGATCCGTTCAAAAGCCCAGGACCGGATGGAGTGTTTCCGGCACTTCTGCAAGAGGGGAAAGAGACACTCATCCGTCCGGTATATCATTTGTTGAGAACCTGCCTGGCCACGGGGTATATTCCTATACCCTGGAGGGCCGTCAAGGTGGTTTTCATACCTAAAGCAGGACGTACGACCTACGATACTGCCAACTCTTACAGAGCTATCAGCCTAACATCCTTCCTACTCAAAACTTTAGAGAGGTTGGTTGAAAGGTATGTCAAAGACGGAGCACTGGTCTCAGTACCTCTGCATCCGTCACAACATGCTTACCAGGCCGGCAAGTCAGTGGAAACGGCCCTTCATCCGATCGTTTTGAGGATCGAGAAGGCGCTGCACCACAAAGAACTTGCGGCCGGAGCCTTCTTAGATATCGAAGGAGCCTTTGACCATACCTCCTTCGATTCAATCTGCGCCGCCGCTGCATATCATGGCATCGAAGACACCATCATTAGATGGTTGAGGGCCATGTTGGCGGGAAGGCAAATAACAGCTGCCAACGAGGAAACGGCAGTTAAAGTTTCAGTAAGGAGAGGCTGCCCACAAGGGGGCGTCCTATCTCCTCTGCTATGGAACCTCGTTCTCGATGGCCTATTACAGGAACTCGAAAACGAGGATCTTTTTGCGCAAGGTTACGCAGATGACCTTGCAATCATCATCTCGGGAAAATTCCCAAATACGGTCAGCGGACTCTTACAAAGGGCCTTGCAGATCGTACAAAGATGGTGCAATGACCAGGGCCTTAGAGTCAATCCCTCAAAGGCGCAAATGGTCATTTTTACTAGAAGACGCAGGCTAGACGGTTTCGTCGAACCCGTACTCTACAACACGACTCTAACGATCTCAAGGACAGTGAAGTATCTGGGGGTCATCCTGGACTCTAAGCTGACCTGGAGAGATCATATAGAGAGACAGATACAAAGGGCCACTACAACCCTATGGGTATGTAGAAGAACCTTTGGCAAAACATGGGGGCTAAACCCCAGGGTGGCTATGTGGTACTATACTGTCATAGTTAGACCAATGATCACGTATGCCTCTGTTGTCTGGTGGCCTGCCACAACCAGGTCAACCATACGACAGAAGCTAACACAACTCCAAAGACTTGCCTGCTTAGGAGTCACAGGAGCAATACGCACGACCCCCACGGCAGCTCTGGAGGTCCTTCTGGACCTTGCGCCCCTTCACCTAGTGATTGTGGCCGAGGCTCGGAAAGCGGCCTACAGACTGGAATGTGGAGGTCAGTGGATGAAAGGAGGAGAACAATCAGGTCACACTAGGGCCCTAACTGATGCGATAGGAGCCCACTCACTTCTGGAGTCCAGGAGTGACGACGTGATACCTTCCTTCTCCTTCGCACAACCCTTCGAGGTAGTCTTCCCGAAAAGGGAAGACTGGAGTCAACTCGAAGACATACTAAGGCCTGCAGATATTGTCTGGTTCACAGACGGATCGAGGCTTGAGGAAAGTACCGGAGCGGGTATATTTGGGGAAAGGCCCAGGGCTGAGCTTTCTTATGCCCTGGGCAAATTCGCCACGGTATTCCAGACCGAGATCTTTGCCATTTTGGTCTGCGCACAGGAGAATATCCGAAAGGAGTACTCTAATAAACACATATATATATGTAGCGATAGCCAAGCGGCCCTCAAGGCCCTTGCATCGAATCGGACCAAGTCAAAACTGGTCCAAAACTGTAAACAGGCCCTCTGCGAACTTGGCTCATCAAACTGGGTCAGGCTTCTCTGGGTGCCTGGACACAGTAACATTGAGGGTAACGAGCGGGCCGACGCTCTGGCCAGAAGGGGCTCTCGTCAACCTCTGCTCGGTCCGGAGCCGGCTCTCGGCTACCCTAGATCCCAAGCCAAGAGATTAATAGATAACTGGACTCGCTCCCAGTTCACTGACCTCTGGGATTCCTATCCTGGACTCCGGCAAGCGAAGCTCCTAATCGCAGGACCCTCGCCGGAGAGAACAAAGCAATTTCTGCGTCTAAGCAGAAAGCAAATTAGAGCCGTAACAGGCCTTCTGACCGGACATGGCTCTTTCAAAAAACACCTACACACAATGGGGGTGGTTGACCACCCCGATTGCAGGTTCTGTGAGGACGAGGAGGAGACTTCCATCCACGTTCTCACTTCTTGTCCAGGACTGATGAACCTGATGCATAAACACTTCGGCACTGGATTTCCAATGCTGGAGGAAATAAGGAGCTCTCCCGTGGGAAGGATTTCAGCCTTTGGGCTGGAATCCGGCCTGTACGGGGGAGCTCCCTAATTTGTTAGCGGTAGCACAATGGGCCACAAGGCCTGAGTGCGGCGACCTCCAGGCGCCCCGCTAAAAGAAGAAGAAGAAGAAGACTACAATACTTCAAATTCACTTTATTTACTATTTATCTAACCTCACTTTTCACTTTTCTACTTGTTCACTTTTATAAACTGCTTTCTTCATAAAAACTTCCTCTTCCGCGCTGGTAATCGCGCCTTATATTAGTAAGGGGTCCAAAGCTTTAAAAATTGAAATGACCCATTCCAACAAGGTAAATGATTTTTGGAAACGAATTCAGGAAGAGGGTCCTTAGGGGCATCAGAAATGGTTTGTTGGACTTTTGTTGGCGCTTGCGCAACTTCTCCACAAGAAAAAAACATGGCCGAATGTTATTTCAAGAATTTGTGTTTTTAAACGTTTACCTCTTCTTAAAAAATTAACTACTTGCGATATCAATCTGATTTTTTATATCTATATACTACAAACACGAGCGCATCTATCTGTACTAATAGACCTTCAAAATCACTTACGGTTTTTTTCTAAATAAATCCAAAATCACATGAACGAATTTTGTGTGTTTGAAATTTCGACGTGCGGGCAACTATATTAAATATTCGAATTTTGTATCTATTACATACGAATGAAATATGGTCTAAAGGTCAAAAAAGTTTTTGCAAAAAAAATTAGCTCGATATCTTATACAGTTTTCGAGATACGGATTTTTAAATTCGACCGTAATAATGTCTTGTTATTAGCGCGCAACGTGACAGCTACGGCAGGGCTCGTGGATAGATCATATATATTAGTCTAATACCTAATTTGATTTAGGTGTTATATTATTCTTGATCATTAGATCACTCATTGTCTGAAAATTATTAAACAATTATTTCGGTGCAATAAATACGTGGTTTTAAATTATGATGTAATTTGTTACATGTAATATACTGCCGTCCTAAGCCAAAATGACGTACTTCATTATACGCTCTTCTTGAGATATTTGACATTTTATGCCGCTAATCTCAGCACATCTTATTTTTTTAAATAGTTTCATTCTATTTTTGAATGAGGCAGATGCAAAAATAATGGTTTATTGATTATTGAAAAAAGCCGGTCATTTAACAAGGAAACTTTGAAGTACGTCCAATTTGCTTAGGACATTTTAAGTTACGTCATTTTAGTTTAGGACAGTATATCTAGACTTGCAAATAGAGTACGAAATCATTAATAAGTTTTAATAAATTGAGTTTAAAAATAAAAATTGACCTAAACTTCGAATTTAAAAAAAGTACGATATGACTTAAGAGAACAAACCCTGAATATTGGTGTAAATAAGGACAAATGTTGCCCAACAATGTGAACTTAGATTCCTCACGCCTAGCATAAAATTTGAAGTGCAGCCATGAACAAACGAACACAATAATATTTGAAAAGGTATGTTTAATTTTTCCAAAATAGAAAAACTACAAAAGTTTTGTGGGTATGCGACAACAAAGGGTATTTTATAGTATTCACGAAACCAATAAATAATTAGGTGAAAAACATGCAGAAGAAAATATTGTAAATATTGTTTATTGGCAGTCTATGTATTGTGTGACCTGTCAGTTATTCTTTCCGAAGGGGAAAAAGTGAGCAGTTACAGTTGCCTTAAATCAAACAGGCCATCTAAACAGTTTGACTAATCTTGGAGATAACTGCGATGCAATTGGTGATCGTGTTATTGAAGATGGTCGTAAGACCTATGTGAATCTATATGGCCGTAGTGAGTTTAATTAGATTCACCAAGGTAGCATTTATTTTTCTTAAAGTTATTAGACATACTTTCGCTAAGTCCTACAAGAGAGCTTACTTACTGCATTTGAAACGGTCATTAAGTCCAGTATGTTTGGTATGCTTAGCTTAGCTTGCAACTGAAGCAGGGTCAAACCCTGCTTACTGCAAAATAATTTTAATTGTAAAAAATATTCACAAGAATTGGTTTAGATTCTCCTATACTTTCCTTACCTAACACAAAATTCTGAATTTTAAACAAATTACCTCGGTGACTTGAAAAACGGTTAAGAAAACACATCACACTCTTCCAGAAAATTTGGATATCTGATAGAGAATAACCAAATAAACCCACAAATGATGACAAAAAACCACAAGTGGTTAAAAAAAACAAAAAGTGGAATTGTAAAGTAGAGTGTGACTAAAAATGTTGATGTTCTGTTGCATGTGCATGTGGCCTTTCCTACAATTGTTTTAAGGGCAGAAATAATACAGAGCAGTGTTTAACAGACAGTAATTCTTACTAGTCTAGTAGTGCTTTGTCGATGCTTACTGAGCTGTGTATAATTATGCATTATTATTATTATTATTATTATTATTACTTATAAATTACACGTTTTGTGTACGTGTTTATATTTTATTTCTATATTGTATAATGATGGTATATATAATAAATATCTCCATATACAACCTATAGATCTAATAAATACTATGCCAAATGAGTTTCATTTTACATATTAATATTTTTATAAAATTATAAATAATAATAACACAATATCAAAAATGTATTGGCTTACTATCTTGATGCATTACAATTAACCACATAGCAGTACGTGAGATAATAGCCGCATGGTAATAGGAGATCACGGACCTAAATTATGGTTTAATTTGAAAAGTCTGTAACTCAAAAATTGTAAAAGATATGGAGCTAATTTTTTTGCAAAAACTTTTTTGATCTTTAGACCATATTTCATTCGCATATAATATATATAAAAAAATTAAACATTTAATATAGTTTATCGCACGTCGAAAATTCAAACACACAAATTTGCTTCCTGTGATTTAGGATTTATTTAGAAAAAAATCGTAAGTGATTTTGAAATTCTAACAGTATAGATATATGCGCTCATGTCAGTAGTATACAAATATAAAAAATCACATCAATATCGTACGTAGTTAATTTACTAGCGAGAGGTATATGTTTAAAAACACACATTCTTGAAATAACGTTCCGCCATCTTTTTTTCTTGTGGAGAAGTTGTGCAAGCGCCAAAAAAAGTCCAACAAGCCATTTCGGATGCCCATTAGGACCCTCTTTCGATATGCGAGCTCAAAATTTATTTACCTTGCTGGAATGGGTTACTTGGCGATTTTGACGTCTTTCGAAGGTGTGGACCCTCTACTATATACTCCGAATTTGACTCTCTAGATTCATCTAGAAATATTCAAGAATCTTCTCCAACAACATTCCAGAAAAGTCCGTTTTATTCTCTTGGCTTCCAGTCACAATCAGTAGGCATAGGCGTACCATCTCCTTTTCCAAGGGGGTGTACTTCATAACACTGCCCCCTCCTTAAGCCTAGATCGTCCCGATCAGGCAACTCAGAATCATGGATGTAGTTCGCCAGCCTGTCCAAATGCACGATCTTCATCTTGAACTTTTTTCTTCGTTAAATCCGATAGACGACATCATTAATTCGGGTAATAACAGTATACGGTCCATCCCAAGGCGGTTGAAGTTTCGGTGACCTTCGTTTTTTCCGCTGTGGGTTATACAGCCAAACCAGGTCTCCTGCCTTGAACCCTTCTGAATTACCCTTCCGGTCGTATCGAGCCTTCATTCGGTTACTGGCTGGTGATGGCTCCGCTATATCGTTAGCCAACCTCTTGAAAGGAGCTCCGGCGTTAAACTGTTTCTTTTCACCCTTACTCCCAGTCTGTGGTCCCTTACTGACTACACAAATCTTGCATTTGCGACACCAAGCCTCCACATCTTGACGACTTCTTATCCAATAAAATCGTTCTCGTATTTTCTTCAGGGTCTTGTTCACACCGAAGTGTCCATCGGATGTCCCATTGTGCACTTCCTTAAGCACCTTCGCTACTCGACACCTGGGAATCACTAGACGCATAACCACCTTTTTTCCATCCGGGCTTTCCCATGCTCTCCGCATCAGCCCGTTCATAACTCTAAGTGAGTCCCGCTGTGCCCACAAAGCCTTCAATCCAACTGCTTTGTCTGAAACATCCTTCCACTCTGGTCGAATTCCTTTTTCCTTTGCTCTTAATATAGCCCCAATTTCCACATCATTCAATTGCTCTTGTCTGAGCGCCTCATCTGTCCTGTCATCCGGCACCTCCACCTTGACAGTGTTAACTGCTCTCGTGACCTGCAGTTTCTCCTGGTGGTAGTACTTGCAATCTTCCTTGCACCTTCTTCCGGATGAAATATCTGAAATTTTCTGGGGTTTCACTTTACTTCCACGTCCTGGTAGTAGTGGACTTCTCGGAATGCTTCGAAGCTGGGAAATCTTTACTTCTCTCGGGGTACCATGTTCCTTATCTGTCACAGTCTCTCTGGTACCAGCTTCCTCTGATTTTCCCCTCAGCTTCACAGCTTCTCCGGCCTTTACTTTCTCCAATCTTCTCCGTGGACATTCAAGCTGGATATGCCCTAGTTCTCCGCACCGGTAACATTTCATACTCCGTCGTCCACTTGGCCTTCCACTACTTTGTTTATTCTGTGTCCCTTCCATGTTTCTAACATTCACTTTCCTCGAGTTCCGATATCGACAGTCTTGCTTGATATGCCCTGCTCTGCCACAGTTGTAACATTTAGTACTCCTGCTTGGCTTTCCTTGTCTTCCCGCAGTATCCCATTGAGCCAGTAACTGACTAATCATTTTATTTACCTCCTGTATCTGGATCAAGATAGGGTTCTCTTTCTTCTTTTCTGGTTAAGATTCTTCGATACTCACAGCTTGTACTCTTGGACTCGGGGTATCCTGAAGGACAGCTTCCACCTCGAGTGCATGCACCAACGCTTCACTGCTGTTCTTGTATCGAGATAACCTGAGGACTCGCCTGATCTCATCGTCCTGTATACCATCCAGAAATGCCTCTACTGCCAGTTGGTCTTGGAATTCTTTCGGTACATTGGGGTAAGCTCGGTGAGTCAGGCTCCACACGGCAGCTTCGAACTCTTGCAAGCTTTCCCCAGCCTCTTGAACACGTGATTTCAGCTGGGTCTGGTACACTTGGGCAAGATGTTGTTCACCATATCGTAGATCTAGGGCAGCTTCTAAAACTTTAAAATCCCGTTGTTGGTCTACTGGGATTGTCTGGAGTATTTCCAATGCTTGGCCCCTTAATGCCACGATTAACGCCATAGCCTTTTCTTCGTCATTCCAGTTGTTTGCACTCGCTGCTGCCTCAAACTGCATCTTGTAAATGGTCCATGAACTTTGGCCGTCAAAGGAGGGAGGTTCGAACAGCTGATCTGATAATACCACTTGCTGGCTTCCTCTATCCCTCAACTGTCGCTTAAGCAGGTCTATTTCCTCTTTGATTTCACTTACTTCTTCTCGATGCCTTCTTTCTAGCCCTTCCAACACTTTCTGGAATTGTGCAAATAAGTCCTGTATTTGCTTTTCAGTTGCCATACTTCTGGTTGTTATAAGCATACGACTACGTTGAAATCAAATACATTTAACAATTACGTCACTATCGGTAATGGGACTGTCCAGAAAAACCTCAAAACGGCACGAAAAAGTCTTATCTAGAGTCTCCGTCACTTAACCTCTAATGTCCAAATAAAATGTTCCAAAAATGTCTCAAAAAATGCACTTGACACTATTTTCCTGTTCGAAAATAACCGTCGAACAACGTCCAGTAAATTAGTCCTCCGTGTTAGCACCAACTTCGAGAATACACTGCCAAACCTTCTCGAACACTTCCGAAAAATCCTCTTGTCAAAATTCCGCTTCCGACACCAAAATGTTATTTTCCACCTTTTTGGAAACACCCTGTATGAATCTGTGGGTTCTAAATAATTTTAACAAGAGATTAAACACTACTAACACTTTATTTAACTATTTACTGACTACAATACTTCAAATTCACTTTATTTACTATTTATCTAACCTCACTTTTCACTTTTCTACTTGTTCACTTTTATAAACTGCTTTCTTCATAAAAACTTCCTCTTCCGCGCTGGTAATCGCGCCTTATATACTCCGAATTTGACTCTCTAGATCCATCTAGAAATATTCAAGAATCTTCTTCTCCAACAACATTCCAGAAAAGTCCGTTTTATTCTCTTGGCTTCCAGTCACAATCAGTAGGCATAGGCGTACCATCTCCTTTTCCAAGGGGGTGTAATTCATAACAATACGTTATTGTGCAAAAATGAAAAATACATATCTCAAAGTTAGGCCATGACGCCATTAATTCCGTTATTTTTTTCTCATTCCAACGATATAAAACATGTCACAGAAATTTTAACCGATTGTGTCAATATTTAATATTTTACGAATACCACAATTCATATAATTGAATCGTAACAATCAGCTGTGCCATAATTAGTGAAAAACAATGTATACAGTTATATTAATAACTGTATACATTGTTTTGACAGATTGTCACTGTTGTATGTTGTATGTTGCGTTGTCGAGTTCTAAGACAAATTTTATATCAGTAATTATGGTGAACACCAATAATACCATGTTCCTTATCTGTCACAGTCTCTCTGGTACCAGCTTCCTCTGATTTTCCCCTCAGCTTCACAGCTTCTCCGGCCTTTACTTTCTCCAATCTTCTCCGTGGACATTCAAGCTGGATATGCCCTAGTTCTCCGCACCGGTAACATTTCATACTCCGTCGTCCACTTGGCCTTCCACTACTTTGTTTATTCTGTGTCCCTTCCATGTTTCTAACATTCACTTTCCTCGAGTTCCGATATCGACAGTCTTGCTTGATATGCCCTGCTCTGCCACAGTTGTAACATTTAGTACTCCTGCTTGGCTTTCCTTGTCTTCCCGCAGTATCCCATTGAGCCAGTAACTGACTAATCATTTTATTTACCTCCTGTATCTGGATCAAGATAGGGTTCTCTTTCTTCTTTTCTGGTTAAGATTCTTCGATACTCACAGCTTGTACTCTTGGACTCGGGGTATCCTGAAGGACAGCTTCCACCTCGAGTGCATGCACCAACGCTTCACTGCTGTTCTTGTATCGAGATAACCTGAGGACTCGCCTGATCTCATCGTCCTGTATACCATCCAGAAATGCCTCTACTGCCAGTTGGTCTTGGAATTCTTTCGGTACATTGGGGTAAGCTCGGTGAGTCAGGCTCCACACGGCAGCTTCGAACTCTTGCAAGCTTTCCCCAGCCTCTTGAACACGTGATTTCAGCTGGGTCTGGTACACTTGGGCAAGATGTTGTTCACCATATCGTAGATCTAGGGCAGCTTCTAAAACTTTAAAATCCCGTTGTTGGTCTACTGGGATTGTCTGGAGTATTTCCAATGCTTGGCCCCTTAATGCCACGATTAACGCCATAGCCTTTTCTTCGTCATTCCAGTTGTTTGCACTCGCTGCTGCCTCAAACTGCATCTTGTAAATGGTCCATGAACTTTGGCCGTCAAAGGAGGGAGGTTCGAACAGCTGATCTGATAATACCACTTGCTGGCTTCCTCTATCCCTCAACTGTCGCTTAAGCAGGTCTATTTCCTCTTTGATTTCACTTACTTCTTCTCGATGCCTTCTTTCTAGCCCTTCCAACACTTTCTGGAATTGTGCAAATAAGTCCTGTATTTGCTTTTCAGTTGCCATACTTCTGGTTGTTATAAGCATACGACTACGTTGAAATCAAATACATTTAACAATTACGTCACTATCGGTAATGGGACTGTCCAGAAAAACCTCAAAACGGCACGAAAAAGTCTTATCTAGAGTCTCCGTCACTTAACCTCTAATGTCCAAATAAAATGTTCCAAAAATGTCTCAAAAAATGCACTTGACACTATTTTCCTGTTCGAAAATAACCGTCGAACAACGTCCAGTAAATTAGTCCTCCGTGTTAGCACCAACTTCGAGAATACACTGCCAAACCTTCTCGAACACTTCCGAAAAATCCTCTTGTCAAAATTCCGCTTCCGACACCAAAATGTTATTTTCCACCTTTTTGGAAACACCCTGTATGAATCTGTGGGTTCTAAATAATTTTAACAAGAGATTAAACACTACTAACACTTTATTTAACTATTTACTGACTACAATACTTCAAATTCACTTTATTTACTATTTATCTAACCTCACTTTTCACTTTTCTACTTGTTCACTTTTATAAACTGCTTTCTTCATAAAAACTTCCTCTTCCGCGCTGGTAATCGCGCCTTATATACTCCGAATTTGACTCTCTAGATCCATCTAGAAATATTCAAGAATCTTCTTCTCCAACAACATTCCAGAAAAGTCCGTTTTATTCTCTTGGCTTCCAGTCACAATCAGTAGGCATAGGCGTACCATCTCCTTTTCCAAGGGGGTGTAATTCATAACAATACGTTATTGTGCAAAAATGAAAAATACATATCTCAAAGTTAGGCCATGACGCCATTAATTCCGTTATTTTTTTCTCATTCCAACGATATAAAACATGTCACAGAAATTTTAACCGATTGTGTCAATATTTAATATTTTACGAATACCACAATTCATATAATTGAATCGTAACAATCAGCTGTGCCATAATTAGTGAAAAACAATGTATACAGTTATATTAATAACTGTATACATTGTTTTGACAGATTGTCACTGTTGTATGTTGTATGTTGCGTTGTCGAGTTCTAAGACAAATTTTATATCAGTAATTATGGTGAACACCAATAATAACAAATTCGATATGATTAGCATTTATTGTCAGTGCAATTTTGACGCTGAGATGGCAGTCACGGTTTACGGAGATAGATTTCCAGATGCTCCGCAGCCAAATCGAACTATGTTTAGGAAGTTAGTTCAAAATCTAAAAACGCACGGTTCATTTTCAAAAAAAGTAGTAAGGCGAGCGCATGTTGCGGATAATGTAAGAAAAGTGCATAGAGTAATGAATTATGTTAACCAAAATGAGGAAACCTCTTTGAGACAAATTCAGAGAAACTGTCGCATAAAAAAAGACAGTGCAAGAAAAATATTGAAAAAAAACGGATTTCGATGCTACAAAATGAGGAAAGTTCAACATTTAAATGAGGGAGATAAGCCAAGGAGAGTAAGATTTTGTAGATGGTAATTAAATAAGAAAAGGAATGACGCGCTGATATGTAGCAAATTTTTCTAATAATGGATTTTTCAATAGAAATATGCATTATAAGTGGAGACGAGAAAATACACATTGGTGCAGAGAGACTGCTTTCCAAGAAAGATTTTCTACGAATGTTTGGTTGGGTCTTTTAGGGACTAAAGTAATTGGACCTTATTTTTATGATGGCAAATTAACCGCTCGTAGATACCTTAATTTCCTGCAAAACGAATTTCAAGATTTTCTTTATGAATTAACAGTGGCAGAAAGATTTAATTATTCATATTTTCAACAAGATGGGGCTCCACCTCACACTGCTGTAATATGTACAAATTATTTAAATCAAGTTATGCCAGATAGCTGGATAGGCACCTATGGACCCATTCTATGGCCATCTCGATCACCAGATATTACTCCCTTGGATTTTTTCGTCTGGGGTTACATTAAAGACAAGGTATTTCAAACTGCCCCTGAAAATATTGAGGACATCAAAACCAGAATTCGAAACGCATGTGAGGCAATTACTCCTGAAATGCTCCAAAATGTAATGCGTGACGTGTCTCGTAGAGCACGTTTATGTGTCAGAATGCATGGTGCACAATTTGAGCATTTGTAGTTAGAAAAATAAATACACACAATTTCTTTTCAATATAGTAGTAGGTAGTACTGTTATACATAGTTTTTCGTTTTTTTCTTTGGATGTTCGTTTTGTACTTGTATTTTTATTTATGAGATATTTATTGGTTTGTATTAAATTGTAATAAATAATTACGGAATTATAATTATTATAAAGTGAATTTTTACTATTATGGCACAGCTGATTGTTACGATTCAATTATATGAATTGTGGTATTCGTAAAATATTAACTATTGACACTATCGGTTAAAATTTCTGTGACATGTTTTATATCGTTGGAATGAGAAAAAAATAACGGAATTAATGGCGTCATGGCCTACTTTGAGATATGTATTTTTCATTTTTGCACAATAGCGTATGTCAAAGCCAACTGCATTTTTCGTTTTTTTTGTTACACGTTATTATTCTTATTGTCTTTGCCGTCAACTTTCATTCCTTTAACTTTTTTCGTATCTCCTCAAATAAGGAAGCTATAACCGTTTGTGGTTTTCCTATTTTTCAGGTTTTTGTAATATATCTCATAAAGTAGGCTATGGATTTCAAATTTCTTTTTACTGAAATATAGCTCACAAAAAATGGGATAACTGTTTCTAAAACTTTATTCTTCTACAATAGATATTAAGCGAGATGTTTGGTGTGGCCCTCGTAAAATAGACAGTCTGTATGTATATGTTAAAAAGAGAAGGATGAGTTTAGAATTGTAAAATAAAGCGTACAATAAAAATATGATTTCTGCAGAAGGAAACATATATGTATATGTTAAAAAGAGAAGAATGCGTTTAGAATTGTAAAATAAAGTGTACAATAAAAATATGATTCCTGCAAACATGTTTCTTTCTGGCTAATTAACTCATGGGAGTATCTTTCTGGAAATATTTTTCTGTTTTCAAAATGTTAAATTAAACAGTATCAATTTTAAAGATAGTACAGGCAAATTAGCCATTTAGGGTAACAAAAATTAATAAAAGGATCATCTCCGGGATTTGAGTAGGTGATAATCTGGAGAATGAGATGATGCATTCTTTGAACTTTCAAGTTCCGGGAAAATTTTAAAAAATCGTAAAATCTTTTTGATTTTCAGTTTGTTTGATCTAGCGGCCAAAAAAAAATGAAAATGCAGAAGAAAGTTTCCAACAAAAGTTGTAGCTCGTCTCTTTCTCTACAAAAAAGGTCTTTACAAATATTTGTCTTACTTAAGCCGTTTAGAAGATAAATCGAGTTTTCCACTTATAGTTTTAAGCCGCTTCGAAATGCGCGAAAATTGAGAATTCTCCGGGAGTTTCGTACGACTGGGCTCATCGATCGATAATTCTTATTATTCAGAGCCTCTAAAAAAATGAAAATAACAAAATGTAGAGAAAAGTCTCAGCTTTAATGTGGAACTAATCACAAAATTCATAAAAATTTTTATCATACAGAAAAAGTGTCAGAAGATGGCTTAGTAAACTTTGTACAGTTGATCCACAGATTTATTCATATTTTTGCTGGGAGTCGTTAGAATGATAATTCATTTTGCCCATATATTCTTATATAATGATATATTAATCCAATTAACATTTTATTGCAATTGCTTTTTTTGAAAAAAATTGCCTTGCGATCAAAGTAGAGGGCATATTTTTCATCGATCAATCACTTCCAAATTTTGGAGTTTAATTCGCTATATCTTAATTAATAATAATAGCACAGTCTTAATTTTTGGATTATAAGTACAATAAAATATATTCTTTCGAACGACTTTAGACTTTTTTAAATGCGTGCAGTACTTTTTGAGTTTGTCTGCATTATTTAAAAGTGAATTATTTATTATTTGTTTGCTTATAGTAATGAAGCATATTCTTTATAGGATTTTGCAAACAGCGGAAAGATAGCTTTTCTTTCAGCTGTTTGCAAAATCCTATAAAGAATGTCTGCATTATTCATACACGTTCAGAGAATGCACAATTATATAGTAAAACATATACAACTTATTTGTTTCTTAACATTCTTCAATGAAATGTTCACGAAATATAAATTAAAGTGCGTGGAATCGAATCCATGCAGTGAAAAAGCACGAATTGTTATAGGAGAAATAGGCAGGATGCATAAAACATAAGATATGAATAAATCAACTGTATACAGTTTACTAAGCCATCTTCTAACACTTTTTTCTCTATAATAAAAATTTATATGAATTTTGTGATTAGTTCCACATTAAAGCTGAGACTTTTCTCTACATTTTATGTTGTTTTAATTTTTTTAACGACTCTGAATAGTAAGAATTATCGATCGATGTGTCCGGTCGTACGAAACTCCCAGAGAATCCCTCATTTTCCGCGCATCTCGGAGCGGCTCAAGACTATAAGTGGAAAACTGGATTTATCTCCTAAACGGCTTAAGTAAGACAAAAATTTGTAAAGACATTTTTTGTAGAGAAGTAAACGAGCTACATATTTTGTCTATATTTTCATTATTTTAGCCGCTCGGGCAAAGAAACCGAAAATCAAAAAGTTTTTCCAAATTTTTTTCAATTTTCCCGGAACTTGGAAGTGCAAAAAATGCATCATTACATTCTACAGGTTGTTACCTACTTAAATCCCGAAGATGATCCTTTTATTAATTTTTGCGAGGGTTTTACAAAATTTTGCCTTCATTGCCTGTACTAAGATATCTTGTAGAGTAGTATTATTATGAGAAGATGCTCGGGGCGGAGCTAACGTGCGCGAATATTTTTACCAGTGACACATCATCTGGGGTAGAAGGATATATAATAATTGTAATCAAATTTTCGAGGTCGAAGAGCTGTGTAATGTAGAATATTAAAGCTTGTCACACACTCGTGTTTACGATGAAGACATTCTTCACTGAAAGTAAGGTTATATCACTTAATTCAATCAGAAACGGCGAACACAACAAGTATATCGCAGCACAGATCCTGTGACAGCAGGTTGACGGTGCCACTGGCTTCGACGTCAAATATGACGCAATTCGCTCTCATTGGCCTACAACAATGGAAGCACACAAACTCGTTTCTGCGCATTATTTTTTGCGAGCATCTTCTCATAATAATACTACTCTAACCTTCACGTACTATAACTCATTTTCTTTTTAAACTTTAACAATTTATGATGATTATGGCGGAAGGCTAGAGGTGATTTTGTTTTGTCGTTTATAAAACAATAGAAATATATGATAGAGCATAAAACGAAGACGTGCCGAAAGAGCCACCCAGCTCTCGCACTATATATCCTTTGTTAACTTAAATAGTAGATTTTCTGGATTTGTCGTCATTTTATTAAATATCGGGGGCTTTCTTCTATCAGAGTGACGAGCTCTTACACATAATATATATTACCATTAACTGTCATCAAAATATTATCAGTTTGTGATAATGAGATGTGTTTCACCCTCTTTGTAAATGGAGTATATGTGCGAGTCCGGAGGGGCAAGGAGGTGGATATTGTGAAATTAGGCGTGTGAGTGGCGGTGACGGGCGCACAAAAGCCCCAATTACTCGCTCTGACGCCAGCAGTACGCTGTCATTGTTGCGTCACACCCACAAACAAACGGAACAATACCAGCCAAATTGCTGGTTTGGGTTATTTCAACACCAGGAACAAGAAAGTTGGCGGTTGATGCGATTATATCGAAATAAATAACTACCTAAATCAATTATTCTCATTTGAAGGTTATTAGAACTGTTATTATATGTTAGGTGCCTATTTACTGTTGATTGGAAAGAACATCAACTATGCTACACTATACCCGTTGATTTACTGTATTAGTAATATTTGTCTCTCATATAATTGATTAAATTTCAAATGCCTTTATTCGACGATTTACGAAAGCATTCATAAATTTACTTATACAAGGTGTCTCTCAAGTAACTGGATGTAAGCAACTATAGTAGATCAAACGATATTTAGCTCCATAAAAAAAGTGAGAAGGCTATGTGGCGGTGGCGCAGCGGGCTACAGCGTGTTGTGTACCGAGCACGCTCGGTCTTATTGTCTATCGTAAATTGTGTTCGTTCTCCAGCTCCGACAATGATAATGTATGTGTTTGCGTATCTGCGTTTCCTCAAATGTGTAATGCACTTCAGGACAGCCTTGGTTTTGGATTTGGGGATTGTCTAATGTTTGTGGTGTGTTTTTATAATACACCGTAAAGAAGCGCCGATATAATCACGATTTAAAGTGTGTAGGGCAAAGGGATATTTATAGACCAAGACCAGATAATTTTTTACGTAGAGGATTGATATTTTTTGTAATCGCCAAACGTGATTGGTGAATTAAAGTTTCTTTTGCTTTTTTATAGCTAAATGAATTTTGAAAATACACTTTTTTGCCATAACTTTTATTTTGAAAAAGTAGAAAACATGTTTTAGATAAAATTTGTAGATCTCTTCAAACCTAATTTTGTTTGCAGTCAAAAGAATTTTGAAATAATAGGTTTTTTCATGTATATATTTTTTTAAACAAAAATATGTTTCAGATACTAAAGTTGTAGATAATGAAATTATCTATCAATCTGCTTGAACCCGATATAAAGAAAATTAAATCTAACCTCAAAATTTCAAAAAGACTGTGAACATGACCACACAATTTCCAAGTAGCCCGAACGCGTCGACCTAAATAATACTCTAAAACGAAATGAAAGAGGTCCCTGAAAAAAAAAAAAATCACGAAGCTTCTATTTCACAAGCATCTTTTTTTGACGAAGTTTCGATTGATTTCCGACATTTTTTGAATTTTAGCGATGCTAAACGCAAAACTCTTCTCAAAAATACCTTTAAAAACCTATAGTTAAAAAAAATGTGCCTCTACGACTCTATGACATACTTGTATGAAGCCGCTTTTTAAACAATTTATAGTTTGTTGGCCTTTCAAATAAATATTTTAATTTGAAATTCATGGTGGTTATTAACATTCATCAAGAGCATATTTTTTTCAAAATTTTATCTGAATCAATGTATTATTAAAGCTATATTATATTGTGTAAAAAAGCTATACATTGGCTTTTATTATTATTTTTTTTTTGAGGATAAGTACATGTTTACTTTAGGCCTGGTAAGAATTAAAATTGTGTTCGTTATATGAATCATTTGATACACCACAACACTCAGATCGATATATCAACAAAAAATTATCGATATTTCTATATATCGATATATTTTATACATTTTGAAGAGCGGGGGGGGGAGAAATTCCTCGAAATAAAGATTTTATCCAAAATGAAATTTTAAAGAGCGGGATGAGGGAATATTCCTCGCAATAAAGTTTTTATGCAACATAAAATTTTGAGGAGTGGGGGGGCGGGTGATATTCCTTTCTTCTTATTGACATCACCGCCAGTTGCAGATTGCGTTTAGCAGTACAGTTTCCTTTTGATATATTTTAAAAAATATCGATATTTGAACCCGATATATTGCAACAAAAAAACGATATGAATATATTCATGTTTTAGGATTAATATATCGATACATCGTTGCCATCCCTACTGACTATTTGTCCCTTGCCTTTAGTGTTCGTCGGTAGCCGTACGGTCGGCGCAGTGGTAATGTTCTTGCTTACGAAGAGTAGTCTGTACCAAGAATAGCAGACACAGCAGACAGAATAAAAAATTAATATATACTGTTATTGTGAGATCGGCCTTTACATACGCGGCACTGGTGTGGTGCAGCACGTCGGTCACAACAATGAGAAAACTAAAAGTCCTGAGACATAATTTTATGCGCCTCATCTCAAATTCCTCACGATACACCTCCTTAAGAGATCTCTATGCACGTTGTCACGACATAGTACCACTAGCGGACTACATCAAAGTTACATCCCAAAAATTCTACCAATTCAAACTTGGTGATAGGCCGCTTACCAGCAACATTACTCAGGGAGCATAATGCACCTTTTCGTATAAAACACAAATTACCATACCAAGCGTTGCCCATCTTCCGGCAACCTATATAAAATCCTTTTATCTATAACTGTAAAATCTGCCAATCACAATTTCTAATCTTTAACTCTTTCACTCCTCCGTTTCTGTTTGTTAATTTTTGTTGATTTTTCTAAATTTTTCTCTTCCTAATAATATTTTATCTTAAATACTAGAATCATTTGAAGAATCTTAATATTTTAAATCATAAATTGTGCGGTCTAACATAGCCGCTCTCTCCCGTTATAATTACTTAGAACGGGGTTTTTAGTCAGCTATTTTCCCGTATAAATCAATCATATATATATCTTAGAGGTTTTATTTATACACGTGCTTTTTGCATTTTATACTAATTATCTTAAGTTTACTTTTTCTTTTACATATTCCTAAGTTATTTGTTATTTATTTTGCATTCTGCAAACAGGAGTTAACATTTATTTTCATTTCTTGCAAGTCTGACCTGGCTTCGCTCCGTCCAGCCATTCAACTATCGTGGTGTGAAATGCTATGGATGTCTGGCTGGTTCCGGAGCGATCGTCTGGGAAGGACAAATTTCTTGTACACTATAATTTAAAAATAAATTTGTTTTGATTGTTTTAATTGATTGATTGCTTACTAAGCGAAAGGTTCCGAGTTCGAACTGCTGCACCCGCTGAGTTTTTTTTTTCTTGCGAAATTTATTAAATGTATGCATGCCTGAAGCTCGAGGCCTAGTGTATCTAGAAGCCTGTTTGGTATTCGTTCATACCAACACTACTTGACCACGTCGACACCACACATTTTGCTTTCAATAGTCCAATTACATCGAACTTTATTCCCTATATCACGAAGTGTATTTTCCGAATCTGTATAGCATAAAGTTGAGGAGAATGTTAGTGAGTATGGCACCGTATCATGTGCGTGTCCAACATGTTCGTGGCTGGTTTTATTTTTATTTTTGCATTATGGCTGGAGATTTTTTCAAATCTGGATAAAAACGATGTTTTGTGATCTAGTTTATGTCCCCAACCTCGAAATGCAAAACATACATCAATAAATCTGTCGAAAATATCGCGTTTTTTTGCAAAAATTATTAACAGCAAACCAAGGTATGTAAAATATCGGAAATTTTTCGTAGAATTCAATGAACTATTTTTAAAACAAATGACGAACTTGCGTCCTCTTCAAAATGGCGGCCAAAGTTTGCAAAAAACAGTTTTTTTGCGTTAAAAAAAAAGTTGGCGCTGCACAAAAAAAAGTTTAATAGCAGAGTTGTGTAACTTTTTAATGCGGATCGAGCCGGCCCAGTCCGATCTTACAAAATTGCAAAATTATTTAGTTATTGCAAAAAAGACGTTAAAAATCGCATTTTTTTGAAATACCTGTATCTCCGTGAAGAAAAGATATTCTTTAACGAAACTCAGTAAAAGCATAGTCCAAGATATATCGAATACAAGCATTTTTACAGATTTGCAAAATATTCCAAATTTCTTGCAGAAATCGATTTTTTCCAAAAAAACACGTTTTTTTCAATCTCCAATAGCTCATACAGGTCTTCATATTTTTATATCGGACCAGTCCGAAAAGTTTCTTCAACAGTTGCGCTAACCTGTGTAGTTATTGCGCATATAACGAAGCGATCCCTAATATGCGAAAAATCGGTCAAAAAATCGATAATTTTTTTTACCCCAAAAAACTTTGAATATTTTTGACATTTTAAATTATATTGGAACACCATTATTGCCAATGGATAGCTGGCATTTTTCTACAAATTTACGAAAAAAAAAAAAAATTGCCCTCGGACTCTGGAGCCGAGATAATTTTTTTTTTTTAAAGAAATTCTTGTGGCGCCATTTTTTAAGGTAAAGGGCTGAAATTTGCAGTGGTTATTGTACAATACTTATATTTTCAATAAAAAATCTTCGCAACTTGATCGGCCGTTGCTGAGCATTGCAAATTCAATGAAACTCGAAGCTCGATGCTGTGGAGTACGCCTGCAGCTGCCGAAAACAGGGCATAAAATGTTCAAATGTGTGTTCAACGTGTGACGATGAAATTTGCTCAAATATTGAAGAGAACAGAGTCGTCGCTGATGATATCGACGAAGAAATAGACGAGCCAAATATCACAGAGACTGAGCTAGAAAGAGATTATTTTTCAAAGGATGATAACGATTATGATGATTGTGATGACGATAATGCGGAAATAATATTACATGATGTTTACCGTGACAGTAGTAGTGGTAATGAAGACGAGTCTCCTATTAAAAAGCAAAAGAAAAAAAAATTAATGCAACGTATTCTACAAAAACAATTCGAATACATAAATGAGACATAATAAAATTTTGATGTTTCTTTGGTAATGTAACAAATGTAATAAAGCGTAAAGGAATTAAAATTACTTTGACAAACCCCAAAATGTTATCGAGGCGGGCGATGTACTATTAGATTTCTTCAGCCATAGCTATGAAGTAATCTGTAGTAAATTTGCTAAATCGGAAATATTTTATTACCAGTAAAATACCCCTCATAAACTGATAAAAATCCGTTACGATCGATGTCATCGTCAAATTGCTTTTTATTAGAAATGTAACAAACGCGCGGGTAATTAAATGAGGTGAATGTGTAAAATAATCAAATCATAAAAGGGTTAATTGATTACAAGAATTCCCCAAACTGCACATTAGGTAGGAACTAGTTGCTTTTTCCTTTTCTAAGTCCACTCGTAAAACAAATAGGTTTTTTAATAATAGGTATAATTAGCTAGCTTAGATGTAGAATATTTTAAGTTGTTTAAATGGACGTGTTATACTGAAGGGAAGCCAATTTGGCCACAGTTACTAAAGAGAACGCCACTTGCCAGGCGAGTACTATGTCGGTACATAATTTCTACTATAGAGGACGCAACCTTCCGGATGACTTGATGCCTCTAAAAAGAGGCGGACTTTCATTCATTGATCTAGATTGCTTTGGGGTGGATAAGGACCACTAACTAAAAATTGACAAGGATAATCCCGTCCGGAAAGAAAGACACTTTCCGATCAGCTACTGGTGGTGTGACATCGGTCCACTTTTATCGTGATAACTTTAGTATTCTCGGGTATAGGTATTTGCATTTTTGAGCTTCTGTTATAAAATTTAACTTCATGTCGTTAGATTTCTCAAATTAAACGTTACCTCTTTCATATTGTCACTGGCAACTGGCGTTTCTGCACTAGTTTATAAAGAAATAATTAACTTCATGCTAGTTAAGGCTATTGTATTTTTTGGCCCTTCTGGCAATCAGTTTGAATTTGAGTGTAAATGATTTTTTCCTTTAACAAAGTAATTTTTCTTGCTTAAGTTCGAGACTACGGTCCAATTTCGTTATTTGTTTATCTTTTAAGTTGCATTTTCTTTTGTTTTAATTTGAGTATTAATTATTGTTGTTCTATTTTCCAAACTGATTGTTCTTTTGTAACGTGTTCTTTTATCCGTTTTCAGCCCTTTACTTAAAAAAATGGCTCCACTAGAATTTCTTTAAAAAAATTAACTCGGCTTCAGAAGGTCGGAGAGCAATTATTTTTTTTGGAAATTTGTAGAAAAATGCCAGCTATCTATTGGCAATAGCGACATTGCAATATAATTTAAAATCTCAAAAATATTCAATTTTTTTTTTGGGGGTAAAAAAAATTATCGATTTTTGACCGATTTTTCGCATATTAGGGATCGTTTCGTGATATGCGCAATAATTGCACAGGTTAGCGCAACTGTTAGAGAAACTTTTCGGACCGGTGCGGTATAGAAATATGATGGCTTGTATGAGCTATTGGACATTGAAAAAATCGCGTTTTTTTCGAAAAAATCGATTTTTGCAAGAAATTTGCAATATTTTGCAAATCTGTAAAAATGTTCTTATTCGACATATCTTGGACTACGCTTTCACCAAGATTCGTTAAAGAATATTTTCTCTTCACGGAGATACAGTTATTTAAAAAAAATGCGATTTTTAACGTCTTTTTTGCAATAACTAATTAATTTTGCAATTTTCGGAGATTGGACTGGGCGGGCTCGATCTGTATTAAAAAGTTACACAATTGTGCTGTTAAACTTTTTTTTGTGCGACGCCAACTTTTCTTTTTCAACGCAAAAAACTGTTTTTCGCAAACTTTGGCCGCCATTTTGAAGAGGACGCAAGTTCGTCATTTGTTTTAAAAATAGTTTATTGAATTCTACGGAAAATTTCCGATTTTTTGCATACCTCGGTTTGCTGTTAATAATTTTTGTAGATAAAATCCCTCACTTACTGGACTATATAGTACAAGAGCTGGGTGGCTTTTTCGGCGCGTCATTTTTTATATTCTATCAGATATTTTTATTATTTTATGAATGACAATAACGATCCACAAAATCTACTTTAAATGAACCACTTCCCGTCATATATGTCACAAGCTGTCAAAGTTTAAAAAGAAAATGGAGTTATAGCGCCTGATCGTTACAAGACATTTTGTAGATTGAAAATGTTTGTTTAAACATTTTGAACACATAAAAATATTACCAGAAAAAGAACATTTAGAAGAAATTTAGAGAGAGAAAATCTGATTTTTATATTTTGTCTCGTAATTCTAAACTCAATGTTGCAAGTTCTTTCTCTTTTTAAAATGTTAACATCAAAATAACCTTTCCCGAAAGTTATAGATGTCGGTGAAAATACTACACCTGCGCCTTTAACTGTAGAGGAATTTAACATTTTCCGCTAAGTTGAGTTTCTAACGCATCTTAGATGTATTGTATCTTTATAAAAAGGCCATTCTAATTTTTAATAATTATGCATTTACTGAATAAAGAATTATACATCTGAAGACTAAATTCTTATCAAAATAATTTCTACACGTATTTAAAAATGAAAAAGTATACGGGAGTAAAACATATCTTGAACTATGACCAAACTGACGGGCCGACATATGTCAGAAGTTTATTTTGTCCTGATTTATGTTCGATAGAGTTAATTAAGTCACACAATGTAAAGAGTGGTAAAGATGAGTTTCCAGAAAAGGCCACTACTGTCCGGAATAATACTTCTTCATAATATGAGTATGACATATTATAAGTACTTCAGATTCCTGCTAAATAATTTCCCTTCCCTAACATTTTTTTAACAAATCATTTTTCACTCTTGTATATATCAAACTGACAATTATGTTAAGAAAAGATAGTCTCATATTATAATACATTTCATTTTTTTTCTAGGTTACCAGGGTAGAGGAGGCGGTGGTTACAATAACCAAAGAACTTTTGATAATCGTGGTGGATTTCAACAGAATAGTTATAATTCCAATAACTATCAAGGTGGTCATAATCGCAGCGGAGGTTACAATAACTACAATAATCGACAAAGTAATTATCAACAAAACAGAAGAAATGACAGGGAAGACGATCAACAACAGAGACGTCCTCCAGGTCCTTACAGGGACAATTTTGAGTATTCCAATCGATACAATTACAGAAGATAAATTTTACACCTTTAACAGAAATAAACTGTATTAAATTAAAATTTTTCCACTTATTGCAAAATATTACAGTACAGTTTGTACTCGTGAGCGAGACGGTGGTATTTTTTAAGAATTAATGCGGAAATTTTAATATCTCGACAGGAAATATATAAAAAAAGAAAAAAAAACAAAATTGATATATTGTGGTAATATATTATTTTATTTGGCATTTAAATATATAGCCAAACTACTATATTTTTAGAATATAGCATACATTCATAAGTTAGGTTTATTTAAAAAAGTTATAGTGCAAAATTTTTACGAAATTATCTAATTTAGTTCATGTCACAATGAATTTTGAAATAAAGTCCAGTTTCATAATTGTTGAATTTTAAATTCATTCCTTAAATCGCATTAACATATAACTTTAATTGCAATTGTATAGTACATTGCAGACTTACAAGCAACATGAATACCATCAATTTGGGACAATGTAATGACTAAATAACAAAATCAATATAATAATATAGCTTCAATTAAAAATTGTTTCTAAATTGGAACTAATGTTAGATTGTGGAAGTAAGAAAAAAAATGTATGTAAACATATATAGGAAAAAGCTTCCTAAATGAACTTCGGTACCTTGATGGTATGGAAGAAAAATGCTTTGTATTTATTATTTCAGTAGTTTACTGGTTATGCAACCTCAATCTGTCACTCAGCCACCGCTCTCTGCGCGGCTTCACATGCGATGACTGTAACGACGACGACGGCTTCTTTTTTAGTGTAGTAATCGTATATGGAAACAGATTGGGACTGAATTGAAATTTTCAGAATCGTCTAATTTTGCATATCATGGTTATGTTCAAAAATTGACAACTGCTTACTGAAATTATTTAAATGAACGTATTCATATTAATAAATCCATTAGTTGTAGTATGAATACATATTTTATCCATAGGCATATGAAACAATAAAACCCTTCGTTTTTGAGCTTTGTTTTTCGATAATTTCTTCTTATTCACAAAGTCTTGTCACAGGTTTTGTGACCCATAAATTGTCCTAGAGGCCTCCACCTGCTGCACAACACGTCTGACGGCACCTCGCCACCTGTCACGATTACCTGTTAGGCGCACAGTTTCACCAAAGGCCTTTCATAATGACACTTTGATGGCACCAGCACACCGTTTTGAAATGCATCCTCTTACATCCAGTTTTCCGTTCTATATTCTCTCCTCGTTTGGTGTGATTTTGTGACACTTTTTTTTTGTTGCTTGTAAGTTTGCAATGAACAGTATATTTTTAAAGTGATTTTAGTAGTTTAATTTTAATTATTTGAAGTATGATCTCATCGATTTATATGGATATAGAGCAGCAGTTAGCTACTTGCTTAAAAAACTGAAATTAAGTAGGTAACATTTTCTTTAACTGACTAATACAGCTTATTGCAGATTATGAGGAATATAAAAATGTCATAAAATCGCCAGATGATAGATTACATATACTTATGTATGTTACTGGCAATACTGAACAGTTACAGGGCGAAGAGGAACTCCAATTGTGCTCATGGCGATTGGGGTAAATGAAAGTTAATATATCAGAAGATATGCAAGTTTAAATAATATTGTTCCGTGTTTTCACCCCTAGGAAACACCCTGTAAAAATCCGTAGGTTCTAAATAATATTAACAAGAGGTAACCACTAACATTTTATTTAATAACTTCTCAGAACCACACAATACTTTTTAATTAACTAAAATAACTTTTACTACTTGATATTTAACCTCACTTTTCGCTACCAAACTTCACTTTTATAAAAACTCGTGGTAACATCACGTTTTAAATTCACGGATATAAGAAAATCACAGTCACGATTCACGTTGTGATTGAAAACTCTCGATATTGCCCAACACTATCCACCACACTCCAGAAAACTCTATCTCTTTCTACAAGTTTCCAGGACGTCATTATTAGTCAAGGGCGTATCATAGGAGGTGTAATGCATAACAATATGATTCTATTCGTGATTGATTTTATGTTGATCTGACTTCATTAGAAATTGTTATAGAGGAATACCATTTTGTAAATTAAGTTAATGCTGTTTTTTTAAAATTAATTGGCGGGATCCTTAAACAGTTTTAAATTTCTCTTATCTCTGCAATGTACTATACTTTTATTATTTATTTATATACCTAAAGATTTTTTGTAATTGTAATCATGAATTTTTTGTATAAAAATATATATTTTTACACTATTCTACCATTTAGACAAAGCAGTTTCCAACGAGTGCAATAAAATTTACAAGAGAAGAAAAGTAGATGTTAGTTAGAAATGTGTTTTTTAAATTAGTCGACAGTTTATTTCCTTATCATTATAGCTTTTTAAAAACAATATATTACGTTTTAGTTACAATAAAAAGAAATATAAAGTTTTAATGTCTCGATGGTCATTATGATTTATTTCGAAATGTAATTTCTTAGTCCTTAATATTATGTATAATCATCATGTTTTTGATTGTGCCACATATTTGAAAATTAATACAAATATATTAGAAATGCATTCAGAGAGAAAAACAATTCATTTGTATTTTTATAAATATACCAATAAAATAGTAAATAGGTGTTACTAAATAATACTAATAATTATTTTGTTTTTGAAAAAAGTGTGGCTATTTTGCACAACATTCTCACTTCAATTTTTATAATATTAATGATAAAGCAGTTGCTATTACAGAACAGTTATAGGTACATTGTGTTTGTAATTTTATTGATATCGTGTAAAAAATGTGATCAACAAATAAATGGTGGTGACAGTATTTGTTCTTTTTTCCCTAGTACCCTATAAGGCCTCTTTTATGCACGCGTTTTTTATCGCCTGTCGCCCGGCGATAAGAATCGGCGTCGTTTTCTAAACACGTCCTATCGTGCGTTTTGCATCGATGTTGCCTTAACGGCGATGCATAAAAGCGCACATATAGAACAATGTGTTTGAAAAACTCCGCGATTTCTATTGCCGGGCGACAGGCGATAAAAAACGCGTGCATAAAAGAGGCCTAAGCTGTTTGTGCTTTTGAAGCATAAAGTTGACATGATCGTCAAAGTTTCTTATTGAGGTGGCTATATAGTAGTACCCTGGATTCTGTGAATTATGCCATTGTCGATTTTAAGGTCAGCCTTTTTAGTGCCTTTGGCGTAAACTTTTTGTTAACAAAATAATGAATTTAATCTATCGAAATGTTACATTGACTGCATTTTGGACAGGATAAGAACTTTTTTTTGTGGATGTGTAGTGGGGGTCAGTGTGAGTATAAAACTCGATTTTCGGGGTTGACAGCCCGCCTTTTGCCCGCCATCCTGCATAAGGGGGTGTAAGCAGTGTATTTGCGATATTTTGAGAGTCGTAAGTCTCAGAAAAAAAATTCTGGGACTTTTTTTTGTAGAGAATTGAATGGTCCACATTTTTTGTTCCAACTTTTTTCTTCTCAGCACGCTCTTTTCGCCTTCCAAAAATTGAATTTTCGGTGTTCCAAACATTTATTGCCGTCAAACGATGGACTATAGGAAAAAATTTCCAGAGATAAGAGTTGTTTATTTTTCCACAAGGAGCACATCAGAATTTTTCCAGAATTTTTTGGGCCAAAAAAAAGTTATTTTGAGAAAAATAATTCTGAAGAAATTCAGACGTGTTCCTTGTAAGAATATAAACAACTCTTGTCCTTGGAAAATTTCTTAAAGTCCATCGTTTTGCGGCAAACATGTTTGGAACACTGAAAATTCAATTTTTCGAAGCTCATTAATGGCGAAAGGTGCGTGCTGAGAAAAAAAAAGGTTGGAACAAAAGATATATCCAATTCAATTCTCTACAAAGAAAATCCCCAGAAATCTTTTTGTAAAACTTAAGATTCTCAAGATATCGCGAAAAAAACTACTTATACCCCCTTTTCCAAGATGGCGGTCAAATGGAGGGGGGATATCAACCCCGAAATTCGAGTTTTATACTCACACTGCCCCCCCTCTACACATCAAAAAAAAAAACTTGTTCTGTCCAAAATGCAAGGTTCAGCTATAACTTTGTAACATTTCAATGGATTGAAAGTAAAAGATGGTTGATCAATGAGATAAATTGCGCTGCGTCATAACGTTAACAAAAATTCGGTATTTAACATTTTAAAGAAGTGGTGGATAAAATTCACGATTAGTAGAAATTCTGGATCAGACCGATGAAGGATATCAACTGAACAATAAAATTTGCAATTGGTGAATACATTAAGAGTACATCCATTGTCCTCAGTTATTCAAGCTGGTGAAGAAATTAATTTTCCTGGATCGAGTTTAGTCCATTGAAATAGTACATTGACATTTTGAAGGACAAGATTTTTTTCTTTTGATGTTTAGGGCGGGGGGGCAGTGTGAGTATAAAACTCAATTTTCGGGGTGAAAGCCCCCAGATTTGGCGGCCATCTTGAGAAAGGGGGCGTAAACAGTTTTTCCGCGATATCTTGAGAACCGTAAGTCTCACAATAAATTTTCTAAGACTGTTTTTGCAGATAATTGAATTCTCTACAATTTTGGTCTAGATACTCCTTACCGTAAAATTGAAAATGAAAAACTTATAATTAAAATTAGACTAAAATTTTCAACAAAAATATCATTTAAGGGTTATAACTTTTTTTCTATTGAGTTTATTGAAAATACACATCAGATGTTTCTTGTACATCATTTTATTGCGAACAACTTCTCTGCTCATTTTTTAAATTTCCCTTTGGAGAGGCGTTAGGAAGCTGCAAATGGATTAAGTGCATCAAAAAGGACATTGGACAATTGTGAAAAAATTTGAAAACATTCCTGGCATGATTCCAAACTCTTTTTACCTCCTGAAATTTTTGGCAAAACCTCTTCTTTTTCGAGTAAAAAAATTGCAAGTTTCTAAAATTTTGATTTCTTCTCGTCAAATAAGTAAAAAAAGACAATTTCAGAAAAAGTGTTTCGAACAAGGGTAGTATATTTTTAGTCAGACAATCCGAATTTGCAATAAAATATAGAGGTTCCCATTCAAAAAAACCAAATTTGACCTTGAATGACCTTAATCCTTCCACCCAAAGTCAATGTAATATATACCGCCGAACTGCCCCCATCCAATTCTACAACTTTTCTTTGAAACATTTTTTTTGTAGAGTGCTTGTTACTACATTTTGAAAAAAAATGTAGTATACGTTTAGCATTTTTCCGGTGGACCATCGAAACCCGAAAAAAACGTCGGATCGATTTGAAAGTCATATCTGTCGATTCGAGAGCGAATTTAGAAAATTCCGTTCGTCGATCAGTCGGTCTGTCTGTCACGCCCAGCCCCCTTAATCCGTTTTCGGATTGCGATGAAACTTGGGTGGTTAATAGGAGGTCTTTAGAAAACCTTAACGCCGGAAGCTCGGCTCCGTTCGGAAACCGGAAGTACCCGATATAGACGTTTCGAGTTTTTCGGGAGAAATTGAATAACTCGATAACGGGTAGTCGGATCGAGACGTTTCAAAAAAGAAATGGTGCCGCTGGCAAAGCTCTACAAATAAGTATACCAGAGGCTATGTCGAAAAACAAATGAAAATTGTTGTTTTTTTTTTTAACTGGTTTTCTCGAAATCGGGCTAGGAAGCACGATAACTGTCCAGAATATTGATCGATTTCGATGAGACTTGGTGGGATCAAAGGTACCCGGCCACAAATCAAGCCTATTGCTGGCGGCCCGAATCCGTTGACAGCAAGTATATTTTCCAGGGCCGCGTATGATTTTTCAAAGAAATTAATAACTCCCGAACCGAAGGTCCGATTTTGATTTTCAAAAATGGTAATTGTAGGGCTCGATTAGGTCTATTAGTTGACGTTTGTGAGAAATTTGACAAAACAAAAGCGAATCTACAAATCCTGAAAAACTTGATTTTTTTGATAAATTCTACAAATTCCAAACAGTTTCCTAATAAAAATCGAAAATTAACTATTCTGTCGATCGATCTCTATAACCAGTATAAAGCACGGACCTTTTTGGACAAAAAATCTGAAATAGGGTTTTTTCGAAAAACTTAAAATAAACGAGTTATATACGAGAATGCATTCCATAGAATCATTTAAAAAAATATTACAAATTGATAAATTCTCCGTGCGAGGTACAAAAAAATAATGTAATGTTATGTTTAAAATATCATCATTCATTTCCTTATTTTCATTTACTGAATAAAAATAGAATGCCCTTTCTGTGTTTCAAAATGTAGTTAGCTTTTACTTTAGTCAATGCAAAAAGAAAAAAAAAAAGAAAAATAAAACATGTCAAAGCACTGAGTCATCTTGCGACCTTCTGCTGAAAATGTAATAAATCATCCCAACAAATTGGACAAATGGCATATCAAAATGTAGTTTTTTCACTTGTTACTCGAGATATTTGAAAGTTTCAGGTCAAAAAAATTACCCGGGTGATTTTTTTAACCTGAAACTTTCAAATATCTCGAGTAATAAGCATTCTATGAAAAAATGTTTTAAACAAAAGGTGTAGAGTTGGATGGGAGCAGTTCAGCGGTATATGTCACTTTGACTTTGTGTGGAAGGGTTAATTGATGTCATTCAAGGTCAAATTCGGTTTTTTAAATGGGAACATCCATATTTTATTGTGAGTTCGGATTGTCTGACTAAAAATAGACTACTTTTCTTCGAAACATTTTTTCTGAAATTGTCATTTTTTTTAGTTATCTGGGGAGGAAAAATCAAAATTTTAGAACTTTGCAATTTCTTTACACGAAAAAGAAGAGGTTTGGTCAAAAATTGCAGGAGGTAAAAAGAGTTTGGAATCATCCCAGGAATATTCTCAATTTTTTTCAGAATTGTCCAATGCTCTTTTTGATGCACTTGATCCATTTGCAGCTTCCTAACTCCTCTCCAAAGAAGAAAAATTTAAAAAATGAGCAGAGAAATTGTTCGCAGTAAAATGAGATACAAGAAACATCTGAGGTGTATTTTCAATAAAATCAATAGAAAAAAGTTATAATCCTTATAATATGATATTTTTATTGAAAGTTTTAGTCTGTTTTTAATTATAACTTTTTCATTTTCAATTTTACAGTAGAAGTAGTAGAATTCAATTCTCTACAAAAAAAATCTTATTTATTTTTTTGTGAGACTTACAGTTCTCAAGATATCGTGGAAAAGCTGTTTACGCCCCCTTTTTCAAGATGGCGGCTAAATGGGGGGGGGGGCTTTTAACCCCGAAAATCGAGTTCTATACTCACATCAAAAGAAACAAAATCTTGTCCTACCCAAAATGCAAGGTCCGGCCAAAATTCTGTAACATTTCAATGGACTATACATACATACATAGGGGCCATTCAACAAATACCGAAATGAGCCATTTCTGACCACATCCACCTTTGTAACATTTATGAGACCTCTCCTTACACGAACGTTCGTTTTGAAAGTACATTCCCTCTACATTTAAGAGTAAAAAATTACATTTTCTCAAAAAAATATTCTGATTTTTTTTGTGAAGCTCCTTCCTTCATATCGTTCACTTTATTTAAAAAATTAAAATAAAAAAAAGTACTTGCAATAACATTCGTTTTCATGGCTTACTTAGGTCTTTATTGAAGATTTATCGTTAGAAAAATATGTATGAATTAAAATGTTTGCCATATTAAATAAATAATTATTTTGTTGTAAAATCAATTCAGACTAATAGTCTGTAAAACGCGGGGTTTGATGCTCGGAATGCCCCCCTCATCGGTGCCACTTGTATTTTATGTTTTTTGGGTAGCTGATCACGAGAATCTGGGTCCCGCGGCTCTTAAAATAGTACGTCACCCCTAAAAATGCCAAGAATCACCCTTTTAAGTAGTTTCTCGCGGTAATGTGAATAATACTGTAATATAATATTATGAATGTACTAATTGTAATGATAATTTACCAGTTTAATGTGTTCATCTAAGATAAGGACAAATTTTATGTTGAGGGTTAACCAAAAGTGGTAAGACTACCCCTAAATTGACGTAAAATGGAAAACTGATGAAATTTTTTACAATATGAAATGTTCATTTATAGAGAATATTTCTGCCTTCTCTTTCAATTCTCTGGAAGCTTGGGGGTAGTTTTCACCCCCAAAGGGGTGACAAAATTTTGTAGTATTTTTTTCGACAGAAGTTTATCAGAAATTACAAGCAAACTAAAAAGTATACATCTCTACTTATTTTCTAAGCGTTAGTTCAATTTAAAGGCGATATAGGGGTACAGTTTTTACCTCTGAAGGGTTGGAAAACATTTTCATCATTGTACAATCCCCATTCATCTAAACTCAAATCAAAAAGTGAAGAAAAAATATTCCTTAATTTTTCCACTTTACGTCAATTAAGTTCATTATGTGTCTATTCTAAATCATTCACTGAAATACGAGTGATATATCTACATTGGACCGTTTTGAAGATCTGCAAAGTTGTATTGAAGAATGCCCTATTTTTTAAGGAAATTTTGACCATACCAGTTTTAAATCAATTATATCTTGGAAAATATGCCTTTAGATACGGATAATGTACGGCATTTTTTGTACGAGGAAATTTTTTCATATTTTTTTAATACAAAAATTTTGCAGTTATTTTCAAAAACCCGGCCTCACGTTTATTCGGTTATTTATCAATGATTTAAACATTTTTTGATAGAATAGGTAAATATATAAAATTTATTTTCTGAAAAACAATTGATATGCAGTGTGACCCATTTGTTTTGGGGTCACCCTGTAAAATTTTTATTTAGTGTGCAATTTTCACAGTTTTTTTTTTTTAATTGTAGAGCCTGGTGAACTGCATTTTTGGAGCAAAAAGCACAAGACCCTACAAAATCCAAGGCCTACTACGTCATCTTTTAGGAGTAAAATGTTAGTAATTCATATTAGCGATTTTTTTAGAAAAGATCGCTGGATTCATCACGCCTCAAACCGGGCCTGTACGAAATTTTGTCGAAATTTTTTAAATAATAAAGTTTTTGTAGACATTATTAAAAAGGCACAATACGCATCATTTTCATTATTCTAAAAGTTGAGTTATGCATGAGAAAAGAATAAAATTAAATTGAACTCTAGTAACATCATATTATTAAGTATTATTCTTATCCCTAGTTTTAACAAATAAAAAAAAATAGAAACAACACTGAAACAAACAAAAAATGAGAATTTCATTATAAAAACTATTTAAAAATTTTCGTCAAAATTTCGTACAGGCCCGTTTTGAGGGGTGGTGAATCCAGTGGCGTGCATAGATTTTTTCTAATATGAATTACTAAAATTTATAAACCATAATAAGCAATTTTTTATCTGATTATATTCCGAGCGTCTTAGCGGTGATTTAATACTTGATAATGAACTGTCAATTTACACAAATTATACTACTTTCGACAACTTAGCTCGATAAAAAATTTAATAACACGAGTGGTATTTGGAGGACAATATTTAACGAATAAATTAAATAAGTACATAAAACACTTCTTTAATATTAAGTTTGGCAGTTGGTTGCTGCAGATGGAATTTTTTTATTGTTTATTAACTGCTTTCGTTCAATTATTTATGTCATATAAAGATGTATTTTCCAAAGCTACTCTAGTTAAGAAAAATGTAGGTATTTAACAAATGTAGCTACAAAAACTGAAAAGTATCCAAAATTTATTTATTTAATGGTCTTTTATATTATAACGTCCTTGGGATTTGGTGTATACACTAGAAGCCAAGGTCTCAATTTTTTTTTATGACATCTGCCACTCCATTATCAAAGGGATCAACAAAATATAATTAAGAGATTGTCTTTAAATTTTGTACATGTATATATCTGTACATGTACATGTATCTGAAACCGAATTATATTTGAATGTATTCTATAGAAGTGTTAGGGAGGGAAAAGGGGTAAATAATAAAAGCAAGCTAGTGAGAGTTCAAATCAAATCAAAATAAACATTGTTTTAAATTAAATAAAATTTTCTTCACCAAGCACACGCACCAGAACCAGCCATACATCCACGGTGCGAAGGCGAGAAGCATCGTGGAATAGTGAGAGCCCAGAAACTTGAAAATTGGTGTATATACTAGAAACCAAGGTCTCAAATTTTTTTATGACATCTGCCACCCAAACCACTACACCCACTCCATTATTACAGGCGTTAACAAAATAAAATTAAGATATTGACATGTTTGATGCACGTTTCAATAATGATGAGATCTTGAACTAGATTATATTTGAGCTTATTCATTTGAAGGCTTATTTTAAATAACTACTAGAAGCCAAAAGTCTCAATTTTTTTAAGACAGCTGCTACCCCACTCCATTATTAAAGACGGGGTTAACAAAATAAAATTGTGATTTGGTGTAGGTATGTACGAAAACAAAATAAATTTTTTGGCAACAGTCACCCTCATTACCATTTCAATATATTAGGTATTAAAATTCTATGAGTAATTATTTCCACACACTGAAGTGCAAATAACAGAGCATCAAGATGTTTTCGTTTAAAGATACTCTGGGAAATCTGGATGGGGAAATAGTAGTCAGCGGTTTCTTTTTTAAAATTTCTGCGAATAATCTAGTTCTAAGGCATGTAAAACAGCTGTAGGTATTTAAATTTTCCTGCTTAATTTTCATCTACTTGCAGAGTTTCGTGCTGATGTACTGCGATTTAATACTCCTCATTACAGAAACAAATAAGAAACGACCGCTTATAACTCAAGGATCTCAATTAAAATCGGTTAAAAAAAGAGATGTAGTTGAACTCTAAAGAACTGAAACATATTCTTTATAGGATTTTGCAAACAGAGCAGAAAAAATAACTATCTATAACTAAGAGAAAAACTTTCTGTAAAGATATTGATGAAATCTTTGCATTCTTTCGATAACCTGAATTCTGGTTATGCTGGCAAATTAAAATCCTAAAATGAATTTGTCTAATTTCTTATTTGACAATTCTCAATCTAACACTAGCATCCCCACAGTCCCCTACGGCCATGCAGATTAAACTAGCATCTACATAACCCCCTACGATCATGAAGATTCAGTTAAAAATGAGAATAAAGGCCTAGAATGAATTTATTTATCTACCTTGTCTTAAAAATTTTCATTCTAATGGATTACATTTTACAGTCTTTTTTGTATTTGAGTTATTAATTTACTTCTGTGTACCACAATTCGTCTCAATAGGTATTAAAAAAAAAATGAGAGACTGTGACATACCGACGGATGGACCGACATACCGAAATTATAAGAGTTCCTACGGAACCAAAAACGGTTGTTTTTAGAGCACTTTTTTGAGACATGCTCAAAAAATCTATTTTTACGCCTATTTTTTTCAAAACGACATTTCAAGCTATAGAGCTAACAACCATATATTTTGACAGTCAAATTAGCTCGTTTTAAGTATATTTCACGTGAGAAACCTTTCTGCTTTTTTTTGTTAATAAGGTAGCTGTGATATATGGGAGTCATGAAAAGTGAGACATACACTGTATAATAGAACCGAACTCAAAATAAAATTTTCTATATAGGTACCTAACAAAAAAGCGATCTTTTGTTTTTGTTGTGTGTGTGTGTGTGTGTGATGTTTAAAATCTTTATTATTTTTAGGTTTATGTCTATCGGACTGCTTGGGAATTGTTTAAATTTTTATTCGAAATAATTTGTTTCTATTTTGTTTCAAAAGAAGTTTATGAAAAGTACTTTTCGATTTTCTTGTTCAAAATATTTCTTGTTTGATAGAATTCATTTTATATTTGAAATAACCAAATAATTTAATTCAAACAATGAATAAAATATGTATTTTTTATACGTATGATTGCGCATACTGCCATTAAAAAAGTGTTTATAAATGATATTTAGCGAATATCTTCTCTGTTTGCGTTAGATTATAATAACAACCATAATCAACTAATAAAGTTAAAAAAAAATTGTCATTCAGAATTGTTCATTTTTAATAAAATATTTGAAACTTTTAAAAAAATTTTTATAAAACACTACCTTATTACTACCTTCTATCTCGATTTTCAAACATTGACATTGATTATTATTATTTGACTCAAATCTGCTGTCTATGCACTACTAATTATTAGCGTGTAGGTATCGATATATCTGCATTTTTTAATTCATCCATAAATACTAATATATCTGAACATGGAAATAAAAAACTATTTTTTAGTTATTCTTCAATTCAAACAAAATGTTCCGTCGGCTTACGTTGGTACCAGGAGTCGTTAAGTTTCTTGCGTTCAAATCATGAACATAAATTATCAAGTAGGCAGTTCTTTTGTTTCACAAATAAAATTTTTATTTAACCATTCCAGTACTGCCAACTCTTAGTCCTTCCATCTTTGTGTTTTCGCAGGTTTCGTTAATAATAATTCAAGTGAAATTTCGCTGTGAGTTTTACACGCACAACTATTAAATTTAATAAAACGTGACGAAATATCCGTAATGATAGCTAGCCGGTAGTGATAGGAAGACACCTAAATATTTCTAAATAGAATCCATTTTGGGCAGTGAAAATGTATGTTTGAGACACTAGAATTGTTCAAGGCAAATTAGGTGAGTTGAATCAAAAATATTTTAATAACAACATTCACCCTTATATTGTACCTTGTACTTAGTATCTATACATACATAAATACGAGCGTAAATATTTTCACTACAACTGAAAAACATTGAGAAGTTTGGCTTGAACGGCTTCGGCATTGTATTTTCGGAGATGAAACTTAACAAACATGATTAAAGTACATAATTCAAGATGCCCTACAAGTTCACATACCACATTTCCCCATATAAAGGTAGCATCTCGAATGCAATTTGCAATTTATTGTACTCTATATTTCCGTTAAAGTCAACTAGGTACCAATGATGAAATGAACATGTAAGAATAAGTCTGTAAACAATAGCGAATGAGTTCCATGTCAACGCACTTTAGAGGACGGGGGCCTCTGACGGTGCTTGGAGGACTCTTGTCTCAACTCCAAGAGTTTGGCGAGGGCGCTCGTCCATTGTGAACTTATGTTAATGCTCTTTGTGTGCCACTAAATATTGCACTCCTAAGCACTTTTCAGTTTGACTTCTTGCTTAGTTTGAATATTCTGCTAAAATGAAGTCTATATAAAATATATTTCCTAAGGGTTTTTTGTGCGTTATTTGTGCATCGATCAGGCTTTATCCAGGTGTCACAGAAATTGTATTTCTCGTATTGTGGTATAATATAAACCAAATAAAATAATTTGCTTTTTAAGGTTAGTGTACAGAGACCATAAACATATTTTATTTATGTGTATTTTAGTATTGTTTGCGACATAATTAAGAAACTTAAATAAATAGCTGAATAAAGAATTAAAAACAAATTCACCAACAAAATGTAAAAAAAGGTTCTAATAGTTATGAAGTAAAATTTGGCTTGGTTTTTTAGACTATCTGTAATTAAAATGTGACAAATTATACCACAATGGAGATATTTTCCGCTTTTATCTGGGAACCGATTGTAACTAATCCGATATGAGTGATATATTTTTTTCAATATCAGGAATAAAAAATAACTAAACCTTTACTATACGGGTTAAAATTGCCAGGAATTGTTTATTTCATTAATTGGGGGTTGTTCCCACTCCTTGTGGAAAAAAACTAAGTAATGGATCATATAGAGAATTAAATTGTGAGAAAAGAAGACGGTATACAATTTTGTATGGAATTTGGTATTTTACAAGTTATAATGATTTGAAAATTGCGATTTTAACATTGAAGAATGTTATGGTCTTTCGTAAATAATTCAATGAAAGAGTGCTGTACCAAGTACCATGAAAAAGTTTATAAAATGACAAATATTATGTTTCTTTTTTCTTGTAAGTAATGATGGCATGGCGCTCAAGCGCGTAAGCCGAAATATAATGTTTTAATCTCAAACATCTCCAAAACAAATAAGTTTGACGTATGAAATACATGTAACAGAAATTAAAGGACTTTGAAATTCTCTTTAAAAAGCTTTTTATTTTATCCTTATATCTATATAAGTAACGAAGTTGTGTGCGAAACAACGAGTATTTTATAAATGTGTAAAGAAAAATTTAGGGTCTTCTTGCTGCTATTGTCCATAGATTGAAAATTAAGAAAAACCGTATTGGTTTTTATTAATATACAGTTACCCTAACATCATACTGTTGCGTATTTCCACCTCTTAGGAAATACCCTGTATGAATCCGTGGGTTCTAAATAATTTCAACAAGAGATAAACACTACTAACACTTTATTTAACAATTTACTGACTATACAATACTTTAAATTCAAAATAACCTTTACACTTTGTTTACTTAATATTTAACCTCACTTTTCAACTTGTTCACTTTTATAAACTGCCTTCTTAATAAACTTCCTCTTCCGCGCTGGTAATCGCGCCTTATATACTCTGAAGTTACCTCTAGAATGAACCAGAATCTTCTTCCACCACACTCCAGAAAAGTCCATGGCTCCTTCTACAAGCTTCCAGTCAATACTAGTAATCATAGGCGTATCAATTTCCAGTTCCAAGGGGGTGTAATTCATAACAATACTCTTACTTCTATTTGTATTGTCAAAGCGCTCGTTTTAGAGAACAAAAGAAAAAAAAGCGATTATACTGGAAAAGTTACTAGGAAATTATTTATTTTTGTATTCTTTCACGTTTTCGCTTAAGGCAACAGTTTTTCCGTTATTTGCAGAAAAAAGAATTTTTTTCAGTAAAATCGGGAATATTTTTTTAATCAAAATATATTTTCTAAAATGAGCAATTTAAAAATATAAAAAAATTAGAGCATGTTAGTAATATTGCATATTAACAAAAATCAATACGGATTTTCTAAATTTTTATCTGCGGCCAATACCGGCAGGAAAATCCTAAACTTTATTTTAAAAAATTTACAAAACACTCTTTGCTTACAAAAGGATGACATAAGCTAAGATAGCACTTCCAAGATAATTTTTGGTATAACGGTACATAGCCCAGGCGGTGTAGTTAATTTTGTCTATAAATCTCAGACATGTTCTCTGAAGTGCAATCAATAAGATCATCTAAATTTTACGTGATTTCCTACGGAAGTGCAGAGGAGCCACATAGAAAAATAATTTTATGTTGAAATTAATTTCACGATAATTGAGTTAACGTGAAATTTATTTCATCTTAGTTAAGTTGAAATTAATTTCATGTTAGGTTAAACTGAAGTTCTATGAACGCAATATCAATAAATAGTATTAATAGTAGGAGTAGTAGATACGTATTATACAGTGCCCTCCATATGCATGGAATAAATTTATTTTAAGTGTATTTATGGACTTTTATAAAAAATTCTAAAACAGGTCAAATTTTTATTTAAAATTGACAATTTTTTGCAAGGTTTTTAAATTTGGTGCATCAATTATTGAGAAAATTAATTTTGAAAGTGTAAAATTTTGTTAATTCCTTGTAAACTCAATTGAGTTGCTAAATTATTGATTTTAAAGAAAATATTAAACTGATCCACTGTTGTTTTTAATGTTTTTAATACAAAATTGTACCCACCTCAACCCTTTACATAAAGTGAAGAGCAGAATCATAGATATATTAAGAATATATTTCTAATTTATGTGAATGTATTTCTAATTTATATTATAATTAAAAGAAATATTCAAAATGACCGCCAGTCACCTCTTGACAATAAACAAAGCGATTTTTGAATTCTGGGGTGACATTTTTGTACGACCTCAGAACTTATTTTGTGAATTTCTTCGGTTATCATATTTTTTAAATTTGCAATTTTGTCTGGTCTATTAACATACACTTTTGATTTTAAATAGCCCCACAAAAAGTAATCAAGAGTAATCAAATCGGTTCACCGAGATGGCCATTAACTAGTACGTTTCGAAGGCTAAGCATTTCCAAGAAACTGAATGAGAGGTTTTATGAAAATGTAATCCATTAGAATGAAAAAAAAAATTAAGACAAGGTAGGTAAATAAATTCATTTTAGACCTTTGTTCTCATCTTTAACTGAATCTTCATACCGTAGGGGGTCATGTAGATACTAGTTTAATCTGCTTAGCCGTAGGGGACTATGTTGGATGCTAGTGTTATAATGAGAATGTCAAATAAGAAATTGGACAATTTTATTTTATGATTTTAATCTGCTTCGATAACCAATGGAGATGTGTTAGGGGCGACAAACCCATATGTATAATACATACGTTTTTTTGTTGGAGAGTCCTCTACAAGTTCTATAAGATTTTTCCTAACCCTGAACGATTACTCAAAAAATCCAAAAAGTGATTTTTCCCCATTCAATTTACATGGAAAACTTCAGGTCTCCATAGTGGTTTAAAATTGATTACTTCGTAAATGCCTATATAATCCAGTACACCGGCTACCCTAGAACTTGCATAGAAGGTAAATCTTTAAAAATGCATAGAAAAACAAAATAAGTATATAAAAAAATTAAAATAAATTATATTTCGGAATGTAGTTATTCACCTCTGGAACAAAACGATAATAATTGGGAATAAGAAAACAGAATAATATAAATGGCAAAATACAAAACACAGGGGTGAGTCCCATGACAGCGGCAATTGGCAATTTGTCAGCAATTAAAACAAGACATCATTAAATCAGCAGCGACGGTGAGATGGGCTTTGTTAGGTCACGTATGGCCCCTGCATTTCACCCCATCACCACCCAAGCCCCTCAATCTTCGCCAACTCATACTGATATGACATGTACTGCCTTTCCTATTTCCGTTCGTTTCATTTTTACGTAGGTATTTCATTTTTTAGGGCTTGCCAGAGTGAATTGCAAGTAACATTTTAACGATAAGCCCTTATAAATATGTGTATTTATATTTGTACATATGCAATGAAATAAAAAAAAGTTCGCCAGGATAGAGTTGCTGCTTCGATCTGAAAATCATCATAATAATGGGGCGATATAGAGTAAAGGTTATTATTCGAAAATATGTTTCAAAATCATGTATTTTGAGAAAAATGTGTAACGAATTATTATTAAAGCCGCCGCCTAAGAAATCACTACTTCCACATCCAAATTTGCCTCCAAGTCTCTTTGAAGATAGACTTCTTGACTACATTTGCACTTTAGTATGCGGAAATAATTGGTCATGGAAATTTAATAATATTTGGGGAAGATGTCATAAAATTTTTTACAGGAGTTGCAATTAAGCAAGCTTACAAAATCTGCAAAATGTACAGGAGAAAAAAAAAAGTTTTTGTAACTCTCAAACTTTTATAAAGCTGCGGATAAAAAAATTAAAAAGTTACACAACTCGGAGTAATTGTAATAGGCTATTAAGGCTATACATTAATATTCCGCAAAATAGAAAACATGAATCTAAGTCTCAAAGTTTTACCAAAACGACGCTAGGCGTCGGTCGGCATCGAGACGTAAAAATTCAAGAATATGAATATAGGTATCAAAATTGGTCAAATACACAAGTTTTAAAAAATCGACGCTGGGTGTAGGTCGGCGTCGAGACGTAAAAATGCAAGAATATGAATCTAGGAATCAAAATTTATCAAATACACAAGTTTTACAAAAACGACGCTAGGCGTCGGTCAACGTCGAGACGTAAAAATGCAAGAATATGATTCTAGGTATCAAAATTTATCAAATTACTGTATTACCGTTACCGTTACATCTTCGATTTATTTGTTGAAAAATATTATAAAGACATCTGAAGGCTTGGCTTCTAGTATACGCACCAAACCTCAAGTTTTTGTACTCTACAGAGCTTGCTTGACTCATTTTCCCCTATTTGCCTATAATTACATCCCCACCCCTTCAACGGTATCATCTCAAAATATAATCTGGTTCCAGATGTCTTTGTAATACATACGTGTACCGTCAACCCCTTTAAACGGGAGTATGGGTGGGGTGGTGGGGGTAGTACATCGAATTTCAAGTTTCGGTACTCTTACCAGCTTGCTTCACTTATTTTCCCCTATTTACCCCTATTTAACCCCCAATCCTTTAATGGAATAATCCAAAAATATAATCTAATTCCGGATGTTATCGTAATATATGCTTATACCAAATTTCAAGTGAATATCTCTATTTTGTTTTATCAACCCCTTTAATAATGGAAAAACTTGTTTGTTTTGTTTTGTAATTAAACAAAAAATGTCTAAAACTAATATTATTTACAAAAAAAACTGTGAAGAGTATACTATAGAATGTGCAACAATTATATAAAAAGGGAAGTAAATCGGCGAAGAGTAAGTATAAATGGTTAGCTTGTTTCTAATTCGATTTTGAATTTTAAAATTTTTGCAAATGTCTATTGTCTCAATCAAACCTCTATTAAATACAATAAAAAAATATACAGGGTACTATATAAAATTAAAAGGCTGGTAATAATTCCAAAACTACATGAATTCCTTGTTGAAATAATAACGGAAAAATCACAGTTTACATTCAACTGGTTTGTAAAACACTAACTTGTTGCACACAATTACTTATATTCGAAATACTCTATACTTAATTTCCAAATTCAGCGCCGTAAACAGCAGGATCTTAGCAGGTAAACGAAAGACGCTCTCCCCAACATTTTTGCTCCTGTTCAAAACCAGTTTCTTTTATACCGAAAGAATTAGGTACAGTTCCACAGCATTTTTCAATTAATAATTCCTGAAAAATTGCAAAATTACGAAATAACATTTTTTAAAGATTACCGTACGTCCACTCCACTAGTTGGATGTGGAAGTAATATATGTAAAAGATTATTTCTAAATATTTTGTTTACAGATATGTAGTGGAAACATGATAAACATTTGAGATCAATTGATTGTTCCGTTTTTGAGTTATTGTGAGTTAAGCGAAACAGGAATTGTTTTATTTTATGTTTCATTACTCATCCAATAGATAGAGAGATCGAGAGAAATGATTCGTGAAGACTCATGACTCTGTTAAATAATAATTTATGATGGTTAAACTACTCGATGGATAATTATGAAATTCAATAGGGGTTTCATTCTGATTGTAGAAGGAACGATTAGAAGAAAATCAAGTAAGTCTCTTAATCATTGATATCTGAAGAGTGTTTCTGTACGTATGTATCTACGTACACGCCTACTGACGGAGGTATGTGACAATTCTGAATAACAAGTTGCGAGCTTAATAAAATTCCTAATCGATCCTAAAATGGTATCATTTTTTAGGATATTTCCTTTATAAAGAAATATAATTAATTTCCGCACTGGCGCGCTGAGCGAGAATAGACCACACGCCCAGTAGGCGGGGCATACAATATTTCTCTATCGCTTCTTTTTCTCTTTTTTTGGATATAACCACCTTAATGCTGTGCAAGAATTACTTTAAGATCACGTGTCTACTCCGTGCAATTTCTGGGTGACTTTTTAAAAAATTCAACTTTACAAGTTTCTGGTACTGATTTTGACCAATTGACCATCTCTAATCCAGAATTGCAGATAATTGAAGGAATCAACAACAATTCTATTCCTGTGCTAAATGTTTTCCATTATTCCGTCAGGAAGAAGATTTAAAACTGCCTGGAGCAAGGCGGTGGACACTCAAAATGAAAGACAAAACCCATTTCACATGTTACCAAAAGGGATATTGGGCTTTTTCTATACAGAGTGACCCCATTTAAAAGCGGGTCACCTTTCTAAAATTTTTAGTTGTAGACCGATTTAAATGATTTTTTTTTGAATTATAGAGCTTCAATAACTCTACTGTTGTGCAAAATTTCAGATCTAAATCAAAAATTTCAAGGCAAATTTTTATTTTTTTCAAGGCCAAAAATCCAAAAAAAGTGTTAGCAATTTTTTTATTTCAAATCAGCCATACTTTATTTCGATAGTGTACTTGCGGAACAACAAACTTCACTATTGATGCGAATGACAGATTTCGTCGTTTGTTTTGCTGGCTTGCCATCGCAACTTAAGAATTTGCAAAGCTTGCTAATAAAAATAATTATTCTTAATACGGAGCATGTTTAAAGAAAACAAATATTGCCAATATTGAATAACTGATTGACTGATTGATTGATTGATTGATTGATTTGCCAGAGTAAGGTGGGCATTAATGCCGATTCCGGGCATCCATGGAGGTTGGTTCCAACACGCAGCTTGGTCGTCCGTCGAACACGCCCAACGGACGGCCAAACCGCGTGTCGCAACCAAATCTCAGATGTCTTATATACCGCACGACCGGCTGCATACGCCGGGTTGGATATTGGACATGCTTGTTGTCAGCAGCGAGAGCCGCATGACGCATGGGGTGGGAATATAGGATGGGAGGTATAGGTGTTTGAGAGATGCCTCTTTTGTCATCATCGGCTGGGGCGTGGTGCAGTCGTTTGCTAGATGCTTCTTTTCAGTTTCCATGCTTCTTTTAAGCTTCCATCTATCGTCACCTCCTTATTTTTCTTCTTCTAAGTTTTCTGTTTCTTCTGTCTGAATCTGGCAGGTCTTATTTTTTATTTTACATTTTATTTTTGTATTTTTTTTGTTTTTATTTATTAACCGCTCCACAAGTAAATATCCATCTACGGTGGAGTTGCCGAGAAGGGCCCTATCTCGCGGTAATAATTTTTTTTGATCTCCAATTCTTGTTTAAAATTTAATAAGACAAATAAACCAGTGCTAATGCTACATAAATAAAAACTTATCTGTTTCATTCACACATCTGGCTGGCTGTTGCTTATTTTATATCGCCCACTTTAAGAAGGGACGAATCCAGGTATAGATTTTACGGTCAAGCACTCAAGCAGTAGACTTTTCTCGGTTGTTTATATACACTATTTTGTATTGCTTTATTCAACCAACATAATTTAATCAAATATCAACTCTATGAAATAGCCATACTTGTGCCAGTTTATATCAATCAATGCAGAATTGTTCACGCTTCACAGTATAATTTCGGCGTTTTGTTGTTGCTTCATCCGGATTTATCTCGATATCCCGTAGGAACCACGAAACATGCGTCTTTCACTGAACTCAACACGCTTTGAACTTCCGCCAATATTGAATAATTGATGGTTATAAAATTTTAAATTTAACTGATTACGATCTAATGGATTGCAAACGATATTATTTAAACAATTGTGAATTACATGACGAATATTCGAAATATTTCGAGAACATAATATAAATTTTAATTATGCTGTATTTCTGTTAAAAACCAATATTTTTTTGTAAAATTTCGGTCATATCCATTGGAAGGTATTCTAAATCCAGTGGCGTAGTCAGATTTAAGATAAAAAAAATTCTAACACTCTTTTTGGATTTTTGGCCTTGAAAAAAATCGAAATAGGCCTTGAAATTTTTAATTTCGATCTGAAATTTTGCACCACAGTAGAGTTATTAAAGCTCTATAATTAAAAAAAATCATTTAAATCGGTCTACAAATAAAAATTTTAGAAAGGGTCACTCTGTAGATAACACGAACTTATTGTCTAAATTTCAATGCAATCGGAGTTTTCGTTTTTAAGTTATCGTGCTTACAAAAAACGTGATGGACGGGCAGATGGTCAGACGAACAGACAGGCAGGATGACAGACGGACAGACAGACAGAAGGACGGACGGATGGATAGAAGGACGTCCAGACAGCTGTCTGTGCAGACAGACAGGCGGAAGGACATTTTGAAAGTTGTTCAGAGTTCGATCACTAATATTTTTCTTCTTCAATTCTTTGGGACTTCCTGCCACATGTATTTTTTTTAAGCGGTGCTCGACGAATCTACAAAATATCACAATTAACCAGTATTTTACTGGTAAATAACCTCTACGACTGTGATTTTTACGTCAAAGGATCAGTTAGAGGTTGCTTTTTTAAATAAACAACACAAATAAGTATAAAAACTTAAAATTAAATATTTTGCCGACATTTCTTAAATCTAATATCTTTCCTCTTTCAAGGCTTTTTTGAAAAATCTTTTGTATGTGTATGATAAATACACAGCTCTAAGAATGTTTGCTATATTCAATATCCATATCACTAATTGTGACACGAAAATTTTTTCTCTGCGATTGATATTACTGTTTTAGACATGTGCCGATCAAAGACAATATACTCTTCGTTTTCGTAGTTGCGAAGAGTATAAAAAGAGGGAAACTCATACTTGCAGTTATTTGCTGAAGGTGAATAATGTCAGAAATATGGTATACATTCTGAGATTGTCCCTTGCGATGTAAGGCTAAAACATATTTATATTTATAATATGTGGAATAACTATTTGATTTCAGTCTTTATAAATTTACAATTTAACTATTATAAACAAATATAAAAGTGTCAAAAACCAAGTATATTTATAGAAATTAACCCAGGTGACAGCATTTATGAACAATATGAGAATAAATAGTGCATTAGGGCCTTTATCATGATAAGTACGGTCTTTTTTAGATTGTCTACTGTTCGATGCAGACAATGCGGAGTGTAGAACGCAAGAAGGGCCGCTGGTAGAGCATGTACAATGGGCACTTGAGCTGCATGTAGCTGTAGGTAGCTAAGGCGAACAGGCACTTGAGCTGGTACAGAACGCGGAGTTGATGATGGGGACTGTTAGGGCTTTATGAACACCCGGAATAACATTTTCTACCCTGCTTTACAGCCTATTGCTTCAAAATTCAAATAATATGTTGGTTGCACGTGAAAAACAAAGAAGATATATAGAGTGTCTGCTATTTAGGATGGGCGCACCTTAAAATTTTTATTTTGTATCTAATTCGATTTTTTTTTACATATTATAGATAGAGCCTATTATTTGACATGTTTTTATTATTTTCCACTGTCATTACTAAGCCGCCTACTAATGTCACAATAGTACCCTTAAAATTGGCATTTTTCCTTCGAACAATCTCAAAAGTCAAAATTTCAAACACATATACTGATTTAAAAATTCATGACACTATTAAAGTCAGCCATAGAGTCTCATTTTAACTCGTTTGAAAATAAGAAAACAAAATCCTTTTTTCAAGTTGTCAAATATTAATGATAATAAAAAATTTTATTGCTCATGAGATTACAAAAATCCAATTAGAGGACAAAATTAATTCTCAAGATAGAGCTAGTTTATATTCACATAAATCATATTAAGTTAAATTAAATTATTAGAAATAATCTAAATTGAATCAAATAATTAAGTTGAATTACAGACAAAACATAGAATTAATCAAGAAATTGAATTCAACAAAGCTTAAATTAAGAGACATGTTGCTTATTCTACTTTCAAATATAAAAATGAATGTACCTATGTAGGAATAGTACATATATGAAGTAGGAATATAAAGAGATTTCCGTTGAAATCTGTAAAAGCTCTACCATTTCTATAATTTTTAAGATAAAATCCTAGAACTTTCACATATTACTCTTGAGGTAATGTATGAAAAGATCCGATGGATAGGTACTCTAAATAATTTTTTGATAAGTTATTAACGTTTATCTTACTCCTAATTGTACGAATTTTGGAGCAATTTTTTTTTATTTTCGTAAAATAAAGAAAGTTAATTTAATTTTTAAGATAAATCCCCTTGAATCACCTTAAAGTACACATTTCAAGCTTTAAAAATCGCATCTACAGAAATGTAATGACGCGATTTAAACTAGAGTAATAGGTGGAAATCTCTTTATGTTCCAACTTCATATAGTATTATGTACTACTCCTACATTCATTAATTTTCATATTTGAAAATATAATAATCCAATATCCACATGTTTCTTCTTTCATTTAAGCTTTGTTGTGTTCAATTTCATTAATTAGTATAAAACTTACAACAAATTTAGGGTAGCGCGTAGCGGCAGTCCGTTAAACAACTTAATTTGGAGCCTAAATTTTTGATCGTACAAAAAAACTTCATATACATTTAAGATGTGAAATTTCCCTTACTTTCGACTGTTGCAACTAGTTTTTTTAAGAACAACTTATTTTAAGAGATATTTAACAAAAACTGATATTTTGCAGCTAATTTGTTTAATAACAAATGGTGCTCAAAGACTATTGTTGGTAACTTTTGGTATGTTGTTCCTAACATATTCAGGGGTGTATTCTCAAAAGTTACCGCTTCCCGGAATTATTCCGAAATAGAGCATATTTTTAGCCTCTATTGACTCCACTATTTTAGTAAAATAATGTTACGTGTTTCCGCCCCTAGGAAACACCCTCTATGAATCCGTGGGTTTCAAATAATTTTAACAAGGAGTAACCACTAACACTTTATTTAATAATTTACTGATTACACAATACTTCTAAATTAACTTTTACAATGTTTATATTTACACTTCGGATTTATAACCTCACTTTTCGCTACCAAATTTCACTTTAAAAACTTCGTCCCGACACGGAATCTCTCCTTACATACTCTGAAATTGCCTCTAGAGATATTTAGAACATAATCGAGAATCTTCTTCCACCACACATCAGAAAACTCTATCTCTTTGTAAAAGTTTTCAGGACGTCACTATTAGTCATGGGCGTATCATAGGGGTGCGATGCATAACAATAATTTTTAATAAAATCTCAGCCAAAGTTCAGAATTATATTTTTATAGCATGTGTAATGAACACAAAATACTACTTTTATTATTATTAACCAAAAATTGTTTTTGCTGTAGCAAATGAATGCTACTAACACAGTTAAAATTAGAAAATATGCGTTATTTGACGTTTCTACTTATGGAATTTTCACAGCAAAACATTTTGAAATGTAATGTTTACATACTGATACCTTAAATAAGAGTGGTTCACTACTATTACAGGTGTCCTATTTTTAACCGACTTTTAAATAAATTGAAAAGAAATCAGTTCGACCTGTATGATGTTCTTTTTAATGTTTGTTTAATCATTGCTTCGGAACGGCATGAGCGATTTTTATAGAATCTTTTGTATAAATTGTAGATTATGGCTTGACGATAGTTCGATATTAATTTTATCGTCCGCTATATATAGTACAAGGTGAGCAAAAATCTAAAAAAATTATATTCGAGAATTTGGCGGATGCGCCAGTAATAATTTCAAATTTCGTCCGGATTGCATTAAAATGTACAGTGTACTATTTTCGTAATAGCTGATACTAAATCTCACGTCAAGAGTTAAAAACGATCACTAATAGTTATAAGATAGAATTTCCCCTCTTGCTCAGTTAATTGACTCTCATTACGTAATATCGACATTGAAGTCTGTGTAAAAATTTAGAAAAATAACAAAATCGGTATTTTCAACCGATCTCAATATCGATATAAGTACTAATGGTGAATTAACCGGGTGAGAGGAATCTATTTTCCGGCGGCCGGGACACCACCGAGTCGATAATTGCCTCGAAAGGGTTTTTCCGTTGATTTTTTTCCCGCATCAACTACTAAAATTATTCAATGAACGCTTACTCTTACTAGTCTTAAGTTTTCATTGCTTTACAAACCTCTTTTAGTTTATTGTTCTTTAATTTGTCGTACGGCAAAAGGAGTTGTGGTTTTATTGTTTTTGTTTACATATGTATTAAATAATGTACTCATATGTACGTGTTTCCTCAAGGAGAATGCTATGCATTAGTCCCTGCAGTGAATAATGATTTCATTATTCACTGATTGCAGTGAATAATGAGAACAGTCAATTGTTTATAAGAAATTACATTAGTGACTTTTTACTAAAAATTTAAAATGTCAAAATTGTAGCAACCAAAAGACAAGTGTTGCCTCTCTAAGTTTTCTAGGAAGTAATCAAATGCTACATACCGAAGAAGCTACTTTAATGAACACTCAAAAACTACATTAGTAAGTTTTTTTCAAAGCATCATCTATTAGCAACATGCGCAATCCCCAACATTGTTTTTGAAACCATTTACCTACATGCCTACAAACTGTATTATTTTATTAGTAAGCCATGACAATGTGTCAATGAGTAATTCTGTAATTGATTTGAAACGTCAAAATCTGTGCGATTTCAACGCCAACGTTATTTACAATAGTTTTGCATATTAGGTACTCAAAAAAAGAGTAATATAATTAAATAAATGGATACTGACAGTGAAACCAAGATTTCTTAGACACCGCCAGACATAAAAGAAGCTGCAGTAACCGCCTCATTAACCTTGTTGCCCGAAAAATCGAAAAAATTATGTATGATGACATATGAATCTTTCTTAAATAGGAGAAATGAACTCAAGATGAATTAAATAAATATTAAATATATATAGTAGGCGAGCGGTGCATCCCTAAAAAGATGAATAAAAAAGTCGCAGAACCTCCCAAATGCCGGATTGAAACCAATTGGAATCGATTACGTTTTAGGGAACAAAAAACCTAAATAATATTTTTTTGGTCCGAGTGGCAGATAATTTGTTATTAACAATGAAATTTCAAAGTAAAAAAAAAATGTAAAAAATTCGTTTGAAGCCACATTTTCTAAGTTAATTGGGCAAAAATAAACACTTCTTGCCTCTTGTAATGTTTTCGAAAAATGCACTGTTTTTGAGTTATAGGCGATTTAAGGTCCGAAAATGGCCAAAAGTCGACAATTTCAAAAATTCATATCTCGGCTTCTACTGAACTTTTTTTTATGTTTAGGGTCGCAAAATGATCGTTAGTTAATACTTACACTTAAACAGACTACTTTTTGGAATAAAGCAACCTTTCATTTTCATCTTGAAATGTATTTTAAATATCGCCATTTTTTCTTGCTTGCGCAGAATAGGTGAAATACACAGGTGGCGAAGAACTGATCAACTAATTTCTTTTTTGATGTATTAAAACAATTTTAATAAGATATTCATAAAATGCGATAGTTTAACAGATTATACGTGAAGATTAAATTTTTAATTTACTTATTATATTCTGTTATAAAATAGTGTCTTACATTAACATTTTGTATTTATGTATCATCAAATCTGTATTGTTTAAATAAAATATTTCATTTGAAGTCATTTGCAAAAATTAGCAGATCAGTTCTTCGCCACCTGTGTATTTCACCTATTCTGTGCAAGCAAGAATAAATAGCGATACTTCGATGATAAATTTCAGGATGAAAATGAAAAGTTGCTTTATTCCAAAAAGTTGTATGTTTAAGTGTTAGTATTAACGATCATTTTGCGACCCAAGACATAAAAAGAAGTTCAGTAGAAGCCGAGATATGAATTTTTGAAGTTGTTGACTTTTGGCCATTTTCGGACCTTAAAGCGCCTATAACTCAAAAACAGTGTATTTTTCGAAAACACTACAAGAGACAAAACGTGTTTATTTTTGCCCAATTAACCTAGAAAATGTGTTTTCAAATAGATTTTTTAACATTTTTTTTACTTTTCAATTTCATTGTTAATAACAAATTACCTGCAACTCGGACAAAAAAATGTTATTTAGGTTTTTTGTTCCCCAAAACGTAACTAATCGATTCCAATTGATTTCAATTCTGCAACTTTATTTGGGAGGTTCTGCGACTTTTTTATTCATCTTTTTGGGGGTGCACCGCTCACATATAGCCGTGGACAAAGTATAGTATTCTACTCGCTACTAATGGCTATTATTCACTATTATTCACTCTGGTGACTTACGACACTCGCCTGCGGCTCATGTCTTAAACTTTACACTCGTGAATATAGCCATCATTATATGCTCGTTGAATAATATACTATTATCCACTTTTGTTATGTGGACCAAGATCTGTCCCGTCCAGTAAGTAGTCCAATGTGTGACGGTCTCTCGCTCAGAATTTTTTCGGATAAAACTGATTGACGTGAAATTTGGAGAGTAAATAGGGAATTGCTCAAGGAACAACAGTTATATGGTGCCGATATGCGCTTTTTACCCTGGGGGTGGATGCCACCCTATATCGGGGGTGGAAAGTCGTACACTCAAGATAACCATAGAAATCGATAGGGGGGTGGGTGAATTGTAAGCAAAAAATGTTCTATGAAGTATTTTCGATAAATCAATATTTTTCAAGTTATTCGCAATTGAAAATATCTATTTCTCATATAAAAAAATGCATGTTTAGAGCTATTTCTCACGAATAACTCGAAAACCTTACGTTTTATGAAAACAATCATCGGGAGCAAAATTGAAACTTCTTAAAGCCATTAAACTTAATATTTAGAATAAGTTAGGTTAGGTTAGATTTCCCACCCCTTGTTCTTATCCCTGTGTATATATTCCTTCCTTTCCGTGGTCTTACTCTTTGTGTGTGCCATTATAAAATGCCCTGACAGACCCCTGGGCGAGAAGAGAGTGTCCTTGTTTTATCCCAGAGTCTCTATTTGTGAGATCGGTGGTACAGGTTAGGTTAGAATTAGGGTACAATTAGGTAATTGATAAGTACATATTAACTTCGCATCTGGCGTATCGACGTAAGTCGCAATGCCAAAAAAAAAAAATGAAACTTATAAAATAAGAGCTCGATTTTTTATATCTGTACATGCAATACGAACCGAGTTATGGCTCGTTGAAGGTGACTGTTTGTTCGTCGAAAACGTTAAATAACGGAAAAACTAATTTTTTGAGGAGACCTTATCAGATCTTTTTAAGCTACTTGAAAAAACCTTTAAAATGAGCTTTAGTAAAAGTCGTTAGCATAGAAACTTACGGAGTTATGATGAAAATTAAATAGTTGTCTCGTTTTCTCGAAGAAAAAATCAGCAATAAAACCAGTGGCTTAGCCGCAAGAATTAAAATTAAACGTAATCTATTTTCAATTTACTTTATTTACGTATAACTTGTGTTCAAAGTATAAGGAGCATTTCGGCACCCTTTGCCTTTGTCGGCATCCTTTTTATTCTTTGTAGATAAGAAACCTCCAATGCTTTTTATATTTTGATGTATTTTACTAACAATTTGTTCTAGAAGTTTGAACAGTTTAGAATACCTAGTTTTGAAAAAAAGTTTGTTTCAATTTTGAAACGATTCTTGAAATTTTCTTTTTTTTTATAATAACTCAAAAACTCAAGAAGGTACGTAAAAAATGCAGGAGTACCAAAATTTAGATTTTATTTGCAATTTTTTTTTATTTCTCTAGGATGAAAATTAATTTGAGTGCGAGAACCACTTTCCCCGAGCCTTTTAAACTTAATCTCAAAAACGAAATTCCCTGCAAAATGGTTTTTGGAGCAATTATATATCTTAAAACCGCTGCCTAAGGAATCACTACTTCCACATCCAGATTATTCGTCCAAGTCACTTTAAAGGAAACATCTTGACTATAATTGTACTCTAGTATGTGGAAATTATTGGTCATAGAATTTTAATAATATTTGGGGTAGATGTCATAGAAAAGTTTGAGGAGTTGGTTTCTACCATATACGTTAAAAATGAAGTTTCTAGTTTACTGTACTTATTTTCCACTATTTACAACCTACCACCTCAATGGAGTCATCTCATCAGATGTCACTACAATACATACGTGTACTAACTTTCAAGTGAATATCTCAATTTGATGTTATCAATCCCATTAATAATGAAGCGGAGATGGTAGAGTTTGAAAAATATTAGAAAGAAATCTGAGGCCTTGGTTTCTAGTATATACACCGAATCCCAAATTTCTGTAGTCTTACCAGCTTGCTTTACTTATTTTCCCCTATTTGCCCCTATTTAACCCCCAACCCTTCAACGGCATCATCTCAAATTATGATCTAGTTTCAGACGTCGTTATAATACATACGTGTACCAAATTTCAAATGAATATCTCAATTTTATTTTATCAACCCTTTTCATATTGGAGTAGGGGTGGTTGGGTTGAAAAATATTATAAGAAAATCTGACGCTGTGGCTTCTAGTACATACACCGAATTTCAAGTTTCTGTAGTCTTACCAACGTTTTACTTATATTCCTCTATTTACCCCAAATTAACCCCCAACCCTTCAACGGAATCATCTCAAAATATAAACTAATTCCAGACGTCGTTATAATACATACGTGTACGAAATATCAAATAAATATCTCAACTTTATTTTGTCAACCCCATTAATGGGGTAGGGGTGGTGCGGGGGTTGAAAAATATTATAAAAAAATCTGAGGCCTTAACTTCTTGTACATACACCGAATTTCAAGTTTCTGTACTCATACCAGCTTGCTTTACTTATTTCCCCCTATTGACCCCTAAATAACCCCCAACCCTTCAACGGAATCATCTCAAAGTATAATCTAGTTCCAGATGTCGTTATAATTCATACGTGTATCAAATTTCAAATGAATATCTCGATTTTATTTTATCAACCCTTTTAATAATAAAGTAGGGGTGGTGGGGGTTGAAAAATATTATAAACAATCTGAGACTTTGGCTTCTAGTACATACACCGAATTTCAAGTTTCTGTAGTCTTACCAGCTTGCTTTACTTATTTTCCCCTATTTACCCCTATTTAACCCCCAACCCTTCAACGGAATTATCTCAAAATATAATCTAGTTCCAGATGTCGTTATAATACATACGTGTAGAAAATTTCAAATGAATATCTCAATTTTATTTTACCAACCCTTTTCAAATTGAAGGTGAAGGTGGTGGGGGTTGAAAAATATTATTAAAAAATCTGACGCTTTGGCTTCTAGTACATACACCGAATTTCAAGTTTCTGTACTCTTACCAACTTGTTTTACTTATATTCCTCTATTTACCCCAAATTAACCCCCAACCCTTCAACGGAATCATCCCAAAATATAATCTAATTCTAGACATCATTATAATACATACGTGTACGAAATTTCAAATGAATATCTCAACTTTATTTTATCAACCCCATTAATGGGGTAGGGGTGGTGGGGGGTTGAAAAATATTATAAACAAATCTGAGGCCTTAACTTCTAGTACATACACCGAATATCAAGTTTCTGTACTCTTACAACCTTGCTTTACTTATTTCCCCCTATTTACCCCTATTTAACCCCCAACCCTTCACCGGATTTCCTCAAAAAACAATCCAGTTCCAGATCTCGTTATAATATATACGTGTACAAAATTTCAGGTCAATACCTTAAACCGTTCCGGAGAAAGCGTGCGGACAAAAAAGTTACAGACAGACAGACCGACAGACAGACAGAAAATTTTTTTTCGCTCAAATTTAAAATCTCGACGTTTCATGACATTCTAAACCTATTTTACGAATAAAAATTTTTGAAATTTTTTTTGCGATTACTATACTTCCAATCCACTACGTGGATGTGGAAGTAAAAATTAAGGAAGTTATCGTTACAAAACCATTAGTGTTTTTCGGTGAAATTTTCGGGACATGTCAAGTGTCTTATTCTTGATAATTTTGGAGAATTTTGGAGGAGGTCGATAGTGATGATAGTTCTTCTGATGATCTATAGATTTTTGATGATAATGCTATTATAATGTACATACAATTTTTATTTTCCACTTTTACTCATTTAATAATTCCAGTTTTTAATTTTAAGGAAACATGGTAGTTAATTTTAATCACAAGGGTGATTTGTAAGGGATGAAACGTTGCAATAAATCAAAAATAGTATTATAAACAGTGAGGGGATTTCAATTCATTACACAGCCACACACAAAAAAATTCCTTCTGGCCTGGGGGTCTGACTGTGTTCTCTAGATGCTTTTGGGGTCGCTAAATCCGAATTCGAGGTTTGTTTAAGCCTATCACATCCGGATTTTGCCATAACCTCAAAAAACCCACAGTTTAAACCATTTTGGCATCTCTTCACATACATCTCTATAACTTTTTCTAAGCAAAATGACCCCTTCTTCTTTACACTACATCGATTGTAAATTAAATTTCCAATCCGATGATGTGGGGCACGATATTTTTTCGGTGTTTTTTAAGTGAGATATCGGCTGCCAAAGTGAGAGGTTTCAGAATTTTGTTTTTCGAGCGACACAGCCTAGCTTCGAGGGCCATTTCTGCCAAATGAAAGCTAACAAAAATCTGAACATATTCAGGGGTACGTAGAAAGACGTGAAAAATCGATTAGCGCAAATCGGAGGTCGGAGTGGGCGTTGGTTTTCGAGGTATGGTCGCTCGAAGGTGAAAATATAATTTTTTTACCGCTTCCCGAGGCTATATCTCGAAAACTAAACGAGATATAGAGCTACAGTTTACACCATTTGATTTGTCTCCTCCTCCTACATATCCCTGACTTTTTAAATATTTTTGCCGCCACTTCTATTTTTTTGCAAAATTTTTAATGTAAAGCATCTGAAATAGAGGTATGTAGGAAGGCGAGAGAATTCGAATGGCGCAAACCGTAGCTCCGTATCTCGTTTCGTTATCGAGATGTGGCTTCAGGAAGCGGTAAAAAACGTCGATTTTCACCTTCCGTTGACTTCGAGCGGCCATTTTTCGAAAACCAAGACACGTACCAACCTCCGATTTACACGGATCGATTTTTCATGTCTTTTTACGTACCCCCGAATCTTTTGAGATTTTTGTTAGCTTCTGTGGCAGAAGCTGGTCCGTGTCGCTAGAGAGGCGAAATCCTCGGACCTCACACTTTGGCGGCCGATATTTCACTTAAAAAGCTCCGAAAAATTATCGTACAATCGGAAGAAGACGAAGTCATTTTTGTCTTGAAAAAGTTACAGCGATTTATGTGAACAGATGTCGAAATCGCTTAAATTATGGGTTTTTGAGGTTATGGCAATATCCTGATGTGATGGGGTTAAATAGACCTCGGATTCGAATTCAGCGACCCCAAAAATATGTGGAAAACACGGTCAGACCCCCAGGCCAGAAAGATTTTTTTGTGTGGCTGTGTTATAAATGCACCATTAAAAAATTTCACACTGTTAAAACCTAATCTTTTTGTAAATTTCGTCATAAGGGGTGGTTTTTAATGATTGAAACATTGCAAGAAATCATAAATTATATTCCAAAACATGAAATAATGTTTATCTTACATATTTAAACATGATTTCAATCTAAGTAATGCTTAAATCTATGGTTTTTAAATTTTTTGTTAGAAGGGGTAATTTTCATCTCCTAAACACACATCAGGAACATATAACTTTTGAAGAGGGGATAAAATAAGCTTAATTACAAATTTTTATCAAAATCGGGGTTATCCGAAAGAATTCTGAGATAATAACTTATTTCTACCGTCAAACGCTAGACTACAAAGCCTTCAGTTGCCGCAATGTTACGCACCGTGGATGTTTGCCTGGCCCCAGACTGGGTACTGGTGAAGCAATTTATGTTTCTAATTTAAATAAAGTCATTTTGATTTGTTTTTGACGAGAGCGAAATTTTATTTCATAATTTTTAATGACCATTTTATTAAAGGTTCATTTTTTCCAAATTTTGTTTTTCTGCCGACGGTACTTAGCTAAATCATAAATATATGTTAATAATTTCTTATAGCAATTAGTAGCGATTGTTTTAATATAGGCATTTCGTATTCATTTCTCCGCTATTTATTAAACTGTTCACTGAATTCTTCCGGTAATAGGAGATGACTAAAAACATATTGGCACGTCGCGGGAAGTAATATCTAATATGCGTGTGAGGGAGCATTCAAATCCAAACACCCCTTTACACTCCTTCACTTGATCGCTGCCACCGCTCCGCTTCGTATCTTGAGAAAGTGGGGTGGAACCCATGAATATTATATTAACAAAACGTTTTGGATCTTGTATTTCTCTTTAAATAAATTAAAAGTTCTGAGTTGGTTGTCTCTACGATAACTATATTCTTCCTTAACTAAATAGGTAATATTCAACTGGATTGAATTTAAGATCTTCTGAAAATTTTATGAGTGGCTCTCGGGTCAGCTTTCTGAAATCTATACATTGAACCCATTTTTCGGCCTAGAACGCCAAATACTGACAAAATTATACTGTAGGTTCAATTTTTAGTAAATTTAAAGAATAAACGTGTTTTTAGGGGTAAACATGTGTGAATTTTACGATTTTAAAGTCATTCTCTCGGCCCATAATCCCCTGTTAAGGCTATATAAGGGTTTGAAGTTGTAAAAAGGAGCAAGGCATACTGCTCTTAACGATAAAAATTAACAAAAGTCATAAAAATTTAAGTTTTTTATTTTTTGCCCTGAAAATTTGTTTTTTTTACTCAAATTTTTCATTCTTTACAGTCATCATATTAAAAAATCCATCCTAAGGTTGTAAAGTGAGTACCAAAGAGGTTGAAAGGGGTAAGAAATCGTACTCGTACTTATTTTACAAATTGTTTGGTGCAGTTTTTCCCTCTAACTTTATTTTCCTTCAAAACAATATAGAAATCATCAATTCTGTGTTATAGATAAGTACAATTTTCTACGAAATATAGATTTTTATCTCCCAGGGTATTTTTTCGAAATGAAAGATGTCGATACTTGAAAAACCCTAAAATTCTAAAAAAAAGACTCTGACACACTCTTTAAAAAAGAAATCTTATGAAATTTCAATTATTTTACCCTTCTCCACCACTTTGGTACGCATTTTACAAGCGTTAGGATATTTGTTTACATGATGGCTGTAGAAAATGGAAAATATGAGCAAGGAAACCAAGTTTTCAGATCAAAAAATGAAACATTTACTTTTTTACTATTTTTTGACAGTTTTTGGCGTAAAACAGTTTTTTTGTACCTAAGGTGCGAAATACTACTTTGGTGATCGAGACTATTTTTTCTACAATGACTTTAGTTTGATTAAATTAAAACTATCAGCAGACTCCTCAGGAATAAATATTGTATCATGTAGTGGTTGCACAATTAACGTTAATATTGTAAATAATAAATAAAATAATTAAAAAAATTGTTCTTTCAGTTGATTTATTTGATAAAACAATAAATGTGTTTGAACTAGATGTTTGTTTATTTCTTGTGTATACATTAAAAAATATAAAAAATAGGCAGTAATATGTTTGCGATGTGCAAAATATTTCGCACCCTAATGCGCAAACAAAATAATGTCAATGAAAAATGTCTCATTTTAGACACTGACATTAATGCGCAAACAGCATTTTTTGACAGTTGTAGAAAAACAGCATTAATGCTCATTTTTACAACTTCAACCTCTTATACCGGGTGAGTCACGAATTGCGCTCGCCCCGATATTTCCTAAAATATTTGGAATAGAAAATTGAAACGAAGGCCTTATTACACGACTAAAATGCCATCTTTTCAATAAAAAATCAAGTTTGGCGCACATCCGGTTTGACCGGAAATGCCCACAACTTTCGATTTTTAAATGGAACACCCTATATATTTTTACATCTTTGGAATCTAGAGGAAATTTTGAATACAATACATCCATTTTGGTCACTTTTTGATAAACATTAAAAATTTCATTAAAAAATCTATTTCTGAATCCAGAGTGCTGTGGTGCCCAAAATATATTTTAGTTTGTGTGTTACGTTACTATAAAAATAAAAAGAGCAATATGATTGCATTACTTAATTCTCTAGAGGGGTTTAAAATTTTTAAATGTGATTTTTACCCATTAACTCGGTTTTTTTAAATGGGAATTTAATCGCTCACCAACATTTTTAAATACCTCATTTTCATACGAATCTAATGATACCAAAATTTTGAAAATCCGCTCAGAAATATTTGAGATTTCAGCCAAAATACAATGCAACCAAGCTTTTAGAAACATGCGGCTAATAGATAATAGATTAGTGGGCTTTGGAAACTAAAATGGCACATTTCTGTGTAAATCTGGTAACCTAATAACATTGGAAAAATCATAGTAGCCATTGAATGTAAGAAAACAATGTCAGCTGTCAGACAGATACAAAATAAAGCGTTGCGGAAATCTCTTTGAGTAAGAATTAAAGAAAATTAATAATTTTAGTAGAAATGAAAAGGTCGATATGTTACTGATATATGGAGAGCGTCTCAAAAATTCAACTGCAGCTGCAGAACTGTATCAGCAACGATATCCCAACAGACGTCATCCAAGCAGACACTTGTTTGCCAGAGTGGAACAAGAATTAAGAAACGAACCCAATCAACAAGATGACCATCAAACATTTATTGTAAGTGAGGACAAAGGAATTGATGTATTAGGATTTGTGATGGTACACCCAACAACATCAACAAGGGAATTGTCAATGGAATACGACATTAGTCAGTCTTCGGTTTGCAGAATTTTAAAGAAACATAAGTTTCGGTCTTATAAATACCAAATACACCAACATCTTTATGGAGATGATAACGACAGGAGGCTAGTATATTGCAACTGGTTCTTAAATGCAGTACAACAAAACCCAGGTTTTCCTTTTCATATTTTATATTCAGATGAAAGTAGATTTACGAACCAAGGTATGTTTAACAGAAATAATACTAGGTACTGGGCTCAACAAAATCCGAGGTTGGCAGGGCGGGGGAATATTCAGGAAAGATTTGGGTTTAACTGTTAGCTTGGAGTACTTGGAGATCGAATAATTGGACCCATATTTTTTTATGGAACACTTACTGGCGAACGATATTTATTCTTTTTACAAAACCAGACAGCAGAATTTCTTGACTTACTTCCTCTTGCCTATTTACAAAATCTGTTTTTCCAACAAGATTGTGCTCCCCCAGATAATTGTAGAAGAGTGATGAAATATTTAAACAACTTGCATGGTGAACGCTTTATCGCAAATCAAGGTCATATCAGGTGACCTCCTAGGTCACCTGACTTAACACCCCTCGACTATTATGTATGGGGCACTCTCAAAAATAAAGTTTATAAAACTTCTTCAAATACCCGTGAAGATCTGCAAAATAAAGTTGTACGGGCTCTTAATGCAATAACGCCGGCTGAATTGCGTAGAGCCATTCAAGCAACTGTACGCAGAGCCGAATTGTGATAGAAAAAAATGGTGGACATTTTGAACAATATCTATAAATGTCAATTTATGGTTTAATTATTTTAAAGATACCTACTGTTACCTAGTTAAGTTTAATTGTTCAAACTGAATTGATTTTTATTTATTTATAGACCCGATATTTATGTTCATTTAAATAAAACTCTGAAAACCGAACTGATGTCGCATTCTATTGCAAATGTCCTTGTGGATGTAATTGTGTTTACCTCCACATACCTATGCTAAACTTAATTGTAACGTTCTTTGCGCTCACAATTATTAAATGTTTGATAGCTCAAGATTGCCTATAACTACACGAGTCTGTCTGACAGCTGATATTGTTTATTACATTCAATGGCTACTATGATTTTTCCAATGTTATTAGGTTACCAGATTTACACAGAAATGTGCCATTTTAGTTTCCAAAGCCCACTAATCCATTATCTATTAGGCGCATGTTTCTAAAAGCTTGGTTGCATTGTATTTTGGCTGAAATCTCAAATATTTCTGAGCGGATTTTCAAAATTTTGGTATCATTAGATTCGTATGAAAATGAGGTATTTAAAAATGTTGGTGAACGATTAAATTCCCATTTGAAAAAACCGAGTTAGTGGGTAAAAATCACATTTAGAAATTTTAAACGCCTCTAGAGAATTAGGTAATGCAATCATATTGCTCTTTTTATTTTTATAGTAACGTAGCACACAAACTGAAATATATTTTGGGCACCACAGCACTCTGGATTCAGAAATAGATTTTTTAATAAAATGTTTAATGTTTATGAAAAAGTGACCAAAATGGATGTATTGTATTCAAAATTTCCTCTAGATTCCAAAAATGTAAAAATATATAGGGTGTTCCATTAAAAAATCGAAAGTTGTGGGCATTTCCGGTCAAACCGGATGTGCGCCAAACTTGATTTTTTATTGAAAAGATGGCATTTTAGTCGTGTAATAAGGCCTCCAAGTTTCAATTTTCTATTCCAAATATTTTAGGAAATATCGGGGCGAGCGCAATTCGTGACTCACCCGGTATAGTCTTATTAATAGTGGGTTGTAGGCTAAAAATAACTTTAAAATTGTAAAATTCACACATTTTTATCACTAAAAACACATTTACTTTTTATATTTTATAAGGATTAAAGCCATAGTATAATTCTGTCAGTTCTTGGCGTTCTGAGCCTTCAGTTTAAATGAAAATTATTATATTTTCTTACCCTTTGGTTTATTATCCTTCGTCAGAGAAATGCAATATTTACAGAAAGAAACTATAATCTATGTGCTGTTTTATAACTTTGAATGTGTATTACTTACAATTATTATTATTAAATATTTCTACGACTAGTTTTACATCTTAAGTCTATTTCGGTTGAATGTATTGACAACCAAACATTAAAATAATGTATTGCTTGCTTTCGTGTCTGCGTTGTTGTCTGACTTGGTGGAAGATGTAAACATATTTAAATCATATAATAATATTGCACTTTTATAGTTAATTTAATAAATTGATAACGTGTGTCCAAAAAGTCTGGAAACGGTCAGATATCTCGAGAAATACAAATTGGATCCAAAAAAGAAGAATCAAGTCCTTAATAATTTTAAAAGCGCTATCAAATGATATCAAACGTGATCTCACACCCCCACCTGTTGGGATGGAGCGGGGGTCAATATTAAAATCTTAAAAGTGTACCCCTATGTCCTATTGTAGAATCGGACATTCTGAAAGATAAGGGATGTTTGCCAAAATCGAGAACGATTCTGCACTCGCGCAAAACCCGCTACGTTTATCTAAGAATTCTGAATTATGCCAGAACCGTTCTGATAATGAAAAAACCCGAACGCTTAACGTCAACTTCAGTTTTTAACCGATAGAGATCTTCGTTTTCATGACGCGTTTTCAACATTTCTTGCATGATCGTACCTAGAAAATTTTCCTCCTGACCAGAACTGGAAGAACTTGAACTTGAGAAACTTATGTGCATCATTTTTAAAACATTCACTTTATGAATAGACTAATAAACATAAATAAGCTCCGATGTGCGAGGTAAGGTTATATGACGCATGTACAAGAAACAGTTCTAAAATAATTCTGAACCATTACTTGCTCTAAAGTACTAGTTAGAACTTTTCTAGGATTGTTTTCAACTAGTCCTGGAAAACCCCAAACACAAAACTTTACAATCTTGAACTAGTTCTATAAAACGCGAACACATTCTAAGAAGTGCGCATGATTATCACGGTTCTAGAACAGTATTGAGATGAAATCGAACAAACCTTATATTTGTTGTTTATGTGTATAAATAAACAATAAAAAACAATCAACGCCATAGCAACCATTCCATGACCTTTCCAATCACAATGATTTAAAAATTAATTTGTCAAATAAATTGTCAAATTTGAAAAAATATTATTCAAATAAAATTTTGTATTGTACATGTGTGTAATTGCACATTAGTCACTTGAGAAAATTAGCCACTAGACGTAACGGTCTCGTGGCTAACTTTTTATTGCGTAACTAATGTGCATAGTTACAATAATTATTAATAATTCAGTAATATTATGGTCCAAATTGCGATATATCCGACAAAATTCATAAAGTTTTGAAAATTGGTGATAATAATCAGGACAGCATATGTAATAATAAACCGAAAAGTTCCCACCCCTAAATTGTGTGCTTCATCCCCTACGACATAGTATTCACCCCAATTTTCGCTTTTTTAAAACTATCCATGAAATGGTGCATTTTACGACAAAAATACCTATGTACAAAAGTGTTCTACAGGAAATTCTCTACAAAAAGGTTTTTAGACCATTTCTCCTCAAACGAATAGTACGTTGGTAAATCAGGGCCATAATTAGCGCAAGTCATATAATTCGTTATCTATTTACCATCACCGAAATGTTCGGTGTTACTATGCAGAACATCATTCCGCAATTCCATAGGTCATTGCCCTTTGCGAATGCAATCAATGTATTTAATAATAGAAGTGATTTACAACAAATTGTACAAACTTTCAACAATGAGGAAGCTACTCATGAAGAAATTGCAAACATGGGAGAGTGATTTATTTTAGCTTTATACAACTGTACCTCGGCAGAAAAAAGTCTAGATGAATACAAATTTATGTCTTTTAACAGACTAGTTGGTAAAGCCAGCAACACTGTTATGTTGTCAAAACTTCCACCAACTTCTGCTGCCGCTCGGCAACACTGTTATCGAGTTTTTCACCAAATTCAAACATGGAAAAACGTGACGCTCAAAGCTACCGATTGGGGGTGGAAAAAAGTTGGCGGTATATTAATCCCAATAATGACTATAAAAGAACCAGCTCCCGAATCTGTTTTAACGCTTATTTCATGTTCATGTAAATTAGGGTGCGAATACAGGTGTAGTTGCAGAAGAGCAGGCTTGCGTTGCTCTACAATGTGTTATCATTGCCATGGACAATCATGCTTGAATGTTGAATCTGTGGAAGACGACCAAGATTTATAATTAACATTTGATAATTAGTGGATTAGGCCTACAGGGGATACCACTTTAAAAAAAACGCGCCAAGTACTTTACTTCTAGGGTGGTGTGGAAATAAGTACAACACGGCCTTTTTATAGTGGTGAGGGGGTGGAAGTTGTATATTTATTAAAATTGTAAATAAATTTTAGTGCCTACTTCTATTTTAAGCGTTAAACGTTAAACTTTAAGGTAGATCGTACTGTAGAGAGTGCTAGTCGGAACCAACCCTTATGTTTGCGCCATATTTCACACGTTATTATTAATTTTAGGAAAAAAGTGGTAAAAAACTTTTTGATAGAGAATTTTCCAAGGAACAATTTTGTATATAGGTATTTTTGTCGAAAATTATACCGTTGCCGAGATAATCTAGCAAAACTCAAAATGGGGGTAGAAAGGACGTCCTGGGGGATGAAGCACACTATTTAGGGATGGGAACTTTTTGGTTTAATAATCCTTATGCTATTTCCAACATACCCACCAATTTTCAAAACTTTATGAATTTTGTCGGAATAAAAATGTAATATTCCTGAACTATAATAGTAGAATAAACAATTATTACTTTTATTTTAAACCAATCATTATGATCAAATGCGTCACAAAATTTTTTTCGAAAATTTGTCCACCTACATCCTGAAAAATCTTTCCTTCACAAATAGAAACAATAAAAACAGGATTAATGTTAAACATACAGGTATATTGAGCAATTTGACACAGTAAAGATTATTAGAGCTTATCGAGGGGAGTTTGCAGATGATTAAATATAACCTGCGAGAGTTTGGCATAAAATTGGGGTTGTTTTAATATTGACTAAGCCTCGTTTAACTTCCCGTAGTTGATGTTTGCCGGAATAATGGTATTATTTCGGTATTAGCCCGCTTATCGCCGAAGGATGAGTCGAGCCCTGCTGCGTCTGCTGATTTATTGGAAATGTAATATTATTATCATCTGAAAATCCGTATTACTGTTACAAAGGGAAAGTTTCATGTTCGAAATATTTTTATTGCGTCATACGATATTTGTATGATATATGTTTCAGGGAAGCTATGCTTCTCCTTTTCTTGTTGGGACTTTCTGCCACATGTATTTTTAGTTCTAACTAACGTTCGAGGAATAATAATAATAATAATAATAATAATAGTAATAATTTATTGACCAACGGTAGATACATCTTGTATATGTGGTAAGTCAGAAGAAAATACAAAATATAAATATAAATATAAATATAAATAGAAAGAGTAAAGAACAATTATAATACATGAGTAACAAACAACACAAATATGTCAAATAGATAAAATAAAATATAATATAAAACATAAATATAAATAACAAAGAACAAATAATTATAATACATGGGTAACTAATAAACAAATATGTCAAATGCATAGTATAAAATATAATATAAATAGCATCATCTTCCATCAATAAAATCAGTTATACTGTAATAGCCTTTATTTGCTAGATATTCCTTAAGTTTTATTTTAAACTTAAAGTTTTGTGAAATATCTCGAATTTCTTTAGAAACAGCATTGTATAGTGTTATGCAGTTATAGAGGGGTGACCGTTTGAAAGTGCTTGTGTGGTGAATCGGTATACTCAGAAAATCACCATGTCTTGTTTTGTAATTATGGTAATTTAATCTTTTTGTAAAGTGAATTAAGTTATTTTTTGTAAAAGTTACACATTTTAATATGTATATCGATGGTGTAGTGAGGATACGTTGTTCTTTAAATATTTCTCTGCAACTTTCGTTTACTTTTAGATCAAAGATTAACCTGACGATTTTTTTTGGCGAATAAACACTCGTTCACATTCCGGAGCTCTGCCCCAAGCGAGAATATTAAAAGATATATGACTGTAGGCCATAGAATAATAAATATTAATTAAGCCCGCCTTATCGAGAATTGATTTTAGCTGTAATATTGCAAAATATGCTTTACTTAGTTGATTACACACATGGTCGATATGTCTATACCAGGATAGTTTTGAATCAAGTAAAGAACCGAGTAATTTAGCAGAGTCCGATAGCACAATATTTTCACTAACCATGAAATTTTCTGGCAAAGGTTTTTGGAGGTAGAAGTTTAAACAAACAGTTTTTTTTTCATTCAGAATAAGTTTGTTTCTTTGACACCATGCACTTAAAGAATTAGTTATGTCATTGATCATATTATGTAGTTCCTCAGGAGTATCGGCAGACACGGTAATTGTTGTGTCATCTGCAAACATTGTAACATGACCATGCTCTATGTAGTTGGGTAAGTCGTTTACATACAACACAAACAATAGCGGGCCTAACACTGAACCCTGAGGAACCCCAAGTGTCACATTAAAAATGTCGGATTTTTTTCCCTTCAAACTTACCCTTAAGGTTCTATTTTCCATATATGAAATTAGCCATGAAAGAATGTTGCCTCTGATGCCGAGACTATTTAATTTCTCATTTAATATGTCTTTGTTGACTGAATCAAAAGCTTTGGACAGGTCGAACATCAGTGAGACAACATACTTTCCCTTGTCCAAACTTTGATAAACATAATCCAGAAGATGACAAAAAGCAGTTTCGACCGATTTGTTTGATCTAAATCCATGTTGTGAGACTGTTAGTATTTTATTATTTTCTACATAATTGGATATTCTGTTGTATACTGCTCTTTCGGGTATTTTAGACAGAATACTTAAAATGGAGATTTGTCTATAATTTTCAAGATCGGTAGGGTCACCTTTTTTGAATAAGGGAATAACAGTTGCTAATTTTAGGATGTCTGGAAAAATCCCAGCATCTATTGATTTATTTATTAGATAAACAAATGGTGTGAGTATATTATTTTCAATATTCTTTATTATTTTTGTCGTTAATCCATCATAGCCAGATGAATTTTTATTTTTTAGCTGAATGATATTGTGTACCTCATTTAATGTAACAGCATCAAAATACATTGAATTTACAAAGTTACAATTTAAAGTGCACGGCAAAGAGAGATTTGATCCAAAGTAATTAGCAATGTTTTTAGGCACAACATTGGAGAAGTGATGGCCAAGTGCCGTAGCAACTTCAGCAGTATTACTAATGATACAGTCATTAACTTTAAGAATAATTGTATCTTTTGAGTCTTTCTTATTTCTATCTAGTATTTTATTAACTATTTTCCAGGTTTCCCTGTTTTTATTTGAAGAATTATTAATTTGATTTTTGTAATAGGCCTGTTTAGTTACTTTTATATTCTTTCTGTAGTTCTTTTTTTCTTCATCATATTTTCTTTTGTGGTCAGGACAGTTTAAGTTGACTGTCATCCAGAACAAATTTTTCAGATATACACTTTGTTGTTTTAATTCTCGGGTAAACCATTCATTGTTATCTTTCTTATGATTTTTTATTTTTTTATTTTTTAGTGGACAGCTAGCCTCATAACACCATGTAATACTATCAATAAAATATTGAAATGCTTCAGTAACGTTTAAGTTATATATATATTAGACCAGTCAGTCCGACTTAGATGATAGTTAAAAGTATTAATTGTACTGTCATTAATAATACGCTGTGTGAGAAAAATGGTATTACCAGTTTCAGGTAACGACTGCTTGGATAATTTAATAGTTAGTGCATGTGCTAAGTGATCTGCTATATTTGGTTGTAGAATATTACAGCAATAAGTGTTAGGATTCAAGTTAGTAATCATATAATCTATGCAACTACTACTGGTATAGCCATTGACATTAGTAAATATTCGAGTAGGTTTAGTCAGTGTTACAGTCAAATCAAAGGCATTTATTATATCAGTTAGGATTTTAGTGTTAAAGCATTTTTTGTTGTAATTAATGTTAAAGTCACCACACAGTATAATATTTTTTGATACTCTTATGGCAATATTTAGAGATTCGGACAAGATAATAGTGAAAGTATTAATATCTCCATTAGGAGGTCTATAAAGACAAATATTTACTATTTTCGAACCGTTGATAAAATAACTTACGCCACATTTTTCAATATGACACTCTAAAGATAATTTCTTAATGGATAGTAATTCATTAGCACAAACATTATTTTTTGCTAATATTAAAGATCCTCCATGAATATGCTCTTTCCTAGAAAATTGGCTTATTATTTTATAGTCGGGAATATTGATGCTATCTAAGTCATTACGTTGAAACCAGTGTTCAGATACACATAGTAAGTCAAAATTAAATTTTATTAAAAAACATTGTATTACGTCAATTTTGTTTGTCATACCCTGTGCATTAAAGTGGCATATCTTAAACATGCTTTCGTGATAGATATTGCTTAAATTAGGGTTGTTAAAAGAGATATCATTTACTGTATAATCTGTATTTCTGATAGGCGAGGTATAAAAAAGTACTTCTATTATTGACTATAATTTCATCTGTCACAGCTTCTTTAGGAGTCGCTACTAAGTCTCTCTGGCTAGTCCAGATAATATTAGAATCATTAGTGCTTAAATCTATTATTTCAGAATTAGTGTCGATACACAAATGACTTGAAGTATTAACATATTGTTCTGACAAAGTGGTTGGCATAACATTTACTGACTTAATGACGATATTATTAACAATGGATTTTTTGTTGTTATTACACATAATGTATTTTACTAGTTTGTGGCAAGCATTAATTTTACACTGCCTATTATTATAAAGTTTTATTTGACTTAAATAATTTATAGAGACATTGACATTTAATTGACTAAATTAATGAATTTTATCGGAGATGAAGCTACTATAATGATTATACTTAGTTTTCCAGAAATATTTAGTGACGATGAGTACATTAGTAAATTTACTAAGCGGCAAAATATTTTTCAACACTAAATTTAAATATTTAAAGTGAATAATATTTTTTTCGTCGAACATTATTACGACAAAGTCATTAGAACCGCAGTCTTTTACTTTGGAAAAAATGTTTTCGGCTAATTCTGTAACACAAGCATTAGGTTTCACAAAACTTTCAACAGAATATTTTGATTTGTCAAGAAGATGCAACAGTATTTGTGAACAATTTTTACCAAATTCATCACCTAAAATTATAACTTTATTTCTTTCTTCACTTACATTGTTTGGACTACTTGGTTTACTGCTCGCATTTTCAGAATCTAGAAAACAATACAATTATCCAGTACTAACCTATACGCCTGAACTGCTTTTTTATATTATTATTATTATTATTATACTCTTCGCAAATACAAAACGAAAAGTATTGGCACATTTCTAAAACCGGTAATATTGCTCGTAGAGAAAAAAAAAATTTTGTATCACTGTGTTTGTGATCAAATTCTAAACAACTTTGAAGATGTCCGCCCGTCGGTCCGTATGTCTGCCCGTCTGTCTGTCTGTCCGCCCGTCACGTTTCTTGTAAGGATGATAACTTGAAAACGAAAAGTCCGATTGTATTGAAATTTGGACAGTAACTTAGTGTTAGTGTGTTAGTGTGTTAGTGTTAGCAAATCGATCAATAAATGTTTTGTAATTAAACTAAAAACGTATAAAACAATATTATTTACCACAAAAACTGAGAAGAGTATCCTATAGAATATGCAACAATTATATAAAAAGAGCAGTAAATCGACGAAGAGTATAATGGTTAGCTATTTCGTTTTAAGCTAGTAGCTATTTATTTACTTATTAAAAAAATTTGCAATAAATCATTGAAACTAGATAAACTTTGCATCAAGTTTGATGAATTTTTATTGGTGCATTTTTGTTTGTCAAAAAAAATATACAAGATTCAGTCATGATTAAACTCATTTAGACTTTAGCAAAACTAAACGATTTTATACAGGGAGGAGCGGACTGGCAACAGTTTAGCGGCGCTGGATCTTAGAACTCGTAGGACAGTTTACTATTTTTATTATTACCATTATTAATGCCTATATAGGAGTTAAGGTAGGTTTATATTAGCACACAGATCGTTATACAGTGGTTTATAATTTTAAACACAACATACTTTTAGAAGGCTTTGTTTGAACAATAGGTAAATATTTAAATAATATAACACCTGTAACAAAATTTGACTTATTTACAGTTGCAAACCATATTCGTGATTTGCTTCCATCCTTTTTTTGTATTAGGCAAGATGCCGGAAGTATATTGAGTTAAATGGAAGACAATTTCAAAATCAATTGTAGCAATTATTTTAATTATTATTTTGTTGTTTAATTTGACATTTCCATTGATATCGTTTTTGTTTACACAACTGCTTAATTTGTAATAATAATAAAACCTTTCTTTTTCTACATAACTGTATTTTAACTATCATTATTAATTATTTAACTGTCAGATTTGACCGTGTGCCTACTAGATTAAGATTAATATTTCTTATAATGTTAATTAATTATACGGCTGACTGTTACAATGCGATTATCTGGAAAACGGTAAATTTCTGAGGCTAATGACAAGTATACTTTTTCTGCGTCAAAATGATGTAGGTTCAGGATTTTTTTTATAAAAAAGGCTATAACATTACGGGTGAAAAAGTTAGGAGTACCTACATTTACACCCTAAATATTGCTTATGTGGCGTCCTCTAGGGTTTACACCAAAAATAGGAGAATATTTGAATTTCTCATTTAAAAAAACCCATATCCACCAATTTTCGTACCAATATTTGAAGTTAGGAAAATTATGATATAATATTGACTCTAACACCCTGTATGTCTGTTAATATCAACTTTTGGACTAAGGTAAGTTTGGTTAAATCGTAAGGTTTTAATGTCAGGAATCCACTGTCCATCTATGGCCCATTATTTAATGGACACCCTGTATCTTTTGCTGTATAACCCGTGTCGCAATAAAGAAACAAATTGTTCACAACGAAGAAAACACTGAAGAAAACTAGATTTTTCCGAAAATTTTTTGTCAATATACCAAGTCGCAAAACATAAAGACGTTTTAGAGTGGCCATTTTTAAACACCTAATGCAAACTTGAACAAGAATGCAAATATTTTAACGAAACTTTAGAAGAATATATACACCTTGTACACGATAATTTTCCAACAATTTATGTGACCAAAAATATTGTAACCTGTTCAACAAAGCGTTTAAGCGTTAGGAAATGTTCAACGCACTGTTAAGGTCATAATGTTTCTTTGTTTATAAATTGACGTAACGCAAGAAATGTCATAACTCAGTTCCCAATTGACGTAGATAAAAATACCTTTTTTTTTAAATTGTTTGTGTTTTTGTGTACTTTTAATATATACTAATAATATTTTTTTTTTGGGCAAAACATTGACAAGTAAAATGCATTTGGTTAAAAAAAAAAATAGAAAAATTTAATAAGATTGATTTTAATAAACTTAATATTTATTTCCGTTAAGTACATAAACAATCTATGGCTAGAAATAACAATGTTGCTGCACGATTTGATGCCGCTAGGCAATCGACGATTCAATTTTCAACTTTGTAATTGTCTTTTAGGGTTTATTATACACATTTTAATTTGAAACTTGGCTTGGCAGTTTGACCCTACAAGAGGTATATTCTTCTAAAGTTTCGTTGAAATATTTGCATTATGGTTCAAGTTAGCATCAATTGTTTAAGAATGGCTTTCTAAAATGTCTTTATGTTTTGCGACTTGGCATATTGACCAAAAATTTTCTTCACAATTTCGTTGTGAACAATTTGTTTCTGTTTTTTTTTTATTGAGGTACGTGTTATAAAACCAGAGGTATATAAGAAAACTGCGAAAAAAACACGATTTGGACATCTGTTTAAACAGAAGCTTTCCACCACACGGATTTAATTCAAAACTTTTTCCTACACTGCTTGTAATGCTTACAAGTTCCAAAAAAAATTGCTGTAATAAGACAATTTCTCTTAAGGCAATTTAGACCCTTAATTTAATTCCACTACATATATTCAGACATGTTTTATTCTATATTTGAATACAGCCTGTTATAAAACGAATTTCTGTACATTTTTTTCTACGGCGAATATTAAAAATTGTTGTTCGGTTATACCATACCTATTTATTTGAATCAAATAGGTATAATAATGACATCTCTTCAGATGACTTATTCATTCGGTTATAATATTTACTTCTGTCTCTCACTATAAGTACGATATATGTATGGGAATTTATAGTTGTAAATTCGCAGCTCACTGCGTCGTGTGGGAGCTTGGACCACAGACGTGTACACACCGGGTGGCCCCGCCAATTCCAGGGTGCCCTCTACGGGCTCCCGATTGTTCCTGCTCATCCGACTCTGCCTTTCTACTGGAGTTCGAGACTCCAGGAGAGATATACCAAGCAATCATTCAAGTGTATCTAAAGTTTTCTCATTACTTATATGACTTTTCGCGTTTATGTGATTTTCATAGCGATAGAGACGCAATTATCGAAGAAATTATTAAGGCGGAAGAAATGCAGTGTGTGAAAACTTATTTTTGGTTATTCGAGTGTTTTGTACCCAAGGGGACGTTCGTCGGTAAATGTCCGAAGTGGGTGAAAAATCTGTAATATTGTGTGTAATCTTTAGCTGGCGGTTTTTAAATAAGGACATTAATTGATTTATTCGAATTTAGCTCACATTCGAGTACTTTGTGATTTTTTGCGTAACTGTTGTATTTTTCTTACTTACTGAAAAATATTTAAAACTTTTAATGCAAAAACCTCTGCACCAAATGGATTAGACAGATGCTGATTCTTGAATACTTGATTGTTATAAAATGTTTCATACCTAAAAATATATAAACTAATCAAGTATTCAAGAACTAACCTCTGTCTGATCCATTTGGCTCAGAAGATTTTTCATCAAAATTTTTAAATATTTTTCAGTGACAACATAAAATAAGAAAATCTGAATATGCCACAAATAAACAATTATACACAATATCTGTTTTGTAACAATTAAATCAGTGTTAATTTTATCCTCAATGAATCTTGTTTGATTTATTGAGTCAAATAAAAATAACGTCAAATTTGCAATATGAAAGAAAAAAAATAATCGCAGAATTGAGAGCAATTTCTTTTCTATGAGGGCGACAAAAACAGGGGGGGCTACGTGTTTGCAAATGTATCGAATAATCGGAAAAATTAAAGAATAATTTTTTAAAATCTATGAAATTTTGTAATGTCTGTTTTGAATAAATCTTGTTCAAGATAGAACGTTTTGAAGGTATGATCCTTTTTTTCACCTCTTTAAGGAATAAAGTGTTTACGCTATATTCTCTGGCAATGTACTTCAAACATGATGCATTCTACTTAAACAACGCCTCATATAAAGTTGAAACCTTGTTCAGTTACTTACCTTTAATTTGAGATTTACCACATTCCTTAAGATATAAATTAGGTAAGTCGTAGCACTCATGGCTAAAAGTTGTGCTGAAGCTGAATATTCGTTGTTGTGAATTGTTTTTTGTTTGCTATAATAATTGTAATAAAACATATTCTTGATATGATTTTGCAAACGACAGAAAAAGTAATTATGAAAAATAAAAAGAAAACACTAGTATCCACATGATACAAATGTTACGCTAAGACTTGTCAAAGAAGAAACAAATAATTCGTTTTAGAATTTGTTGGTTTCCATCATGACCAAAATATAGGCTATCGAAAGAATGCAAAGATTGGAAATTAATATTTATATAGATAGATTTCTGTTATATTTTTCATATATATCACTTTTCTACCATGTGCAGAATGCTATAAAGAATGTGTTTTATTACAATTATGTGCAAACAAAAAATAATTCACTTTAAAACATACATAGAGCATATCATACTCCACTATTTCACTACCCAAAACAGATCTAAAGGACTTTATTTAAATTAAAATTAAAAATGTTTTTCCCTAGTACCTATCAGTAATTTTTTTAGTTATGGGGCGTTTTTCTTTTCTTTTTCTTATATGAAAAGTGGCTCCCTGTAGGTCTGTGGTAGTACTTACTCACTCATACAAAGTTTTTCATGCATCTTATTCATAGGAAATCTATACAGCCGGCTCTCTACCTAGTGGTTTACAATTTTTCATGAAAAAGTTATAATGAATTAAACATTACGATGTTAGCTTTAAAAAACTAGTAAATTGAGAATGTTTTTCGTGAATAATTCAAAAGTCTTACATTTATGGAAAAAGTGCTATGGTACAAGAAATAAGACTATGAAATTACAGGTATGTTGTTTTTTATTTATTTCTGTACGATGAATAGTTTTAAAAATATGATAGTTTAAAAATGGTGCTCGAATGTTTATCAGTCGAGGTATAATGTTTAAATCTCAAATTTGTCAGAAACAATCAGTATGATGTTAAAAATACATATAATAGAAGTACTCTTTGATATATTTTTTTTTCTATTCGTACAGCTTGAAAAATAACTATGTTATGTGCAAAATACATGAGTGTTTTGTAATTATTTTAAGGTGGCCATTCCCTAGAAAGAGACATCCGATAGGGAAATATTTATTATTTTTGCCCATAACTTTTTTTCTTTGTACGTATATTTAAAAAAAACTATAAAAGTACCTATGTAGAACCATAACAAGACTATCACTATGAATTTTCACTCAATAATATCAGTGGTTTGTAAAATAGGAAAATTAACATCTGTCTGTCTGTCGGTCTGTCGGTCTGTCTGTAACTTTTTTTGTCCGCACGCTTTCTCCGGAACGGTTTAAGATATTGACCTGAAATTTTGTACACGTATATATTATAACGAGATCTGGAACTGGATTGTTTTTTGAGGAAATCCGGTGAAGGGTTGGGGGTTAAATAGGGGTAAATAGGGGGAAATAAGTAAATCAAGCTTGTAAGAGTACAGAAACTTGAAATTCGGTGTATGTACTAGAAGTTAAGGCCTCAGATTTTTTTTTAATATTTTTCAACCCCCACCACCCCTACCCCATTAATGGGGTTGATAAAATAAAGTTGAGATATTCATTTGAAATTTCGTACACGTATGTATTATAACGATGTCTAGAATTAGATTATATTTTGGGATGATTCCGTTGAAGGGTTGGGGGTTAATTTGGGGTAAATAGAGGAATATCAGTAAAACAAGTTGGTAAGAGTACAGAAACTTGAAATTCGGTGTATGTACTAGAAGCCAAAGCATCAGATTTTTTAATAATATTTTTCAACCCCCATCACCCCTACTCCAATTTGAAAAGGGTTGGTAAAATAAAATTGAGATATTCATTTGAAATTTTCTACACGTATGTATTATAACGACATCTGGAACTAGATTACATTTTGAGATACTTCCGTTGAAGGGTTGGGGGTTAAATAGGGGTAAATAGGGGAAAATACGTAAAGCAAGCTGGTAAGACTACAGAAACTTGAAATTCGGTGTATGTACTAGAAGTCAAGGTCTCAGATTATTTATAATATTTTTCAACCCTCACCACCCCTACTTCATTATTAAAAGGGTTGATAAAATAAAATCGAGATATTCATTTGAAATTTGGTACACGTATAAATTATAACGACATCTGGAACTAGATTATACTTTGAGATGATTCCGTTGAAGGGTTGGGGGTTATTTAGGGGTCAATGGGGGGAAATAAGTAAAGCAAGCTGGTATGAGTACAGAAACTTGAAATTCGGTGTATGTACAAGAAGTTAAGGCCTCAGATTTGTTTATAATATTTTTGAACCCTCGCACCACCCCTACCCCATTAATGGGGTTGACAAAATAAAGTTGAGATATTTATTTGAAATTTCGTACACGTATGTATTATAACGACGTCTGGAATTAGTTTATATTTTGAGATGATTCCGTTGAAGGGTTGGGGGTTAATTTGGGGTAAATAGAGGAATATAAGTAAAACGTTGGTAAGACTACAGAAACTTGAAATTCGGTGTATGTATTAGAAGCCACAGCGTCAGATTTTCTTATAATATTTTTCAACCCAACCACCCCTAATATGAAAAGGGTTGATAAAATAAAATTGAGATATTCATTTGAAATTTGGTACACGTATGTATTATAACGACGTCTGAAACTAGATCATAATTTGAGATGATGCCGTTGAAGGGTTGGGGGTTAAATAGGGGCAAATAGGGGAAAATAAGTAAAGCAAGCTGGTAAGACTACAGAAATTTGGGATTCGGTGTATATACTAGAAACCAAGGCCTCAGATTTCTTTCTAATATTTTTCAAACTCTACCATCTCCGCCTCATTATTAATGGGATTGATAACATCAAATTGAGATATTCACTTGAAAGTTAGTACACGTATGTATTGTAGTGACATCTGATTGAGATGACTCCATTGAGGTGGTAGGTTGTAAATAGTGGAAAATAAGTACGGTAAACTAGAAACTTCATTTTTAACGTATATGGTAGAAATCAACTCCTCAAACTTTTCTATGACATCTACCCCAAATATTATTAAAATTCTATGACCAATAATTTTCACATACTAGAGTGCAAATATAGTCAAGATGTTTCCTTTAAAGTGACTTGGACGAATTTTTAACATCATACTGATTGTTTTTGACATCTGAGATTTAAACATTATATATCGACTGATAAATGTTCGAGAGCCATTTTTAAACTATTATATTTTTAAAATTATGTATCGTACAGAAATAAACAAAAAATAAAATACTTGTAATTTCATAATCTTATTTTTTTGTACTATACCACATTTTCCTAAATGTAAGACTTTTGAGTCATTTACGAAAAACAGTCTCAAGGTGCCAATTTTTTAAAGCTGAAATCGTAATCTTCAAATCGTTGTAACTTGGAAAATATAAATTTTCATTTAAAATTGCAACCACCCTTTTCTCTAATAATATGATCCTATATCAGTTTCGGTGGTTACAATTTTGCTTATTTGCCCACGTCCTCTAGAGGGGGTGGGAACATAGGCGAAACTCGAGGGGGGGGGACAAGGGCAGGCAACTACCCCCTCCCCAATATTTTGAAAGAGCATTCAATTGTTTAAAGCAAATCTGGCGAATTCCGAAATTCTTCCGGAAAAAATAACAGGGATGACAATTACGCCAATCAAGTGAAAAGTTTTCAATACAATTAGGCAGGAGCGGATTAAGACTGTGGGGCCTCTGGCTAAATTTTGAGCAGGGCCTCGTAAAACCAAAGACTAACGAGTTAGAGGTGTTTCAGAATCTCATGAGCCGCGAAATGCGCAAAAGGCAAAGTTTAATCTGAGTTATAAGTATGTTTTTGAAGACACTGGACGCTGCCTTATTTTATACATAAACAAGAGCTCGGGATAAATTGTAAACAATAAATATAATATTTTTAAGAAGTATAACTGAGTCAACAGGACGGATTATGTCTCCGCGCATATGAAGGTCACGGCTCATGAGGTTTTAAAACACCTCTAAACCCCAGGTGCCTGGGGGAAAGCGAGTTCAATACTCGTAAACCGCAGACAGGAGACTTAAAAACCCCAGATGCCCGGGGGATAGCATGTTCAATACTCATAAAATCATGTTTAAAAGTGAATTATTTTTTGTTTGCTTATAATTGTCATGAAACATATCCTTTATAGGATTTTGCAAACAGCAGAAAAACTATCTATGAGAACTAAAAGAAAGACTATCTGGTGAAATTATTGATTTACAATCTCTGCATTATTTCGATAACCTGAATTCTGGTTATGCTAGCAATTAAAATCCTAAAACGAATTTGTCTTTCTTATATGACAATTCTCATTCTAACACTAGTTTCCACATGGTTTCCTACGGCTATTCAGAGTAAACCAGTACCCACATAACCCCCTAAGGTCATGAAGATTCAGTTAAAAATGAGAACAAAGGCCTAAAATTAATTTATTTACGTACCTCGGCTTTGTGCCTTTCTGATGAGCTCCAGAATAAGAGCGAGAAACGTTTAAAAGGCTAAGCATTTCCAAGAAACAGAATGATAGATGTCATGAAAATGTTATCCATTTGAATGAAAATTTTTTACTGTTTGCAAAATCCTATAAAGAATATATTTCGTCGTAAAATCATAGTCTACTAATTATAATTTACATCACACATCTCTGATCGTATAGTATACTTAAAGGTCTAATTGGCTTAGGGTTCCTGTTCTACAAAGCGAAAGGTTTGCTTAGGGTGTTTTCTAGTTTTTATACCAGTTTGTAAAACCTGGTATAAATTTAAATTTATAGAGAAATCGTGGGAACCAATTCTTTAATAACAATTTTATAAACAAATCATAAATAACGCGATTTTCGATTTCAAAACACTTCTATCGTAGAGTATGGGTCAATACAAGAAAAAATCTTATATGTACAGTGTGTCTCACTTAAGAGTGTAACAGCATAATAATTTTTTTCTGTCCGATTTGATTCAAACTGATCTTAAAAAATAGAGGTCATCAAGGTCTATTTAAGACCACCGAATCGCTATCCATTTTTAAATGCAAGGTCATCTACGATACTAAATTCAAAAACCCTGAATGCGAAGTACATTCTAAAAGAAATGAGGTATTGATGAAAAAATCCTTTTGAGGCATTTTAATAAAAATTATTTCTAGATTTATTTTTTTTAACAATTTACACAAATGAGTAAAAAATACAACCAAAAGAATTAAATATTATGTTCTATCAAACCTCCATGCTAATGCATGCCTCAATTAGCTTTCTGTTATTGTTCATAGCTTTTCGAATGGGTTGCAGAATTTAACAAAACTTGGGATTCAGAGTTTTTTAATGATTTCGAACAAGTTTTGTTAACAAATTTTTTTGATTAAAAAATGCCTACTATGATTTTTTTATTTTTTCCATACAATTCAGTATCGTAGATGGCCTTGCATTTAAAGATGGAAAGTGATTTTGTGGTCTTACATAGACCTTGGTGAGCTCTACCTTTTACGATCAGTTTCAAATCAGATAAAAAAGAAATGAATTATTACGCTGTTACACCGTGCAGCATCATACTGTATCTATTATGTCGGAAAGATTTATTGTGATAAATTTTTAAGTTCTGCAAAAATAATCGGAAACTTCAACTTCAAAATGTTCAAATATTTACGAAAATTACATCAATCGTTGCAAAGTTATAACATGTGCGATTGCTATACTTAGGTTGCCTACTGTCAGAGACATGGTTTGTAATCGCAAAAGCATGGCACGCTGCACCGAAAACTTCCAATTTTGAAATCGGTGACATCGGTGTAACTTTTATATTGATGTAATTTGTATAATTCCTTCGGCGTTTTTAAGTTAAAGCCTTGGGCTTTCAAAATATTTTCTCAGAAACATTTCTTTTGGTTCCAAAGTTATTAAAGATAAAAAATTTAAAAAATGCATTTTTTTAATGTTTATACTTTAACAACTTTTTAAACTTAAACCTTTTCGACGTAACATACTTGACTTATTTCTTGTTTTGACTCATGCTTTACGATAGAAATAGTTTGGAATAGAAAATTGTATTATTTATAATTTGTTTATAAAATTGCGAATGCTCGCGGAGATATCGCAAAAAATTCGAATTATAAACATTACCCAGCGTTTGCCAACATAACAGCGAACGTATGCAAACGCCAAGTCTTCCGATTTTTGCGCGAGCATTATTTACCATACTGTTTTTTCACATGACTCGCTTTCCCTCTTTTGAGCTTAATATTACCTGTAAAGTGATAACCTCGCTTTCCCTCGGTCATTTGGGTTTATAGAGTTATCGTTTAAGAATTACAGGGTTCATTTTGCTTCTATATATTGGGTTATCTGTGAAAAATCTCTGCCTACACAATAAACATGCTGAAATTAAGCTACTGGGTGGAAATCACCCCCAGGTAAAGAGCGGTAATTTTTAAAGGATAAACTTTTTTGTATTAGGTATTAGAAACTCAATGCAAAAAGAAATCATGAAAATCCATTTATTATAACTGGGTTCCGAGGTAAAAAATCTAGTTGAACTCAACTATCTTTAGACACATGTTTGTAGGACGTTTTCTAACCATTTATGTATAATAGGCTAAAGAGTGCGGGAATTTTGGGACATCTTGTATAAAATCCAAAATAACTTCAAAGTGATGCTATTTATATTGACCGATGTTTTTTCTAGATCCTTACCGATTTGGAAATACAAAATGTTGTACTTCTACTATATTTAACTTCTAATTATCGACATTTAAAGTAAATTAGCGACATTACAATTTACAGGGTGTATTAAATTAACAAATGATATATTATGCTTACTCACAAATAAGAAACTATTGAATATGTATGCTTATAATCGGTGTAATATAATGTGTAATGATATAAAAGTATCGAAGCTGTTAGCGACAGTGTGTCGGATGTATATTGATAGCTCCATAAAACGTTGTCTGGTCACCCTGTCTGTGACATTCGAGATTTATCAGACTTTATATGATGGTAACATTGGACGCCCACAAAAACATACGCGACCCAACGTTGCCAACGGCTGGCCATAAAGGAGAAAGATGAATGTAGGGCGAAATCAAAGCCCTGCAAATAGATTTCGATCCATCTAGTCTAATGCGAATGCCGCCGGATGATAGTCTTATTGATGAATACAAATTATACTTTTACTATATTACATAATAATGCAATACTAAAATAATACTTTAATTTTCTGAAACTTTTCGTTAGTAAATTGTTTGTTCCCTTATTAGTACAGGCTAATGAGCCATTTAGGGTAACAAAAATTAATAAAAGGATCATCTCTGGGATTTAAGTAGGTAATAACCTGGAAAATGAGATGATGCATTCTTTGCATTTCCAAATTCCGGGAAAATTCAAAAAATTTGGAAAAACTTTTTGATTTTCGGTTTTCTGTTCTAGCGGCCAAAATAATGAAAATACAGAAGAAAGTTCCCAACAAAAGTTGTAGCTCGTCTCTTACTCCACAAGAAGGGTCTTTCCAATTTTTATCTTACCTAAGCTATTTAGAAGATAAATCGAGTTTTCCATTTATAGTTTAAGCCGCTTCGAAATGCGTGAAAAATGAAAATTCTCAGGGAGTTTCGTACGACCGGACTCATCGATCGATAATTCTTACTATTCAGAGCCCCTAAAAAAATGAAAATAACAGAAAATGTAGAGAAAAGTCTCAGCTATAATGTGGAACTAATAAAAAAATTCATAAAAAATTTTATCATAGAGAAAAAGTGTCAGAAAATGGCTTAGTAAACTTTGCACAGTTGATCCACAGATTTATTGATATCTTTGCCGGGAGTCGTTAGAATGATAATTCATTTTGCTTATATATTCTTATATAATGATATATTAATCCAATTAACATTTTATTGCAATTACTCTTGTTGGAAAAATATGCCTTGCGATCAAAGTAGAGGGTATATTTTTCATGGATCAATTACCTCCAAATTTTAGAATTCAATTCGCTATATATTTATGAATAATAATAGCACAGTTCTAATTTTTGGATTATAAGTACAATAAAACATATTCTTTCAAATGACTTTAGACTTTTTTTAATGCGTGCAGTACTTTTTGAAATTGTTTACATTATTCATACACGTTCAGAAAATGCACAATTATACAGTAAAACATATACAACTTATGTGTTTCTTAGCATTTTTTATTGGAATTCTCAAGAAATGTAGGTTAAAGTGAGTGGAATTGGATCCATGCAGTGAAAGAGCACCCATTTTTACAGGAGAAATAGGCAGGATGCATAAAACTCAAAGGTATTAATAAATCAACTATCGATCGATGTGTCCGGTCGTACGAAACTCCCATAGAATTCTCATTTTCCGCGCATTTCGGAGTGGCTCAAAACTATAAGTGGAAAACTGGATTTATCTTCTAAACGGCTTCAGTAAGACAATAATTCGTAAAGACCTTTTTTTGTATAGAAAGAGACAAGCTACAAATTTTGTTCAAAACTGTTTTCTGTATTTTCATTTTTTTAGCCGCTAGAGCAAAAAAACCGAAAATCAAAAAGTTTTTCCAAATTTTTTTGAATTTTCCGGAACTTGGAAGTGCAAAGAATGCATCATTCCGTTCTACAGGTTATCACCTATTTAAATCCCGGAGATTATCCTTTTATTAATTTTTGCGAGGTTTTTAGAAAATTTTGCATTCATTGCCTGTACTATATACATTTTTTCCTAGATGATTTTCTGCTTTTCTTACAGGATTACCAAATTTTGTATATAGGTTTAGAATGTCATAAAACGTCGACATTTTAAATTAGATCGAAAAAAATGTCTGTCTAACGATCTGTCTGTAACTATTTCTGTGCCCACGTTTATTCTTAAATGGCTTAAGATATTAACTTGAAATTTAGTACACGTATGTATTACAACATCTGGTTTAGATTATATTTTGAACTTATTCCGCTGAAGTGTTGAGGGAGAATAGTGGCAAATAAGTAAATCAACCCAGTCAGAATACAGAAACTTGGAAATTGGTGTAAATGCAAAAAGTCAAAATCTCATTTTTTTTTGACATATGTGACTCCCACGACCAACCCCCACTCCATTATTAAAGAGTCTAAAAAAATAAACTACACGTTTGTATTCTGATCTTCGCCAAATTTGCTAGAGGAACTTATTTTTATTGTAACAATAATGTATGTAGTACATCCCGTTAGATCATAGAGGGGGCCGCAGGACCTGTATCTGATGATGATTTTTTTTCATAATTTTTGGACGAAACGTTGTGGTGTGATGAGGGCGTCATTTCCACGTATAAAAGGTACACTTGGTAGAACTTGATAACTCCAACCGGTTTCGAGGAAATTCCGTCAAACATTTCAATAATTTTTTGAAAGACAAATTCAAATTTAATGAAACGAAGTGTATTTATTGAAAAAATTACAAAACGTAAGAGAAAACAAAATCGTAATAACAACGTAAACTCTTTCTTACTTTCTTATGAACTAATGGAGTATTTTCATGGTATTGAGATCAAAAGATTGTGTAAAATAAGGATCTAATATTATTAGAAGACCAAAATATAACATAAAAGTTGACTTAATGACATTAGTATTTATTGTATAAACTTTTCCCCCATGCGAAAACCCCCTTGGTGCAACTTAGAGTAAATTTTCGACATGGTATCCACCTACTTCTATGCCTTTTCTAATTCTTTTCATAAAAGATTTTCTTACATTAAAAAATATATTTTCCTGTCCTCTAATAAAATTGGCTGCGTTTTGTATTTTGCCCCACAGTTCTTCTCTTGAATTGATAGTATTCGCATAGATTAAGGACTTTATATGTCCCCACATAAAATATTCCAAAGGATTATAATCAAGACTTCCAACTTAAAAATATAAATTATATGTTTTGAGAACAATAACTTGGAAATTTGGACTTAGAACTAGAAAATTCATATTTAGAAGTCGGAATTATATTTTTCTAACTTGTAACGGAAATTTTGACTTAGCAGTCGGAAAATGTCCTAAAGTTTGGTCGTTTGGTGGCCCATCTACGCTTTCATAAAATTTCAACAAACCTATCAAATTTAGACACAAATAGCAAAATAAAATAACATTTAGTTAAACTTGCAATTGCAATTGCAATTACACTCCTCCTATTACACTCCTGTCAATCGAAGAATTGTTTGATTGACAGGAGTGTAATAGAGCCTCTTAATTATAATTAATAATGATATAAAATTTCATGTGCGACCTTATTTTTTTTAAATGTATAGTAAAAATGTAAATGTGGCTTGGCAATAACCAACAATACATATTTTACATAGGATATACAGGTATTGAAAACCAAGGATTCCATAAAATAATACCATGCTTTTATGAAGGGTAATGCCGTTTAATATCCTGTAAGCTGATGCTAACGATAGAATGTGATTAATTGTTGCTAAGTAACCATCAGGAGAGCGGGTCAAGTGGCTCGCTAACGCCCTTGCCAATTCTACAAATCCTCCCCGAGCTCTCTTACAGAATACACTACACGGTACACGAGCCATAGTTATTGCATTCCTCAGGCTATTAACTGTTACGCGATATAAAAATTGCTAAATCTTCTATCGGCATTATTATTATGAAGATGGTAATACTAAATTGGTTTAAAGGTAAATTACAATTTGCTTTATTTCTGAAAACAATAATAAAAAAATAGTGCGAAAATTATATAATAGATTATAAGAATAAAGTATTATGGAAAAATATGGAAATAAATCAAACATTATTTTGTTTTTAATGAAAATAATAACTTTATTCCACAAACACCATTAAAAACTATATTTTTAACACGGCATACTCGAATTAGAAATATAATGTTATATAAACTCGCGTTAAAAATGATCACATAATTTACTTCTAACACTAGTGCAAATAGTAAAATGACAAGTCGTTTGTCATAATGACATTTATATATTTATTAACAAAAAATTACAAGTTATTTAGAAATATTTATATTAATTGTACAATTGGAGTAATCCCTTGTGAGGAAGCTACTTCACAAGAAGAAATTGTATTGGAACTCATCATATTGCAATAGTTTTTCATATGTGACAAACATGTGTCAAACAACGGGCAAACATGATTTATTTATTTCATAAATCCTACAAACTACTAAAATTATGAGGTAACCATTAAACGGATTTGAAATCTTTTTAAAGAAACTTTATTGTTCTTTTAATGGTGTTTGTAGACAAAACATTGTATTGTATAAATAACTATTATCTACTCTAAATTATATATTAATTAATCAACTACCTTTGAACAAGTAGCATCCATAAAGAAATGGCGTGATTTATAATAAATTACATGTGATTTATTATAAATCACTGCGTATACAGCCAATCACCTTAAACTTCATGCCTAGAATACGCAAAATAAAATATAATGGTTCATTATTACTTAGGGGTTGAATGTGATTTGACATGTTTGAATAGTTTGGACGTTGTCAAATCAAGTTGAGTAATAATTATGCCAAAATGATAAATTCGGTTAGTGGAGATGAACTATTATGTGACTATTTATTGTTATAATCGTACATAACATTTATTTATGCACCAAGTGCTTTATTTAGATTATAGCGCACGGAAGGTAACATGATGCAGTCCGAGGGCCTTTGGCCCGAGGGACGCATATTGCCTGTTATTTTTCTCGAAAAAATATTATTTTAATCAAAAATTGACTTTTCATTTTTTAAATGCATTTCTTTAGTAGACTATGACACTTGTTGATACTTTGACGATTACTAATTGTATATGTCAGTATGTTTAGTCGGGGCAAACTAAATTTGAGCACGGAAAAATAGAAACCAGAACTAGCCCAACGGGAAATGGTTGGGGGGGTTACTAACATGAAAAAAAAAATAAATGCAGTTACTGACCTTGGGGACTAACTTATAGGGGGGGGGTAAAGTGAAAAAAATTCAAAGTCAATAGTTTGGATGCATATTACGAGAAAATTTGACGTCGGAGATAAAAATGTTCAACAGCAAAGTTGTAGGTAATAAAAAGATCTTTCATTTTTGTTAAGGGTACTTTTCATCATAACCTCAAAATTATCGAGAAATTTAAAAATTTTCCAATAAATAATAAAATTTTCGTTTTTATATTATAACTTTTATAAAAATTTATGAATTGTTATGAAACTTGGTGAAAAGATACCTTTATAGATTATAAATAACCAAAAAAATTTTCAAAAGAAAATAATGGAAAATTTTTGATTTTGAATTTTTTCAAAAAAAAAAAGTCCTTTTTTCAGACGAAAATTGTATGGTGGAAAATCATCGTAAATAGATTTTTCAAAGCTCATTTTGTTTGTTTTTTCGTCTACTTTTTGATAAATCAGAGACACAATATAGCTTCTATTTAAGAATATGCTAAAAAATGCAAAAAACGAAAAAAGTCAATTTTGAAAAAAAAAATTTTCTGTAATTGTTGATAATTTTGTTTAAATTTCAAAAAAATGTTAAAATTAATTTCACCAATCGATTCTACGTGAAAAAATATTTAAGAAACTGTATTTTGTTGTTAAAAATTACTCCAATATTTAGGGGTGCTAAAGGGTTGCTTCTGGAGGGTGAATAAAGTAATGATCGTTCTCATGCAATTTTCGGCTAAAATTGACGTTAAACAAAAAATTACTAATCAATAAAAGTTGTAGATTTTGAAAAATTCTTCAAGTTTTGTAGAGGTCATTTTTACCATAATATCAAAATTAAAAGAAAAAATGCAAAAAATGTATTTTTTACATTTTTTACTTTTTTAAACTTTCTTATTATTTCTTTTCTTCTTATTTTTGTGTACTTAGTAGACAAAATGTGTGGTTGAATAAAAGTATTATAGTAATGATATTAGAAAACTTTAAAAATCAGAAAAAATATACGGAAAGATTAACGCGCATGATCAGAACTACAGACAGTAGTAATTAAGCATTTGTCCAAAGCATTTACATTTGAACATTTTTCAATTAAACAAGCAGAAGAAGATGCAGATTCATTAATTATTAATACAGCAATAGAAATCGCAAAAAATAAAAATAAAACAGTCGTTGTTGTTGGAGAGGATATTGATCTTTTAGTTTTACTCCACCAATTGAACTCGACAAATGAAGACATTTATTTTCTGAAACCAGGTTCAGGCAATGTAAGCGATGCAGCATATACTTCAAATAGTTTTAACGAAGAAAAGTATCGATCTATTATTGCATTTATACACTGCTTCTCTGGATGCGATAAAACATCTGGATTTGCAGGCAAAGGAAAAAAAACAATAGTAGACTCAATCATTTCAACGTCAAATTTGTCAGAGTTAGTACAACCTTTTTATGAGCCGAATTCAACCCCGAACGTCATTGCTATTAATGGTCGTGCAATAATTTCATCCATCTACAAATGTAAAAATAGTAATATATCGCTCGATGATTTGAGATTCCAGCGATATAAAATTTTGACTGAAAAAAAAAACGTTTAAATTAGAAAACTTGCCTCCAACTGTTGGCGGGGGAACGCAGCATTGTTATAGAGTCTATTTTCAAATCCAAACGTGGCTTGGAAATAAACTTGATCCAACCAAGTGGGGTTGGAGAGAAGTTATTCACTCTAATTGTAAATTATTAATGCCTCGCTTTACGGAAATGCCAATTATACCAGAAACCTTGTTAAAAACAGTCTCTTGTAGTTGCAAAACGACTTGTTCTACGAACAGATGCGGATGTAGAAAAGTTGGTTTACAATGTACAGATCTCTGCACGAGTTGTCAAGATTCTGGTAATTGTTGCAATATACAACAAGTTTCAGAAGATGTAAGCGATGGTGAAGACGAAGAGCCAAGTCCTCAAAATAATATAAACAATGAGGAAGTCGAAGATGATTTTGAAGAAGAGATGGAGTGTGAAGATTCGCAGTTTAGCGAAGAATCGGAGGGTGAAGAAGAAGAACTGATTCATGTAAATAAAAGAAAAAGATTAGTGTAGTTTGCAATGTGTATTTTTAAGATTTAATCTTTTTTTTAAGTTTTGATCATATTTTAACAAAATAAATACATATTTTCCTCATGAACTTCCTATGAGTTTCCTCAAAATCTTGAACATTTTTTCCAAATTAAAGTTACAACTATAATACATTTATTCAACCACACATTTTGTCTACTAAGTATACAAAAATAAGAAGAAAAGAAATAATAAGAAAGTTTAAAAAAGTAGAAAATGTAAAAAAATACATTTGTTGCATTTTTTTTTAAATTTTGAGGTTATGGTAAAAATGACCTCTACAAAACTTGAAGAATTTTTCAAAATCTACAACTTTTATTGATTACTAATTTTTTGTTTAACGTCAATTTTAGCCGAAAATTGCATGAGAACGATCATTACTTTATTCACCCTCCAGAAGCAACCCTTTACCACCCCTAAATATTGGAGTAATTTTTAACAACAAAATACAGTTTCTTAAATATTTTTTCACGTAGAATCGATTGGTGAAATTAATTTTAACATTTTTTTGAAATTTAAACAAAATTATCAACAATTACTGAAAATTTTTTTTTTCAAAATTGACTTTTTTCGTTTTTTGCATTTTTTAGCATATTCTTAAATAGAAGCTATATTGTGTCTCTGATTTATCAAAAAGTAGACAAAAAAACAAACAAAATGAGCTTTGAAAAATCTATTTACGATGATTTTCCACCATACAATTTTCGTCTGAAAAAAGGACTTTTTTTTTTTGAAAAAATTAAAAATCAAAAATTTTCCATTATTTTCTTTTGAAAATTTTTTTGGTTATTTATAATATATAAAGGTATCTTTTCACCAAGTTTCATAACAATTCATTAATTTTTATAAAAGTTATAATATAAAAACGAAAATTTTATAATTTTTTGGAAAATTTTTAAATTTCTCGATAATTTTGAGGTTATGATGAAAAGCACCCTTAACAAAAATGAAAGATCTTTTTATTACCTACAACTTTGCTCTTGAACATTTTTATCTCCGACGTCAAATTTTCTCGTAATACGCATCCAAACTATTGACTTTGAATTTTTTTCACTTTACCCCCCCGCCTTAAGTTAGTCCCCAAGGTCAGTAACTGCATTTATTTTTTTTCTCATGTTAGTAACCCCCCCAACCATTTCCCGTTGGGCTAGTTCTGGTTTCTATTTTTCCGTATTCTGATTAAAATTATGTTAGTTTTCCCCGACTAGTTGTGCTCTTCCAAATTTAGTAACCTAGTTTAACGCTGCTAGCTTTTTCTTTTTACCTTTTCACCAAGTAATCTATGACAGTTATTGATATTTTGACGTTTGTTGATGTTGCTTTGCTTTGTACGTAAATAATTCGTCTAACAAAATAAAAGGAAAATGAATATGGAAATACCAGTTATTAAATAAATATAGCCCAAAAAATTTTCGAGCACTCTTTTATTCGGAACTCGGAGATGGTGCACCTTAGGTTATAAGTACGAGTATACCTTTTGTGTTCCCAAGATATCAATCTACAACTTTCATGGGTAAAATGATTTTTTTTCTCAATGTTTTATTGCAGAATTTTGCAAAAATACGCGATAACATGGCGAACAAAGAGCATTTTTCAATTTCATTTGTTCGTTAATAAATATTTATAAAAAATAAATTCATTTATTCACCCAATAAGTGCCAATACAGAATGTGCTTAGGATAAAGATTTTATAGTCTAAATATGCATATATACACGTGCACACAAAAAACATGTAGTCGCATATATACACATTGCACTATACATTAAAATGAAATGTATACGAACATTATATAACTACTTACACATTAAAATGTTAATATTGTATTGATCAAATCAAATAAACAATAGACACATCTAGCAATTTTATTATTCTTGTAATAAAAATATTCTTGAACAGAATATGCACACACATTTAATAGGTATTCCTTAACACGTTTCTTAAAAACATATACATTCTTTAAATTTTTATATGATATTTGTAGATGATTATATAACTTTAGACCGAGGATATTGTGTGCTTCTGGGGGCATATTTAAACGTTTAGTTCCTGTGTGAGAATTAATTTTATGACTTGTATTATGAAAATGGATCATTTCTCTTTTCTTTATCTCGATTTTTATATACATATATGTACTAATAATTCTAGGACATATAAACTTTGCAGAAGAAGAATATTAAATTTTTTGAAAAGATTCTGGCATGAATGAATTGGCGGTACGCCTGCTATACATCTTATAATGCGTTTCTGAGAAATAAACACGTGAACACTAGATGAGCCTCCCCATATAGTAATACCATTAGTTAATCTGGACTGAACGTGTCGAAAATAAAATACTAATAGACCAGACCTATCCAAGACACTTTTCAAGGTTCTGATTTGAAAACATTTAGAGTATAAGGTATTAATTAGTTTACAACAGTGATTGCAAAATATAAGTGTATTATCAAAAATTACACCAAGGAATATTGAACAGTTACTCTTTTCAATATGAACATTATTGATTTTTATGTCTAGTGTGGAAGTCTTATTATTTTGACGAGCATGAAATGTCAAATGATTTGTTTTAGAGACATTAAAATATAACAAATGCTGTTTAAACTAGCTACATAAATACTGACAGTAGTATTAATTTTATTTAGAAGTGCAACATGAGATGTATCAGAAAGAAGAAGGATGGCGTCATGAGCATATAACGAAACAAAAGCCTCAGTCAGCATATTTTCCAGTTCATTAATATAAATAATAAACAGGAGAGGCCCCGAAACAGAGCCTTGCAGTACACCCACTTTACTATCCAATATATTTGATGCATGAAAAGTTTTTTGGTTTCCTTCTAGATACTGTACTTTTACCACCTGATTTCGTTCACTACTATAGGAGGCAAACCAATCACATGGTTTACCTCTTATGCCATATTCATATAATTACTACCACATCCACGTAGTGGATTGGAAGTATAATAATCGTAAACAAATTTCAAAAATTGTTTTTTTTTAAATAGTTTTAGAATGTCATGGAACGTCGAGAATAAATTTGAGCGAAAAAAAATCTGTCTGTCTGTCGATCTACCTGTCTGTCGGTCTGTAACTTTTTTCCTCACGTTCTCTCCGGAACGGTTTGAGATATTGATTTGAAATTTTGTACGCATAACTATATATTATAACGAGATCTGAAACTGGATTGTTTTTTTAAGATATCCGGTGAAGGGTTGGGGGGTAAATAGGAGGAAATATGTAAAGCAAGCTGGTAAGAGTACAGAAACTTGAAATTTGATGTATGTACTACAAGCTAGACCTCAAATTTTTTTATAATATTTTTCTTTGGGGTTGATAAAATAAAATTGAGATTAACTTGAAATTTGATACATATTTTTAGATGATTCCGTTGAAGGGTTGGGGGTTAAATAGGGGAAATAAGTAAAGCAAGCTGATCAGAGTACAGGAACTTGAAATTCGGGTATGTACTAGAAGCCAAGGTCTCAGATTATTTATAATATTTTTCAAACTCCCACCACCCCTACTCCATTATTAGAGGGGTTGATAATATAAAATTGATATGTTCACTTGAAATTTGGTACACGTTGGCATCATAAGGACATCTGGAACTACTTTGAGATGATTCCGTTGAAGGGGTGGGGGTTAAATAGGTGTAAAGTCGGCAAAAAAACTAAAGCAAGCTGGTAAGAACACAGAAACTTGAAATTCGGTGTATGTGCTAGAAGCCAAGGTCTCAGATTTTTTCTAATATTTTTCAAACCCCATCACCTCCGCTCCATTATTAATGGGATTGATAACATAAAATTGAGATATTCACTTGGAAGTTAATACACGTATATTTTGTAATGACATCTGATTCAGATGATTGAAGGGGTGGGAGGTGGTAGGTTGTGAAGGGGGAAAATAAGTAGGGTAAACTAAAAACTTCATTTTTAACGCATATGGTAGAAACCAACGCCTCAAATTTTTCTATGACATCTGCCCCAAATATTATTAAAATTCTATGACCAATAATTTCCACATACTAGAGTGTAAATCTAGTCAAGATTCCTTTAAAGTGACTTGGATGAAAAATCTGGATGTGAAAGTAGTGATTTCTTAGGCAGCGATTTTTAAGCAACAAGTCATGCTGAACACAGTCGAATGCCCGGCTGAGGTCACAGAAAATCCCAGTCGAATTCTCGCCCGCCTCAACTGCATCCAATATTCCATATTTTTGAAGCTTCAGAGATTACAGAAAAAATGAGCCCCAACTTTTAATTCGGCCATAGCTTTTGCAAAATTCCATTTAAGACAAAATTATCAACGTTGCTAACGAGGCACGGTCAAAGTTATTTTATTCGCCATTGATCGGGCCACCGCCGATCGATAGGGTAAAACGTTAACTTTCATTTGCACGATTTTTGTCTATACATGTACAACAATTACAGCATTTGTAAAAAAGTGTAAAATTTCCTTTTATAACAAATTAAATAACTCAGCGAATTTCTAAGTTAGTTGATTTGTTATACAAGAAAATTTTGCACATTTTTAAAACCGCTGTAATTGTTGGAAATAATGAAAACATGTATAGACAAAAATCGTGCAAATGAAAGTTAACGTTTTACGCTACCAATCGGCGGTGGTCCCGTCAATGGCAAATAATAACTTTAACCATGCCTCGGTGGTAAAGTTGATAACAATTTTCGAGACATTTAGTGTTAAATGGAATTTTGCAAAAACTATCGGGCCGAATTGAAAGTAATGGGGCTGATTTTTTCCGTAATCGCTGAAGCTTCAAAATGATAGGATCTAATTTACTTTTTATAAATATTCATTGACAAATAAATGTAATTGAGAAAAGCTCTTTTTGCCATTTTTCGCGTTTCTTACTAACTATACCCTAAGGTGCACCATTTCCGTGTTACAGCGAATAAAAGAGTGCTCGAAAATTTCTTTGGCTGTATTTGTTTAATAACTGAAAACCCCGGAAAGATACGCCGGGGATATTTGAGATCCTCTATTTGGGTACACTCCCCTGTCGATTAGAGTCGGTTTGGTCCTTATTAGGTGAAACAACACTTAACTATAACTTTTTTACTTAATTCTATTGGACACTGATTCCAGCGTCCGAAATGTACTCGAAACTCATGAAGTTCCTCTTCTAGTAAATAATAAAGTACATTGATTTTCCAATCGCACTGCAAAATTTGAGAATTATTGATTTTTATCAATAATCGTCGTAATTATCTAACCTCTATCTTAATATCTGACACCAGTTTTAAGTGAGGAAAGTAAAAGGATTCTACAAGTCATCGCCGGCAATGTGTGTGGTACCATAAGGACGCAGTCCCTGGGTGGTAGGTATAATAAGACCAGTGAATGAAGACCATTTAGAAATAGGTGGCGCTATTAGATGTCATTACTGAGGAATTTACCAGTGCCCAATGTCTCATCTCACACGGATCATAGTTTGCTACCACCTTTGTTCTCTGCATTGACATGTTGAAAAGAATTTATTTCGACGTCAAACACCATGACGTGTTAATTTATGACAATGAATATGTGATAATTTTACGCCACATCATTTTGTTATTTTATTTATTGTTATAAGTGACGTAACAAACGTACCTAATTGGGTATAATATAAATTTATTAAAATTAAATAATAGATTTCATTAATTTATGCACCATTCTCTAATTTGTTTTAGAAATATTTGAATATATTTTCGTGGCGTGCTATTGGCATCTCACTTTTCTTTTAGTAGTCCAGTCGGTAAAGTAAAAAATACACGAAAGCTCACAAAATATATTATCTGAAATTTTCCTTCCGTAACTGTTAGTGCGAGTATTAAACATCACAAAACCACAAAAATCAGTTTTGGGGGTGTCGCGCAACCCCCCCCAAAAAATCCACCCCTTCTATGAAAAAAGCCTTATTTTACTGATAACTCGTTAACCGTTGAAGATATGAAAAAAATTGCTCATCATAAAAAAGAAAAAAAGAAAGCTTGACTAATTGTCTAAGAAAAGCCCTCTTGTAATTTTCTTCTATATGCCATGGTTTTCGAAAAAATCGATATTGACAAAAATTGCAAAATTTGTATTTTTAATGCTCGCGAATTTTCGTTTATTTGAAATTTTTTGCGTGCAGCTTATAGAAAAAATTGAATTGCTCGAAAACCAAACAAGCTAGGAAGAAATATCAAAATGGGTTTCAAATTTGTTTATTTTTTTTCAATAATAAATATACATTTTTAACAAATAGTAATTATCACCAGATAAATACTCGCCCAATAAATAATTTACTAAATTTCACATTTAAAGCCCCCACACGCATAGGTGTAAAAATATTTAATTACCTTGCAAATGCTATAAAATCAATAGACAAGGAAAATATATTAAAAAAAAAACTTAAGCTATTCTTGCTCGATAAATGTCTATACAACACCACGGAATATTTTAACTGATACACTACTCCACTTACTTTGTTTAACTTAATTTCTATGACATATAAATGTGCATAGGCTATGTAATCTACTCATATTTTTGTATATCTCTCTTTGTTTGTTTTCGTTTTAATGGCAAGTTTAAAACTGTGCCCTTTCTTACATATATTTGTCTTTAAGAATAAATACATTTGAATTTGAACTTAAGTTGCGTATTCTGTATCAGAATTTATTTTTATATATAACGTTAAGTCTAATCAACAAATTAACATGTATTTATAAACTTTGTTTTCCTCTAAACTTTTAATTTGTTTTCGAATTTTACATTGTTCGTCTCTCCTCAGGGTTTTTGTCTTATACCATTGTGTGTTTTAGTGTATTATACTATATTGGCCATTAGTATAAGTTTTTTTATAATATGTAACCTAAAATTGTGCCTAAAGGACCTGTCCTATATCATGTACATGATAAAAAAGGACCAATAAATATTTGAGTTGATTTGGTTTGAAAGGGGATATAAAATACTCTCTTGTGTTGCCATTTTTGAGGGCTATTGATGTTTATTAGTATATGAAAATAATAATATAATATAGTTATCTCTTGATTTTTTGTGCATCTAACTATTCACAGGCCCATAAAAAATAACTGACTCTAATATAAGTTATAAATGCATTATCTTTTAGATCAATGCAGAAAAAGTTAGGAATAAAAATATTCACATTTACAAATTTAGCAGCATGTTAAATTAGCCAAAAAAAATTTAAAAAAGGCTGCATATTAAATTTTTTTATGATATTTTTTTAATACAATTTTTTAATTATTAGATGATTAGAAACAATAGTTATATGTTATATAAACTGAAGAAAAATTTTTTTGAGGTAAACTTTCAAGATGTTTGGGTCTTTTTTAATTTTTAGGAAACAATAGAAAATTGGCCAAAATTTGGCTAACTTCAACATGCTGGTAAATTTGTAAACGTGAATATTTTTATTCCTAACTTTTTCTGCATTGAAGTACTTACTACCTTGAACTAAAAGATAATGCCTTTATAACTTATATTAAAGTCAGATATTTTTTATGGGCCTGTGGATAGTTAAAAGTGCAAAAAATCAAGAGGTAACTATATTATATTGTTATTTTTATATACTAATAGATATCAATAGCCATCAAAAATTGAAACACAAAAGAGTATTTTATATCCATGCCACATATAACAAAATTACAAGTGGATTTTTTTTAGGCAATTAGTCAAGGTTACTTTTTTATGATGAGCGATTTTTTTATATCTTCAACGGTTAACGAGTTATCAGTAAAATAATGCTTTTTTCACCGAAGGGGTGTTTTTTTGGTGGGTTGCGCGGTACCCCAAGAACTGATTTTCAGATAACATTTTTTGTTATGGAAATCTTTATAATTATTGGCCTATAGTCCGGCCGGACTAATAAAAAACCGTAGTAAGACAAAATTTTAGGTCCATCAATTTTTTGTTGTATGCGGTCTACAGAAACAAGTCCAACTAACGCGGACGTTTGGTAGGTCGTGGAACATTTATAATCACTTTTATGTAAAGAAAGTGCATTTTTCGTGATTTTTTCTCTTTTTTCGTTGTCTTCACTGTTCAAAAAAATTTAAATTTGTTGAAAATGTATTGATTTATTATTATTTAAATTTCTCTTATCATATAGTGTCATTTATAAGCATTTAGCCTCTTTAGGGGCCAAAATTGCATGCATAGGTGCACTCTATATATGCATAATATTTCTAGGAAAGAATTTATAGTCGGGGGTTTTTAAGGTCACTGATTACAAATCAGTTGTGGTAATTGAAAAATTCAAAATGGCTGACTCGAAATGGCGCGAGTTTTAAACTTGAAAATGCAGTTTCTAACATTATTTTCGATATAAACACAAGAAGAAAATGTGTTTTGAGAATAATTTTACATACATTTTTATTTTTATTTTTTTTATGTTTGCTCCCAAACACCTTACACGTTAAAAAAAACGGACAATTTTTTATTTTTTTTATTTTCAAGAAAAGGAAAGCTACAGTATAAGGCATAAGGTAAGACAGCAATAAATACAAAAACGGGCGGGTAGGGGGTTGACATAAAAGTGAAATTTTTGTTGAAACCTGATAAAATTTAATATTTTTTAAATTCATAGTAAAGGGATATTTTCTTTTACACTCTAGAAACTACATAAGAGGTCATTAAAAAGGGTTAAATATATTTTTTTTCAATTAGGTGTTTTCACTAAGTGCAAATTTGCTTTTTTGTTATTATTAAAATGAAATACTTATACTAAAGCACTTCTTAATATTTAAATAGCATTCTATCGTCCATGATATTAAAATTTCAACAAATAAATAACATAAAGTTTTAATAATTGAACTATGCCAAACACGCAATGATTGGCGATGACGTCATCGGTTGTACTGGTGGTTTTAATCGCGTTTAAATAGTGGTAAACACAGCATTTTATGTCGCTTCATTTATGTTTTACTTGTAATTAAATAAGTAATGCCTAACAGGGGATTTATAAATATTACTGTTCTACAATGTGTCCTCGGAAAAGCGATATTTTAGGTGTAAATAACCTTATTTTACTATGAACACAGTTACAGTAAATTAGAATTTAAAAATGTATAGAGGGCGGTGGTGGCAGCTTAAAAATGAAATTCGCTTTTTTTTTTACTATGGACGCAGTTTTATGTATTCTGCTCTTGCTTGACCCAAAACCCACTTTCAGTATGTTAAAATTTCAAAAATGCATAGAGGGAGGTGGTAGCAGCTTAAAAATAAAATTCGCTTTCGGTAAACTACAATTTCTGTGCTACATATTGAAAAATTTGATAGGAAAAACTTACTCAAAATTAAAAGATATGACGTTGTACCAAATTTGACAACTATACAAGGTGATTCACGTTTCATTTTAGGTTTCATGACAGACCTTGATTAAAGAAATAAAAAATACAAAGATATGCATATAGCTACCACCGTCATATTTTTCATTTTGACCAAGTTTTTCTTACAAAATTGTGCAATATCTAGCACAGAAATGGCAGTTTACTGGAAGCGAATTTTGTTTTTAAGCTGCCACCAGCGCCCTCTATGCCTTTTTGAATTTCTAACGTACTGAAAATAGGTTTTGGCTCAAGCAAGAGGAGAATATAGAAAGCTGTGTTCATAGTAAAAAAAATGGTTATTTACACCTATAATATCGTTTTTCCGTGGACACATTGGATATGTGTGAATAAGACACCATTGCGAGTATAACTGATTTATTTTTAAATCATGTTTGTACAGTGTTACCAACCTTAACATATTTTACATATATACAAGGCATCTCCCTTTTTTGTTTTAAATAAAATACATTTTTTTTCACCTTTACAAAACTACCTAATTACGAAATAACTATTTACATTATAACTAACTACTTAACTGTAATTAAATCTGTGCGACTTAACTATAGGTATACATCTGCTTGTACATGGAAGACTGGAAGTGGTACAGGAAAATTAACATTTTTTTCATATAACAGAATTATTACCATCACTATCCTCATCTGAACTAATAACAATTTTCTCATTGTTACTACTTACTGACATTTTAATTTTAACAGAATTATCTACTAAATGTTCTGAATTTATATTTTCTGTATTATTAGGCACTATTGATATAAATCTCCTAGTTCCTAAGAAGCTAGCGTCTTCTGTTCAGTATGAACGAAAACGATCTGTTCGTTTTTCCTTGACTTTACCGAAACTCCGATTTGAATTTAAATGTTTTTTTAAATCTAACATTCTGGTTTAGTTTCAAATTACATAACTTCTTGGCTCTTCTGTCGTAATACATTTTTTGTTCCTTTTCATTTATTTTACAGTTTTTATTAAATTGTTTATAATTTATATAGCGCGGTTTTAACAATTTATTAGTGACAGGCAACAGATCTCTAAGTTTTCGTGACATTAATAACTGAGGAGAATCTTTATTATTATCTACAGGGGTATTTCGATAAGTTAGTAATACTAAATCTAAGTCCTTTTTATCATCTAATGCTTTTTGTAACAGTTTTTGAAAGTCTGTTTAGCTGTCTCGACCATACCATTACATTGTGGATAACAAGTGTTAGACATTATAAGTATGTTTAATATCCCATGCTTCTACAAAATTTGCAAAATGTGCTGATTTAAAGTGTGGACCCCTATCGCTAGTTTAGATAGATGGAATACCTAACCTTGCAAATATTGATTTCAAGTTTTTTATTACAGTTTCTGAATATACATCTTTATGAAGTAGAATTAATTCAACCCACTTAGTATAATAATCAATAACCAATAAATACATACTTTATATCAGGGTTTTTTAGGTATGTAATGATTTATGAAAGGTTCGTTTCTATTATTATTTTGATATGTTAAACAAATTTTACAATTAGATATGATGTCTTCTAACTGAGTTGTCATACTTGGCCAATAAAATTATTCAGTTGCTCTATGTTTACACTTAATCATTCCTAAATGACAAAAATTAATTTTGCTTATTATTTCTAAATTTTACAATTTGGAACAATAAGTTTATCACCATTATATAATCCTTTATACTCTACAATTATTGCATCTTGAAATTTGAAGTAATTTCTAATTTCCAACGAAACTTTTTAAATATTTTTTGGCCAACCGTTTTTTTACAAAATTTCTCAATTTTTAAGACTTGAATCATTAGAAGTTGTTTCTTGATATCCCTTTAATTTTTCCTCATTGAAATTAATTGATAGATCTACTACACACACACTTGATTATCTATTTCAAAATTTATATCGTAATCAGAATTATTTTTGTTTGTTGAACGAGACAAAGCATCCGCCATATATGAGTCTTTTCCAGGTTTGTAAACTAATCATATTTTTGTAATTGTAACAGCATTTTTTGTAATATGGCTGGACAAGATGCCAAAGATTTTTTTTATAAATGAAAATGAGTGACCTATGATCTGTTTCTACAGTAAATTCTTGACCATAGACGTGTTGGAAAAATTTTTCGCATTCAAAAAGTATAGCCATCAGTTAATTTTTTTTATTTGGGCAAAACTTATCTGTGATTCTGTAAGAAAATCTTTTACATCTCATGAATAAGCACATGGTAGATTATTTTGCATAAGAACCACCCCAAGACCGTCTCTGGATGCGTCCACAGAAATTACTGTCTGCTTACGTATATCAAAATATTGCAATATATGTTTTTTAGTGAGTATATTTTTCAATACTGTTAATGACTCAGTGATATACATCCCATTGAAAAACTATCTTTTTTAATTAAATCTCTCAAAGGAGAATTTATTTTAGATAAATTCTCCTACCGACTGCGCCATGTTATATATGTGTGTGAATAAGACACCATTGCGAGTATAACTGATTTATTTTTAAATAATTTCTGTACAATGTTGCCAACCTTAACATATATATGGCAAGTAATTCTGGAAATATGCCTTGCAAAAATGTTTTGGTACTGTCACTAAAACTCTTCCAGGTACGTTTTTGGATGTATTTTGCATCTTGGCACAAAATACCACTTAGTTTTCATTATAAAATGGTAAGACTTTACAAAATAATATGTGTTTATAATACACAATGACGTTTGTTTACTAACAATTCAACTGATGACGTCATGAGTGCGCGATGAAACGGTGCAGTGTTTTCGGTGGTAAAATTTCAATTCAAAATGGGCATGGCTTATTTTAAGGTATTATTCGACTGATTGTCAACATTCAAGTGTTTTTAACCATAATCAAGTTTTATCTTCATACTCAAAGTGAATTTGAAAGTGAAAACGCCTATGAACCGTTCTTAAAGAAACGGTCACCAAAAATTATAAAATTAAATTTTACAGTCGCCCTGTTAATTGACCCCAATACCTAATATCAATTTATAAATAGATAAAGAAAAAAATACACCAGAAGCTCGCAAAAAATGTTATCTGAGATTTTCCTTCAGTTGAAGATATAAAAAAATTGCTCATCATAAAAAAGAATGCTGGACTAATTACCCTCTTGTAATTTTCTTGTATGTGCCATGGTTTTCGAGAAAATCGATATTAACTAAAATAGCAAAATTTGTATTTTTAATGCACGCGAATTTCCTTTTATTTGAAATTTTTTGCTCGATGCCAATAGAAAAAATTGAATTGCTCGAAAACCAAACAAGCTAAGAAGAAAAATCAAAATGAGTTTTAAACGGGATATAAAATACTCCCTCCCTTGTGTTGCCATTTTTGATGGCGATTGATATTTATTAGTATATAAAAATAACAATGTAATATAGTTATCTCTTGATATTTTGTGCATATATCTATTCACAGGCGCATAAAAATAACTGACTTTAACATAAGTTATAAATGCATTATATTATTTTAGTTTCGGGTAGTACTTCAAGTTAGCCAAATTTTTATATGCATTTTTTTAAACTATTAATTGATTAGAAACAATAGTTATATGATATTATTATATAAACTCAGAAAAAAAAATTCAGCTAACTTTTCAACATGTTTGGGTCACTTTTTTTATTTTTAGGAAAGAATAAATAATTGGCCAAAATTTGGCTAACTTCAACATGTGGGTAAATTTGTATAAGTATGTGAATATTATTATTCCTAACTTTTTCTGCATTGAAGTACTACCTTGAACTGAAAGATAATGCATTTATAACATATTAAAGTTAGTTATTTTTTATGGGTATGCGAATAGTTAAAAAAAATCAAGAGGTAGCTATATTATATTGTTATTTTTATATACTGATAGATATCAATAGGCATCAAATGGAAATACAAGAGAGTATTTTATATCCCCTTTAAACCTATTTTGGTTTTTCTTCCTAGCTTGTTTGGTTTTCAAGCAATCCAAATTTTTCTATAGGCCGTGCGCTAAAATTTTCAAATAAACGAAAATTCGTACGCATTAAAAATACAAATTTTGTTCAATATCGATTTTCTCGAAAATCATGGCATATACAAGAAAATTACAAGAGGACTTCTTTTTAGGAAATTAGTCCAGCTTTCTTTTTTATGATGAGTAATTTTAAATATCTTTAACGGTTAACGAGTTATCAGTAAAATAAAGCTTTTGTCACCGAAGGGGTGGTTTGTTGGGGGGTTGCGCGGCACCCCCAGAACTGATTATTGTGTTTTGTGATATATAATCCCTCCACTAACAGTTACTGAAGGAAAATCTCAGATAACATTTTTTGTAATGGAAATATTTATAATTATCGAACTAAAAAGGAAGCTGTGTTTTAATAATGTATGTCAGCCATGCCATTTATTAATGTCATTATCCAAAAAAGTTAAATTAAAAATTTCAAAAACCGCAACACAAGAAATAAACCTTTAAAACGAAACAAATAATTTATACTGACTGGCTCGAAACATTGGCTATTTCTTTTTCTGGAAATTTATTGTTGGACCGTGGATTAATAGTTTTCAGTTAGGTAGGTTTATACATTATTTGTTTTACTACTAGTCGTGTCAAGATAGCAAAATAGTTCTGATTTCTCATAGACATTACCGATTTTCCTAATTTGTTTTGCAAAGTGTTCATAAACGCTTAGTAATGAAGTTTGACATGTATTTTGGACCGCAATATTAATAATAGCAATATTTGGCTAATTTTTATTAACAAATTACGGATCTCGGACAATAATCAACACAATTAGACCAAAATCTATACTCAGGGGTTTTCGAGGTCGCTGATCACGATTTTGAAGTAAAAATTGGAAAATTTAAAATGGCGGATCCAATATGGCCGATATTTAAGGTTAAACTGATATTTTTAAATCAAATAAATAACAGAAATTAACAAAATCTCTAAGTAGGTGGTTTTGTAAAAAAATCGACATATTTAATTTAAAAAATTCAACATATGCGTGAATTATAAATCCATAATTCACTAAAGTGAATTATAGGTACGATTTTTCACCAAAGAGATGTTAATAATTGTCATATAATTAAATAGGTGTAGAAAAATATATTAAAATGTAAGATTTGGTAACTGTTTATTTTCATTTGTATTTATATTTAACCTAGAAAATTTACCATACTGTCTTCTCAAATATTTGTATTGGTTAATTATTACATAAAAATCAGCGACTTCGAAAACCCCCGAATATAGATTTTTGGTCCAATTTTATGGTTACTATCGTATAAAATGACAATTTAACCTAAAAAAAAATCGCCTGTTTTGGATCCGCTATTTTGAATTTTCCAATTTTTACTTCAAAATTGTGATTAGCGACCTCGGAAACACCCCGAGTATAGATTTTTGTCTAATTCTTTTGATTATTTTCCGAGATCCGTAATTTGCTTTGATTAATTGTTAATCAAAATTAGTTAAAAATTAAATATAGGTCCAAAACACATGTTAAACTTGATTAATAAGTGTTTCTGAACATTTTGCAAAAAAAAAATAGGAAAATCGGTAATATATGAGAAATCAGAACTTTTTTGGTTTTCAGGCTATCTTGACACGATTATACGAATATTATTATTATTCGAAAAAAAAAAATAATAATAAAAATCATAAATGCATTGGGAACCACTGAAATGAACAACTCTCATACTTAGTGGAAGTATGTATGTATGTACCTATATTATGTAAAATAAATTTATATCTTTGGATATAAACAGCAGTGGTCCTCGACGCACCTATGATTTTTTTCAAATAATTTTGATATCTGCAGTAAAACAAATAATGTACCTACTTACCTAACTGAAAACTATTAATCCACGGTCTAAAAATATTTGTTCCTTTTTAAAGGTTTGTTTTTTGTGTCGGGCTTTTCAAAATGTTTAATTTAACCTTTTTTCATTTTTTCTATCATAAGATTAACTTAAACCTATCAAGTTCTGGATATTTTTTAAAACTGTTTAAGTACATTTCAAATAAACATTAATTTAATATGTGACGTAGCACCGGATCCTCCGCCACTTCTTAGAACACCACGTCCGTTACACCGAGTGTTTAACAATGAAACCTGAAAATCTTGGAAACGGCATACCGATTTCCACCAAACATGGCTAAGAACCATCTCGCAAATACCAGCTTTTGAAACAAGAAAACCGCTTTGAAATCAGTTCATCTGTCTTAGAGCTAAAGTGCCACAGACAGACACACAAACGCAGGAAAAGGCTTCAGACTTATAATAACTCACCTTTTCCGTTGGGGGTTAAAAACTGAATAAAGAAGGCGATCCTCGATGAATGTTTTAAACCAGTAACAAATATCAGGGATGTCAGAAGATATCTGGTGATTTTAGAATGCATGTTATGCTGATTTGCAGAATTATGACCCAAGTTAGAATTTATATAATTATAAATTACAAGTTGTGTACATAAAAGAACAATTTGCCTCACCTGTTGTTAGTTTAGGTAGATGTGTTTGATTAGCAGGATGTATATGTTTGAAATTTATTATTGTGTATTGTGACTGATCAAATATTAGAATAATAGAAGGTGATAAGTCTAATAAATATATTTGACGCTGCTTGTTGTTGTTTCGTTACTGTATGTGTCAATATTATGAATAAAGTAAATAAATAAAAATACATTAAATACTCATGTCACTAGAGATTTAGCATTTTAAGCTGTCTAAATAATCATCTGGGACCCACATATGTTCAGCAACAATTCAATAATTTTTAGGAAACCAATTTGTGCGAGTCCCTCCTTTTCACATATTATTTTGGATACGTAGAACAAGAATTTAATTGAAATATAACAAGAATAAAAGCAAAAATTAGAATTCCCAAATCTTACGTTGGTAATAAACGACTTCTGATGTTGTAGGAGACTGTACTTCCAAAACAAAACTTTATTATTAGTTGTAGAGTAGCTGACCTGATTTAACGACTTAAGGTCGGGATCGAAATGTCAAAAAGTGTATATATGGTTGCCTAATAATCATTAAAATTCCATCAAATCGACACTTGGTATTTCATAAATAACTTTTTTACAAGTTATTCAAACGGAGTTTTAAAGTGGGCAGTATTATAACAGAAGTCGGCCAAATACGACTGACCTGTTTGTTTCTTTTTTAAGTGCACGATAAATTCGGAATAAATTTTTAAAATTGCCTAATTATCAGACGATACATTTGTAGCTATATTAGATAATCAGAGTTATTTAAGTACATTTAATTAGGTCGTATTGATGCGTATTACAGTCATTATCTTTTATCTGTGTAAAAATTTGCATAAAATTGCTTTTGTAAATTGTAATGTATGAAATCAATTTTTAACACAAATCGATGAGTCATCAGAATAATTGTAAAGAATATTTAGAATAAGTTCAGCATGTAACTAGAAGATGGCGCCAATAGCCTTATGAATGAAAGGGGGTAATGATTTTGATTTATGAATGAAATGAAAAGTGACACATTTAAATTTGTTAAATAAACTAAACAATGGAAGTATTATTAAATGGTCAATAGTTTGCAACTGTATTCAAGCACTAAAATGGTACTATATCCCAAGTATATAATATATTATACAATAAATTCTGTTAATTTTTGTCAAAAATTGGGTGAATTTTCAAATAATGTAAATATATAAATTAGGTTCGAACCCTGAATATGGTTCATGGCATTGGTGTTTTAATCAACTGTCCATAATTTTATCTCGTTTATGCTTCCGCAGAAAGGAGTATCTTATATTTCAATGTGTGACTGCTTCACCGAAAGGAAACAACGTGTAACCTAAATCCTGAAGTTACGGGTTCAATCATCCAGTTTTGGCAAATTTTTATTGTGTAAGAATGATTAACCCAGTATACTTACTCAGATATTGGTTATGTTCTTTTCTTAGATATATGCAAAAAGAATGTTAATTTTTTTGGAAAATAGGATAATGAAACACTATATATCTAGAGGTCAGGGAAAGATTAGAGACCTAACAGGAGAGGACAGTCAGACGGAGAAGACGAAATAGACGAAGACAGTGTTGTACTCCAGTTTAAAGGGACACGACATCCAGCGGAAACGGTTTCGGGATTTGTCGGTTACGCATTAAACAAATTTGACTAATCTTAGTAAAAGATAGGTTGACAAGTGCTACGTCACGTATAGACCTCGATGACAGCTGTGTGTGGCTGTTTTTTCCTCATTTTATAGAAAAAAGTTTCAAAATTATTCTTTCAATGTACAATTCTATCCTAACCAAATAGATACCTTACATATAAACAGAAATACTTCGTGTGACATATATTACTAAGCAACCTGTTTTTTAGTGTCCTTGGCTACTGACAGTCAGCTGAGTTCGGTCGTTCTATGAGGAGACAGTGTTGTCCAATTTTCACTATTGGCCTCTCTTGTTACCTTCTCCGTCTGATTGTCACATTGTGGCAACTGCGCGAAAACTCAAATTTAAATGTCGAGGTCAATGGCGCCATTGCTAAAAGATACAAGGTTTACCGCTGGCTGTCCTATCTTGTTAATTCCCTAATCTTTGCCGAAAGTTCGGAGCTTCAAGCATGCGCATTACCTTGTAAATGTGTAATAAATTCTGCAAGTCGAGAAATTGTAGCATTTCCTGTTATTTTGTGAAAAAAAGGCGGGGGGACTCCCCCGCACCCCCATTTCTTTATCCGCGACGATTATACTGCCTGCGGCGCTAATAATTATTATTATAAAAATTAGATATCAGAATAAAAACCTACTAATCTAACCTAAAGAAATCACACGAAGAATGAAATTATTTTAAGCAGAATAAAAACCTCTAACCTAACGTAAAAAAATCATAGAAAAGAATTAGTGAAAAAATATATTAATCATTACAAAATTAAAGAAAAAAAAATTCAGCGGACGTAGGAGTTTGAACCCGGGATGACCTTCCATAATTTTATCTACGCGCTAGCCACTCGGCTGTCGGTGAATGCTAGAACAAGGAATAAATATTAAAGATTCAGATAAATGATATCACGTTTTGCGCAAGCTTCGTGTACCTAAACGCTTGTCACACACACTACGTTCAAGGACATATTTACAACTGTTAGGTAGAATAAAAATTAGGTGATGAACAGTTGCCAAATTTAAATACATATTGTCTTTGCCATTTTCAATAATTAAAACTGATGTGTTCCCATAATTTGGATAAAAGGTTCTTGCTGTTTAATTCGAAATTAATAATGTGGTTAACTATTTCGTTTTAAAATTTAAACAATATCCCTACATGATATTAGTTGTACATGGCATAAATTATGCACAACTACATTTTAGAATTTACCTAACCACATACTAGCTATTTTACGACTATTTATGTAATTGAGTAATATTTATAATTATAATTTGTAACATTAATTATACCTTATACTAAAGAAATTTTTGTACATGTGGCAATGCGGACAACATTCCGACAAATATTGAAACTTGCCAATAAAATAAGATAAGATACACACTGTGCCATCTAGGATTAACATAAGTACTAGCTTACGAGTTTTTGACATTTCGATCCTGTCCTTAAGTGTGAACACTACCTAAGGTCAGTGGGGAGGGGGATAAAGCGCCAAATGAAGAGACATCTCCCCAATAATCGAATACAACTTACACTTGTTATCAGTTAAATAACATCACCCAATTTGTAAAAAACAGCTTATTGTTAATCATTAAAATTTTATTAACATAAATCTGTTTTTTGCAAATTGGGTGGAGCCGTCCGTCTTTTGTTTAAAAGTTGTTACTTACTCCAGTTAACCCATTTTTTTGCAACAACTAAAGGAGGCTACCATAATGGCCTTACCATTAGATATACTCAAAAAGTTAATTGATAATCGATCAAAAGTGTAACTTAAATACAATAGGAAGAGAATAGGACTAAGTTTGGGCCCTGGTGGATACTCGTTGGAAAGCAGAACATTCCTTGTTAACTACCACAAACATGAATAAATAGGTGTCCTAGAGAGTTATTAGAAAAAACATTTTGGTTTAAGTTGATTGTACATTTTATTGAGTAGGGGTTTTATAAACACAATTACAAGACATAGTGCACTATTACAATTATTATTCTAAAGTAATCTGTACATTATATGTGATACTTTATACATGATATCTCTATAAGTTTTTAAATAATTTACTATTTACAGATTTAATGGACAGTTATTGTTGACGATTAGGTATTAACAATTAAAAATCACACATTCTACCTGTCGTAATTAATATTTATGTTTTATTAGGATTTGTCGTATTTGCAACATAATGCATACAAATTATTGGTTAATTTTTTTCGATTGCACACAATTTGTAAAATATTTAATCTATCTTTCATAAATCGATGTCTACGCGATTATATTGCTTTCGTCTATACAACATTTTAACTGTGTAACTTTTTTTAAATAATGGAATCCAGCAGAAATATTAATTCTTGATCTGGGTAGTACACCAACGCCTTAACATCTAATGTCTGTTGGGGACAACATCTTTTGTAAATTACTTGTAAGGTGCTGATAGCTTTATTCTTATGCAATTACTTATGTGTACGCTACTAAACTTATAGTAAGTGCATTGAAACAGACTAACTAAGGGGTAAATTATTAACTAAATAATAAAATGACTAGGGAAGAATATTGCGATATTCTGGAAGCGTTTCTTATTCATCTCTCGATGATCACTTTTAGCTGCTCTATCTAGAGCCTGTTATTATGAAAGAAAAATTTAAGATTCATTCTATAGTTAGAAATCAAAATTATTTATCAATCATCATTTACAACGAATGGCCAATGCAGCGAATCCTAAGGCAAACGGTCATTAAAGCGTATAATGCATGAATGTGCGATTGACATCCAATTTATTCGATAGGGTGCCCAGTACGACGCGGCGTCTACCACAATAATACAGGTCTCACTTTCAATTTCTCTACCCCAAAAAGTTCACAGAAAAGCTAGCTCGGTGTTATTGTTCAGTATGTTTTGCAATGGCCATATACAAAATTTCATTTTCTGCTTAAAGGTTTTCGAAAAATATACCCCGCAAATGTGAATTTTTTCAAATTATGCAATATACAGGGTGTCTCATAACTAAATGGACATAAACCAACTATGTGTAGACTGGCTTAAAATATGGCGATTAACCTAACATCTCTATATTCAGCTCTATATCTAGTTGCGGCCCTAAGGAGATATGTAGCTCCCAAATTCTCTTTTAAATAAAAAAAAAGTTTAACTATTTGACTTACAAGGTTTCAATTTGGTACACAATTAATAGTAGGTTCATAAAGACTGAAAAGAATAGCGAGAAATAAGTGGCATTTTTATCAAAATAAGTAGCAGGTTTATTTCACTGAAACCATATGTTGTTGACAATATTCTACACAGAAGTGCATTAAGCATTAAACAGCTTTTCCGTGTAGTATAGAAGAGAAAACGTACTATTTGTTTTTCAATTATCTGCTTGGTTTACAGGAATCGACAAAGGTAATAAAATTTAATTGGCGTTCCGCCAGTACGAACTGACTTACAGTGAAGTTGCTCTGGATAATTTTGTAAAGTCTGTTCACTGATAAAATCCCGGCCGTGTAGTGTCTATATTGAAATATTGTTTGTAACCTAATCTGTAACGTAAGTTTTAATCTTTGTGGTCAAGTTATGACCGACGTGCGGCAGTTCTAGACAGTAAACCAATTTACATAACGCGTGTCGTCGTCGAATGTGGCTGGTATAGTGCACTTATTTCAATTAGTGTCTAAGAGGGCAATTTTAGTCTTGTTCTATTGTTAAAATAGTAAACATGCATCCTAGTGAATTTTTAAATCTGCAATCGCAGCAGTTAGTTTGAAATTTGTTGGAGTATTTTCAATTGAAAATGGTGGACCTTTACTGTCAATAAAAGCTTTTCAAAGGCGAGTGGCTGTAAGAAAAACAGCTAAAAACGGCAAAAAGATGTGGAACCTCAAGCTCCGGTTAAACGGAATCGTAAAAAGTCCAAAGCATGACTATCCTTTTAGAAGAACTAGAATCTAGAGCAATAGTTGATATTGGCCGTACCAGTTTATATAAAGTGATTAAAAAATTAGGCTTTTCCTTTAAAAAAGATGACAAATAGAAAAGTATTGTGTGAAAGACCACAAATTTATCTAAAACGGATAGAATTTTTACGCAAATACGTAAAAAATTTGAAAAGTAATGACCACAAAGATGTAGTGTTCTTAGACGAAACTTGGATCTTTAGCAGAGGAGGTTTAAGACGTTCTTGGCAAGATGATTCCAGTAAATCGAAAAGGCGTCGTACAGCGACAGAAAGATTTGTAGTTGTACATCTAAATATATTTATGTTATACTAGGTATTTGTATTTTACTGCCATATTTGTTTTATATAGGGTTCGGCATAATTAGTATTAAGTATGTATTTTTATTTTAAGATTACGTATACTGATTTGACAAAATTCTATTAATGAATAATAAAGATTTAGCTGCAACTATTTAAGTGTATTTATATTATATATTTTCTCTATCATATATTTTTTTGAAGCCAAAAAATTCAATATTATAATTTTTTTTATCTTATATTAAGTACTATAAATTTACAATATATGCATTATAATGCTAATTCAATTTCCTTTAAATAATTCTAATTACATCAAGTAAGATATAAAACAAAGTGACGCCACTGTGCATTCGAAAACACCAATAAGCCTACTAGTTCAGACGTTCGTAACGTCACACCGGGACTCTATCAGCGAACAGACTATATATCATGTATACAATTTTTATTAGGTAGGTACTTATTAAAGGTGAAATGTTGTCAAATTTAAGTAGATAAATAAGATATTACGGGTGAAACGCTTATCAGTGGTAGATCACATATTGCAGAATACAAATAAATAACAACCAAAACTGGGATTATGGAATTTGCAAAAATTGTACTTTTCACTTTTTTTGAACCGATTGTAGGCACATGGTGTAAGCTTAACTGATGCTAAAAAATGCTAATTATGTAATTAATTCAAAATTTTAATTACTTTGTTGATGAATTTCTAATAATAGTTTAACTTTAATCCAATTTAATTCCTGCACAATGAAACAGATTGGGAAAAGGAACAGAAGAAATACTATTGGAGGAATACTCCAGGCCAAGGAGAAGAGAGAAAGTTTATAACCTAGAGCATGGACACGTCAGCTCACCGCATAGCGCACAACAGCGCCTAGCCTGGTCTGCATACAAAATAAATTGTACTAATTGTTCATATACTGTTCGGCTATTTCCTTCCATATTTTTATTAAAAACACGGTATCGCCCATGCTAAAGGCTTTGCGATGTGCGAGGCTCAAGTTGTTAATTTGGTCACTTCCATTTAAAATCATGGTTTTATTTAATTTTCCTGTGTGATGTGCAAGGGGCGCCGATATGGCCACTCTCATTTAAAATAATGGTTCTATTTAATTTTACTGTGCGATGTGCGCTGTGCGGTGAGAACGTCACAAGGTTTCTAGAACTTGAAAAGTCTTAGGGCCGATGACAGGTCGCTGCCCCTTGCGATATCATCTTAAGAACATGGGCAATGCAGAAAATGGTAAATATAGATTTTGCGACACTGCAACAGAGTGTGTGGAGCATATATCAGGCTAAAGTACATAGATAGGACGGAACTAACACCTGAAAATATTAAGAAATTAACTTCTAAGAAAATTACATGCGTTGTAAAAGTTCCTGAACAGCAACTAATTTAAAACTTAGAAAATGAAAGGCAAAACATAAAATCTTTGAACTTTTACAACTTAAAAAATACATCAGCAGGAAAATCGCGCGATGTCGATGTCAAAAGATGGAAATAGGCATTTTCATCACATCGTGAGTTGTATAGGCTAGACCGAAAAATCGAGTGGGCAAAACAAGAAACGACATTGTCTGACCTCCGACTAAATCTAATTTCACAATTTCCAGTTTCGTTTTTTCGTATGAAAATGCCTGTGCTCTCATTACAGAGATACCTTAATTACTGGAATGCGCCAGCATTGCTGCTACAACTGTTACACATTTTCGGTGACCCCGCCCCCTCCCCTCAAAGCGAAAGTATTTGTCGAATGGTCCCTTACTTAAAGAAACCTTTTGCACAGATTTATAAAACTGTCCCAGTTTCATGGGTGTTAGGAAAGGAATACTAACTTCCGGATGCTTTTGAGTAATAGTAATAATTCAAGAAGTGAAAAATTAAAAAATTTCTACATAGTTTCACATTGAAATATGAAATTTAATATGGCACATTATATCTTAATAATTATTTTAAGAAATCTGCTTCATCATTATTTTTTATGATAGAGATAAGTCTTCTACTAGGTACCTACAATTTTTTATCTTTGTACTTACACTGAAGAAATAAATGATGTGTTTCTATATTTAGACCGGAATCTCAGGATTGAAAAAGTTACACAGGCAACATCTGGAATTACCAATTTACTTCGTCAAAAAGTTCATTTTAAAAACAAAATAAAGCAATTGACGAAAAATTCATATAATCAATATTTATAAGAATGATAATCTGCACATATTCACAAGTAATGAGTAGTAATACAATTTTATTTGTGGACAGTATACACTTGTCTTTTTTATAAATATTCGTTTATTAAATAAATTTAATTTGTTAATTTTGGTTTATTTACAATCACGCTTTTTTACAATTTGTTATCATGGGCAGAAGGCATATGCATCTTCCCAGTATCCGTATGGATTCGATTCTAAAGTTTTATTTTTATGAAATTTTCTATTTTTTTTTTTAATTGAAGAAAATCTTTTTCATATTTCAGTAATTCAAAAACAAACATGTGCGGGTCGCACTTTGTGAGAAGATTAAACGTGTGTTCAAACTTTGGTTGGGGAAAGGGAAGATGCACATGTAAAGTAGCTGACCTATTTCCTAAAATATTTTGACTAACATGGGGTGTATTTACAAAGGACAATAATTTTTCAATAGTAATAATATTATTACACATTCCATTTTGTACAAAAAACCCTTAAGTGGGTTAGTCAATTGAAAATCTAAACATATAACAGAGACCCTGTTTTGTGTTAATTCAAATAAATAAAATCATACACATGTACGAATGACTAAATTACGAAATATTCCAGTACATTGTACCTAGCTTTCCATCGATGTAATTGTCGCAGATTTTTTATAACTATTTAATAAATAAGTAAAGAATTTTACAGTTATCTATTCATTATAAGTGTAAACACGAAGGATCAAGAGGGGTGCAAAATAGCAGGGCGCTTTAAGAAATTTGCGGGAGGGGGCACATACTCTTAGTTACGCTACTGATATATTTACATTTTAAAAAAGAGAAACAGCTTGTAACTTTGAGTTTAGAGTTCTGAAATAAAATATACAATAAAAAACTGAAATATTTCAAAATTTGTAAATATTCTTCTTTCTGACTAATTAACTGACAGGAATTTCTTTCTGGGAATAATTTTTTGTATTCAAAATATATTTAAACTAAGTATTATCAATCTAAAAATAGTCTTGTCACGATCACGTGCTATAACTTTTTTTACAACTTTGATAATTCGTAACGTACTTGATTGGAGTTGCCCCACCAGAAGTCGATTCTTTGAATCGTTACACATTAAACGATAAAAGCATCTGATAAATCATAAAAGATAACGTGCCGAAAAGGCCATTCAGCTCCTGTACTATGAGACTCTAACAATACATCAATGAAAAACTCAAAGGAAACTTAACAACCAAAGATGTGTAGTCGCCAATTACACTATTTTACATAATCCCAATTATTTTACAAAAGCAATTTTTTGCAAAGTTCTTTACCAAATATTAGAAATTTTGCATTCCCTGTCGAGGACTCGCTGTCACTTGTAAAGTTTTTGTAAATTTCTAGATATTGGGCCATGTGTTTGATCTTACTATTTAACTACATAAGTATTGAACGTTCTTTACGTCTATAGGTTTAAGTAACTTATCACAAAAGTATCTACACTTAAATTCACATATCACTACAGTACATAATACCATATTGTTCGTAGCACTACCAGGCTCGCGTTTGTAGTGGTAAATAAGTTCCACATTGTTGTTGGTAGTTACCCTGCTGTCGATAGGCCATGGCTAGGCTATTGTTAGCCATGCATTGCGTTTGTTGCTGGGGTTGACACGCGGGAGACTGTTGTGTTCGAGAGGTATCAGATGAGGTAGTGGAGGTGGATGTCTGGTTACCATTATTTGATCCTCCAGAGCAAGGCTTACCGTCCTTTACTAAGACAGGAACCGCCACTCGTCTAGGGGAACTTGAGGACTGAAAAAAAAAAGATTACATTAATGAATGAAATAAAAATTGTATTTTAATGTATATAGCAGATTTACAGTAAATTTAGTACATAGGGAAATCAGATTCCTCTGATAACGAGCCTGATGGTTAAGCTTAAAAATTCAAAACAATGGATTTATTCTTTTACTATCTGGAAATGAATTAGGAGGCCATAACATAACTGAACCTCATTCTCTAATATGGATATAGTGGTCGGTGCAAAAATGAGCAAATAACAAAATAAATTGTATTTTTGATTAACGGTATTAGAATTGCCATCTTGTGAACAGCGCCTACCTACAAATTTAATAAATCGTTAGCCTCGCACAGGGGAACTTTCTTCGCGAGACTTACATAACAGAGCGAGTTCCCATGACAAAAAACGTACCCCATCGAAACCTCAAATTTAAAAGTTGAGAATGGTTGAAAAACATGTAAAAATCATGTTACGCCAGCCAGACTTGTAAAAATTTGTTAATTGCTATTTTTTATGAATTTTGAATTTAGCTAAAAAAAAAAGATTCTACTTTTCAGAAAACCTGAGGCCCTTGCTTCTAGTATATACACCAAATCCCAAATTTCTGTACTCTTACCAGCTTGCTTTGCTTATTTTCCCCTATCTACCCATATTTAACCCCCAACCCTTTAATTGAATCATCGCAAAATATAATCTAGTTCCAGATATCGTTATTATACATCCATGTACCAAATTTCAAGCGAAAATCTCAATTTAATTGTACCAAATCTTTTACTAAAGGGGGTGGGGATGGTTGAAAAATATTATAAAAAAATCTGAGGCCGTGGCTTCTAGTACAAACACCGAATTTCCAATTTCTGTACTCTTACCAGCTTGCTTTACTTATTTTCCCCTATTTAACCCCCAACCCTTCAACACGGAATAATCCTAAAACAAAATTTCAAGTCAATATCTTAAAATATTCCGGAGAAAACGTGCGGACAAAAAAGTTACAGACAGCAGACCGACAGATAGAGAATTATATTTCGCTCAAATTTAAAATCTCGACGTTTCATGACATTTTAAATCGATTTCAAGGAAAAAAAAGTTGAATTCTTTTTTTCCGATTACTATACTTACAATCTACTACGTGGATGTGGAAGTAAAATGAAGTCAGTCGTAGTGAAAAACATTTTTATGCTGACAAATCAATTTTTCTGCGTAAAAGAGATCTCAAACTTAATTACAGAAAATTAAGGTGTTTTGATGCGGCCATTGTAAAAGCTTATTTAAAAAAAAACGTTGTCACGGCGCTTAAAAATTAAGTCCGACATGGTGAAAAATATTTTTTCAATGACAGACAAATTCTTATGCTTAGAGGAGATCTTAAACTTCAGTTGCTTTTTTTAAGGAGGTGTCATTGATCCTCATGCGTTGATGCTGCGCATTTAAAATTAAGTCTGTCGCATTAATTAACAAAAATTGTCAGCCAAACAAGTTGTGATAGATAGGAGAGGTCTTAAACTTTATTTTAAAACAAGAATCAAGGAAGTGTTACGAAGTGCACTCTCATAAAATAAAATATTTATAAAAAATTAAGCCTGACAAATTAATTAACAAAAATGGTCAGACAGACCAATTTTTTCAAAAATGGCTCATTATTTACCACAAATTACGTACATTTCAAGCAGGTGTTTTAAGAAGTAGAATCATTTTTTTAAGCTGAATTCAAACATTCATAAAAAATAACAATTGCCAAAATTTTACTAGTCTGGTCTGATTTTTACATGTTTGGCAACCATTTTCACCGTTTAAATTTGAGGTGTTCAATGGGGTTCCTTTTTTGTCATGGGAGCTTGGTCTATAATAGCCGTCCACTCGAAAATGGCTGACGCCTTGACGTAATTGTATCAGACCCAGCGTGAGAAATTCTGGGGCCCAGTAAACTTATGGTCTTTGGCGCCCGTACTGCCGTCGGTCTTCGATCTCTCCGAATCTTCAAATGAGTACAAACTAGTAATAGAAAGAAAATAAATAAAAAACGAATGTTATTAACTATTTATATATTTGTCAAATGTGTCAAACTTTTATAAATACTAAATAAACACTAACACATACAGTATGTCCACGAATTTTGTTCGGAAAAAGGAAATTTTGTATTTTCAAAGTTAGGAGGAAAAGTCATTCTTTATAAAAATGCTTACTTTTATGGAAAATTCGAAAATAATATTATTTTCAAAAACTTATAGGTTAAGAAAATGGTTAAGAATGAAGTACTTTTATTTGTGAATATGAACGCGTATAGTGCAAGTATAGCAATCGTAAAAAAATTCACAGATTTCGCAATTCTTACAACCATCGGGACATTGGGAATGATAACACCATACATAAAACATAAACTTTTAGCTACGATCCACTCTCGATTGCGACACCGCTGTATTTCGACCTTAAATGAAAACTCGTAACTTGACCCCCTGTGTTATATGCAACCCATATTACATTTGCATATATCAGCCGTTGCATATACGACAGTCTCACTCGACCGCGACACCGCTGTCATTTGACCTTGAACGAAAACTGGTAATTCGACCCCCATATACGAACATAAACATTTCCAATGTTAAAAATTCAAAGATTTTTCTTGTTGAAATAGGCTTAGAATGTTATAAAACGTCGAGATTTTAAACCTGACCGAAAAAAAATATTTGTCAGTCTGAAGGTCGGTCTGTCCGTCTGTCGTTCGGTCGGTCTGTAAATATTCTTGTGCACACGTTTTCTCAGGAACAACTTGATACTGACTTGTTTGGTACACATATGTATCATGTCGTGATCTGGAACATTTTGCGCTAATTCCGATGAACGGTTTGGGAGCAAATAAGGGAAAAATTAGTAAAACATAGGTAAGAGTACAGAAATTTGGGACTTGTATATACTAGAAGCCAAAGCTTCGCTTTTTATAAAGTTTTTCAGTTCCCCTATCATTATTAAGAGGGCTGATAAAATAAAATTTGGTACACGTATGTATTATAAGGACATCTGGAACTAGATTATATTTTAAGATAATTTCGTTGAAGGGATGGGGGGTAAGTAAGGGTAGATAGAAGAAAATAAATAGAGTAAGCTCGCAAGAGTACAGAAACTTGGAATTTGGTGTATATACTAGGAGACAAGGCCTCAGATTTCTTTATAATATTTTTCAATCCTCCACCACCTGCACTCCATTATTAAAGGGGTTGACAACTTAAAATTGAGATAATCACTTGAAATGTGGTACCCGTATATATTGTAATAACATATAATTGAAATTTGGTTAAAGGTACACATAAATTAGATAATAATAAGCTACTTTTAGACTAACAGGAATGAAAATATCACTTCCGGTTGAACCGGAAGTGACATCAACTTTTTTTCTTAAATGGAATGACTATGTTTTTTGATGATTTTTCATTAAGCATAAATTTCTAAGTGCAACAATTTTTTACAGATGTAAAAAATTCCAAAAAATAAGTGAGATACGAACAATTTTTAATTTTTTCAAAATGGCCGCGTCAGATGAATGCGATGTAAGAAAATTACTAAGTAGGCTATGGAAATTATTAGTAAGGTTGTAGACTTGTCTGTAAAGAAGAAAATAGTTGCTTGAATTACTGATAGGTACCAGTATTTTTAGTTTTTTTTTTTCAAAAAAACGGAATTTCATTTTCATTTCCGTAGGGGTCCTATGGAATTTTTTTTAATGGAACTGTGCTATTTCTTTTATTAATCAGAAATAATTATTCATAAACTATAATTTTTTCGCAATTAATCACTTTTTAACGATATCCTTCGTAATAATAGAAGTATTTTTTAAAAGTAAGCGCCAACAAATCATTTTAATAAGGTACCTATCTACATTTAAATCCAAAATTGCAGATAGCCATGAAAATAACAGACATTCGCAACAATTGAATAATCTTGACTTACTCACTAATTTTCTGAAGCAAGTGTATTAAAGTTGTTATAAACAAGAAAATTGATATAAAATGGCTGAAAATTATTCAAGAGATGAATAAGTTGACATGATCATTATTTATGGAGAAACTCGACGTAATGCAACTAGAGCACAAAGTCTGTATGGACGGAGATATCCAGAAAGAAGACAACCTCCGAGAAACTATTTCGCCCGGTTGGAGCAACAATTTAAAACTGAACCTAATGTAAAAATTGAGGAAAGATTTATTGTGGATGAAGAAACGGAAATTAATGTATTATGCTCTAGCTTTAGTGCATGTTGACCCAACCATTTCGATAAGACAAATTGAACATGAATCACCAGTTTCCAAAGAATCAGCCAGAAAAATTTTAAAGAAACACGGCTATCGTTCTTATAAACATCAATTGCATCAATTTTTGTATGAGAATGATTATCAACATCAATTGCATCAACCTTTTGTAATTGGTTACAGTTACGCCAATTAAGAAATGAGAATTTTATCAAAAACATTTTGTTCATTGATGAATCGAGATTTACAAACCTTGGGTTATTTAATCGAAACAACACTCGATATTGGGCAATTGATAATCCTCACATTATGAGACAGGGGTGGTTTCAGAAGCTATTTGGGTTCAATGTTTGGTTAGGCGTACTGGGCGATCATATCATAGGTCCAATAATTTTTAACGAAACTCTAACTGGACCAAGATATCTAGAATTTTTCCGAAATATAATAGTTCCACAGATTAATCAAATTTCCAATACCAATATTGACGAGGTTTACTTCCAACAAGACGGGGCTGGACCACACAATGCTATTATCGTTAGGGATTACTTAAATCAATTATTTTCAGATCGTTGGATTGGGACCCAGGATCCAGTCAAATGGCCTGCAAGGTCGCCTGACTTAACCCCACTCGAGTTTTTTATTTGGGCACATTTGAAAAACAGAGTCTACATAACTGCTTCAACCACAAGGCAAGATCTGGAAAAAAGAGTTCGACACGAAATTGCACAAATAAAACCTCAACAATTACAGAATGTTAGACGTGCAACGATAAGTCGCGCTACTCTGTGTATTAATCATAACGGTGAACAGTTTGGACAATTTTTATAATGGTTTATTATAATTTAGGTTTTAAATAGTTTTGTTATTCTTGATAATTTATTCATAGTTGTAACGTTATACCTAAAATTATTTCTTGTCTAATTTGTGTTTACTTTTTAAAAATACTTCTATTACTACGAAGGATATCGTTAAGAAATGATTAATGGCGAAAAAATTATAGTTTATGAATCATTATTTCTGATTAATAAAAGAAATAGCACAGTTCCATTAAAAAAAACCCATAGGACCCCTACGGAAATGAAAATGAAAATGAAATTCCGTTTTTTTGAAAAAAAACTAATAATACTGGTACCTATCAGTAATTCAAACAACTACTTTCTGCTTTACAGACAATTCTACAACCTTACTAATAATTTCCATAGCCTACTTAGTAATTTTCTTACATCGCATTCATCTGACGCGGCCATTTTGAGGAAATTAAAAATTGTTCGTATCTCACTTATTTTTTGGAATTTTTTACATCTGAAAAAACAGTTGCACTTAGAAATTTATGCCTAATGAAAAACCAACAAAAAAACATAGTCATTCCATTTAAGAAAAAAAAGTTGATGTCACTTCCGGTTCGACCGGAAGTGATATTTTCATTTCTGTTAGTCTAAAAGTAGCCTATCATTGTCTAATGTATTTATACCAAAAACCAAATTTTTAAATACAAAAACAACCAAAATATTGGGGGCGTACATTGACTCGTGGCCACCCGGTATACTAGAAGCCAACGTCTCAAATTATATTTATGACGTCTGCCTCAAAGAATATATTATTGCTACATACTAGACTGCAAATTTAGCCAATATGTTTTCTTTTATAGAAACTTGAATGGGTAATTTGGATGTGGTAGTAGTGATTCCCTAGGCAGCGGTTTTCGGTATGATTTCCATAAACATGAAGAGAAATAACATGGTTGATATTTTTCTGAACGATTTATTACTCTCTATTATATCCAAACAATCCAAAGTATATCAATTTTAATGCAATTCCTGTGAAATTATCCCTGGCGCATTCGCCTCATTCTAAAGTTGAAGAAACTTCAATTACTATTACTAGACATAGCTCGATAAATTAATATACGTACTCTATAGTTTGCAAACGATTTTACATAAATCACTTAGGCATTCTAGGGAAAATGTTTCTACGCACATAAAAAGAAATATACATACGGATCGAATTGAGAACTACCTAATTTGTCAAATTTTTAAAAGTCGGTTAAAAAACTAAAATGCCATTCTTCGTCTCAAAGACATGATTATTTTTAAATCTTCAAGGTCAACTATTCCGGATTTTTCCCTGCTCACTTATTTTTGCTTTAAATTCTATCCATGATTTCTTATCTTCTCAAATAACTGTAAAACAATGTATTGAAAATCAACGTAAGTATAAAAAAATGTGAAATATGGATCAAAAAGTCGAACGAATTTACATAAGATAAAACATCGACGCTGATCGTACGTCGACCTCGTATTGACCATATTAAAAAAACACCAAGTTAAACTGAATTCTTCTCAAGTAAATATGGCTGCTGCATCAATATTGATCCAACGCACCTGTCTGCCGTTGCCTACCGGTAAACGAGCTCTTGGCTACCGTTCCTTGTAGAGTCGTTGTAGACTATTTGGTTCATTGGAATGCATTTCTATTACTGCTTAATTCATCAGGTTCTCATGGTGTTTTCAGGGTAAACAAACACGGCTTTTGAAATATCACCAATGTATTTAATGAGGCCTCGTTAGACATAAATATAGCTGGATGAGCACGATTTAGTATAAGATATATTCTCGAGCAACTTTGGTTTTTATTATATAATTAAATTCCTCTTCTTTGCTGTTCGTTAAAATTTGTCAGACCATGAGTGATTATTTTTTTAACTTATTGAAAAGATTCTAAATAAAAATTATAAAAAAACGTTGAACAATGCCCGAGTATTTAGCAGATAACCTCCATACTATTGCAGTAAAAAAAATGCATTGATGTGTATAGCTTTGTAACAGCAATATTATGATTTTATATCTTCTGGGGTATCACCAGGAGTGTATATGAGTTTTGAACTTCCAAAGCCCATTGCGTTTTTTTTTAACGAACAATTTTGTTTTTTGAACAGCGATTTTTTAGGTAAAGAGGTGAATATCTCCTTCACAATTAAAATTTCAACAAATCTGCGTTAGTTTTGGGTCATTTGAGTACGTACGTAACGTGCAAAATAGAATAAACTGGATAACAAGCGTTTTTTTTTCTTTTTAACGGCCAAGGACGTCAAGAGTTCCGATCTGCTTCAAACTTTCAGAAAATATAGCTTTCGTTGAAAACAAAATACCCTAAAATTTTGGTGCCCAAATATTGAACACCTGCAGACACGGAAACTGTTATCTGAAATTTGAATTACGCGCTATTTTGTGCCATTAAGTCCAAAATGGATTTTTTTTTTCAAGATATAGATCTGGACGTCAGCTTTTTAATGACATTAAAACAATATTTTTTTAAAGTCACGTTGGCCACTTTCTTGGCATTTATTTATAAACCAAATGACAACAAATTGATTTTCTCGACCATTTTGAAAACATTTCTGAAAATTTTCTATCAGAAAAGAAAGAGAATTGGAAGAACTTTTATTTAAAAGAAAAGTTAATTTTCGTCCATCTGACCTCGAGATATTTAACTTTTAGCATTTTAGCAAATTGTTAATTTACAAATGTGTATTCTTGGCTAATATTTGAACTGTTACATTTTGAAACAAGTATACTTCATATGAAATGCTCAAAAGACATTTTTAACTTATAAAAACTAATTTTCAAGCATTTACATTTCGTTGTTGTTAATTAGCTTGAATGGCTCTTTTTAAAATTTATGTATCAAGCTTACCTCTCGTTTTGCTGCACCGTACTCAATTGTTTCCGGCTTACTTAAGTTGGTAGTTAACGCATGTATTTAGGAGAATTTGATATTCTGCTAACTTCTCTCTATAAAATTTTAACCTTATTTTTCTTGACTAATGTTAAATATTTGTTCTACTCAGAGACAACTCTGTTTCTTTGTGTGTGTTACTGCTATTTATCTTTTTACAAGATGCTGAAAGTTAATATGTCCAGTTCAGATAAAAATTTTTGAATAATGTGTTCAAAATGGCTGAAAAAATCCATTCGCTTTCATTTGGTTTATAAATAAATGCCAAGAAAGTGGCAAAAATGTCTTTAAAAAAATATTTTTTTAATGTCATTGGAAGGCTACGATCGAGATCTACATTTTGAAAAAATGATCCGTTTCGGACTTAATGGCACAAAATGGTGGGCAATTCAAATTTCAGATAACATATTCATTTGTATCCACGAGGTTCAATATTTGAGCAGCAAACTTTCTGGGTGTTTTGTTTTCAACAAAAGGTATATTTTCTGAAAGTGTGAAGTCGATCGGAACTCTTGACGTCCTGGGTGTTAAAATGAAAAAAGAATGCTTTTTATTTAATTTATTCCATTTTGTTCGTTATGTACAGACTCAAATGACCCAAAATCAACACAGATTTGTTGGAATTTTAATTGCGAAGGTATTTGGTTTTTTCTTTGTCCCAATCGGACCTCTAGAACCGAAGATATTCTTTTTACCTAAAAAAACGCTGTTTAAAAAACAAAATTGTTTAAAAAGAACACAATGGGCTTTGGAAGTTCAAACTCAGATATATACTCCTGGTGACACCCCAAAAGGTATGAAATCATAATATTGCTGTTACAAGACTATGCATATCTTATCGTTTATTTGGTCTTTTTTTACTGCACTATATACCCAATATTTAATATGAATATAAACAAACAAGAAATTATCTATTTGTGTCAAATAATTCAAAAATATATGCTCAATTTGTATCTTTATTTTAAAGTATTTTTTTTTCACTTTTTCGAAAAAATGGCTGTCCCCTCATATTTCGCAAAGTATCGCTTAAAAAAATTCTTAAAAAAATCATGAACATTGAGAATAAGTTACAGATTGAACGAAAATTATCAGGATTGGTACATGGAAGGAAAGCTGCACGATAAACTTTGTTTTGCAGCATAGTTTGTATAAATCTATCTTTATATTTAAAACTGATGGTTCGGAATAATAATTGCCCAAGTATAACTTGCACTTCGCCAGTTTTTTAAAGTATGTTTGACCCAACGTGCAGCTACAGACTCGATATCTTCAAAGGTATACTTGACTACGTATATTTAGTGCACATAAAAAGGCCAGAAAAACTGGCCATAAATATGTGGCATTAGCATAAGTACATGGGAAAGTGATATCCCGCAGAGCCGTACTTAAAATTTTCGTGCACCAATAACAGTAGAAATTTAAAAACATTGTCTTTGGTAAATAAGTTGTTCTTTGGTACGGTGATAAATTAAAAAAATTACCCTGTTTTGCTTGCGTCAAGATAGGAATAATATCTTATATATTTATGGAGTATTGACGAATTCGATATCCCATGATAGACTGACAATATTAATTTCGACTCTGTTGTGGGTAGGGTTTAGGTACCTCCTGTAAACCGTTACGTTGTAAAATATTTTCGGTAGAAGGGAGTGGAGTAATTGTATCAAAATAATTTGAAATTATAATTGAAACAGATGTGTTTTTGTTAATTTATTATTTTAATCATGCCAGAAAATATTTTTTATGAGAATAATGTTCTATGTATTAAGTAATACATTATGCTTACGATTTAACCTTCTCTAGAATAACAAGGCATACCCCACCCTCCCTTCTATACGTAAGCGGCAAAGTTTTGAGGTTTTTTATATGCATTCAATATATGTAGTTAACTATAAGTATTTTAATAGTTATTTTCAACAAAAAACTGGACTACCCTTGCTCTTCCTTGTTGAAGAGAATTTTACCTTTACTTGTTCTTCATTCTGTGACAAAGCACATAAAAAAATCTGATTAATTCTTAATAGTAATTTCATTTTAAATAAGTATGTGCTATCCTGAACTTTTCAGATGAGAACGAAAAAACTTGTACAACTTTTTGGTGGTTGAGATTCTTCTCCAGTAAAAGAGAATATTGTATTCATTAACATTTGCGGTGAGCGAGATTTTCTTTTTACCTTTTAATAATTGTTAACTTCGAAATGTAAAAAATATTGTACTTATTTGATACTTTATTCTACGACAAAGCACATAAAAAAATCTGGTTAATTCTTAATAGTAATTTCATTTTAAATAAGTATGTGCCATCCTGAACTTTTCAGATGAGAATGAAAAAACTTGTACAACTTTTTGGTGGTTGAGATTCTTCTACAGTAAAATGGAATATTGTATTCATTAACATTTGCGGTGAGCAAGATTCTCTTTTTACATTTTATTAATTGTTAACTTTGAAATGTAAGAAATATTTTATTTGATATACTATTCTTAAATACAAGATTACAAATAGGTATATAATTTCTGAATTGAACTCCTAAATTTAATCTTGTCTTAATTTTACATATCTTTGGAGGTGCCCCGCCCGAATCCGATTTTGTGAATCGTTATCATTCATAAAACGATAAACATAAGTTAGAGATCATAAAACGATGTCATCCAGCTCCTGCACTATGAAATATTAACATCTACACAATGATAACTAATTATGGTCTATGGAACACGTCGCACGGAGTTTGTTGTTAGATAACCGATTAATACTATTACAAGCCATCATCGACAGTACTTTTCACTGGTGGAACACAATGAAATGAGGCATGCTTCTTTAATCATATTCTTTGTTTATAAAACTTTGTGGACTGAAGTACACTACACTCAATCTACACGCCCCAAATTAGGTATAAAAAGAAATGTAATAAATTGGCTAGAGCATAATAGGTTTTCATTAAAATTAATATACGTGATTTACGGCCGTTTGCACCGTATTGTTTATCAGAGGATTAACACTACCTAAATCTTCGTTAAATATGAAATTTTGTTTGCACCGCTCGTTAGTATTGGATTAAATTGGCTTAAACCAAGTTTAATTTAAACCACCAAAGTTGGTCGATTAGGGCCAGTACTATAATGTCGGATTAAAACGCGAAGTGCGGATTAAACTACGGCCTTGAAAAAAGTCTGTTTTATAGTGTTGGTAATCTTCAGTTTGCAGATTAAATACGTCACGGTAAAGTTAAACTACAAACGGTGGATGGAGACCCAAATAAAATACAGTAACAAGATTATATCTTAGGTTAGAATTCACTAGTTGAAGACCGTGAAGTTGAAATTTCCTGAACAACAGGTGAGCCAACTACATAAATATATATTTATTTTATAAAACAGATATTTTGTAAAGTAAAGCTTAAAGCTTGGTTTAATCCCAGGTTTAAACTGTACGCTTAATCTATTATTATAATACCGGCCCTTGAAGTACATTTAAATTTAATCGTAGTTTCAAAACCTCAGTTTTTAGTACATTTTCATTGTTCTGACACTTTCTCAGATGCAGTGTATTTAGAGGTGTTTCAAAATCTCTTGAGCTGTGACCTTCATATACGCAGAGACAAAATCCTTTTCGTGGACTCAGTTACACTTCTTAAAAATATTAGATTTATTGTTTACAATTTATCCCGAGCTCTTGTTTATGTATACAACAAGGTAGCTGTCAGTATTTTCAAAATACACTTATAAACCCAGAACAAACTTTGCCTTTTGCGCATTTCGCGGTTCATAAGATTCTGAAACGCCTCTATATATGTGTTGTGTTATTATTTAAAATTGTGAGATGGATTCCGACTCCGACTTTGATTGATATCTTCACTGGCGACTTAGATCTAATGGAGATTATAGATTTCGGATTTCCTAAACAAATATATGAAAGAAATGATCACTTTCATAGTTTGACTTTCTGCAGGCTAATGAAGAATATTGTTCTTCATTTCTGTTCCTTTTTCTTTTCATTTTCATAGGAACGTTTGAGACACTCAACAAATCTATAACATCCATTTGGAGCTATTGCGTTGAATTGATTCGTTATTTCTATCCAAATATTAGTCTCCTCCTGGGATGTTATATTGTTAGTTTATTTTCTAATACATACCTATGTTTGTGGCTGTATTTATCAGCAACAATTTTTCTTCCAGCGAAAAATTAGGCGATATTCCCATTTTTACTGCTATTTTTGTTTTCCATATGTACAAAAATGTTATAAAAATAAATATTTGACAATATTCAAGAGAAATAAAGTTATAATTTTATAAAGACAAGTTAGCTGAATACCAAATTCCCCTAAATACACACGTTAACTATCAACTTAAGTAAACCGAAACAGAGTACGGTGCAACAAGACGAGAGGTAATCCTGGTTTAAAAATTAAACCTGGATTACTTATTTATCGTTTAAAATGAAAACGGTGCAAGTGGCCGTTAGTGTTTGTTAAATTCTTATAATCAAATTTTAGAGATAATTTTTCCACTTTATATTACTTACAGATTGTGATTGATTTACTTAGGTATATTTAATATGAAAATATATAACATCTGTATAATGTCGATGTTTGGTTGAAGCATTTGTCGATATAGAACGAAACCGAGGGTCTTTAAAACGGTTTTGTGTTCCTACAGACCTCTTCAAAACACACGCTTTTTCAAGTGGCCACGTCACAACTGACGACCCTTGCAGAAATTTCGCCCCTATAACGCACCTCATCCTACCCACATGGTCACTGTACTTCCGATTTTTTATTGATTGAATGTTCATGAAAATCATTTATTAAATAAGTAGGGCTTGTTGAATCAGTTTTAATCTCGGTTTTAGTTATTTGGACGCAATTTCATCCCAAATACTGACTTTTATTGCAGACGCTATTAATATCTTTAGAAAGCTATTTTTTCAACTGACCACAAAAATATAGCGTATAATTCTGAAATAGATTCTGATACAACTTCTAGGTACAGTTCTAAGCTAAAGAAACCCTAATTTACATTAAGTAATAGGTATGACTCTATAGTTAAGTTGCGCCTTGTACAAAAACCTTATCAAAGATAAGCGAATCATGTATTTTATTTTAAACACACGAGGTGGTTCATTAGTAAGCTTTGGAAAAAATATTATCTTTTCATCAATTTTTTAATCAAGTCAAATTTTATACAGCGATATTAAACGACTTTTTCTAATTTATTCGGTTTTCAGGCAATTTCAATTTAACAATGTAATTTTCAATTATGAATAAATAATTTATGTCATCAGCATCTTCACCAATTTCATAAAGTTGGTATTGAATTTTTAAATTAATTTCAATATGCATGGAGTCTATATCAATTTTGCAAATTGGGATGTTATGAATCAATTATAATAGTTCCTTAAAAGTGAATCACATTCTAGTGAATTATGAAAACAGGAAGTAATTTAAAAAAGGAGATCTAAAGATCTTTACGTAGAATCTACTAAGAGGATAAAAATAGAATAGTCGAATCGATTACTTTGTGATAATCAATCATTATGATAATTAAAATTACTAAATTTATTGTAACCAAAACGTTACTGCAGTTTCGGCACTTATAACGTCCACAAGTAAATTTTGCTGTTTTAATAAAATAAATAGTAGATAGTTCGGCCAGATCGGCAATGGCTGTACAGGTTCTAAAAGTAGTTTTTTTTATAAATGCTTAAAAATTGTGGCTTATAAATACACAATAGCTACAAACACAAAAAATAAAAATCAAAACAAATTAACAAAAGAAACAGAAAATGCTAATAATTTTAATACATACTTTACAAGGGCAGGCGAAATTCAGGCAAAAGGGTACTGTTCCCGGGCCTATAGTTTCCTCCTTCACCAGTGACACTAATATAGCATATAGCATTACGATAGAGAGAAGTAAAAAAAAATAAGGCTGAAAGATACCTAAGAAAAATAGTTTGATGAAATAAGTTTGACCATCAATTTCGATAAATCTAAATACATTTCATTTAGTTGCAATACAATTGATATTTCCAATATACAAAGTGTTCCAATATTTCGTGTACACGGAGGTAGAATAGGTTCTTGTGATCAAAATAAATCGATTCTACTAAATTTATCTCTATTCAGAGTTGCTTCGTTTGGCCGCTATAGCATAGCAAAATATAACTGGAAACGAGTGTTATATCAATTTTTTTTTCCTTCAGCAGCAGTGCACTACAAGTCTCTGGAAACTAGAATGTATTATATCGTTTTTGTTATAAAGTGAATTAATTTTTAAATGAAATAATTAAGTCTGGTTTGAAGTGATTATTGATAATGTGTTAATAAAATTAATTAGGCCAAAATTTTACAACAGAGAAAACATTTTAAAATCATGTGACAGAGAATTTAATTAAGCTTTATCATCCATCCCACAAGAAAAGTTGAGCAGATTTGTTTAAGGGTGTGGATATTTTCATATTATCGTACTAAATTTCAATAAAAGCATACAGCGCTTTTCAAAGATATTTGGAAAAAACCAAAATTTTGTGTCAACTTTGACGCCCTCTGGCGGCTACGCGAGGCAATTTCGGATAGAGGTAAACTTAGTTATAGACTTATGGCCAGAAGAACCTATGATAGCTCTATCTACACGGAATATTGGGACACATTGAGCTACAACATTCAGGCGAACAAATAGAAATGGTGGAAGTAAATAGGATTCGGTATTTAAGTGCAGAGATAGACAAATAATTCAAACAGAGTGTACATTTATAATCACTTATAAACAAAATCTTGTTACTAGTTTTTAGGTTTAAGTGGCTGAAAGAAATCTTGGATATTTCGGAATTAAGAACTATATACCAATCTTTAATAGAAACATTAATTAAGCACGAGATAGCAGGGTGGGGAGTGACTTACAAGAGTCATATAAAACAGCTTGAAGTCATTAAAAAATTATTTATCAAAATAATACAAAAAAAAACAAAGCAGTTATTCGTTTGATCTTTTTTTTCCTCACCTATTTAAGGTCAACCTATTTCCTCTACTGAGGCCTATTACCGCCTACCGGCGCCAGGAGGCGAGCTACCCCAAACCTGAAAATTTTTCCGAACCTCTTCTCTATCGAAGAGTAGGGATTTTTTACTTGCCTAACATTTAATGCGTTAAGATATAACACAGCTGCATTAAAGGACGAGATAGTAGCGGACTCATACAAAAATTATATCACAACACACTTAAATATTGATGAGTCTCTACAGTCGGTCGGTGACCTTTGGGAACACTGTGAAACTGTAATAAAACAGGCAGCAGAGAATATCCTCGGATATCAAACACCGAGGCCAAGAAATGATTGGTTCGACGAACAATTCCAGGAAGTCACCGATAGAAAGAATAGAGCATATAAAAAGAAACAACAACACAAAACCAGAGAATCTGAAAAAATGTACAGAAGAATGAGAAGAGACGAAAAAAGGTACACAAATAGAAGAAGAGAGAATCTGAGAACAGAGCTATAGAAGAAATAGAAGCACTTAGAAGTCAAAAAGAAACACGAAAATTCTATCGAAAGATAAACAACATGAGAAAAGAGTTCAAACCAAAAGTGAATAAGTCTAAGAACAAGCAGACATCCTTCTAAGATGGGTGGAACATTTTTCAGAACTTCTAGGAAGTGATGAAAACGTAACACCAGAACCATTTGAACCATTTGAAGCCCGAAACAAAGACCAAGTCGAAGACACTAACATTGATGACATACGGAAAGCGATAAAGCCTCTAAAAAACCACAAAGCCCCTGGACAAGATGGACTGCCCGCAGAACTGTATAAGCAGGGGTAGACACCCTAAAAAAGCGCTACTTGAAATAATATTAAAAGTATGGCACCAACAACGTATGCCGGACAAGTGACACGTTGGACTGATCTGCCCAATACACAAGAAAGGGGATCTACTTGAGTGCAGTGACTACAGGGGCATAACGCTACTAAGCACCGCCTATAAAATACTATCATACATCATCTCAGAACGTATACAAGTACACGCAGAACCCAGTCTTGGAGCGTATCAATGTGGATTTAAACCTGGCTGCTCTACAACGGATCAGCTCTTCATCTTACACCAAATCCTAGAAAAGACCAACTAATTCAATATAGATACATTCCACTTCTTCATCGATTTCTGGGCAGCTTACGATAGTATATTACGTTAAGCTCTATGAAGCCATGAATGAGCTTGAAAAAATACTAGAAACACTTATAAACCTCACAAAAATGACAATGTCTAGGGTAACATGCCACGTCAAAATACAAAACGACATCTCGAACCCGTTTAAAACGGAGGTAGGTGTGAGACAGGGTGATGCGCTGGCGTGCCTCCTGTTTAACGTAGCCCTGGATAAAGTAGTTCGGGATGCCCAACTGCAGAATAGAGGCACTATTTTCAACAAATCTACGCAAGTCCTGGCCTACGCAGATGATGTAGACATTATTACCAGAACTACGCGACAGGCCAAAGAAACGTTCACAACTTTTGAGACTGCAGCAAACAACATGGGATGACACGTAAATGAACAAAAGGCGAAATTTATGGCAGCAACAAAAAACCAAAGAGTGCGATACATTGGACAGAACATCACAATTAATGATCATAATTTCGAAGGGGTGAGGGAGTTTGAGTACCTGGGTGCGACAATAACTGTAGATAATGACAACAGTGCAGAAATCAGAAGGCGCGTTATGTTCGAAGTACATTCGCAATCGTAGTTCATCAAGAACCACAAAAATCAGGTTATACAAAACACTTATCATACCCGTACTAATGTATGAATCGGAAACCTGGACCATGTGAATCCATGCTGATGATCTTTGAGGGAAAAATACTGCGAAAAATATACGGGGCAACTCTAGAAGATGGTATGTGGAGACGCAGGTATAACTTCGAAATTTATAACACCTATAGACAAGCCGGTAACAAGGACATAGTAACTACAATCAAAATCGGTAGATTGCGATGGGCAGGACATGTGAACAGATATGATGACAATAACCCTGCAAAAAAGGTCCTCAAAGCAGAGCCCATAGGTACAAGAGGGCGAGGAAGGCCAAAGCTGCGCTGGAAGGATGGTGTAAGTGAGGACGCACGAAAGATGGGTGTACTGAATTGGACGATGCAGACCAGAGACAAGAATGAATGGCGAAAGAAGCTGGAGCAGGTCTAGGCCCTACTATAGGGTTGTATGACCAGTGTTGATGGATATTTAATGCCTTACTTCCCCTCCGAAGGATGGTATATCCGCTATGTAACCGCCGCCTAAAGTTACACATCTTCTACGTATGCGCTGATATAGAAGCCGTTAGAAGATGGAGCGAGAACGCTGTATTTCCCTGGACTGGTCCACCTGTTCAAGTACTAACCGCCTTTGACGTTGCTGCATTTTCGTATCGAAATACCATTTTTACCATTTACACATTTTTTACTTTGTTTAACTATTTCGTATCGAGATACGAGTATAACCAGACGTATCTATTGCACGCTGGCTTCAACGTGTGATGTTCTTTATGAAGAAAATAAAAAAATAGACATTAGACTTTATTTTCATAAAATATTAAATTTTAAGTAAATATTGTAGAGCAAGAAAAAAGCAATTAAAAAACATTAACATTGTTTAGTACCTAAAAATAAAAGGGCTCCAAAAAGTAAGTCTTCAAAAATGAATTAAGAATAGGGATTATTAATACCCCTTGAAATGTGATTCGTAACTACACAGGTATAGATCAAATACTGAACAAAATCATATAGCTCCTTGTGCGGTTCTTTCAGATATACTCTGTATATAATATACATATGCATAATCAAATTATCTTTAATAACATTAAACTTTTTATAAAGGGGGGAAAAATATGTCTACGGAACATCTTATTTAATGTAATGCAAAATCTTATTTAAGAGAGTGAGATCACTTAATCAAAGTTAATTCAATCAGATATTTTTATTAATATCTCATCGTACATCTCATTTCCGACGGAAGTTCTTGTTTGTTCTATTGATTGTCGTTGTCATATCGAATTAACCATACGATCCAGGCATATTTCTTATACCAGATTGACTAAAATCACATGTTTATGTGATTTGGTACACTATCTACAACTATCTTTAGAATGTTAGTTAGAATGTGGCTTTTGGCATATATTAATGAATTATGATGTAAATGACCAAAACATTAATTCATTAGGATTCAAGGATTTTCCAGTTGCCATATCTGCAGGCATTTCTTACAACAAACTAAGTCCAAAACTAAATATGCCACTAACAAAAATATTAATTTTAAAATCGAAAATTCCAATATTGGTGCAATAGAACTAAGGCATAAGGGTCCAAATTGCCTAAAAAGGAATTGTCTCATTATAGCAATTTCTTGCTGTAACTTGTAAACATTACAAGAAATGTGGTAAACTCGACTAGTGGTTTGAACAAATAAAGTTCAAAATTTAGGGGAATATATCCCTTATGGAGCTAAACCATCAAGCCAAGATTCAAGTTAAAATGTTTATAGTAACGCCTAAAATATAATTGGGAATTCGAGAATTTAATCATCGATTGCTTAAGTGCATCAAGTCGTACATTTTTTCCAGATTATAGTTTTTCTTATGTACTTTTGGTGATACTAACAAAAATAAATTTAAAATTTTTTCAAAACCAATTTTTAAAAATTTGTATAATTTATTTAAAAAACAAATGCATTGTACCCATCAAAAATAAACATTATTGGCATGTATCAAAAGTACATAGAAAAGAAAATTGAAAAGACAGCCAAGATATGACATTTTTGCACAATAGCCATTTATAAACAAAAAGTGACATAACTCTAAATTTTGTCAAATCTTATTGGTCACTATCTGAGAGATTAAATTGAATATAATTATTAAACAGTTAATATCATCAGGTGTGCCTCAAGGTTCCGTGTTGGGTTTCTTCCTTATTTCGTCTAAAAAGCCTACGTACGTATTATTTTACTTCCACATCCACGTAGTGGAATGGAAGTATAGTAATCGTAAAAAAAAAACGAGCTAACCATTATACTCTTCGCCGATTTACTGCTCTTTTTATATAATTGTTGCACATTCTATAGGATGCTCTTCGCAGTTTGTTTTTTGTAAATAATATCAGTTTTAGTTTAATTACAAGACATTAAAAAAAAACTGTATTAAAAAAAGTAAATACATTTTTTATTTATTGATCGATTCTGTTTAAAAACCATAGGGTTCTTCCTCTAGCTAACACTAACTTACTGTTCAATACAATCGGACTTTTCGTTCTTAAGTTATCGTGCTTACAAGAAACGTGACGGTCGGGCAGACAGACGGACAGACTGGCGGACGAACATTTTGAAAGTTGTTCAGAATTCGATCACCAACACAGTGAGCAATACGAGCAATATTACCGGTTTTTGAAATGTGCGGATCAAATGCAATATACTCTTCGTTTTGTATTTGCGAAGAGTATAATACGGAAAATAAGTAAAGCAAACTGGTAAGAGTACAGTAATTTGGGATTTGGTATATACTAGTATATATTAGAAGCCAGATTGATGATTGATTGATTTGCCAGCGTAAGGTGATTTCTGCCGATTCCGGGCATCCAGACTGGATACATCCAGATACATCCGCCCAACCGCCCACAATCACATCGTTCACTCGCTGTGACATATTCATGCTATGACCGGGCGGCCCCACCCGACCGCCCAACGGACGACCAAACCGCGTGCCGGAACAAACTTCTTTTTAGTTTCCATCTGTCATCATCGGACGGGAAGAGTACCTATGCGTTTGCGAGATGCTTTTTTTAAGTTTCCATCTATCATCATCTCCTTATTTATTCTTCTTCTAAGTTTCTTCTGTTTCTGTATTTAGCAGTGTGCACCGCCTCTTGCCCACTTGCGCCCATAGGTATATGGTTTCATGTTTCCCAGAAATCTGCATTTTAGCTCGCCGCAATGAGATTTTATTTATATTAACCGTTCCACAGGTAAATATCCGTTTACGGTGGAAGTGCAGGGAAGGGCTCTGTCACGCGGTAAAAAGAGCTTTTTCATCGGGTTATGAGAAAGAGGCCCGAAAGAATATTTTGTACACCCAGTATATAGGTTCGTTTTTGAAGTAATCAGTTCAGTTTTACTTTCCGTTTTCCAATTCTGGGTATTTTTATATTTCATTACCTACGTTTAATATCTTTTCAATTTTAATTTTTAATTTTCTTTTCCATTTAAATAAAGAAATAAACTACATTAATAAACTAAACTACCACTTAAACAAAACTTATCTGTTTCGTCCGTAGCTGGCTGTCTATACTGCCTTATAAACATATGTTGCTTATTATGTCACCACTTGGTACTTAGGTATAAATTTTACAAACAGCCTCGGGTTGTTTATATACGCTTTTGAGATGCAATGTTCAACTAATATAATTTAATAAATATCAAGCTATATGAAATAGCCAAACTCTTGCTAATTTATGTCAATCAATGTAGAATTATTCACGCCTTAATTCAATACAATTTCGTACGTTTTAACAGACTTTATTTCATTTTTTAATCATATCAATAAAACAAAATTGAGATATTCACTGGAAATTTAGCACACGTATGTATTATAACGACATCTGCAACTTGATTATATTTGGAGATAATTCCGTTGACGGGCTGGGGGTTAAATAGGGAAAAATAAGTAAAGCAAGGTGGTAAGAGCACAGATACTTGGTATTTGGTGTATATACTAGAAGCCAACACCTCAGATTTTTTATAATATTTTTAAGGCCCGGATGTACCATCTTGTTGAACTTTGGTTCACTGCTGAACAGAGATCAAGTAATGAATTTAAGTTGTACCATTACGGTTCAAGTGTTCTATAGTGGATCAAGAACAATTTAGTTGAACGGTCCTTTTGGTTGGTTCAAGGAAAGTTCAAGTAGTTCAAGCCCATACATAACCTAACTTAATCTAAATTAAATTGTTATTTGCCGAGATTTCAAATATCCGAATTATTGCATACCCATTTAACCTCTAGACTTTCTGACGCCCGACTTTTAAATGATGGAGGAGCAAGCTGCGGAAGATATATTTGATGAATTAACGGATGGTGGGGATTTTATGGAGTTGGTGCATATTATGTTGAATAGAGGATGCCGGCAACATTATAAGCATCGCGTCAATCATTTCACTAAATGGATTAATACAGAATTCCATGCGAAATATGTTGTAAGATTCGTAATAGGCAGAATTGCAGATGAATACGTCCGGCCCTCCGCCATTCCCTAGAATTTTCAGTTTCTCATCTGCATATTTTTGATTTGCACGTTTTTTCATATTTTCTTTTTAGTGTATGAAGAGCTCTAAACTGTACATATCAGTGCATTTACATTCTAAATGTTTTTGTATTTTTGAATGAGTAACATTAATAATTGTTCTTCAGATGCTGAGAAATTTGTCGTACTATTAAATTTCACAGTTTTTTTTCTCTGCAATTTCAAAAAAAAACGTTCTAACGCAGTTGGATATAAACAAACGGTAAATAACATAGACAAAGAAAATTATTAATTTCTCTATAGTAAATAATAAGTATAAATAAAGTATGGTTAATAACGGTGGAATCTTCTTCTTCTGTTAGAGAATTATGTGCTATACTCTGATCCAGTAGTGCCAACAAGCGATGAAATCAAGTTCAACGAACATTTAAAACTGGTAAAGATGGTACAACATAATTGCTCCTGAACTGAGTTCATCGTAGAACTGTCGTTCAGTTAAACTTAGCTTGAACGTGGTTTTGGTACAACCGGGCCTAAAAGGCTTAATTAAATGAAATTGAGATATTCCCTTGGAATTTGGTACACGTATGTATTATAACGACATCTGGAACTAGATGATATTTTGAGATGATTCCGTTGAAGGGTTCGGGGTTAAATAGGGTAAATAGAGGAAAATAAGTGAAGAAAGCTGGTAAGAGTACAGACATTTGGGATTTGGTGTATATACTAAAAACCAAGGCCATAGAATTCTTTACAATATTTTTCAGCACCGTTCTAATATGGATTCAGAAACTCCCGGAAATTGCCTTGGTATTCGGCCGCGCCCGGAAGTTTTGAAGGCTTGGCTGGCATTCGGTAACGCCCTTTTTATTGAAATTTTATGAACAATTATTTCCACATACTAGAGTGCAAAAATAGTCAAAACGTTTTCATTTAAAGAGACTTGGATGGGAAATCTGGATGTGGAAGTAGTGAATCTTTAGGTAGCGTTTTTTTATATATAAGTATCTTACTTAAAACAAACAGTTTACTCCATTACCCTTTTAAGGGCATAAGTGGTAGAATTTTTTATTTCTTTTAGTAAAGACGATTGATTATTATTATTATTATCATTTCCAAAGATACCAAGATGTATCAGGAATGTATTCTCAAACTTCCTCGACCAATTCCAGTCCTGTCTCTACAATATTGCTCGAAATGAAAGTTTTAAGGCATGGAATGTTTATGTTTATTTAAGAATGGTATTTATCGAGGCCGAACGAAACGTAAGCATCCCATGCTTGCGTGTGGTGTAAGTGACGTGGTTCGTGTTTGTCCAGTGCCAAGTGAACTGGACATGACAAAATGCCCGGGGGTAACTTTCTATTTAGTTTTCCGATAAGATGTCTTTTACGATGCTCCCACGTTAATTCAATTAATTTGCGTGTTTATACAATTGTTTATAATAACAATCTACCAATTAACCAATTTGTGAAATTACATGTTGCAGGTTTTAAATATGCAAGACTTTTAAATAAGAAATGTGTAAAGTTAATTCATATATTTCATTCATTCTTCATTTAACTCAGATAATCCTCTCAGTTTATATGAAGACATCAACAAAACATGATCAATGCGTTTTCCTATAATAATAATAATAACAACAGATAACACAACAGAGTGGCCAGTTATCTCCACTGGGTTATGTGTAAACTCTTCGATATACCGGTATCGCAAAAATATCATGAGCATACTCCTGAAAAGTTGTTAACACCAATGATATCACACTTATGTGGCACTTGCCAATTATAACCGACAGGAAAGAGAAGAAGAAGAAACTACAGTCGTGCCAGTAATTGTGGGGGCATTAGAACTGTTAAGAAGGGCCATGACTGGAGTCTGAAACAGCTGCCTGGTCAACCGAGCGCCCAAGAGGTGCAGAAGATCGCACTATTGGGAACGCATATTCTAAGAAAAACCCTGGAGTAGGAGTCTCTGTGGTCCCTTGTTGAGATCTGGACTCTGATATGTTGGAGGAGACATGACCATCGTCGCCAGAAGGGCCCAATAATCTGAAACGGGCTCCAACAGAGCTGCATCCCTTGGGGATCAGTGAAATTTCCTCTTATGAATTCAATATTTGCGTGACTACTTCTTGTGTCATGTGTTTGCTTGTATCGGGTTCTTCTACTCTTGCTAAGCCAAAATCATAGATATTTAGAACACAATTACTGTTTAGTATCTGGTATAGAAAAACCTTAATGCTTAGAGTAGGAAAGATATATATTGTAAGGAGTCGTAACGCTACTGCCAATGGTGAAGCCGCCTGCCACCAGAGAGCAAGCGCGAGTGGCGGAACATATGTACAATATGTAGGTGTCAAGTTTATCACATCAAAGGAATAAAACGATACAAAACTGGTATTTTCCCACAAACAGCTTCATAATAATACAATTAATATTCACTATCATCAATATATTTACTCATATCTTACATACCAGAATTTATTCTACATTCTATATAATATAACACCATAATCGATATACCTACGCCCATGGAAAAAGTGTCATTTCGGATGCACTGTTCTATATTCAATGAAGAAAAGATGAATGAAAATTTCAATCAAATAACGTGCAAATTGCATACCAGAAAATGATATACTATGCTTCTCATTATCATTGCATGCACACTGACATAATTAAGTAAATAATAGGCCTACAGTTAATTTAACTAGGTAAAGTGAAAACTGCATATACTTTAACCTGCAAAGCGTCACTCCTTTCAATTTTTTCCCGTTGTGATTTTTACAGTAGTTTATAGAATATGATACCATCATGTAGGTACATTACATAAATTAGCACTAAATCACTTATAAATCACTTCTATTGGAAATTTTCATTTTGCTCTCTACCGTTTGGGTGCCACCACCGCAATGGCGTCTTAGGCACAACTTGTTAGCGTGGCGATTATGCGCTGTTACGAGTCCTCACCATCTATCTTTCCTAGTCTAAGCCTTAATGTGATCCGATGAAAGAGGCTGGTGTGATACTACAATTTTTTGTAAATCGCTTTGAAGTAACAACTTTGCTCTTCATAATTTAATAGTAAATGGGAGGAAAAGGGATCGATCTTTTCAGGAGGTGGTACCGAACAACAAAAAATAAGTATAGGTGCTATAAAACGGTCAAGGGTCAAATTTTGAGAAATAAAACTGTTTTTCTTATATAAATAAATAGTCTTTAGGTTATAACAACTTGAAAATTGAGGTGTTAACTTGAGAAGACCAGTATCTTAAAAAGGTTTTCGTCGATTTACGCGAAAAGTATAACATTTAGTGAAGAAACGCTAGATACCAATAAGAAAGCTTATAACTGAGGATGAACTTGATTTTTCAATTTATGCAGGATCCATGGTTTCGGAGATACAAAAATAGTACCTTCGAGATAATTTTTTTTGTTCCAAATTTTAAAAAAAATGCATATTTAAGTCGGACGCTCCAAATTGTCCCGCTTAAAGGTGTTTGTATTTTCGGATTTTGATGAAATTTGGTATCAAGACTTTTCAAGGGATGCTAAAGAAGATTACGTAATCAGTTTTTGAAAAAAAAAATTGCTAATGTGATTTAGTGGTATCTTATGATGTTGTAGAAGGTCATGGATTTCATTGTAAAACAAAATTAATGTCACCTACAGATATAATATTTACCCTCTACATAAAAAAATCAGTAAAATAATTTACACAGAACTTCCCTCTTTATTTGGCACCGTTTATTTAATATTGAATTTTTGCTGTCGGATGACAACTCTGTATATTTTTTTTGACCAAGAGTTATCAGGTTTTCTTTGTAATAATAATGATAATTACGTTTCGAATATTATTATTATCATATGTCGTCTCGTTACTCTAAAATATTATTAAATAATTAATTACAAGAATAATAATAATCGAAATATAATTATCACTATTATTACAAAGAAAACCTGACAACTCTTGGTCAAAAAAATATACAAAGTCGTCATTCGACAGCAAAAATTTAATATTAAATAAAATGTGCCAAATATGGAAGGCTTGCGTAAATACTTTTACAAATCTCAACCTTGGATGAATTATTTCTTAGGATGACCACCCTGTATATTTTTTAATAAAACAGTAATAAATGACTTCGTTGCCAATTGTGCTAACTATATGCCAAATATTATTGCCATCTGCCACATTTTTAGTTGCACATTCACGTGATATGGAGTGGAAGTATAGTAGTGGTTAAAAAATTATTAATTTTCTTTCAATAGGTTTAGAATGTGACAAACGTGAAATCATCTATTCTATAGTAGTGGAATTTTTTTTTAAATGTGTTAGAATGTCTCAAAACGCGGAAATTCAAAATTTCAGCGAACATTTTTTTCATTATCTATTCCCTTTAGACGGCCCACCCTGTATATTTTCCTGTGAAAGTTTAACTATTTCTTCAGTGGAAGTAGCATCAGCCACCTACCAAATTTGATTGTTCTCCGTCCAGTAGTTTTTTAGTGAATGCACCAACAGACAGACAGATAGACAGGCAAACAGACTGACAAAATTGAAGAACTTATATTTTCGTAAGCTGCATGATCTAAAACGTGAAAATTCGAGAAAATCTCGGTGGGTGATTTTTTTCTCGAATACAATACAATACAATACTTCCCTTCGGTATGCGAGGGAAGTAAAAACAAATTACCCAAAAAATGAAAGAGTTACAAGGTTATTCTACATTTAAGCAAAAGATCCTGTAGTTAACATAATAATTATTTTTTAGAAATTTTTAAAATAATTTTGTACAATTGCTATATTTAACAAGCTAATCATTATAATCTTCGCCGACTACACTTGTTATATAATTGTTGCACATTCTATAGGATACCCTTTGCAGTATTTTTTGTAAATGATAATAGTTTCAAACATTTTTTGTTTAATTACTTACAAAACAAAACAAAAAAATTTTCATTTAAAAAACGAATAACTTTTTAATTTATTTATCGATTTTGTTCAAAAATAGGGTTCCTCCTCTAGCTAACACTAACTTACTGTCTAAATTTCAATACAATTGGACTTTTCGTTTTTCTTCAGTTATAGTGCTTTCAAGAAACGTGACGGACGGACGGACGGACGAACGGACAGACGGACGGACGTTTTGAAAGTGATATGAAATTTTTTTCTCTACGAGTAATATTACCGGTTTTAGAAATGTGCCGATCGAATGCAATATACTCTTTCATTTTGTACTTTCGAAGAATATAATTAATAAGAATAAGTCCATTATCTCCTACAGTATTTTCTTTGTGACGTGTTATTTCTAAAAGAAGCATAAGACATTATACATACATTAAAATAATCTTATTTCTGTAGAACTAAATACTTCTTGCGGCAAGTTTTTAGGTCCTGCCCCAATCAAATCACGCTTTAGTGATTTGATTGGAGCAAATCACTAAAGTTTCTTTTAGTTATATTTTATTATTATGTACGATCATATCTGGTCGATTAGACCAAATTTCCCTGTCAGTCATAATCGGCAATGGTCATTATCATCATCATCATCATCTTTTCATTGTCATTATTATTTTTATTTAAAATCCTTTTTACAGCGTTTCTTATTTTTCATGGCTACATCCAAATCACTTTATATTATGTAATATATCGATCTTGGCGTTTAGACTTTTTTCTAAAGAGTTTAAATTGAAAAATATGATTTAGAAAAAGCTAGAGTTTTTAGAAATAATATTGGTAGTAGGGACAAACAAGGAGTAATTAAGAAAACAAGAAATTTCTAATTGAGTCTACTTCTTGAATTCATTTCTTCAAGACCCGTATTACAGTAAATATTTTGCCGTTAATTGGATTAACAACCAATAAATTTATACAAAAAGAGCTTGAATACATTTAGTATTATACCTTACTTAATACTAAAAGAAGCAAAATAAGATTAAGGTTTTATGTTAAGTGTGAATAAATTTCGCTACAATAACTTTCTTTGTTAAGAGTGAAAGGACGTTTTGTTGTTGTAGGATTTAAAAAATATTAGTGGAGGTAGGTGAATGAAAGACACAGCCAGTCATTGGCAGTGGTGTAGTAAAAAATATTTTAAAATGTAGGTATCTTCTTAAACGTATATAAATTATCATACAGTTTTTCCAAGTGACATTTAAAAATCTATCATAATATAATTACATAAATTAAAATACTTCTTGTAGTTATGGATACTAAAAATATTTATTCAGTATATGTAAATAAAGTCTAGTCAGGGCGGGCTCTAGACACACAATCTCGGACCCTTTACATATTTACTTTAATTCTACAATTTAGTTCACATATGAAGTACACTTTTTATTGAAATGTTAGTAGAAACTGTAGAACATTAAATTACAAACGCAAATAACTCTATTTAGTTAAACTAAAATAGTATAAATTAGGTACTTATAAGTATATACCTACACGGTAACGAAGAAGTTAATAAAAGACGAAATGAAGGAAAACTAGTACTGTCTTCAAGAATTAACAAAACGATACAATATTTCATGTTTTTAGTAGCAGAAACAAACATTACTTTTTCGTAGTGTAGTTTTAACCCCCTCCCGATTGATATCAAAGGGATGTATTATAACTCCCCCCTCCCCCTCTCCCCCGGTCATGATATATATCGCAAATGATATCAAAATCGTTCTCAGCGACCATCAGAATCCCCAGATAAATAGTATTGGACATCCGTGATTTGAACATTTTACTCCTTGGGAGGGGGAGCGATTCGTATCGATATCAAAATTGAATTTGGCGACCACCAAAATACTCGAATTCATCAATTTTCATGAATGGATAAAAGCTCGTTTTGTCCATTTTGGGGAAGAAACATCGGATAATATTGTATTGTTGTGGAGAATAAAAATGTGTAAAATTTCAAGGTTCCAAATGCACATGAATAGGGTGAAAAATCGATTACAACATTAAATCCAAACAAACAGAGAAAGTGAGTAAAATAAAAACGTGTTAAATAGACGCTTTTAACAGAAAGATGAAAATAATACAGCCACACAAAATGAAAAATTCAGACCCAGAAACTAGACCTACGAATCTTTATGATCTCCTGAATTCGATGCCACCATCAGAACTTCATTTTATCGATGGGTTTTTTTTATCTTAGATATTATCTAATATAAAAATGCTATTTCAAAAATTAAAAAAACTATAAAATGAAATTCTGATGGCGGCATCGAATTTAGGAGGTCAAGATGCATAAAGATTAGTAGGTCTAGTTTCTGGGTCTAGGCTTTTTTTTGTGTGGCTGTGCAATGAAAAAATAGTTTTAAACTAAACAAGTTTCCACTAATACCAAAATACGTGAACACAACACTCGAAAACTGTCACCTGATGCCCAATTTGTCAACCACCATTTGGAGATGATTAATACTTAAAATCAATTTTAATCATCTTCAGACAATTTCTGGTGAAATGCGCGAGAGTTGATAATATTCGAATGTAGTTTTCAAGTATTTCGATATTTGTGGTGACTACTTCAGGGGCAATCACACCACCTCCTAAGATTAAATTTGAAATTTTCGACAGTATCATTCAGGTATTTTAGATATATTTCTCAGTAAAATATACTGTTCATATCACAAGTAACGTATAGGGTTATCCCTTTTGACCTTAAAGTCTCGGAATTGTGACATTAATTGACACCAAGAATGGAGAAGTTATGCAATCTAAAAGAATGAAAGAATTGTCGGCACCAGATAAAAATCAAAAGCAAGAATAGCGCTATATCCCCCAATAAGAAACAAAAGGCAGCTTTGGATACGTGTTTCGGAGTTATTACTCCTCGTCAGCGTAGCGTAGCTAAATAATAAGACGAATGAGGTAGGAAAGAACAGTACACAGAACTCTTATTATACTCTTCGCAAAAACAAAGCGAAGAGTATATTGCATTTGATCGGCACGTTTCTAAAACCGGTAATATCGCTCGTAGAGAAAAAATTTTATATCACTGTTTTGGCGATCGAATTCTGAACAACTTTCAAAATGTCCGTCCGTCTCTCCGTCTGTCTGTCGATAACTTAAGAAAGAAAAATCCGATTGCATTGAAATTTGGACAGTAAGTTAGTGTTAGCTAGAGGAAAAACCTTATCGCCTTTGAACAAAATCGATCAACAAATAAAAAAGTCATTAATTATTTAAATTTATTAAATTAATATATTTATATTATATAAGATTGCTACATTGCAAAACTTGCTAAGTAAGCAATAGCTCCTAATGTTTATCAACTTAACAGCTATAAATCTGTCACAAATGCGATAAGATTGTGGAGCAAGCTTTGGCGGCAGTCACATACAAATATTATTCTTTATTTACGACTAAATGCGGACAGTATATTATAGAATGTGCAACAATTATATAAAAAGTTCAGTAAAACGGCGAAGAGTTTAATAATGGTTAGCTTGTTATATTTTCGTGCCCCAAAGAAGTATTAGCGATTTTTTTAGAAAAAACTAGTAAGGGATTTTATGTTCTGCCACAGTGCGGTGGCCTTGCTAACTTTTAAAAATATTTTTCTACTACTAAAAACCTAACAAAAAATGGTAAGTTCTCATAAGCATTATTTAATCCTAGCTCTGAGGACTAGGCTATTTGATCACCTGGGAGACCTGATCTGACTATTGAGGATTTTTACTGAAGAGGTATCAAAATGTTTTCGCAACAATATTTATTAACAATTTAAATAGTTTAAAAGAAGGGATTAAGGAAAAACTCTGCAGAAACGTGTACAGTGCGACTTACTTGAGATGAAGATACCCTCAATTCTCCCTTATCTGATATTCGAATATTTTGAAATTTTGGTAGTGAATTTTTACCTATAAAGTGAGTCTTTAGATGTAACCACATTTGATTTTAGTAAGAGGTGTCCGATTGTAGGATGGAACAAGTATTATCGATTTTTTTTAGAAAAAACATCGGTAAGATATTCTTACTCAGCACCTCTAGAAACTCCTTTGTACAAAATCACGTCGTGGTGGGTTCAAAGGTGTTCGAGATAGGGGCTGTCAAAGAAACAAGTCTTTCAACTAAAAATAATTTTTATCTGTAAAAGGGATTTTCAAATAAAAAAAAATTAATTGCTCATATTTTATTCAGAATAATGTACTGTCCAGTAAATATGAGGCAGCTCTTGAATCCGATTTTTGTGGTATTTTACTGTTGTAAGAGGGGCTGACAACGATGTCATCTGATGAAGCCCTGTTGCCATATTTAGAAAAATAAGGCATATTACCGTAAATATAATTTTTAATATTAATTTTAACCCCCTTTCCAACAGCGACATGTAAATATTCTCTATATTTAACTACCATTTAAGGGCTGATAGCTTACTAATACCGAAACTAAAATAAAGTTTTATTAGAATCTAAATTAAATTATTTACGACATTCCATGACTTTTTGCTGGTCAAGTAAATAAAAGCCCATTTTACATTGTACAAATTTTGCTGCCTCATTTTCACTGTCCACAACTGTACTAGTTTGAATTGATTTTGCAACAAAATAATTATTTATTTATTAAAGCAAACATTTTAATTCTTATATACCCAACATTTTTCTAACAAATAGTCTTCAGTAAAGACCTAGGTAAGACATCAAAACAAAAGTTGTTGGAAGAGTCAATTTATTAAAAAAAAAAATTCTTATAATTTTTGAAATATTATTAATTAAATTATTTTTGGCTGATAACATTATTTTCTTGACAGCCCCTATCTCAAACACCTTTGAACCCACTACGATATGATCTTGTACAAATAGGTTTCTAAAGGTGTTGAGTAAGAAAATCTTACTAGCATTTTCTAAAAAAAATCGCTAATACCTTTTTTTGAAAATCGACCGTCTTCTTCCATCCTAGAATCTGACTAAAATATAGTTACATCTAAATACTCATTTTATACGTTTTCACCACCAAAATTTCAAAATAATTGGATATCATCTTAAACGAGTCGCACTGTATATGAGAAATTTTTCAAAAGTACATTTTTTTTAGAATGTTGTGGTCTTCAATTTTCATCTCTATAATTTTTCATTTTTCGTCTTTTAAAAGTTATTCCCAAAAAAAAATATTCTTTAAGTTTGACGCCATTTTCTTCCGCTCGCGTTGGCCTTGATAACTTTTTAAAATATTCCTCTACTATTAAAAAGCTAACAAAACATCAAATGTAGGATTATTTAGTCCTTGTTCAAATCCTCCTAGAGGATGACTTCCTCGTAAACAAATAAAAAAGGTCCTTCTTCCGAATTCAATTCGTGGACACACTGTATATATATTTTTTGAAGGATGTGTAAGAGATGGAAAAATTTATTCTTTGATTGAACAAGTTTTAGAGAATGTTTTCAACTCCGTGTCAACATGTTATTAAATTTTTTCAATATTAGGTTATTTTTCAAAAACCTCGATTTTTGGGTTCTTCTAGGCAGATTTTTTCGACAGACAAGAGAGTAAATGTTTTTAGTACGATTTTTCTGACAGAAACTCATACTTTACAATTCTAAACTGAAAAATAATGATTTTATAGGTCTAGTTAGTATTCGTAATTATTATTTCATTTTTCAATATTGCAGTAGCAGTAAAAAATAATTATGCACCTCCACCAAAAGCCAATTTACTGAACTTGTAAGCTGTTTACTCATACAGAAAAACGATACTTTATACGCAATAACTATTTCAAAGTTTCTGCTTCAATTTTCCGTTAAATTATATTTTATAGACACTTTAATACGTTATGTATTTCTAACATCTCCGCCTATGACGCTTACCTGGTTGTGCTGGTTTTGTTCAGCCATCGCCTTTTCTTTGGCCTGTCTCTTGCACTTGTACCTGTGATTCTGAAACCATATTTTCACCTGTAACAACAAAAATCCAACGTGAGGCAATGCCTAAGCAAACACAAAAATTTCAAAATGTCACAAAAGATGTTATTTTAGTTTATCATTGATCTTAAATCCTAAAATTCTATTTAGAGAGAATATGTACAGTTGACTTAATTATAGAGTGACATCCTTTAAAAAAATCACGACTAGACTGGGAAATAAATTAGATGTATGTGGAGACGTGCAAACTTAATTTCGCAATGAAAATTAAAAAATAAGAACAGCAAGAAGGCTCAATACACTCCACTTAATCATACACCAAACGAGCTATAGGGAACTATATAATTTACAATACAATTAATTATATGACAATTATTATTAAGAAATGACTATAATTTTTTTAATTTAAAATTTGTAATTGTACTGTTTTTGAAATTCAACAAAGTATTTTGCAATGGAAAATATGGTTACTTTTTTATTTATTAGCCTCTTAAAAGATAAAGTTTCATTTCTTTCAGTTCTCAATCTTCAGATTCGTAATCACTAACCCCGAAAACCCCAGAGTACTGAATTTGTTCTGAATACCTTGTTTTTTACAACTATTATAATTTTATGTCCGCCATATATCCGCCATATTGTATTTGTTCTAATAAAGTTAATTTTATTTAATGTTTGTTGACATTTTTGCCGTTTTAATATATGTAGGTTTGCTTATAATTGTAATAAAATATATTCTCTAGAGGATTTGGCAAACAGCAGAAAAAACTATCTATGAGAACTAAAAAGGAAAATTATCTATAAAAATATTTCTTATCTTTGCATTTTTTCGATAACCTGCATTCCGGTTATTTCTTATTTGACAATTCTCATCGTAACAGTATCAATATAGTCCCAGTTTATGACTTTTCTGGTCTCTAGCACAACCAGATGTAGGTTGCCAGAGAAATACAAACTTTTGTTTTCACTAGATTTTAATTCTTTATTAAATAGGTACGCTTTTGTTCTTATTTTTAACTGAATCTTCATGGCCGTAAGGGGGTATACACTAGTTTACTCTACATGGCCTTAGGGGACTACGTGGGTACTAGTGTTACAATGAGAATGGTCAAAATAAAGGGATTCATATACAGGGTGTAATTAGCTTCATGTCATTAAAAAAAACTGGTGGTAGGGAACGACAAGACAAACAAAAAACCTCATATAACATGGGGCCTAAAGCTCTGACATTCGTGCAAATAAGTATGCCGACAAAGCAGTTAAAAGCGACCGACAGAAGACACCGTCATGTTTTTTGCTTTTTCGCGGCCAAATTATCTTATTACGCGTGCTATACTCTCCCTTGTAATATTCTCAAGTAGTAGTTTCAGTTTGTGTCCTTACTTGGTAAACAACGTACACACGACGCGACCTACCCGTTCCTTGGTTTTGTCTGTTGTTTTTGTTATTTTTGAATTTTGTGCCGCTTATGTTAAGATTTATTTTATTGACTTATCGTTCAAGTCGTTAGTACTTGGTTACGTAAGACACTACTTCTCGTTCGTGCTTTTTGTGTTACTTTTTGGATTTTGGACCAAGTTTTTCTTTTTGTTTTCTTTATTGATAACGTTAATTCACAGTTTAGTGTGGTGCTTTAAAACGCAGATTTTGGACATTATAGGAGATTACACTTAACCAGAGCTCGCGGATATGGACTTGGTACATAGAGAAAGTGGTGGAAATGCAGCTGGTGAGGAAGAGCTTTAGAACAGTTGCAACGACGTATTTTAATGTGCATAGAAACCATAAAAAATGATCCTAATTTACCAAATGTGTTGAACGGAGTAAGCATGTTATTAGTTCGACGTACCGAAATATGTATACGTGGAGATGGAGGTCATTTCGAACAATTTTTGTAAAAAATTCAAAAGAATTGTTCAGTTATTGGGTGTTACCTATTGGGCATTAAAGGTATGATTATTATTATTATTATTATTAGTATTCGCTGTCTTGTTTTGATTTGTTTATTATTATTTTCATAGAGACCAAAGACTCGATTTTTAGTTTTCGATACCTAATTGGTAAAAATTATGCGCTCAATTCGTTAAAAAAATCAGACTTTTTCCTAACATAAAATACACAACTATTTTCTGTTATCGTATCTCGGATGTCTAAAAATTAGTAATTATTTTATGAAATAGGAAAGCGAACTATTTCATAAAATAATTACTAATTTTTTAAGTTTTTTTAACACAATGTTACAAATATTAATAAACCACTTCTAAATTTTATAAATTATTATAAACTACAATAAAAGCTACAATAGCTTTGTTCCAAATTAAAAAACACATGTAAACAAATCCCATTTAAACCCCTGCGGCCATGCTATGCTTGCGTTGTGCCGAAAGAGAAGGAATTATTTACATTTTCATAATTAGTGGTATAAAAAGTTCGCTACAAGTAATCCCATCAACCCTGAAAAACAGTGGTTCTCAAATGTTTCCTGCCTTAACATTAAAATGTTAAACCTAGGTCAGTTTTTTCAAAGTGCCCCTAGAGAAAAAAGTTATAGGTTTTTTGTTTGTTTAATCGGTCCTCATTACCAGTTTTTTTTAATGACATGAAACTAATTACACCCTGTATTTGATACATAACAAGAGTATTTAGACGCCTCTAGCGACCATCCTGTTATGACGGATATGATCCCATCTAAATAGAGAGTAATCCTCTATGCTATCTTGCATATACTACAAATCCGAAATAAGCATTTGAGGTTTAAAATAAATTATCTCTGTTAATGGGTTTCTTCATTCGGCAACGCCTGACTTCAACTTTCATTCATTTCGTGAGAGTCTTATCAAAAATATCTCAATAACAATTTAAACTTAAATTGATATATCTCTTAATCTACTTAAAGTTCCCTCGAACCTGGGATACTCTGTATATTATGCAGTTTTGGTATCCTGTACATCATATTTTTTGGTAGTAAATCAAACGGTTTAGTAACATTTTGCTCTAAAATTATAGCATATTACAGTTTATATAAAGATAATGGTTTACAGGCCTCTCGCGATCGCCGTGTATGACGGATATGTCCCAGTTTCAATAAGGAGGATTCCAATATGCTATTTTACTTACAAATCTAAAAGGAGTTATCGTGTTTATACGAAATTGTTTGCACACATACAACTTGTTTTATTGAATATTTGAATTCAGTGTGTTATGAAACAGATTTATATACAACAATTTTCTCCTACGATGATTATCAATAATTTTTCCACAGTTATAATGTACCCATTTGATTAAGTATATCAAATAAGCATAAGAATACGTATAATATGTCTAGTACATCACACCTCTACTTATATTATAGAATAATATATAATAGTTCTTTTATCTTCTAAATTAAACTATTAAAGTAATATTAATGCTTTGCCGTGTAGGATTTAAGTTGCGAGTGTAAGTATATTCGAATATGAAGTAGGTAGTAAAAGAAAAGTGCATAAAAAATGATCTGGCCTCACGAGTATGTGGATCGCACGCATGGTAATAAGCTTGTGAGTGGTCAACTTTCTTCACAAGGAGTAATTAATGTCTAAACACTTTTGCGCCTCAACATCAGGAGCGTATGCTTCATCTAACTAATCAAGAAGACTTCAAGTGTTGACATTCTCCTTTGCTACCGGATGCAATATGTCTTGGGTAACTACATTAAAAGCTAAATAAATGGACTTTTATTTTACTTTCGGAATTAATAGACGTACAATTATTAATATGCTAACATTCTTTACATTGAGTCGATTTTGTTTGTGATAACAGGTCATTTTACTTCCACATCCACGTAGTAGAATGGAAGTGTGGTAACTGTAAAAAAAAACTCAATATTTTTTTTGTTGAAATGGGCTTAAAATGTCATAAAACATCAATTTGTAAGTTGTAATCACATATCCCAATATCTGAAGTTATATGTACAATTGTACATTAAGGTGGCATTCGCTAAAAAGAGACATCCGATAGGGAAATGTTATTATTTTTGGCCATAACTTTTTTGTCTTGGTACGTATATTTAAAAAAACTATAAGAGTACCTATGTAGAACCATAACAAAACTATTACTATGAATTTTCACTCAAGAATTTCAGTGGTTTGTAAAATAGCTAGATTTAAATTTAAAAATTATGTAAATCTTCCTACTTCGTAAAAATTTGTTTTGCAAACCACTGAAATTATTGAGTGAAAATTTATAGTAATAGTCTTGTTATGATCCTACTTAGGTACTCTTTTTTTAATATACGTACCTATTAAGAAAAAAAAATATGGGCAAAAATAATAAATATTTTCCTATCGGATGTCTCTTTCTAGGGAATGGCCACCTTAAACAAATATTTGTTTAGTTTAAAACTTTTGTTCTAAAATTTGCTAGGGATTCTGCTCATTATTTTCCACTTGATTGTTTATGATACATGTTTGACATAAATTAAATCGCAATACAAATTCGGGCAGCAGCAAAACTTACAATTGAGAGCCCTTGTGTCTTATTCGTTTGTTTATTTTAGTCACTGCATGGCACACTCATAAAATGTTGACTAATACTTTCCAACCACAATTTCAATTGAATTACTTATTTTATTTCGATATTTTAAAATGAAAAATGTCATTGTTGCTCTCAGGTATTTGGCGTGCTTGTCAACTTACTCGAGCGGCAATGAGGTTCTTTGCGCTTTTAGGGTTTATCAATGCGAGGATAAAGTTATCCCAAAGATCAGAGAATTAACAAGATAGGGCAGTCAGACAGAGAAGACGAAATAGACGAAATCAGTTGTGTACTCCAATTTAAAGGGACACGACATCCAGCGGAAACGGTTTCGGGATTTGTCGGGTACCCATTAAATGAATTTGACCAAGCTTACTAAAAGACACGTTGGCTCATTAGAATCGTCAAGTGCTACGTCACGTGTAGACCTCGATGACAGCCGCGTGTGGCTGTTTTTTCTTCATTTTATAGAAAAAAAAGTTTCAAAATTATTCTGCCAATGAACAATTGTCGAGGTCAATAGCGCCATTGCTAAAAGATAAAAGGTTTCTCGCCGGCTGTCCTATCTTGTTAATTCTCTTTGGCTATCCTATACTTAAATCATAGTTTAATAATATAATAAGTAGGCTCACTTCCCCTACCGAGTCTAGTCCACGCGTCGATAGCAGGAGTACGGTTATCGACGCGAGGACTACACTCAGCAGGGGAAGTGACCCTCCTGTATTATAAACTGTGCTTTAAATATAGGATAACCTGATATCCTCGCATTGATAAACCTTCCCTGAGTAGACAAATTAATACTTTAATAAAGGAAAACATATACAGAGTGTTCCTTAATGGCGGGCTAATATTTCAGGGTGTGATTCCTTATGTCATTTTACGAAGAAAAGTTCATACGAACATATGTCCGCAATGGCTTACTATAGGGTGCAATTTTTCTTTAATCGTTATTTCTTTCAAAAAGTACTTTAGATATTATTTCCTATTTTAGCATGTGTACACAGGATATAGAACTACATATTTTAGTTAGAAAAGTTATTTTATAGCTCCATCAATGGCTTCCCTGCTATTTTTTTTACAAAAAAGTGGTACGCCACTGACATTTTTCCATGTAAACATATTTTTTCTGATTAGCCTGGTTAATTCTACATGAAAACGGACTCTTGTGTTTTTCTTGATTAAAACAATTAAATTCAAATGAAAACTAATTTTATTATTAACATTGATAATGTGATAATGATAAATTTTGTTTTATAAAAATTGTTGGAAATGGCCACCCTCGCATCGAACTGCGCACTCGTTCAAATATTCCCGGCGTATTCCGTATTGTTTCGCACGAGGCAATTGTTCGCTTTCTTAAATCTTTTAAAGTGTTAATATTACTTTACTTTATTACATACATACAAGGCAGGCAGCCTAGGGCTGTTTATACCTAAAGAACACGTACATGTGTATAAAACTAAGACTACTAACATAGACAATTAAATATAAATATAGAAAAATTAATAGAAGTGTTATGCACCAGGGTTTAAAGATGATCCCACAAAAAGAAATTCAAACTATTGAGATCAGAGGATCTTGCTTGCTCCTACCGAGGTCCTCCGCGACCATATACGTAATGCATTGTCGCCATTTCCACATTCGTATAACTCATCATATTTGCTGAGATATTCGAATAAAAACAGCGAAAAAAAAAATAAATTCAATGAAACACTAAAAATCGAAGAAATAATATTTTGAATTTTGAACATCTATAACTTACTTTATGTTTAGGAAAAAGATATAAAGGAAAAAAGTCTTGTATTTTAATAATACATTAACCAGAATTTTTCTGTTTTTTTCTCGTCAGTTTCTATTCCCCCTCCCTCCTTTTTTGAATCGCTATATTATATACGTATTATTTCGAAAGGTAAAAGTAAAAAGTTATTTTTCGCAATCTAAAAATACATTTTGTTTTTTTACGGAAAATTATCAACAAAATCATTGTTTATAACAATTGCGGGGCCATAGCGGCAACCCTTTTTGTAGTTTGATGTGGACATCAAAACGAGCAGAAACCACAAAGTTTCGGTTTCGGTAAACTTTTTAATCAGAAATGCTAATTTGCTTACACTAATGCTAGCAATTAAAAATCTAATTGCTAATGCAATGTTAAATAGAAATTTGACCTGTTTCAGGATTTTTCCTGAACGTTCATAATTGCTTAAAATGAATTTATTCCATATATCTGGACCGTACTATATCGACAATACAATATTTTAGGATAGAATCCATGGCAAATGTGTTTGTATCACCGGCGCCTCCGGCAAAAATTGAAACGACAATTTCTAAGGGAATTGGGTAAAAATGAAATGCTAAGTTTTAAGGCTGTGTACATCTTAATTGGCCACTTATTATTGCCACATCCACGGATAGTGAAGTAGAAATACAGTAATCTTAAAAAAATATTAAAGAAAATTGTATCTGTTAAGTAAGCCTTTATTCAACTTAACATGTTTGTCGTTTGTCTATCAATTTAGATCAAATCAATTTTGACCCAGTTCCTCTTAAAATTTTGCATACATATCTAGTAGGGTGACTCAACCAAAAACGAAATCTCGAGCTTCATCTTGCGCATATGAAGATTAGTTTCTATTTTGAGTCCACATGAAGTCCTGAATATTTGATAAAAAATATTAAGATTTAGAGGTCGCTAGTGTGAGTTTTTTTAAACTGGTCCAATCATTTTAATTGTCACGTTTTGAATACGAAATTTTCGAATAAAGTACACACTCTAGATATGAGTACGTATAGTTTTGAGGCCGCTGAATACGATGGTCATAGCTAATTCTCTATTCAGATGCTGCATCGCTTGGTATTAGCCAAAATGTGTTGGAAAATAGCAGAAAACGGGCAATAGTTTAAGCTAAACTAAGGTAAACTTTGAGAAACCTTTTCTTTTCTAGTTTAAACTAAACGACATTGTAGTAGGAAAACATACCGAGAAATTCCGGACAGGCACGATGGTTCGAGCATCCATTTTTTTTCTCAAACTCAAACTAATCTACGTTGTAGTGGACACTTTTGGACTTATTTTCCAGAACTAAATGTCATTCATGTAGTGTTTCCAATTGGGCAAATAAATAATTTTATCACAAATGATCCTGAAAATTATACCCCACAAGTGTCCACTACAACGTAGATTAGTTTGAGTTTGAGAAAAAAAAATGGATCAAGTTCTACTCACTCAAGCCTAGATATTTGCCCGTTTTCAGTTTTTCATTTTTCTCTCGCTCATTTCTTCTGAAAAAAAATTCTTAACCATCATGCCTGTCCGGAATTTCTCGGTATGTTCTCCCACTACAATGTCGTTTAGTTTGAGCTTGAGGAAAAAAAAGAGGTTTTTTAGGCGCCAATATCCTCGACTAAAGATGACGGTCTCGGACGATTAGTGGTCGAGCTTGAGCTCTACCCCAATCATCGCTGTACACCTGGACCGGCCTCGTAAGGGGTGGGCCTGCTTTTTCGCCCAACTCGCCCCCAAATGCGGACGGTGTAGGTGATATTAGCAGACTTCCCCTGGTCCTGGCTGTTGGACCCTGCCAGCTGGATCGTTTCTTCTGACGCTCTTCTAACTTGGTCTTCTTTCTTCGCTGGCATGTCGGCTCCCGGGAGCGTATATTATTTATTTATTTTTTATTTATTAAATCGTCTTATTTATATTAATGTCCTGGAGAGTTTAGCTAATGCTATTCTACCACTCAACCAGGACACATACACATAGACATCAACACAACAACCATTCCCTGAGATATTGCCATCTACCGCAGCTGAGACTCGAACTCAGGAGAGATAACAGCGACCATACATGTTGTGCCACCCAACAGCAGTCTAGCCCATGACTACCATCTCGGTAAACACATTAAAATGCTACTAAACATCCATACCCTGACCAGGAATCGAACCCGGAACTTCGCGATCGCAAGCCAAATACCTTAGCATTGCGCCACTGAGCCGATGTCTGTAGTGAGAGAGAAGAGCTGTTGCCAAGCCCTCTCGGAGTTTGGAGGGGTTTGGGTGGTGTTGACTAGTGGGAAGCCCAGGGTGTCAATTGGCATCATGTGCCAAGTATTGGGCCGTGTAGCTCAAGGATTGTGTTAGGCCAAAGACGCTTATTTTAGCGTCAGAAGCCGGCAAGGGCTAGGGTAAGGGTACCGAACTGGTTGTTTGCTTGATACCCCGGGACCGGGTGATTTGGGTGTTTTTCGCCATTGTCTCCTTGTAGCGTGGCTTGAAGGTCGGGCTGAAACAGAAAAAACAGTTAAGTTATACTTACCCGTTATCCAGGATCTGGAGCTTCGGGGTCTTATGCCTCGGAGCATCGTTGGGGTCGTAGTCAGTCGCCTGTCTGACCAGCGGATTGCCTTGCTCTGCTGCACGGGTGTATAGATTCTTTGATTCATGGTTTCTTAAAGTTTACCTCACTGAAGCTTAAACTATTGCCCGTTTTCTGCTATTTTCCAACATGTTTTAGCTAATACGGAGAGATGCAGCATCTGTATTGAGAATTAACCATGACCATCGTGTTCATCGGTTTAAAAAACATAGGGACTCGGTCTGGAGCGTGTACTTTATTCGAAAATTTCATATCCGACTGAACTCAAATCATGAGAACTAAAATGACTAAACGAGTTTTAAAAAATTCACATTAGCGACCTCTAAACCTTAATGTTTTTTTTACCAAATTTTGAAGACTTCATGTGGGCCCAAAATAGAAACTAATCGTCATATGCGCTAGATAAAATTCGAGATTTCGTTTTTTGTTTTGTCACCCTAATATGTAGTACCGATGACAAAACAAATATCTAATGACCATGGCCTGATGCTGCAGTCAGGAAAGTCAGCTCACTATGCAACTCCTCAACGTTCAATTGTAGACATACCGTGACTAATGTGGAACTAATAAAAGACTTACAACTAAAAAAAACAAGCCTATAGTCTCCGATCAAACAACTTATTCCTGCATACATAATGTCTATTAGTTTGTTTGTTGCGGAGATAATCTCAGTCCAAGGCACTTCAGTTGTCAACATCCCAGAAGTTCCTGATTGGCTAGTCGATCTATTCACGGTTTTTATTTGAAAACAACCGCAACGTTTAATTACATCCACTGTATGACTGCCGGCTTTGATATAATTTTGTCAGCCACCATTGTTCAGGCCTTTTCTTCTTTACCTCTGCGAATATATTTGCACACATGTTTTGCGCACATTTTTCCTGCGAGTAAAAATGCTCAAATTAGTACCCACCTTAAGAGAGGACTGCAACTTGGTCAAGTTAAATCTTGATATTTTATTCTAATTTATAAGTAGTTATTTTATGCGCACCCTGTATATTTAGTATATTAATAATTAAATCAATGTTTTATAAAACCATTGTTCCTTTGTTTATAATCATCTTAAATGGTACCTACTATGACCTAGACCTTAAAAAATACGTTTTTCAAGATTACATCTGATCCCACAAACCACGCATTATCTCCTACCGTCATTATTATGAGAATGTTATACACCTATTTAGAGTGGTTTAATAGAAATTCGGATCGTTAAAATAGAATGTGTGGGTGCAATGTGTACGCGCCTCGATGCTCCCATTCATTATACACCAACTTATTACCATTACCAACAAGTGCAAAGGTTTTGTATGCCTGACCCTGCGGTTAGAAGGGATGTTATACGTTATGAGGTTTTACTGTAATTGGAAAAGAATTTACTCTTTGGGACCGTCTTTATTTACGGGAATAACTAGGGATAGCTTTTGTATTTGTGTACCAATCAAGGAATCATGCTATGTGGTTTATCTCAATAGAATAATATTTAACTGAATGCCATAAAATATGATTTATATATGGAGGTTCAAACGCACTGCATGGTTGCTGTAGTAAGTTCTCTTTTAATATTCTGAGTTATCAGCAGAGATCGAAAGGCAGCGACTTTTAGGTGTCAATAAGAATGTAATGTAAAAATTTGTAAAATCGTTTCTAAATAACATAAAAACGACGAAGTGATAAAATATTCTAATAAATCTGTTTTCTGTATAACAACAAAAACTGCAGCAAAAAGGTTTCTATCAGGTCATTTGATGTCATATGCAGCTTAAAAACAGTTACTTCCAGTCGATAAGCAAGTAGTTACTTACTTCTTTATGTGGATAAACAATTAACTTAATACACACGTATTAAAGACTGTTGCTGCCGCAGTGTGTTATTGCCAAGTATCCAATAGCAATGCAGATAGGTATAGGCGGATGGCATAGCTTATTATATTTATGTTCATTGCATGTTGAAAATGAATACATTATAAATACGTTGTATGTAGACACGATAAGAAAAAGATTTCTTAGAACTTTTGTTCTCGTACACGCACTAAATCACAATTTTATCTTGTTAACCCCGTTAATAATGTAGTGACGGTGGTGGTAGGGGTGGCAGATGTCATAAAAAAATTGAGACCTTGGCGTACAAAGTTACAAATTCAAAATATCCACGTTTCGTGACATTCCTATTTAATTTTTTTTACGATTACTATACTTTTACTACTTTCAGTAGATGTAGAGGTAAAGATATGCAGGGTGTATGAAAAGAATAAATAATGAAGAAAATATGACAAATGAAAGTAATATTTGGCACAGAGTTAATACAATTATCAAGGGAGATACCTGTCATATTCTTAATGAAAATGTACAGGATGAAAATCCTAAGATATAATCTAACTATGACGGAAATCTGTGAAAATATTTATGCATAACTTGAAAAGAGTGAAATATGACGTAGTGTTGAAATCATAATTAACATCTACTTTCGGTTGGCATAATAAAAAATAGGTATTGTGTTGAAAACTGAGAAAGTATATGTACCAAAATGGCACTAAATATCATGTGATCTGTATGGTATCAATATTACTCTTGTTCCAAATTTCATTAGAATGGATTAGCTAGTTTCAGAGCTATCACGTCCTCATGCATGCGGATATTTTTTTTAAATCGTGTTCCTGGGATCCCAAAGATTTCATCTTATATCAGTTTAAAATTTTGGACCAACAGCAGTATCCTCTCTATTTATATGGAGGAGAGGTTGTTAATAACAAATCCAGTAGAAATAGCTAATACCCTGAATAACCATTTAGAGGAGTCAAGGAGTCGGACGAATATGTTACAAATGAGGAACGCAATCAGACCACCTCCTCCCCCCGTTTTCCGCCAAAAACCATCCCTTTTATAGGTTTTCGTGCACGGACGTGCGACAGCAAGGGTTTTAATGCGAATGTCTGCAAATTTTACCGGATCATAATAAAGGGCGAAAGATAATATCAGAGACATGACAGTGACCATCCTTGGGGGTTGAATCTACTCTCCCAGGGGGTGAGAAAATGATAAAATATATCTCCTCGTTTTCGAGGATGCTAATGACGAATAAAATACTTTTAAGCGACTTCGACCCTTCCTACCCCCTCAAATGACCAAAATCCACCCCTTTATTTGCGTGTATACTTTCATTAGTGCTAGATAATACTTATTTAAAGGGGGATGATAGACATTTAATAGCAGCCGAACTATACAGAAAGAGTGAGTGAAGTTTGGGGCAACTCTTAAGGATGGATTTTACCCTCCCAGAGGGTGGGGAAGTAATTTTACTCCTCTTCTCACTTTACACGTTTACCCCTCCGTTCACGAGGATGCTGAAGACGAAAAAATTCGTGCTTTCTTTCAGTAATGTCCGCCAATACTTAGTTGGATTCAGATAAATCTTCATTGAGAAAGATAATTCCCACTCCGTAGAGTGCTGGGTTTGACATACTGGTTGATGACGTGGAATGAGTCAACCAGTGTTAAATTATTTCTTTCTTCATTAGCATCCTGGTTAAAGGATAAACTGAGTAGAAGAGTAAAATCAGTTGCCCTAAACCGTCACCCTTCCCGTATAGTTCGATTATTATCAAATTTTCATAAATTCCCCTCCAGGTATTATCGGGCACTAATGCAAGTATAGGCGCGAAAGGGGTGGACTTTGGTCATTTGAGGAGATAGGAAAGGTCGAAGTCGCCTAAGAGCATTTTATTCGTCATTAGCATCCTCGAAAACAGGGCATAAAAGTTTCAACGAGAAGAGATATATTTTATCATTTTTACAACCCCAGGGAGGGTAGGTTTAACCACCAAGGGTGGTCACGGTCATGTCTATGACATTGATCTTCGCCCTTTAGCATGTCCCGGTCAAATTTGCAGAAATTCGCATTAAAACCCTGCTGTTGTGCGTTGATAAAAATCGATAAATGGGGTGGTTTTTGGCAATTTGAAGAGATTGCCCTGAATAAGAACTTTTTTAGCTTCATATTTGTTTCAACGCCCTCGAAAACGGGGGGTGGGGAGATGGTGTTGTTGCATACCTCATTTATAACAAAATCGGGCCAAAATTCTGACTCATTTACTCCACTAATTCACAAGACTAAGTGAGAACTTCTAAAATTCAAATATTAATTCAGGGTTCAGCCTCGTATGGAAAACCTGGAGAACATGGAGAAATCAGGGAATTTAAAAATCTTAATAAAAAACCTGGAAATATCGGAATTTTATAAATTCTATAAAAAATCAGGGAATTCTGCGTCTCGATATGGAAAACCATAGGAGTTTTTAAGAATTTTCACTGATCCAATTCAGTTCAAGGAATTATTTTATGTCAAATAAAAAATTACTTCACTAAAAAATATATAGAAATTAATATTTTTGGTTATGGAAAACCTGGAAAATTCAGGGAATTTTTTCCGCTTCGCAAAGTCTGAACCCTGTAATTGTATGAATATTCAAAGCTATCATTATATAACACTTGTCAAACGTGAACTAATGTTCAATCTTTCAACATTATTACCGAACAAATTTTAAAACATTATACTTCTCTGGCAGAGACTACACTAGTAATATACATCAAAATCAATACCTATAATTCAAGACAAAACAGATCCTATTCAGAAGAGGAATTTCCTGGATAATACAAAACTGTAAAAATTATTCTTCTACATAAAACAGATACATAACTCAAGTGACAATTATAGTTCCATTTTACTCTTATCGATATTTTTTCATTTTAGTGTACTTTGAACACATTTAATAATAGAAATTAGTAAGAGCCGGTCTATACTTGTTTAATTAAATTAATTATTTCGAAATTGAATTTATTTCAAACAAACTCCTGAAATAATCAGTCCAATTTTGAAACGGCATTTTATCATCGCACGATTTCAATTTGCCAGACCGCCGACCCTTGTTATGCTTGACTGTTGCGCGATAGATCCTCGCTTTGCCAATTAATTACAATTTAATTACAACCAGACTCATGATTAAATTAAAACTGTCGTACCCTCTGTACATGGAAACAAACAATTTATATATAATTATACAGGGCGTTGGAGACAGACGGTACAATAAAATGTATCTACTTTGCTTTTATTCTAAGGTAAGATGGCAACTATTTTCATTTTTGATACCAAAACTCATAATTTCTGGCTACGAATATTATTTATAACTGTGGTATTTTCTTTATTTACTGTAAACAACAGATGCGATAAGCGCTATTACTTTCACATTCGGATTTTCCGTCCAAGTCTCCTTAAACATCTTGATACTATATTTGCACTCTAGTGTGTAGAAATAATTGCCCATAGACTTTTACTAATATAATATTTGAAATGGTCTGCCCCGGCCAAGGTGGTAATGAGGGACAAAAAATTGATGCCAAAAGTTTTTAGCACACCACAATTTTTTCTCGGAACTTTTGTTCTCATCCGCACACTAAATTACAATTTTGGGGATGTTACAGGTGGTGGTGGGAGTGGCAGAGGCCATAACAAAAATAGAGACCTTGGCTTCGCCAAATCTCAACTTTCTGGACGCTTATTAGCTTGCTTTATTTATTTACTCTTATTTGCTTTCCAAAACCCTTCAACAGAATAAGCTCAAAATACAATATAATTCCACATCTCGATATCATACATATGTGTACCAAATTATAAGTCAATATCTTATTTTAATAATGGATTGGGGATGGTGGTGTGGCGACAGATGTCATAATACAATTTGAGGCTTCTAATAAATACACCGGACTCTTACTATATTACTTTATTACTTTGTTTTCCCCTATTTATCCCCCCAGCCCTTCAACGTAATAAGTTCAAAATATACTTAATCTAGTTCCAGAGCCAAGTGTGGTGTACCACAAAGTACTGTACTTGGACCGACATTTTTTATAATTTAATGAATAGTATACTCATGTCAAATTTTACCGGAAGATTAATATTTTTCGCAAATGACAGAGCAATTTTTTACCAACGTGATTCGTGGAATTCTCTACAAAAACACAGTGGAACGAGACATAAAGCAATTGAAAAATCACTTTGATAATAAACAATTAAGTATTAACTACAATAAAACATTTTTCTTACCTCTGACATCTTATAAAAATAATCTACCAAATTACAAAACTATTAAAATAATGAGTAATAACACTGAAATTGAAATGAAATCCGCCTGTGTTATAAAATATCTTGATATTCACATAGTCATTTACGATGGGAGGAGCATATCCAGGCAACACATAAAAAAGTGAGAGGATTAATATACAAGTTTATACAACTAAAAAATATTTTACAAGGAATTAATGCTTGTATATAACTCACTGGTTGAATCAGTTCTGCGGTACGGTATTATCGGTTGAGGAGGAGTAGCAAAACAATGTTAAATCCACTACAAATAATTCAAAATCGTATCATAAAAACAATATTAAATAAGCTAGCTCGTTTTGCTATAGATGAGTTGTACAAGACTGTTCTTTACTCGATATTAGACAACTATATTCTAGTAGTGCCTTACTTAATATATATATATAAACAAAAAAGACCATCTGAACGTTCATCATTATGACACACGGAGCAAACAGATACGGGATTTGAAGATACCAAAAACCACAAGAACTATAGGTCAAAGTGTTATAGCAATATTGCCAAAAAAATTTATAATCTGTTGCCTACATAGATAAAAGAATAGAAACTAGAAATCTTTCAAAAAATTATCCATCGTCTTGATACAACAAAATAGACATAAATTGCATAACATCTTCGAGTATTCGTAAGGCAATGAAATAAATAATAAGGAGAATTACATGGATAGATCAGAATTATTCAAGATTATCCTGATAGCATTGTTACATTTTTTTAAATATTTTTTTATTATTGCAAGATTCTTAAGTTTAGAATGTCTAAATGTTTGTATTTTTACTGTATTATCAGAATATAACTTTAATTTTATTATTATAAAGATTATATATGGGTTACATGTATATGTGTGTATATGTATGTGTATATGTGGCCAATATGTATCTATATTTGCTTATTATGTAATATTCTTATAGTAAAATTTAAGTTTATTAATTGAATAAAATAATTTTGTTTTATTTTGGCTGGAATCATGTACGCACTCAAACTCATACAAGAGTTTAAGCGCACACGATTTGTTGAAGTAATATTATCTGTATTTTCATATCGAGGATAAATAAACATTAATATTTATTATATTATTATTATCTCACTATAATATATACGTATACATTTAAAGTCAACATCTCAAACTATTCCAGAGTAAACATGCGCACAAAAAAAAGTTACAGACCAACATGTTTTTTGCTCAAAGTTAAAATCTCGGTATTTTGTCTTTTATCGTCCTTTATCAGCAAAAAAAAATATGGTTACTATACATCCGCTACGTGTATGAGGAAGTAATTTTAAAAGACGGCCTAACCATTTGATACCGATGGTAGAGTTGAACATAGAATAGAATATATTATATTACATGTTTAAACTACTAGCAGAGCGGATCTGGATTTGGAAGCCAACAATGGAATTTAATAATTTTTCTTTTACCATTCTGTAAGTTTGTGTCATGCAATTATTCTCTGAAAATCACAAGTCTCTTACTCGAGAGGGGAGGGAGGAGATATTTGCAGAGTTTGAAAAAACTACTTTTTCGGCGATAACTCGGAAAATAATGCCTGTGTGAAAAGAGGGTATAATTCAAAGATAATTTGAAAATACGTGATCTCAGCCTAGGTCTGTCCAAAAATATTAATTAGATATCAAGTTATGGGCAATTGAAGAATGCGCTGAAAAAGTTTATTTGCTGGTGGTTTCAAGTGTTAAACCGATGATTTCTTCAGGAAAAAAGGACTATAAGGACCTGAAATTTTTGGTGGAGAGAAAGTGTAAAGCTTAATTCTGGTCAAGGTGTGTGTAAGGTGGGAAGTTGGTGGGGGAATTAGGGAGGGAGAGAAAGAGAGGGAGACGGTAAACATTTTCGAAGCTGCGTAACTTCCCCAAACAATTTTCAAATTATATTGTTGTCTTGCGCTCCTTTTTCCTGATATATCCTCTCTACTATAAATATAAACAAGTTTCTTGGAAGTTGAAATCTGTTTTTGGAACCAAATTGGCCATTGTATCGATGTCGTCTTAGTTGCATACATTGTAAAAACTGTATTCATTTGCGTACAAATGATGCGGACAGAGCGTTTTTAAAATAAATTGCGAAAACTGCGCAAGTGCAAATGATACTAGTTTTTGCTATGTACGCAAATGAGACGTCCGCAAATAAGACACAACCATTCTTTCATATCAATAAATGCAGCGTAACTTGCACAATGACATTCTTTCACTATTTTCCATACGTATGTCCTACTGGTATGAGTAAAATACTATATTAATTCGTTTTCTTGCAAAGTAACAAAAAGAACCAAATATGATAATTTAACAATTGAAGGTACAGTGAAAATTCAGTCTAAAGCGTTGCTACCAGAATAAATCACTACAAAGTCGATTGTTTACCTGGCTCACCATTACAATACCTTATAAGCTCTTGGTTCATTCCTAATATTGCCGATAGCATAGCCGTAGATGAAATCATATTTATCTACTTTAATTTTTAATTTTTGTAAATTTTATTTAATTATTTATTTATTTATTTATTATTTATTTTAACGCCCTAGCGAAGTTTAGCTAACGCTACTCTACCACTTAACCAGAACGGCGCAATGAGATACGGTCACCCATCCAACTTTCATTGAATCATTTATTGAGTTCTTCATAAAACTAACATTATTTATTATAAATAAATAATGTATTATAAATAAATCATTTACATCATGCCTCTCAATTAATTCAAAGCAGTAAAACAATATTTACAATAATTAAAAAGTGATTCTAAAAATTGTCGTTCGACATTCATGACACCACTCGTATTTTCAACTATTCCTTTCTTGGGTTGTTTTCATGATTTTCAAACTGATTTTGGATGACCTATAACTAAATAATTCATAGATTTTGTCGCAACTTGATGAAAATGTTTCTAATTGAACTTAAATATCAAATCAAAATATTAATTTCCGTTAATAAGCTGCAACAAAATTTAAAACTCAATCATTGAATTACTTAATTAAGTATTCGGTATTTGGCTCTATAAACCCTGTGAAAAGTTACGATTTGTTGTTTTAATTTTAATGAAACTGGCGTAAGTAGTCAGTGGATCCTTGAAACCATAAAATTAATATTAATATAATATATAATAAATATATTAATATGTGTGGTGTAGCAAATACTGCGAAGGATGAATTTAAGAATTTCTTGAAAAAGATTTAGCCGATCTAATTTGTTCTGGTGGCAAATGATACTTTGAAATATCAGATATTTTTATAGAGTTTTTAACAATTATCATCTGATCAATTTTCGTATGAAACAACAACAAGTTACAGTTATAAGTAGACCCGTGGAGTTAGACTAAAAGAAATGATGGAAACGCTTGAAGAATATTTCCCATCTGTATATAAAATGAATCAAGGCGAAATTTTTCCATAGCTTCACATATCGTTTAAAAAAATTAATAAAATAAAATAAAGAAAACCAACAGACAGCTACTTATTTCTAATTTTAATGCTACAAGCTGATTTTAACTTAAATTTTAAGACTAGAACAGAGAGTTGGAGTTCCTTTTCTGATGAAAATCAAAAACATAGCTGGACGCTGCCAAATGCAGCTAACATATGCACTGCCGAACTTTATGCAATATTGCAAGCTTTAATATAGAAATGAACCCTTGGAATGATACCCTTATATGTAGCGATTCTCTTAGTGCACTGCAAGGACCGTCCAATAGTATCACTACTGTACAAAATATTCTTACATTAGTTCGCTGGCTGGAATATCTGGGTAAAAGAATTGCTTTTATTTGGACTCCTAGTCTCACGTAGGCATTCATGGAAATGATCTCGCGGATAGAGCGGCAAAAGAAGCAGCATTAGAGAATAATGAATAGTAATAATTCATCATATGGACATAAAAATATACCTCCAAGAAAAAATTATAGATCGATGGCAAAACGAGTGGAATGAGGGAGTTGCTAAACTAAAAGAAATAAAACCCTAAGTGAGCAAATGGAAAATATCACCTATACTTCCAAGAAAGGAACATCTTGTAGGTACTCACAAGGCTAAGAATAGATCACACACTAATTTAACAAATATGTGTTTATTAGCAGGAAATCAACAACCATTATGTCAGATATGTAATATAATATTAACAGTTAAACACATAATATTATAGAATGTCCAGAATTTTATCACCATCGAAGACGATTAAAGATTCCAGATCGGCTACAATTATGCCTCTGCCAGTCAACTGAGAATCTGGAAAAAATAATGTAATCTTAGAACCATAAACTTTTATTGAAACATATAATCTCTATAGGATTTTGCAAACAGCAGAAAAATTAACTATCTATGAGAACTACAAGAAAAACTATGTGTAAAAATATTAATGAAATCTTTGCATTCTTTCGATAACCTGAATTTTATAAAGAATATGTTTGAATACAATTATAAGCAAACATATAATAATTCACTTTTAAACCATAAACTTATTTTCAAAAATTTAATATAGATGAACTTACCAGTAGTTATTCTCGATATTCATGATAAATACTGCACGTATAGAGAGAGATTACAATACGATGTCGATGCGGCTAATGACCAAGATGTCGATGCCGCGAAGAATAAAAAAATAATCAGTGTTAATATTGAATAAGAGGATGAGTCGAATAACAGGGATTTTATTAACTTTTCGCTTACTCTCCTTCTCTGTGTTATTATTATTATTATTATTAATATTCACATCACGCTGAGAAATTGACCGTGTGAACCTCAAGGGCCACGCTTAGTTACAAATGAACAAATGTCACCTTTGTAGGATCCTAATACACGGCCCAGTAATGTGACACCCACAGTTACACCTACCTCACACTTTAAAATGGTATATTCTACACTTTTAACAAATACATTGTAACTCAGTTTGTTTTATTACTTACTCTGTAATATACATCTTCTATCGAATTAAAAAAAAAATTCTTATTAATTACTAGGTGTTGCATTCGAATGTCACACAGAATATAAGGTATTTCTAATAATAAACTTATTCGTGAAGTATGTAAGTTATATATAATTGTTTTAAATTAAAATTATACAGTTGGTATGTACATTTGCCAAAGAGTACTTTAATCTTTGATATCGCCAATAATTACGTTTTATCGTATCCTAAACGCAGCTTGCAGCTGCTTTTTATAACACAATAAGTACTTGAAAATATGTTCCATCTACCCTCGAGCCAGTGGAGATATAAAATAGTAGTTGTGGTGAGGTAATTCAGTTTTCTGTTAGTTTTCCGTCATGGCGGCCAGAACACAATCCCCTGGCCTGAATGTGTTTCAGGGTTGATTGTAACGCAATAAACTGCCCTGCGGGGTCTCAATTTGCTACATACACAAAATACCAGTCGTGTTGAGATAAAGAGATAGACCCTTTTATACTACATCCACCCAATTGACACGATGTCCCTATTTACTGCCCTATCATGTGCGACAATTTAGTAAAACGATAAACGTTCTTTGTTAAATAGATTGAATAAGCGTGGTTGGTAAGTAACTGACGAGTTTTATCGAAAATTAATGGTTCGGAAATAAAATGGATTATGGCAACCTTAGTATTTTAATCTGCTCGTGTCTGTATATACAATATACATGTATCAATTTTTTACATTTCGTTATTCAATTATTTAGAAATAGTTATCCTTGCAAAAATATATAAACCAATAAATAAAGTAATAAATGCAAAGGTCCCTATATAAAGGTAATTGAATTCGTGAAGAAAACACAAACAAATATTTTTTAAAAGACATGAAATAGATATTTCATTAACACAACATAAATGTTAAAATGTAGCAAAGAACGTAGTAGGATAGGCAAGTGATAGCTCTCCTTGTACTTTTTCCAACGAATATTTAAGGACTTGTTTTTATATGTAAAAGACAATTTCTTTGAACATTTCAGACTTTTTATTCATTCGTTTTCTTTTTTCCATTTTTTAAGTTATTTTTCTTAATGGACCCACCAATAAAATATGTTTCCCACCTAAACGTTTAACATCAATTAAATGATGAATTCAATGAACGATAAGTTACTTCCAGATCCATGTAGTGGAGTGGAAGTATAGTAATAAAAAAACCGCTGTCTAAGGAATCACTACTTCCACATCCAGATTTTCCATCCAAGTCTCCTTAAAGGAAAACTTCTCGACTATATTTACACTGTAGTATGTGGAAATAATTGGTCATAGAATTTTAATTATATGTGAGGCAGATTTTATAAAAAATTTACGGAGTTAGTTTCTAGCATTGCGCCAAAAATAAAATTTCTGGACTCATATTAGCTTGCTCTACCTAAATTCACCTCAATCAGATGTCATCACAAACATACGTGTACCAAATTACAAGTGAATATTTCAATTTTATTTTATCAACCCCTATAATAATGGAGTGGAGTTGTTGGGGGGATTGAAAAATATAAGGAAATCTAAGGCTTATAGTACACACCAAATCTCAAGTCTCTGTACTCTTACCAGCTACTTACCCCCCAGCCCTTTAATGGATTCATCTCAAAATATAATCTAGTTCTAGATGTCGTTATAATACATACGTGTACCAAATTTCAAATAAATACCTCAATTATATTTTATCACATCCTTTAATAATGGAGTAGGGGTGGTGGAGGCGTTGAATAATATTATAACAAAATCTGAGGCCTTGGTTTCTAGTATATGCATCAAATCCCAAGTTCCTGTATTCTTACAAGCTTGCTTTACTTATATTTTCCCTTATTTACTCCTATTCAACCCCAACCTTCAACAGAATCATCTCAAAATATAGTCTAATTACAGATGTTGTTATAATACATACATGTACACAAAAAAGGTACACACTAACGTACAGTCCAAGTTGCAATACAATCGGACATTTTGAAAGTTGTTTAAGAAGTCGATCACTAATAATGATGTGAATCTTTCTTCTCTACGAACTATATTTATGGCTTTAGAAATGTGCCGATGAAATGCAATATATTCATATTTCTAATTCGTGATTTTCGTTATTTTAATATGATCCATGCTATCCGTTAATATATTACGTATTATTTAATTAAAAATAAAAATATGTTTACCATTATTAAATTTCTCATATAAATAATCAAGACTAATATTGATTTAAGTTCGGCCCCTTATACAAACAATAATTCCGCACTGTGCCCTTTTATTGACAGTTTCGTCATTATAATTTCGGACTATAATAGAACTCGTTACATAGCACAATATGAGGGTTAAATCGCTATTAAACTGAGATTATGGTAATTAACCACCGGTAAGCTTCTGCACACCGAACTTCTCCCGGATATATTAATCTTTGAGGATAATATTTTTCATTGATATACATAACGTAAATGTAATTTGTCACAAACATAATAGTTTGACTTTCCGGAGAATTAAAAAAAAGGTTTACACATTAGTACAGGCAATGAAGGCAAAATGTTGCAAAAATCTCGCAAAAATTACTAAAAGGATCATCTCCGGGATTTAAGTAGATAATAACCTGTAGAATGGAATGATGCATTCTTTGCACATCCAAGTTTCGGGAAAATTCAAAAAAATTTGGAAAAACCTTTTGATTCTCGATTTTTTTGCGCTAGCGGCTAAAATAATGAAAATACAGAAAAAAGTTTGTAACAGCGCTCGTCTCTTTCTCTACAAAATAGGTCTCTACAAATTTTTGTCTTACTTAAGCCGTTTAGGAGATAAATCCAGTTTTCCACTTATAGTTTTGAGCCGCTCCGAAATGTGCGGAAAATGAGAATTCTAATGGGAGTTTCATACGACCGGACACATAGATCGATAATTCTTACTATTCAGAGCCGCTAAAAATATGAAAACAACATGAAATGTAGAGAACAGTCTCAGCTTTAATGTGGAACTAATAACAAAATTCATACAAATTTTTATCATAAAGAAAAAAGTGTTAGAAGATGGCTTAGTAAAGATTATCAGTTGATTTATTTATGACTTTGAGTTTTATGCATCCTGACTATTTCTCCCGTAATAATGGGTGCTTTTTCACTACATGGATTCGATTCCACTCATTTTAATCTATATTTTGTGAAAATTTCATTGAGGAATGTTAGAAAATAAATAAGTTCTATATATTTTACTGTATAATTGTGCATTTCCAGAACGTGTATGAATAATGTAGCCAAATTCAAAAAGTACTGCACTCATTAAAAAACACTCCAAAGTCGTTCGAAAGAATATGTTTTATTGTACTTATAATCCAAGAATTAAGACTGTGCTATTATTATTAATTAAGACATAGCGAATTGAACTCCAAAATTTGGAGGTGATTGCTCGATGAGAAATATACCCTCTAATTTGATCGCAAGGCATATTTTTCCAACAAAAGTAATTGCAATAAAATATTAATTAGGTTAATATATCATTATATAAGAATATATAAGCAAAATGAATTATCATTCTAATGACTCTCGGCAAAGATATTAATAAATCTGTGGATCAATTGTACAAAGTTTACTAAGCCATCTTCTAACACTTTTTCTCTATGATAAAATTTATTATGAATTTTGTGATTAGTTCCACATTAAAGCTGAGACTTTTCTCTACATTTCGTGTTATTTTATTTTCTTTAGGTGCTCTGAATAGTAAGAATTATCGATCGATAAGCCCGCTCGTACGAAACTCCCGGATAATTCGCGTATTTCGAAGTGGCTTAAAACTATAAGCGGAAAACTCGATTTATCTTCTGAACGTCTTAAGTAAAACAAAAATGTGTTAAGGCCTTTTTTGTAGAGAGAGAGAGAGACGAGCTACAACTTTTGTTGGGGAACTTTTTTCTTTATTTTCATTATTTTGGCCACTTGAGTAAAAAGACCGAAAATCAAAGAGTTTTTCCAAATTTTTTTGAATTTTCCCGGAACTTGGAAGTCCAATGAATGCTCCAGGTTATTACCTACTTAAATCCCAGAGATGATACTTTTATTAATTCTTGTTACCCTAAATGGCTAATTTGCCTGTACTACATCATAACTTAGTAGTATATTAGTTAGTATAATAATTTAAATAATCAATATAATCTAAATTATCCGAACTATATACCACCTCAAATACAGATTTAATAATTTTAAACGCAATCAAGGTTAACTTGGTAAAAATAAATAATTTAAAAAACCTTCTTTTAAAAACCAATTGCCAAAATGCACTATAAAGAAAACAGTATTAATAATACTTATTATGTTAATAAATGTAAAAGCGTAGGGAGCTCGACGAGAAATATTTTCTTTTTATAAGTATTTTGAGCCTCTCACGCTTTACGGTTATATATACAGATTGTCTATTTTACGAGGGCCACACCAAATATCTCGCTTAATATCTATTGTAGAAGAATAATGTTTTAGAAACAGTTATCCCATTTTTTGTGAGCTATATTTCAGTAAAAAGAAATTTGAAATCCATAGTCTACTTTATGAGATATATTACAAAAACCTGAAAAATAGGAAAACCACAAACGGTTATAGCTTCCTTATTTGAGGAGATACGAAAAAAGTTAAAGGAATGAAAGTTGACGGCAAAGACAATAAGAATAATAACGTGTAACAAAAAAATCGAAAAATGCAGTTGGCTTTGACATACGCTATTGTGCAAAAATGAAAAATACATATCTCAAAGTAGGCCATGACGCCATTAATTCCGTTATTTTTTTCTCATTCCAACGATATAAAACATGTCACAGAAATTTTAACCGATAGTGTCAATATTTAATATTTTACGAATAGGTACCACAATTCATATAATTGAATCGTAACAATCAGCTGTGCCATAGTAAAAATTCACTTTATAATAATTATAATTCCGTAATTATTTATTACAATTTAATACAAACCAATAAATATCTCATAAATAAAAATACAAGTACAAAACGAACATCCAAAGAAAAAAACGAAAAACTATGTAGAACAGTACTACCTACTACTATATTGAAAAGAAATTGTGTGTATTTATTTTTCTAACTACAAATGCTCAAATTGTGCACCATGCATTCTGACACATAAACGTGCTCTACGAGACACGTCACGCTTTACATTTTGGAGCATTTCAGGAGTAATTGCCTCACATGCGTTTCGAATTCTGGTTTTGATGTCCTCAATATTTTCAGGGGCAGTTTGAAATACCTTGTCTTTAATGTAACCCCAGACGAAAAAATCCAAGGGAGTAATATCTGGTGATCGAGCTGGCCATAGAATGGGTCCATAGGTGCCTATCCAGCTATCTGGCATAACTTGACTTAAATAATTTGTACATATTACAGCAGTGTGAGGTGGAGCCCCATCTTGTTGAAAATATGAATAATTTAATCTTTCTGCCACTGTTAATTCATAAAGAAAATCTTGAAATTCGTTTTGCAGGAAATTAAGGTATCTACGAGCGGTTAATTTGCCATCATAAAAATAAGGTCCAATTACTTTAGTCCCTAAAAGACCCAACCAAACATTCGTAGAAAATCTTTCTTGGAAAGCAGTCTCTCTGCACCAATGTGTATTTTCTCGTGTCCACTTATAATGCATATTTCTATTGAAAAATCCATTATTAGAAAAATTTGATTCGTCCGACCAAAGAATTTTGCTACATATCAGCGCGTCATTCCTTTTCTTATTTAATAACCATCTACAAAATCTTACTCTCCTTGGCTTATCTCCCTCATTTAAATGTTGAACTTTCCTCATTTTGTAGCATCGAAATCCGTTTTTTTTCAATATTTTTCTTGCACTGTCTTTTTTTATGCGACAGTTTCTCTGAATTTGTCTCAAAGAGGTTTCCTCATTTTGGTTAACATAATTCATTACTCTATTCACTTTTCTTACATTATCCGCAACATGCGCTCGCCTTACTACTTTTTTTGAAAATGAACCGTGCGTTTTTAGATTTTGAACTAACTTCCTAAACATAGTTCGATTTGGCTGCGGAGCATCTGGAAATCTATCTCCGTAAACCGTGACTGCCATCTCAGCGTCAAAATTGCACTGACAATAAATGCTAATCATATCGAATTTATTATTATTGGTGTACACCATAATTACTGATATAAAATTTGTCTTAGAACTCGACAACGCAACATACAACAGTGACAATCTGTCAAAATTAATAACTGTATACATTGTTTTTCACTAATTATGGCACAGCTGATTGTTACGATTCAATTATATGAATTGTGGTATTCGTAAAATATTAAATATTGACATTATCGGTTAAAATGTCTGTGACATGTTTTATATCGTTGGAATGAGAAAAAAATAACGGAATTAATGGCGTCATGGCCTACTTTGAGATATGTATTTTTCACTTTTGCACAATAGCGTATGTCAAAGCCAACTGCATTTTTTGATTTTTTTGTTACACGTTATTATTCTTATTGTCTTTGCCGTCAACTTTCATTCCTTTAACTTTTTTCGTATCTCCTCAAATAAGGAAGCTATAACCGTTTGTGGTTTTCCTATTTTTCAGGTTTTTGTAATATATCTCATAAAGCAGGCTATGGATTTCAAATTTCTTTTTACTGAAATATAGCTCACAAAAAATGGGATAACTGTTTCTAAAACTTTATTCTTCTACAATAGATATTAAGCGAGATATTTGGTGTGGCCCTCGTAAAATAGACAGTCTAATAATAATAATGATTACTATTTTTTTTTCTTAGTGAATTTTGTTAACAAGTTCAGTTGATGCACTATAAAGAAAACAATATTAATAATAATTATTACGTTAATAAAAAATGTAAAAGCGTGGTGAGCTCAACGAGTAATACTTTCTGTTTTTATAAGTATCTTGAGCCTCACACTCTTTGCGTTTATCTGCACCCTGTATATACAGGGTGAACCATTAACAATAGGCCATAGCGCAGGGGTAGATGCTTTGGACAAAAATATGAGGATATAACCAAATATGCTTTAGTAAAATGTTGCTTTGGAAAGAGATACAGAGTGTCAAAATTGAAATTATTTCTTCGTTTTTTTGCAATAACTCAACAGCCTCTTGACTGATCTTCGTCAAATTTGCTAGAGGATTTTTTTTTATTCTAAGAAACAATAATTTGTGTATTACCTCACATTAGATCATACAGGGCGCCGCAGGACCTGTATTTGATCACGAATTTTTTTCGTTTAATTTTTGGAGGAAACGTTGTGGTACTTCTACCAGAAAATCCGATAGGAAATCATTTCCACGTATAATAGGTACACTTGGTGGAACTTGATAACTCCAACCGTTTTCGAGGAAATTGCTGTTAAACATTTCAATAATTTTTTGAAAGACAAATTCAAATTGAATAAAACAAACTGTATTTATTGAAAACAGTACAAAACGTAAGGGACAAAATCGTAATAACAGCGTAAACTCTTTCTTATACTTTCTTATGAACTAATGGAGTATTTTCATGGTATTGAAATAAATACATAAATCAAAAGATTGTGTAAAATAAGGATCTAATTCTATTAGAAGACCAAAAAATAACATAAAAGTTGACTTAATGGTATTAGTATTTATTCTATTAACTTTCTCCCCATGCAAGAACCCCATTACTGCAACTTAGCGTAAATTTTCGATATGGTCTCCATCTACTTGTATGCCTTTTCTAATTCTTTCATAAAAGATTTTCCTACATTGAAAAATACATTTTGCTGTCCTCTGATAGTATTTGCATAGACTAAGGACTTCATATGTCCCCACACATAATAATCCAAAGGATTATAATCAGGACTCCTTGTTGGCCAAGCAAACTCACTACCTCGACCGATCCATCTGCGTGGGAAAGTCTCATCAAGATAATTCCTGTCTTCAATGGAGAAATGAAGGGAAGCTCCATCTTATTGCATAAACCACATTCTGTTCCGTATGTCTAGCATGGAAGCATGTAATATATCAGCAAGAGTATTTTGAAGAAAAAACAGATAAGACTCTCCATTTAAATTCGGAAGAAGGACAAATGGTCCCAATAACTGATCGCCGTTTAGTGTGGTATTATACCACACTAAACGTTAATCTTAAATTCGTGCATGAGGATTTTCCACTTCCCAGTAATTGGTATTTTTCGACTTGAGCTTACTTGATGATCTTCGTCCACACGAAGTAAAATTTCTAGTTCTTGATCTGGTGTAATTCGTTTCGGTCGTCCTACATCATTTTTATGATGAAATGAACCCGTTTCTCCCAAACGACGAAACAGATCTTTGAAAATCTTATGGTCTGGCTGTATTCTATTTGGATATTAAAATAAGTATCTCCTTGCTGCAGCACGTCCGCTAATTTTTTTTTGTACGTAACTCATATCATATCCCTCATTTTCCTATTTGAAAAATTATTATGTCGAGGCATTTTAAATAAAGAAGTTAAAGAAATTAGTTCGAGGAACACAACAACAAAATAAAGTGATCAAATGACGTACATGATAGAACTAAAACGTAACCAAAGCACACTTTTCAATAAATACACTTTGTTTCATTAAATTTGAATTTGTCTTTTAAAAAATTATTCAAATGTTTAACGGCAATTTCCTCGAAAACGGTTATAGTTATCAAGTTCTACCAAGTGTACATTTTATACGTGGAAATGACGCCCTCATCAGATTTTCTGGTCAGAAGTACCATAATGTTTCGTCCAAGAAAACATGAAAAAGCGATCATCAGATACAGGTCCTGCGGCGCCCACTGTGATCTAACGTGATGTAATACATAAATTATTGTATCTTAGAACAAATAAAGTTCCTCTAGCAAATTTGGCGAAGATCAGTCAAGAGGCTGTTGGGTTATTGCAAAAAAAACGAAAAAATAATTCGAATTTTGACACTCTGTATCTTTTTTCACAGCAACATTTTACTGAAGCATATTTCGTTATATCCTCATATTTTGGCCCAAAGAATCTACCCTTGCCCTATGGCCTATTATTAATGGTCCACCCTGTATAATAATTATTATTATTACTATTATTTTTTTTTCTTCTTCTTAGTGACTTTTGTTAACTGTTTCAGTTGATGCACTATAAGGAAAACAATATTAATAATATTTATTATGTTAATAAATGTAAAAGCGTAGGGAGCTCGACCAGTAATATTTTCTGTTTTTATAAGTATCTTGAGCCTCCTACACTTTACGTTTATTAACATAATAATAATTATGGTTACTATTATTAATATTATTTTTTTCTTTTGAGCAGATTTTGTTAACAGTTTCAGTTGGGTTTTAAACGTGTGTTTTTTATTTCTCTTAAATTCCCTACGCATAAATGACAAAAGCTTGAGAAAAATTCTTGAATTTTTATAACCTCGAAGTCAGGTACAGATTTTTAAACAAATCAGATTATAAATTTTTAGTTGGCAGGCTACCGACTGTCAAATGTCACTTTTGACTTTGGAATTGGAATCAGCGAGCATAAAATATATAATGGGGGTCCGTTATATATTCTGAAAAACATTTAATAAAAAATACGGCGATACACTATTATCGACACCCCCGGTATCTGGAAACTGCCCATTTTTCGACCTTGTGCCCATGAGAACTTTTGAACGGCTGGATAGGAGTAACATATATCGATTTCAGCGAATTTCAACGGGGGCCATTTTCCATAAGGTTAGTGCAGAGTCGTTTTTGTGCATAATGTTTTATTTAATAACACAGGCACAGAAAAAATTTGGTCACATATTTTTGAGCATGATACCCTCTGTATACTGAGCCGCTAAATCCGATGCTGTCAAAAGAATTACTCCATCACGCCAGAATTTTTCCTAATCTCCTCCTAATTATGATTTTCACTGATTTTTAGAATTTTTTTGAGATTAGGGACTTAGGGGAAAATACTGATGTGGTGGCGCATGTCTGACGATGGCATCAGATTCAGCGGCTAAAAATATAGGGGGTATCATATTCTGCTCAAAATTACATGGCCTTTTTTAAATTCTGTATGCCTGTGTAATTTTTCGATCTATCACAAGCACAATTCGACACATACTGTTCAGTGTAATTAGCAGCTTATCGTAGCATGATATACTGACCGTTGAATATTCAACGTCAACAAGTTTCTAGAGCAAAGAATATAATATCGTTAAACAAGTTGCTGTCAATAACGGATTTGACGGGTTTGACTGCCTCTTGATTGAAAATTTTATAACTTAAAAGAAGTTGAATAATGGTTTGGAATTAATACATCCAATAATCAAAAAGAAAAGAGACTCTAAATTGAAAACTTTCACGTATTTAAGTTCCCCAACGGAAAAAATGTCGACATATTTAAGAAATCGAAATTGGGACATAGCTTATAAGACAAATAAATTGTTAGGAAAATAAACTAAAAACAATAAAGACAAAACCAGGAGTCTATAAGTTGACTTGCAGTTCTTGCCCTGCGTATATATTGGACAGACGGGCAGAAATTTCAAGAAACGTCATAACCAACATAAAAATAGCTACGTAAAGAGCAAAACTGACTACATATACAAATCATTTATTATAGAAGAAAAACATTCGTTTATAGGGATGATTTCGAAATTTTACACTTGTAGCGAGTACAACACAATATAGTAAACATAAACGATCGGTATTTATTTAGGTCTTTATTTTTATGTTAATTAGTTGGTATGATACGAAATCTTCAAACATTCAGTATTTAAGGAGAAAGTATATAAAAGTTTGTAATTTAGTTATCAACTCAACTGTTAGGCGAAACGATCGTCATGGTTAAACTTAATACTCTACTCTTTGGTTAAACATAAATTGTGAAAATCTAAACCACAGTATTTTCGTTAAATTTAATTTTAATGTGGATTTTCATCAAGAAGAGGCCGAATCAATAAACTGATAATAATACAGTGTAAACGTCTGTTATAATTCCTAAAATGTATTTAATTAAACGTCTCTAAACAATAAAAAACTACGAAATGATGTAGTACAAAATGTAGTATTAGTAATTTATCACCTCCGCCTTACCTTGTACAATGTAGGTAAAGTGTTATTTGCACAAGCGGCTCACCGAAGCTGAATATTTTTTTGGAAATTTTGAATCCCTGGCTTTATGTATACATTTTTTTACATATTAGTAATTATGATTTTTTCAGAGTTTTTAATTATTCTGATGGGAATTTAGTCTTGAATCCCCTGCTTATATTTAGTAATGATATTGTTACGTATTTTCCACCTTTTAGGAAACACCCTGTGTGAATCCGTGGGTTCTAAATAATTTCAACAAGAGATAAACACCACTAACACTTTATTTAACAATTTACTGACTATACAATACTTCAAATTCGAAATAACACTTTGTTTACTTGATTTTAACCTCACTTTTCACTTTTCAACTTGTTCACTTTTATAAACTGCTTTCTTAATAAAACTTCTTCTTCCGCGCTGGTAATCGCGCCTTATATACTCCGAAATTGACTCTCTAGATTTAACCAGAATCTTCTCCAACCACAATCTAGAAAAGTCCATGGCTCTTTCTAAAGTCTTTCCAATCACAATTAGTAGGCATAGGCGTATCATCTCCAGTTCCAAGGGGGTGTAATTCATAACAATGTAATACGTCTGCATGAGATGCGGTAGTAACTCAGCAGAAAATATTAAATTCCTCTATATAGAGCAATATTTCAGTTTACCCAAAAAATTTTGGAATTTATGGAAAATAAAAAAATCGCCTTAGGTATGTTCTTGGATCTATCTAAAGCTTATGACTGTCTGGATCATAATTTAATGCTAATAAAATTAGAAAAATATGGAATTAGAGGGAACGCACTAGAGTGGATAAGATCTTACCTTTCAGATCGTCGTCAGAGGGTAAAAATAATAAGAAATGGTGAAACTGCCAAGTCAGAAATCTTACATAATAATATCGGGATACCACAAGGCAGCGTAATTGGTCCAATTCTATTTATCATTTATGTAAATGACTTATGTAATGTTGTAAGTAATGAGTCTCATTGTATCACGAGTTACGCAGATGATAATAATATCTTGGTAGGAGCAGAAACTTATCCTGAACTAACACAGGAATGTAATGATTTATTTACAAATACAAGTGAATGGTACGATAGAAATAGGTTTATTTTAAACAGAGAAAAAACTAATATTATGCTATTTAGAACAAAACAAGTAAGAATGGAAACTCCGGAATATATTACTATTTTAAATGAGCAAAGAAATCTAGTGGGAAATACAAAATTCTTGGGTGTTCAAATAGATGAATTCTTCGATTGGGAAAATCAAATCGATCTATTGTGTTTGAAATTAAATAAAATCTGCTATAGTATAAGAGTAATTGGTAAATATTTAAATCTTAAAAGTCTAAAAATTATATATTATTCAAATTTCGAGGCAACAGCTAGGTATAGAATAATTTTCTGGGGCAGTAATTCGAACATCCAAAAAGTATTTATAACACAAAAGCGGGTTATCAGAATTATGTTTAAAATGAATTACACAGACTCTTGCAGAGGCATATTTAAATTAAATAAAATCATGACCATTTACGGTATGTACATGTATGAATGTCTAATGTTTATTTTTAAGAACAAACATAAGTTTTTGCTTAATAACACACAACATGAACATAATACAAGAACAATAGATATTACATACCCAAAGCATAATCTGACACTAACAGAAAAAAGTCCATATTACATGTGCATTAAATTATATAATAAATTACCGTCTCGTATGAAAAATATTGTAAGCTTAAATAGGTTTAAGACAGAACTAAAATCACTGATATTAAATTTGGAACCATACCATTTAGATCAATATTTTTCATGTGAAACACTGAGATAGGAAGCATTTTTTTTTTTCGTTTTTCTTTTGTACAGGTATGAAATGTTTTATGTGACGCTTTTTCATTTTATGTTGTTATAATTTTTTTAAATTGTAGAAACATTCTTTGAAATAAAGATATATTATTATTATATTATTATTAGGGCTTGTAGCACAACTAACGTTTTAAATGAAAATAAAGTAACAACTAACATTTCCAAAAATATTAAATTTAAACATTAACTATACTGAATAAACTAGTACAATACAAAATATTAAAAATTACAAGGTAACTTTTTGAACTTTCTGTTTGCAAATTCATCAATTGCGCCATTAATGCTTAATTTTTGAACTATGTCATATTCATTAGATAAAGTTCCCAAATCAGTTAACCTTTGCTGTGCCATTGTTGAACGAAGAAAATTTTTAATGAATTTTAGTTTGGAGAATGATCGTTCTCCGCTGGCAACTGAAACAGGTAGGGTTAACAGGATCCGTAAACTTATTGATACATTGAATGAATTATCTTTTAGTTTTTTTTTAAATAAAATTTAAAATATCCAAAGGTGAACCAAATTTCTTAACATAAGAACTTCACTATGCATATCAAAAGGATGTATGTCATCAGTTAGAACTGTATGTAAATTCTGACAATATTTTAATATCGTACTGTTATCTGTTTCTTTAAGAGAAGAAAAGTTGTATAAAGAACCCAAAAGTTCACTATGGTTATTTAATTGCGAAAATCTCTCTTTAACAGAATTTATACACACATCTGATATACGATTCAAATGTATTGACCCCTCACTTTAACCGCGAATATCTCAGAAACGGAGGAGCAAAAAAAATGAAAAAATTATGTGTTCATTATGAGTCTATTCCAAATCAATCACTGAAATTTGAATAATGTACACTGAACATTTTTGAAGTTTTGATAAGTTATATTGAAAAATGTCCTACTTCTTAAGGAAATTTTGACCATACCAGTTTAAAATCAGCTATATCTTGGAAAATATGCAATGCATACTATGTAAAGCAGTTATTCTCAAAAACGTGACGTCATGTTTATTCGGTTATTTATCAATGTATTTAAAAAGTTTTTGTTAAAATAGTTAATATTGTAAAATGCAAGTATTTTCAGAAAAAATTATTGGTATATATCAAATATTAATTTAGTTATCAAGCATAGTAGATAATATTATTGCAAACTTGCAATGATATTATCCTTTACGCTTGATAACTAAATTAATGTTTGAAATATACCAATTCTTTTTTCTGAAAATGCTTACATTTTATATAATTAACTATTTTATCGATTTTTTTTAAATATATTGATAAATAACCGAATAAACATGACATCACGTTTTTGACAATAACTGCAATATTTGAAAATAAAAAAATATGAAAAAATTTCCTCGTACAAAAAGTACCATGCTTTATCGGTACCTATAATATTATTTGCATAGTATGCATATTTTCCAAGATATAATGGATTTAAAGCTGGTATGGTCAAAATTTCCTTAAGAAGTAGGACATATTTCAATATAACTTAGCAGAATTTCAAATGTGTCCAATGTACATTATTCAAATTTTAGCGATTGATTTAGAATTGTCTCATAATAAACACATAATTTTTTCAACTTTTTCTGCTCCTCCATTTCTAAGATATTCGCGGTTAAACTGAGGGGTCAATACATTTGAATCGTATAAAAGTATAAAATTAAAAAATTCGACTTAATTTTTTTTTTTAGGCGTTTGTATCATAATCAATCATTCCTTTATTTTGCATTTTCGATGCATAAATTTAAGCTAGTTGTTATGTCTATCGGTTAGTTGGTTAGATTATGAATGAACAATATCAATATCAAGAATTATTACTGTTTTGATTTAAGGAATTGATTTACAATATCAATATGGTGGATAATGAATCTTTTTAAAGATATTTTTACGTGAGAACGCCTTTATACTACATTAAATTTTTTTAATTTTTCGATCTTCTGCTGGCCTTAGATTTGCGCCCTCCTGAATCTGGCGCTGAAGCGGTCGCTTCGCGCTGGATCCGCCACTGCGGGAGGTGCCCCGCCAGAAGTCGATTCTGAGAATCATTATCATGCATTCATAAAACGATAAAAATACAGGGCAGAGCATAAAACGATAATGCGCCGAAAGAACCACTCAGCTCCCATACTATAAGTGGTATTTTAAAATGAAGTTACCCTATATATTAAAAGCATTTGTTTATGAACAGGTATACTTATTTTATGTAAATAACGAATAAAAAGATGCTTTCTAATACTTCCTAAATAGGCAACTCATTTGTAAGGTGGTAACTTTAATATAAAGTTTAGAACTTTCTAGACGATATATAAATACTTTCTTACTCTTCTTTAGTAAACCGCTATGAAATTTTTACATGATTGCTTTAAAAATCACTTTTAAAATACCATAGGTAATCTTTTAAACGGTCTGAAAATATCTTGACATATATATTTTCTAGAAATTAATTTTACAACCCTTATAAAATAAAAAAAAAACATGTTCAAAGAATAATTTGTTTAAAATATCCACTTACCTGTGTTGGTGTCAAATGTATTAAGGATGCTAGATGTTCTCTTTCGGGAGCCGACAGGTATTTCTGCTGCTTAAACCTCCTTTCTAGTTCATACACCTGAAATTCAAAAACATGTCTCATATACAAAGAACCGCACACTGAATTTAAAGACACTACGGACCATAACAAGAAATAATAAAATTTTAAACGCCTGGTCACTTTTTGTCCCGCGCTCCGTCGGCAAATTGCTCAACGTAACATTCATTCAAACTCTCTTCCGTCCTTAGTTTGATAGGTCAAAGTAAAAAAGTGGAAGAGGGGGTATTTTATGCCCGACAGTTGGCTTACCTGTGCCTGCGTGAAAAGGACCCGCCTCTTTCTCCTTTGTGCCAGTGGAAACTGCATAGGCTTGGAGTCGGGCACTGCGCACGCACCCAGGCCGGGCATACCCGTGTTCAAGCCGTGACCCATGTTTGCTGATGCGGCTGTAGTACCCATCAATCTGGAAACTAATTTATGTGTTATGTAAGTTTTGAAACTTGGCCATGATCACATTTACAGTTAGTTGTTGATTAATATATACATGTGCAGGTTCGGTAGATAGATCAGATCTGGTTTCTACAATATTCATAAAATACAGTCCATCAATTTTTTTGTACAACTCGAAAATTTAATAAATTTTTGTAAACACATGTGTACTACATAAGTTCGTCCAGACAATATTTATAAAATACAGTCCATTGATTTTTTTTTGTACAATTCGAAAATTTTATAAATTTATGTAAACACACTTGTACTACACAAGTTCGTCCAGACAATATTTATAAAATACAGTCCATCAATTTTTTTGTACAATTCGAAAATTTAATAAATTTATGTAAACACACTTGTACTACACAAGTTCGTCCAGACAATATTTATAAAATACAGTCAATCAATTTTTTTGTACAATTCGAAAATTTTATAAATTTTTGTAAACACATTTGTACTACACAGGCTCGCCCAGAGAGATAATTCACCTATCTGAAGATTACGATAATTAGAGGGTGATTGAAAAATTTGATAATGTTCAGAATAAAAATGTATAAAAATTCAAAGTTTAAGATTTTGCCGAGCCAGAATAAAACAATTAAAGAATATAAAAAAGGTGTGTGCGATGCTTCATCCAGAACACCGACAGTACCATAAATTAATTATTAAAATTTTATGGAATCAAAATTGTAGAGGATAAAAATCTCTAAAAAAAATTTCCACAGTATACCGTGATATTAAAAATTATCTTGGTCAAAGATGCTCATGGAATTAAAAAATTATGTCTTAAGGTGACCCCATTCCCTAGAAAGAGACATCTGATAGGGAAATATTTACTATTTTTTGCCATAACTGTTTTCTCTTAGTGCGTATATTTAAAAAAACTATAAGAGTACTTAAGTAGAATCACAACAAGACTATTACTATGAATTTTCATTCAATAATTTCAGTGGTTTGCAAAATTGCTAGATTTTAATTTAAAAATTATGTTAATCTTCCTATTTCATAGTTTTAAATCTAGCTATTTTGCAAACCACTGAAACTATTGAGTGAAAATTCATAGTAATAGTCTTGTTATGGTTCTACTTAGGTACTTTTATAGTTTTTTTTAATATACGTACTAAGAAAAAAAGTTATGGGCAAAGATAATAAATATTTCCCTATCGGATGTCTCTTTCTAGGGAGTGGCCACCTTAACTTATGACATTCTTTTGTAATGATTAGGTATATCAAGTTGTCAAGTTACGTCCCATACTGACATCATCTGCAGTAATGTATATATGTGTTTTAATGCTAGAGTAAGATAATAAATTATATCCAGAGTTCAGGTGCTAGGCCCCGGTGGGTTCCAGGAGCAAAATCCCAATTGGCGCTATACTTAAAATAAAGGAAAATTTGGCATCCATTTTATTCTCAATTTTTCCTTTTATTGGCCCCAGATATCGTACTCTTGCCATCTAACATGTTTAACAAATTGCATGTCGTTTAAATTAAACGATTTCCATCCCTAATAAGATGCTGCCTTTCATATATACCAAGGCAGCCTCAGCATCTCCCTTTTGGTAAATTATGGCTTGAAGTTGAAAATTATCCATCGTTACTGGACAAACTATATCCATTCTATAAAACAAACCCAATAACGCTTATTTTATGTTCTCTTATTTAATCACAATTAACGTCGGAAAGCGTAAACATAGCCTATAAGTAAAATTCCTAAGAGAATTTTACAATTCCCCATCAAAAAACATGGAGAATCTTTTCCTACGATATTTTTCACGATACAAGTAACTCAAAATCGTGAGAGTATGGCGTAAATTTCTTAAAATAATCAATTTCTACGATTGTAAAAAATATATCAATCACTACTTTCACATCCAGAGTTTCCATCCAAGTCTCTTTAAAGGAAAACATTTTGACTATATTTGCACTCTAGTTCGTGGAAATAATTGGTCATATAATTTTAATAATATTTGGATAGATGTCATAAAAAAAATGAGGCGTTACATCTATTTACTCAATTTACCTCGTCCCCTTCAACGGAATCATCTCAAAATATAACCTTATTCCAGATGTCATTTTAACACATACGCATATCAAATCTCAAGAGAATATCTCAATTCAATTTTATCAGCGTGTTTAATAATGGATGGTGGAGGGGTTAAAAATTGATATAAAAAATCTGAAACCTTGGCTTCTAGTATTTACACCAAATCCTAAATTTCTGTGCTCTTACCAGCTTGCTTTACTTATTTTCCCCTATTTACCCCTATGTAACTCCCAACCCTTCAACGGAATCATCTCAAAATATAATCTAGTTCCAGGTGTTGTTATAATATATGTGTATCAAATTTCAAGTGAATATCTCAATTTTATTCAACCCCTTTAATAATGTAGTGGGGGTGGTGGGGGAACGGAAAATATTATGAAATAATCTGAGGCCTTGGATTCTAGCATGTACACCAAATCCCAAACTTTTGTACTCTTACCAGCTTGCTTTACTTATTTTCCCCTATTTACCCCCCAACCCTTCACCGAATAAGTTAAAAAAAACAACCCAGTTCCACATTTCGTCGTAATACATATATGTGTCAAATTTCAAGTCAATATCTTAAACCGTTCCTGAGAAAACGTGCGCACAAAAAAAAAGTTACAGACCGGCAGACAGACAAAAAGCCAGAAATCTTTTTTTCACTCAAATTTAAAATCTCGACGTGTCCTGACAAGCTTTGGGAACCACCAAATAACACTTGGACAGTTACTTTGACAGTTACTTTGTTCAACTGACCGCCTCTAATGCTTTTGGATTCCAGATCTATGAATTTAAAATAATTATTTTTTACTTATTAGTACTTTTTTGAAAATAAAAGCTTTTTTACATTTAAAAATATGTAAAACGAAACATAAGTACAGCTTTGTTAATGTTCCTTAATAATATTTTTTTATATTTTGAAAAATGTAAGGGTTGATGTTGCAACCAGGATAGGTCGGCTAGGTCGTTACTTTTTTACTTATAGGTGGACAGCCGGCTGTACAGATTTCCTATAAATAAGATACATGAACGACTTTGTGTGAGTGAGTAGGTACTACCACAGACACACAGGGAGCCACTTTTCATAATAATATAAGCAAATTTTGCCCGAGTCGTGGAATTTTGTCGTCACTTCCGGTCACGATTTTTTGTGTCATCAAATACATGAATAAAACTTACGTCAAAATGTAGGTTTTGAGGTATACAATGAGACTGTAGTGAGGTGCCAGGCTTAATTTGCCTGCAACCCTGAGACACCCTCGATTAAAGTTTTTTGTTTGTGCTTTTTCTTAAGTCATCGAATACAGGAATTATTGAGTTAAAGTACAAGCCTTTCAGGTATTAAAAAAAATAGGGTGCCTCATCTTATTTGCCCGCATTCTCCCATTTTGACGCCACTTCCGGTAAAATTCCATGACGCGGGCAAAATTTGCTTATATGAAAAGTGGCTCCCTGTAGGTCTGTGGTAGTACTTACTCACTCATACAAAGCTTTTCATGTAATCTTATTCATAGGAAATCTGTACAGTCGGCTCTCTCTATCTATTAAATAATATTAAACCATCAACCTAGTATTTTTTAGCTTTGTAAAAACACATTGGTCTGATTGACTGCTAACTCTCCTACTATTAGCTTCCAATTTGACTGAAATATCCATCATTTTAGTGTAAGCTTCTTTTGTTTGGTATCTTTTATTCGATAATTTTTACCTAATTCCACATCCACGGAATGGAGTGGAAGTATAGTAATGGTAAGAAAATGTTCAAACATTTTTTTTTGTTGAAATAGGTAGGCTTTGAATGTCATAAAACATTGAAATTTAAAATTTGAGTGAGAAAAATGTATGTCTGTTGATCAGTTGGTCGGACTGTGTCTTTTTTGTGTGCACGTTTTTTGAGGAACGGTTTGAGATGTTGACTTGAAATTTGGTACACGTATGTTATGACGAAATCTGGAATAAATTATATTTTGAGCTAGTTCCGGTGAAAAGTTAGGGGTTAAGTAGGGGTAAATAACGAAAAATAAGTAAAGCAAACTAATATTCTCTTGGTATTTGGTGTATATACTAGAAGCTAAGGCCTCAGATTTTTTTGTAATGTTGGCATCTGCCTCAAATATATTATTAAAATTCTGTAACCAGTTATTTCGACCTACTGGACCGCAAATATCTTATAGGTTTTCCTTTAGAGAAACCTAGATGGTAAATCTGGATGTGGAAGTAATAATTCCTTAGGCAGCGATTTCTTTCTTAGCAATATTCTCCTATCTTTTTTGATTCTACTTATATATGCCTATATAACAATAAATCTCTGTCGTCCTTATTATGCTACAAGCATGTCAAGATATTAGCTTACTACGCAAGCAAAAACAAAAACAGTTTCCTGACTGTCAACACAATGCATCAATGAAGTGTTTTAATAATTCATTTGGATAATTTTTAAGCAAACACTTTACTAATAAATTCGTGTAGTTTATTTATTTATGATCGATTAGTAAAATTGTATTCCCTATTTGGCCAAAATTACCATAGCTTTGTCAAGTACCTGTAAGTGTTAATTAAATCTTGAATTTATCTCATTCGTGTTTGAGAAGTAGTGTTCAAGACGTGTCTAATATATTAACAATAAATCCATAGAGTTTGTTTTACACGTCAGAAGTATAAGCAAACGTAATTATTATTGATGAAAACAATACAAATTATTAGTATTAATGGCATAAGTCCATTAAAAAACAAGTAAAGCAGTTTGTGACTTGAAAGTAAAATAATCTCGATAGCACAAGACGGATCCAAAGAACCATCAAAAGGCAGTTCTAAAATTCAACACGCTTGAAGCCAGAATTATCAAATAATTAGGATATCCAAATAACAGTTTCAGACTATTTTTGAAATAAAAACAAACTATTTTACTTTATTTATTGCGATGATATGAAATAATTGGTAGACAAAATATTCTCAACTTATTTTGAGGTGGTGTCATTCATGTGTAAGATTTTATAGAATTACCTACTACTAGAATATTAAGTTATTTTTATCAACTACGCTTTTCTACTCCACTTTTTGCTAATACATAAACTACCAAGAACGTCCAGACCGATTTGTTTAGAAATATTTTACGATAATTTTGACATTTTCTTATAAATATATTTTCTTCGAAAATAAAAATAATTAATGTGCGTCAGTTGTTATAGAACCAGAGATATTTAAGAAAAACTGCGAAAATTCCAAATTTGAAAATAGATTCCTTCTGACAGTCGAAATCATGCCAAAAGTTTTTGCTAAATTTCTTGTAATGTCTACAGCCAAAAAATTGCTATTGCAAGACAATTTCCTAAACATTTTAATTTAGCTATTCTATATCGATATGCAAAGGTGGCTAGTAGCTTCTCAAACAAAAGAGGTATTAAGCTGAGGTTTACGGCAACCTCTCTGAAGAGAGATGAAACCATTAAAATTTTGCCAGCGGACAAAGGTAAAGCCACAGTCATTATAAATAAAAATACATATTATGAAAAAATCATGACACTTATCAATGAAGGACCATACTCAAAATTAAGTAAAGACCCAACAAAATCAATTGAGGGCAAAATTTATAGAACTTTATTTAAATACAAAAATGAATTTAATGACTTTGAATGACGGAAGCTTACTCCGCATTATAGCAAGCCTCCTCATTTTTATGGCTTACCAAAAATACATAAACAGAATGTTCCATTAAGGCCAATTGTTAGTTCCATTAATTCGCCATGCCATAATTTGGCAAAATTTTTGCTTAAAATTGTTAATCCATTATCTGCAAATACTGCCTCGTATATAAAAAATAGTAAACATTTTATCGAAAAAGTTTTTGAAAACAATATTCATAATACACATCTGATGGTTAGTTTTGACGTAGTTAGTCTGTTCACTAACGTCCCAGTAGACAAAATTTTAAAAATAATCAAAGACAAATAATTTGGAAGCTAGAATTAAATTGAGTGTAAATACGATAATGGAACTTTTAACTATGTGTATAAAAACAACTTATTTTCAATTAGAAAATGATTTCTATCAGCAGGATTTCGGTATATCAATGGGTTCTCCAATGTCACCGATTTTAAGCAACATATTTATGGAGGATTTTGAACTAGACATGTTCAAAATTGTGCATACCGGTTATCTGGTGGAGATATGTAGATGATATCTTTGCAATCTGGCCTCACGGTGTTAAGTTACTAGATGGTTTTTTAGAACATTTAAATAATAAAGAATCTTTTAAATTTACTTTAGAAAAGGAGGCTAGAAATGAATTACCATTTTTAGATGTTTTAATTAAAAGAGTAAATGGTCTAATTGAAACAAGTGTTTACAGAAATCCAACACATACCAACATATATTTAAATTTCAACTCAAATCAGTCGATGCCAGTTAAAAGGGGTGTTATAAAATGTTTGTATGATAGGGCCAACATCACTTCTTCTAATGATGAAATACTAAACAATAAGAAGCGATTTATAGAAAAAGTTCCTGTAAATAACCAATAACCTGAGGGTTTTGTCGATAAAACCTTCATAAATATTGAAAATAACAATCAGGTGACAAAAACCTGAAAAACGTTACACGGCGTTAATTCCTTATGTATGCGGATTATCCGAAAAGTTGCGCCGTATCGGTGATAGATTTGATATTAGGACGGTATTTCAAACAAACAACACTTTAAGACCTATTCTGATAAAGACGAAAGCGGAGAACCGGTCCGTGTGAGTACAACTAACATGACGTGGTGAGTCATCCAGACCGTTTAGTGTAAGATTGGGCGAACATAAAAATTATATCAGAAAAAATGAAATTCAGAGGTCCAAGATCTGCGAACATGCTTGGGAGAACGGACATAGAGTAAACTGGGACTGGGCAAAAGTTTTAACAAAAGAGGCGGATAGCAAAAAAAAAAATTAAAGAATCAGCGATAATATTATTGAATGAGGATAAATGATTGTCGAATTGTTCCGTAGATGTCTGTACAACCTGGTTGCCAATATTAAAAGACACTCTTCACAACCTTAACATTGTATAAAAAATTTAAAAAAGTGTTATCTATATCAACAGTTCTATGTAAATAGTAAATATCTATGGATATTGAATCTAACAAACATTCTTAGAGCTGTGTATTTATCATACACAGCAAAAAAGATTTTTCAAAAAAAGCCTTGATAAAGGAAACAGATTAGATTTCCGAAACGTCGGCAAAATATTTAGTTTTTAAACTTATTTGTGTTATTTGTTTAATAAAGCAGCCATTAACTGATCTTTTGACGTAAAAGTCACAGGCGTAGAGGTTATTTATCAGTAATATATTGGTTAATTGTGATATTTTGATAGACCATCATCTATTTTTGACGGTTATTTATGTTTATTTGCTATTTGCTTTGCACAGATTCATTCAGATTCCAGTTTGTGTTAACATTTAAGCTTTTCATCGTCGTTCTGATCAAATGTAGAAAATACAAAACATCGAATAGATAAATAATCCATAATTGTTTGTTTCCCAGATATTCTACGAAACGATGTTGAATGATAGTCCTCTAACACAACACAATAACCCAAATAAGACATCATAATGCACCATTTGATCATTTTGAATAAAACACGATCTGCCATACCAGGTATTGCAAATGTTTCCGCAACCTCTTTAATCACATGCTTTTTCCAAATTAAAATCTATAAGTTTGTTCAATTCCTCTACTTTTCCACTTTTTTCTTCGTTTACTTTTTTTTTGCTGTTCATATTTTTCCAAATTTATAACCCAAAATTACAAAAATTAATAATATTTTAAAACAAAAACCTAAGCGGTCAGGCGTCGCCGCTTTGAGATTGAATTGCTGCAAGCAGGATTTTCATCTACATCTTTTTCCTGTCTCAGTGAAAGGTGTTTGCGTTTTTCACCTTTATAATCTATATTGTTAAGTAACTCCATGCCCCTCCCAATGCAGCACTTCAAATGCCACTTCACCATAGTACCATGGATATCTGACTGGCCGGGCTGGTTGCAGAAATTACCTTTTATATACCTAATTATTAATAAATTTGTTTTGATTGATTGACTGGGCAATTATCGATTGTTTAAAAAATATTTTGTATTTTAAATAATATCAGTAGAAGTCGAAGAAAAGATGAAACATTTTTAAAAGCCACAACTCTAGCTTTATTCTGAAGAAATAAGGTAATATACAATAAATTGTTTAGGTAATTTGCAAAATTAAATAACTAACTTGTGAAATTAAGAAAGGTGGAAATTTTACAAATCTGTAGCAAAATATAATTGTTTAAATAAACTAACTGTTTAAACAATTTGAAATACAAGAAAATGTTAACAGAAACTAGAATATGAATAAATTTCTGGAGATCCTAAAATGGGATCTTATGAGGGTTTAATGTAAAAAGGAATTATTAATTCGCATTCTCTCGACAATTTTGAAGAGGAATCTTGTGTGCGACTTTTATTTCACACTATTTTAACGATTCTATCGCAATTTTTAGAAAAAGTGTACATAAGAAATGCATTGAAAACTTCTCGGAGTCATGTGTTGATATTACCCGAACTTGCTCAAAGGAGCAGATCATTTTTTTACACTTTCCAAATCTGGAGGGTGAAAAAAATGACGATTTTTTGTGCCATTCTAGTGCGCATGTCACTGCGTATGTGTATGTGTAGATGGTTCATTGTAAATGTAAACAGATATTTTTATTATGTACATGTGTAAAATATAATGTAAGTATAAATAGGGTCAAATCCGTCATACATGGTGACTATTATACAGCGGTGTGAAAATAAAAAACCTCTACCTAAGGAATCACTACTTCCACATACAGATTTTTCATCCAAGTCACTTTAAAGAAAACATCTTGACTGTATTTGCACTCTAGTATGTAGAAATTATTGGTCAAGAAATTTAATAATATTTGGAGCAGATGTAATAGAAAAATTGGAGGCACTGGTTTCTACCATATACGTTAAAAATGAAGTTTCTAGCTTGCTCTACTTATTTTCCCCTATTCACAACCTCCCACCCCTTCAACGGAATCATCTCAATCAGATGTCATTACAATACACACGGGTACTAACTTTTAAGTAAATGTCTCAATTTTATCATCAATCCTTTTAATAATAAAGTAGAGGTGGTGGAGGTGGGGGGGGTTGAAAAATATTAGAAAGAAATCTGAAGCCTTGGTTTCTTGTATATACGTCAAATCCCAAGTTTCTGTACTCTTACCAGCTTGCTTTAATTATGTTCCCCTATTTACCCCTATTTAACCCCCAACCCTTCAATGGAATTATCTCAAAATATAATCTAGTTCCAGATGTCGTTATAATACGTACGTTTACCAAATTTCAAGTGAATATCTCAATTTCATTTTATTCAACCCCTTTAATAATAGATAGGGGTGGTGGGGAGTTTAAAGATATAAAAAAATCTGATGCCTTGGCTTCTAGTACACACCGAATTTCAAGTTTCTGTACACTTACCAGTTTGCTTTACTTATTTTCCCCTATTTACCCCTATTTAACCCCCAACCCTTCAATGGAATAATCCCAAAATATAATCTAGTTCCAGATGTCGTTATAATATATACGTATATCAAATTTCAAGTGAATATTTCAATTCCATTTTATCAACCCCTTTAATAATGGAGTGGGGGTGTGGGAGAATGGAAAATATTGTAAAAAAATGTAAGGCCTTGGATTCTAGTACATACACCAAATTTCAAGTTTCTGTACTCTTAGCGGCTTACTTTACTTATTTTTCCCCTATTTATCTCCCAACCCTTCACCGGATATGTTCAAAAAACAATCCAATTCCAGATCTCGTTATAATAGATACATATGTACAAAATTTCAAGTTAATATCTTAAACCGTTCCGGAGAAAACATGCGAACAAAAAATGTTATAGACAGACCGACAGACAGACCAGACAGACAGAAAATTTAAAATCTCTACGTTTCATGACATTCTAAACCTATTTCAAGAAAAATAATGTTTGGCATTTTTTTTACAATTTCTATAATTCCTACCCACTACATGGATGTGGAAGTAAATGTTACCTTAACCAAACGTATTTTTAACCTATTTCATTGTCAGCAGTAAACAATAAGGGTCAATTAACCTGATGCCTAACATTGAAACATATTCTTTATAGGATTTTGCATATAAAGAATATGTTTCATTACTATAAGCAAACAAATCATAAATAATTCACTTTTAAACCTTAACATTGTAAAAAAAATTTAAAAAATCTATATCAACAGTTCTATGTAAATAGTAAGTATCTATGGATATTGAATCGAACAAACATTCTTAGAGCTGTGTATTTATCATACACAGCAAAAAAGATTTTTCAAAACATGGATGTGGAAGTAAATGTTACCTTAACCAAACGTATTTTTAACCTATTTCATTGTCAGCAGTAAACAATAAGGGTCAATTAACCTGATGCCTATGGTTGATATTTTATTTCATGATTTTGAAGTTGTTCATTAAAACGAAACAAATACAAATCCATTCGGTTATGTTAGAACAAACAAATCGTAATTATTTTATTAACTTGTACATACTTTATTTATTATTTATCATTCAGAAAAAAAATCGAAGTGACAAAATTAAAGGGAAATGACAAAAAATTAACATAACGGTAACAATGAAGGTTGGAATTGTTTTTCTTGTCTGATTCATCAACACAGCATCCAACGTTTTGTAAATAATATTCAGAAATTTTTAAACTAGTTCACATAGTTGTCCAAAAGCAAAAATTACGGTTAGATTTTAGTGTCTCTTTCGGTGGATATCAAATCCAAACATTGAATAGAAACGGTCTTGAGCTACGCCATTACCAGGATGACGGGTCCGGTTAGTGCCTAACTGACAGCCTGGCAAATACACTAAGCGCGTCTGTTTGCTTAGCACTCCAAATCCTATGACAATACAGTAGCTGACGAACGCGAGGCCCACGTAGGCCCCTTCATAACAACCGTGGTTTATACTCCAAGTTGAAGGTAAATAAACGGAATGTGTAATTACTTACCAGTAATGACATATTGTGTATCAAATAAACGATCTGTTTATAATTTAAGGATATTTGTTCCATCATCTGTATAAATATGTTATAGCAGTAGAAAATATGTAGAAATGTTAGTGATAAATTAATATGAATATTAGTGTAGTCAAATGAGATTTTTATTTGGAATATTTCATTTGTAAACAAGGAAGGCAATGAAACGCTGTTTTTCGGGATCACTGTACCAGTTAAAGTAGTAACTGGCTTGGCTTATTGAATAAAGCTTGGTTTTTCAGTTTACAGTTTTTAATATTTCTCATTTTTGATTACATTTTTGAGATCTGTGACCCATGTACCGATTGTCAGCCGAATCGGTCCGTAAACCATCAAATTGGCCCACCATATCGTGCCGCCATTTTGAATTTTTTAATTTCTATTTCATATTCGTAACCTGCTACGTCAGTAACCCCCCACATACCGATTTTCAGCGAAATAAAGCAACAGGTAAGGAAATGATAGTAAATAATAAATTTTCAGCTATGCTGACGCCACCATTTTGAATTTTTGCGACCTTAACAAACCTCACATACGACTTTTCAGACGAATAAATGAAAAAAACGTGTCCGCCAACTCGTGCCGCCATTCTCAATTTTTCAATTTCGTCATCAGCGACCTCGAAAACCCCCACATACCGATTTTCAGCGGTATGGGAAAATAAATGATTAAAATCATCCACCATTTTGGCGCCGCCATTTTGAATTTTGCGATTCCGATGGCATATTCGTGATCAGCGAGAGTGATAACCCCCGCATATCGACTTTCAGCCGAATGGAATGACAAATAAGGAGATTAATTCAAATGCAATTTTCGGTAAATTTTTCACATCCTGTATAGATGCAAACGTGAATGTTTATCATTATTTTTCAGTGCGTTACCTTACCGGCCAGACAAAATGAAAGTTTAAAAACATGGATTTTTTAAATGTTCATATCTAAGGAAATACGTGGATTTAAATGCCCTTTTTAGGTGTCTAACTAAAGAGGAAGAATGGCGCTTTGTTCTGACACCAAAGTGAATAGGCAAAACCGGAAATCGGGCTTGGCACGGGCAAAAGAAAGATGGCTTTTCTTTTAAAAATTTATAACTAAATAAATACTCGAGTGGAAGGTTGTTCTAGGTCTCAACGGAAAGAGCAGAATTGGCCCTTTCTCTCTATACCAAATTGCACTGGAAAATTTGGGAATTCGGATTCGTAAGAGCGATAGAAAAATGCCTTCTTTAGAAGTGTTGAATCGTAACCTAAAAAATTTGAGGACATCAAGTCCTTATGAAACATATTCTTTATAGGATTTTACAAACAGTAGAAAAAACTATCTATGAGAACTAAAAGAAAAACTGTTTGTAAAATTATTGATTTACAATCTTTGCGTTATCAATAATTTTACAAATAGTTTTCTTTTAGTTCTCATAGATAGTTTTTTCTGCTGTTTGCAAAATCCTATGACGAATATGTTTCATTACAATTATAAGCAAAAAATAATTCACTTCTAAACATCAAATCGATATTATTACTAATATAATGTGTATGTAACACTAACATGTGTCATGTTTTATTTCCCGAAATATTTTCTGCAAATATCATTTGTTCTTTTAAATTTTATCTACAAATTTTTCTTGGAGCATATGCCCAAAGTTTATATAAGTCGTGTGTATCGCAAATATCTAAGCTTTTACAATTTAATAAAAGACGGATTATCTATTTTACTAGTTAACCTCAACATAATTTTTAAACTTCACAAATTAAAAGTGAAGATTATACAGGTAAATATAATAAGTAATAATGAATTTTAATAATTGCATCGTTCACTGCCATAAATACTGTCTCGATTATGTAGTATGTTGCAGTGCTAGATGGCGCCACTAGAATTAAGGCATGGGTACATAATGTCTGTAGGTAGGACATTAAACAATGCGCATATCTTTACTCGTTATGTCATTGGCCGAACCGTGTTTGAGAATTCCACGCAGTAAACTATTCAACTACAGGTGAGTCTAATATCGACGCTTTCACGTTTCATTTTGTTTTCTGGCTCCCAGATCAGATACTATATTACATTAAAATATGTTGAATTCCGCGAACTTTTAAGTTTCTGCAGTTGCATTTGTTAAATATTCATACCTACTTCGTTTAGATGAGTCGCTGTGAAATACATCTTAATGTGACACAAATAATGGAATTAAAAAAAAGTTAGTAAACACAAAAAAATGCCAAGAAAGCACCTGGAGGTAACACGTTCATTGAGGATATGTTTTATGTATTTAATTAACTTCCCAGCATATATGGAAGTTATTGCAATTGAGCCAAAAATAGAGGAGAACATTTTCAACATATTTGTATGTTTCAAGGTCATTACAGTATTTTCTACCTATTTTTGAAAATTAGTATGCATGATTAAAAAATTATATCGACTTCGCTTGGTGCCAATCGAAGCGCATTAACGTCAATATGATCTGAAAGAAGTTTTATCAAATTCGGTCCAGCCGTTTTTTTGTTTAAACAATAACATTACAAAAAATGGATTCTAGGATTTCTCGAAAAAGATTTAGCCGTTCTAATTTGTGCTGGTGGCAACCGATATTTTGAAATGTCAGATATTTTTATAGAATTTTTGTCAAACATCATCTCATAGTTTTTTATAATAGTAAAAAAATTATAAATAATCAATACTATAATAATGAATGACTCTCCTTTTCTGTGTTATTATTATTATTGATATTCATATCATACTGGGAAGTTAGCCGTGTGGACCTCAAAAACCGCATTTAGTTACAAATGCCACCTTTGTAGAGTCCTAATACACGGCCCACAATAATGTGACACTCAGAATCACACGCACCCCACGGTTTAAAATGGTGTAGTCTACACTTTTAATAAATACGTCGTAACTCAGCTTGTTTCATTGAGAATTTGACGATTGCGCCAATGACAACGGAGAACGGTTTTGTCAAAATTGCATTGAATTTTGTAGTTAGGCATTTTCGAAGTACCTACCTAATAGTGAATCCTACGTCAAATATAAAAAAATCAAAATCGACAATCCAATAGGGTTGCTATAATTGTAAAACTTTTGCAAAATATGAAAGGTACAGGGGTATATGAGGACTCGCTGATAATGGGTCTGATATTTAAGCTTAAAAATACAATACGGTAGATATTTTCTTTTACTTTACAGAAATTATAAAAGCAATTCTTAGAGATGGATGAGAGTCTTATTAAGGAGGTTGAGGCATTACAGTCCCAACCAAAAGTAAGTCGAATTCTAAATCGGAACTTTTCCATAATAAATTATTACAAAGTCGATGATAAAGTCTATACGAGCACAATTGAAATCGTATCAAAACTAAAGGCCGGCAAAAACAGTCGGCAACTCTTTATTGTACATGGGCGGAGGTAAATAGAAATGCTTGTCATAAGAAAATGTTATAAATTTTTGAAAATTGTATTAATTTTTATTATCTTTTGTTTATTAGATAGGCTATTTTCGTTCATTTATCCAATAACATATTTTTTGAAGTATTATATATTATATAGTAGTTTTAGATATAAAGTCTAAATATTTAAATTTATTGGGTTTAGTTTTAAAGTTATCCCATTCCACATTGAAATATGTTATTATCAGCAAAGAACAACGAAGAGGTATGAACATATCCTTGCCGGGATGAGGGAATGGGACAGGTTAGATTGGCGAGGGGCAAGGATGTTAAATAGTAAAAATAAAATTTAAGTTTCTTCTAAAATAAAAATAAAAATGTAAGTTTCTTAACCAAAGAAAAGAATAAGTACGACAAAAATAAATACTTGTATAGATAAAACATAAACAAAAACAAAATTAAAATATGTCTCTAGAATAAAGTAACTTAAATAAAAATTTCTTGTCAACTAAATAAAATATATTCCAAGAAATGTAACAATAAAAAAGTAAACTTCATACCTAATATAACAGCTAAATATTTTGTTCTGAAAATATATATTAAAAAGTTAAATGCTAAAAGTTGACGCGTCCGAATCTTCACTTTCTGAAGAGGGATCATTATCCGGTTGAATATAATCGGCGCAATGGAGGGTAATGTTGGATATTGATTTTCTTTTTCAATTACATGCTTAACGCAATTTTTCCATAAATCAGTATTGTCGAGGTCATTTATTACTTCTCTTATATGATCAACTACTACCGCGCTTAACGTTGGAGAGTCATTACATTTTCACAAACGATCTTTTAAAGTTGCTCAAACCATCTCGATAGGATTAAATATGCATAGTACGGAGGTAACCGCAAAAGTGTATGACCGTGTATATTGGATAAGTTATCAATAACATATTCCCTTTTGAAATTTTGTTCTTTTATTCATTTCAGTAATTCGCGCTTTATTGGAACTTTTACAGGAATTTCCATATTTTTTTCTCTCATGAATTTTAAAATGTGTTCCTTGTACTACTCAAACACCGACCCACCAATCGGACAGAGGAATACCCGGGTGCCAGCCAATCGTCGCAACCCGTCCTCAAACGCAGGCCAATGACAACACATCTCACAAGTCCACGTTGACTCTTGAGAAACGATTTACAAGGTTTTTTTATGCTAGTGGACCTGTCCGTTTTATTACCTTTAAACCAGTGCAGTCGTAGATGGTTCATTCAGGCTGATTACATTGCCAGTCTTGGACTCGCCTGCACAGTTTCAACTACTATTCGATACCATTGTTAAATACATAGGACGAAATATCAAGTTAAGTGCGCACGGTCCTGTGCTTTAACACTGACCAGTTTCAATTGACTTCGTAAACACTATACCAATACTTATTGTCATAGAGGCATAAATAAATCACTTTTTATTATTAACTAATTATTAAGTAGATTTAATTATTTTACTTAATGAACTAACTTTTGGATGTTTCGTCCAAACTCATTAAGAAAAATAATAAATGTATGTAAATATCTGTGTATTTTACAAAGTTTCAGTAAACAATTTTTTTAAAACATGAGAAGCAGTAAACATTAAAATTAAACCATTAAATAATTGAAAAATCAGTTAAAAATCATTAACGAAAAGAGAAATTTGATAGTTTACAAACGTTTCATAATTTTCTCCTAATTAAATTGGAAACAATATTAAAATATGCGTAAGATATTATTTGGTTATTTGCTATAAATTAAAATGTATACCGTTTGCGTGCTGGGTTGACATATTTTCAATAAGACTACATGCAAAAGTTTTTTTAAATGTTTAACTTTACGAGATTCCTAATGACTTTGGATTTTTTACAGAAAACTGTGTCATAAAAAAATCTATTAAAAAAACTTTATTTCAAATTTTTTTCATTATTTTCGTCTAACGCCCCAACCTCCTTAAATAAAAATCGTTGAAAAATTTTATTGCAAAGTTTTAGTTACCAATTTTTCTTAACGGCCGTTCAATTTTTCCCAATTGAAAAATATATTTATTTTGATAGCGCATTTCATATACGGTTGTATAGAATATGAAATACGCAGTTGCTTACAGGTTTGAGATTAAATTTATGAGCCGAATTATTTTATCCTTTTTAAAGAATATCGACTAGATTTTTCGTCGAGAGTATCTTGAAATTGCAGATTTGCAACACTTGCAACACTGATGACGTTAACAACTTCCTACTATTGGAAAAACTATCACTTTACACAACCTTTACATAATATACCAGTGCGAGTGTTGCGTACATGTCATCTTGCAATACTTAGTTTTTATTTAAAACAATACTAAAATAAACTCTTAAAATTAATAAAGGTTTAACAGTTTAGGCAGTATCTTACTCTATTTTGATAGCGATATGTTTTATATGAAATCATAGTGGTGTCTTCCGAATTTGTAATATTCGGTAGATAAGTTTAGCAGCTGTTTTACTTTCAATGCAACCGATTGCTATCACTAACGTTTGTATAAGAGTCCCTACTTTATAATATAAAATGGACAGAGAAACATTTCCAAAATAAATATTTACTTTATGTATGTCCCTCTACCATGTATCTAAGCACAAAATCGATACGTTCACTTTCTCTGGATAAGAGCGTAACTGTCATATTTAATCAGAGTTCTCAAATAAATTGTGTTTTTATTCGCAGGAGTACCTAATAGTATAATTTACATAAAGTATATGTAAATATGGATTGCTCCTGGCCAAACATGTTTCATATTTAAATATCAATAATGTAGAGGCGTAAATAATAAGTAATGCAAATGGTTTTACTACAACCGCTATACTCTCCTCTATGTTATAGTAGTTTACAATAACATGTTAGAAGTGTAGTTTTTAACATTGAAGATGTTTGTTTGCATCCAATTTCTTGGCAATATTGACGCACCTCTCGAGCCACGCATTTCTGGTTCCCATTCACAACTCCTTGGCAGACGTACTCTCACCCATACCTTATTCTAATCGGCACCCCTTTACCGTATGGCACGTCAAATAGCACCATGACATCTGTCACACCCAAGTTCTTCCCCGTCAACCACTCTGTGATGTCAGCCCAACTATTGGAGAATCTGTCATTAGTGCAATGGTCAGTTCAAGGAGTTCCTAAGAAAGGCCTCTATACGCACATCTCGAAAATATCCGTACGCTGTCTCTGCATCGTTAACTGACCATGTCGAAACGTAAAGAATGGTGAATAAAAGTTAAGTTAGTAAGCCTGATTCAGGAACTGGCGCAGGAATACATGGAGAAAGGCCAAGGTCGGGTATAAGCTCTCTGCCTTGGACACTAATTCACTGTTTTCTAGGTAGAAATTTTTGAATGTGTATGCGATAATACTAATATAGGAGATGCTAATATAATCAGTAAAGCTCCATTGTATCAGACTGTCAAGCGACACTAAGAACATTGCCCCTAGCAAGGCGTCATCCGAACTAGTATGGGACTCTCATGAAGAGCGTACGATTATAGAAAAGCGGAACAGAGTCAAGTTACTCTGAGTGTTGAAATATTCTGGAATAGCTGGCAACGAGAAATCTGATCAACTTGCCAGAAAAGGGACAGCTAACTCATTCTTTGCACCAGAACCTGCTCTGGAAAATACGAAAAGCTCAGCTAGTCGGACTATCAAAGACTAGGTTAAGAACGAACATGAAAAACAGTGGCGGAACATCCCAGGAAATCACTCGCTAAAGAACCATTTCCAAAACAAACAGAAGAACTATCCTCGAAGAATAGGTCGCAGTTTAGAATAACAGGACATACAACAGGACACTTTTCGGTCCGCAATTTTTTGTGTGACTACATTTCAGAATGTTGTACAGTTACGCCGCAGTGAGCTCACAAAGTTAACATGTTCTTGGTACAAACTCAGCCATACCATGGCAATATATTACAGATCCATCAAATAGCACATCCTTCGAATCGTCTTTAAAAGAGGAATTCAATTGTACAATGACATACTAAGTTTTTCATTAACAAGAAACATAATTTTATGACGTTACGCCTAAATGGATCCCCCTGTATATTTTAAAATATTTTCAAATTATACCCCTTCATGCCCCATTCCTCGATGTTCTTGAAAATTTTGAATATCTTTCATAAGAGAGCAAGATTATTTGAAAGAAACAACCCTGAGACACCCTGTGTATAAACCCTTTTAAATCACAATTCATTGGTCTGGCTCCAATAAATTACGACTGAAATGATGTAAAAAATACAACAAAAGTTGTGAGATCCGTGGTGAAATTGTTCACTCAAGCGTTAACACAACATAAAATTATCTATTTTGAACTTCATGTGAAAATGAAATTTCAATCAGCTTTCATAAAATTAAACATTGCATCAGTTTCAAAATAACAATTAGCACAAAATGTGAAACTGTCACTTTTTGATCAGTAATAGTGTCTATGGCCCACGTTTTTCTCATAATACTAAAACAGTATTCGCAGGTTGAAAGATGATGATATAAAGTCAGAGAACATTAAATGTTCTCTGTGGGTTTTCAGCTACCAATGAATCTTAACTATGTTCTTTCAAGCAAAAATGTAAATGCATACTGGGCAATTTATAATTTTTTATCTCGATGTGGTATAGTGGTTTAACAGTAGTTGTCGGTCGTCAATCTTTGCTTGTATTATTTCCTAATATGCCTTTGTTTTTATATCCTCTGTGGTTTAACCTAATATCCGTGGTTCAGTCTATGTGTAATTTTAAGTCGTCCTGATGAACCCCTGGACGTGAAATATGTGTATCCTTATTATCCTTATTACTTCCTCCTTTTTCCCTCATTTGTGTAGTTGGCTGATGGAATTCACCAAAGGCCAAATATTGTTAAAAAAAAAATGTTCTCTGATAAAGTACTATTTAAAATTTCAGTTAGAGAATCCTACAGTTCATATACCGAGCGTCGAAGGGATCAGGTACTCTTTTTTCTTTATTTTTCAACATAATTTGAAATTAAGGTACACAGTGTTCTAAATGCATTTTTAGACAGAACCGGACTCAAAAATGCACTTTTACCATTAACCATTAACTTATTTTCTATACATTTTTTTATCTTGTCCGATAGAGATTTGAATTATCTTTACAATGATTTTTTCAAAATCAAGATCGAATGAGAAATAAATAACCTTCTAACATACTATGCTTGTTAATTTCTGACAAAAATTCTAAATCCTCATTGTGTCATCTCCAACTTTAACCTGCAGTTTAACCTCCATTTACGGATCGATTTTAAATTTGATAATTGCGTTGAAAAGATAATTTAAAGCTGTGTCAAAGTAACGTAAATGGTGTACAGTAAAATGTACAGGGTGTCATTTAAAAAAATAAGTTTTGGATGTTTATTTTTTATAGAATACTATACTTATTTTTAAAAAAACGCCATAAATTAAGAAAATTGACAAAACAGTCATTTGTTGTAGATGAAAAATGGGTAAAAATACAGTCCAATTGAATACTGCAGGAGCAACGTGGGTATTTACTAGGTATTATAAACTTAAACATGTTTTTCTATGACCACTAAGTAATTATATAGAATTTAATTTTCAAGGCCATTTCTGACACGATTTTGATTTTGAAAAAACTGTTGTGAAGGAGATTCAAACCACTATCGAACGAGACTAAAAAATATACAGAGTGCTATTTAAAATAAAAAGGTTAGTAGTTCTGCTGGTTAAACCGGAAGTGTTTTCTTGGTTCTGGTTATGTCTAAATGTGTATTTTTATACCAAATATCCGTTACCCTAATTTCAAATTTTTATCTTCAAAAATAAATAATAAAGGGGTGTATTTGGTCTTGTGGGTACCCGGAGGATGAAGTGATATGGTTAAGGATGATCGTAGAACAAACTTTACATCTGTTTTGTTTTTAGTTGATTTTAAAACAATTTTTATACGAGGTGTTCTTAAAACAATCCATACATATTGTTGTGCACTTACGCCCACTAGGAGCTGGTAGCTTATGAGTAGTAGCCGGAATTAAGTAGCAATTGTGGTATGGCAACTGCAATACCATATTTCCTCAACTGGATTCATACACGCCATCTCTGAGACACTAGTAGTACTAGAAGCCAGAAGCTTATAGAAGAGGATCGAGATTTCTACATTATTCTAGATTACTGCACGAAGACGGTTCAAGACTATCAGAAATATATGGAAGTTGCTGGAATGCTTCCAGATGACAGATTCTGTTCTTGCTTGACCCAAAACCCATTTTCAGTGCGTCAGAATTTCAGAAATGCATAGAGGGCGCTGATGGCAGCCTAAAAATAAAATTCGCTTCATGTAAACTGCCATTTCTATGGTAGATATTGAAAAATTTTGTAATAAAAACTTGCTCAAAATTAAAAAAATGACGTAAGTTTTATTCATGTATTCGATGACACAAGAAATCGTGACCGAAAGTGACGTCATAATTCCATGACGCGGGCAAAATTTGCAAAAATGAAAAGTGGATCCCTGTATGTCTGTGATAGTACTTACTCACTCACATATTTTCATGTATCTTATTCATAGGAAATCTATACAGCCGGCTTTCCACTTATTTCTTTATTCCTCAGCATAGAATTGCACTGTGACTGCGTGAATAACCTTTCTCGTAATTAACCCCGATAATTTAAATAATTTTAACCATGACTATTTCAGCATGACAAGTTCCTGCAAGAGTTGATTTTGGTATAAATCCTTATTCTCATCGTAATTGCTTGTTGAAACCTATTCATAAAATTGGTGATTATGATCAGTTTTTATTTAAAGATATTTTGCAAATCAAAATATTTATAAGGAGTCGCATAAGAAGTAGAACAAGCAAACAAGCAATTTATCACCCTATAATATTCTATAACACGCATAAAAGACATTATTCGGATGTCAGTATGCAAACAGGAAGCGGAAGATGATTGATGGGATGCGACAGCGATCAGGTCGTGCCTTGGAGGAATGCTTGTTAGGTGTAGGGGATGTCGAGACTCCTGATCAGAAAGAGTAACAGATAAAGGAGATAAAATATGGATTTAACACTATTACTTAATTGAGAAGTTGTCTTTGTTGAGAAATAATTTTTTTTTTAATAAACTTGAGCCCAAATATTTAAAGAAAATTATTGTCTTTACATGAAACTCTCTATTTATATTCGGTAATATGTCTGTCAGAAGTTCAATACTATACTTGTTCAAGGTACATATATAATATGAATTATTTATAAATAAAATCAATGTAGTGGAGTAAAAATTAAAATATCTAGAGAATTGAAAATATATTGGTCACAACGAAATTACAAAGAAAATTTGTCAAACCTCTTTGCGCTATTTGTCAAATTGCAAAACATAAAACAATTAAGAGGAGACATTTTTAAATAATTGATCATAACTTGCACAGAAATGCGCAATTAACGAAACTTTAGGAGAATATGCCCATAATGGAGCTAACTCATGCCAGGTGTCAAGCTGAACTGTTTATAATAATGTTTTAAAAATGACTGCAGAGTCGAAAATTGAATCATCGCGCGTCGGTTCTTTAAATGCGTCAAGTCGTAGAACACATTTTTCTTCATTACGGCTTTTTTAATGTATTTCCTGTGATATTAAAAATTGTCAAAAATTTCAAATTTATTAAAGATATCTTTAAAAGATTCAATTTTTTTTTTAAAGCAAGTTCATTTACTCGTCAATATTTTGCCCGAAAATAAAAATTATTGGCATATATCAAAAGAACATAATAGAATAATTTTTTTTAAATCCTTTGTCTACGCCAATTGAAAGCTGAGATTTTTTGCATGTAATCCATTTATAAACACAAACTAAATGGCATGACGACTTGAAAGCACTGAACATTTTCTAATATGTAAAACTCTTTTCTATTCATGTTAAAATCTTTTTAGCCACATAAATAATTGGAAAATTATCGAATTGAAATTGCCCGACAGCATGCCGAAACGAAACTTTGGCTCACGGCTTACTTCCACACAGAGCTGGGTATGAATACTGAAAAAGTATTTAAATACAGAATACTGAATACTTATAGATAAAAGTATTCTAAGTACTGCAGTATTCAGAATACTTTAGACTAAAAGTACTTGAATACCAGTATTCACGGTATTCATAATGACATGAATACCATGAATACTTAATGAAGCAGTAAAATTCTTAGTTAAAATAGTAAACAATAAAATGAATGAGACATTTTTAATTTATTTATTTATTAACATTAATAGTGCCTAAGTACTAATACTATACAGTAACATGTAACCACCAAACACCTCTACTTCAACTTTAAATTATTGGCTTTTAATAGAATAGAATAGAATAGAATTTATTTTACCAATTTTTGATACAAATATGTACATTTGGCACGTCAATAAAACGATATTTGCTTAAGTTAATTTGTACAAATTAAAAACATAATTAATTTATGTTTCATTATAGTATTAAAAAGTTAAAATAAGGCACATAAAAACACAAACTTATAAAACACATAAATACAAAAAAAATGTACAATAATAAAAGGATGTATAATATGTATATGTATAACACGTATAAAACAAACAAACCTCATATAAAAACTCTTTTAATGTAAAAATATAGCAAAAGAGACGAGGAAATAAAAAAAAAATAAACTTTTTATCTATTTAGGAATTCATCAACACTATAAAATGCATTTGTTACTAAAAGTTTTTTTATTTCTTTTTTAAATGAAGGTAATTGTCTCATAGTTTTAGGAACGCTGTTAAATAAAATAATACAATTATAGTGTAGTGAATTTTGAAATGTCGCTGTTTTATGCACTGGGATCACCAACAGATCTTTATGTCTTGTACTATACAGATGATTATCTGCAGAAGTGGAGAATGTACACAAGTTAATTTTTGCAAATACCAGACATTTGTAAATATAGATGCAAGGAACTGTAAGTATATTGCATTTTTTAAATAATGGTTTACAGCTAACTCTATTATTTATATTGAAAATTAATCTTAGTTACCTTTTCTGGGACACAAAAACTCGTTGTATATGAATTGAACGTCCCCAGGTTAATATATTCAATGACAGATGTGAATAAGCTAAAGCATAGTACACGCTTAAGAGACCCGTCTGAGCAATTGTATCTTTTAGCTGTAAAACAGCAAAGTATGCTTTATTTAGCAATTTACAAATGTGATCTATATGCAATTCCCATGTTAATCTGCTGTCTATGTAGATGCCTAGAAATTTTGTTGAATCGGCAAAAGTTATGTTATCACTAGTCGTTAATGCTCTCCTAAATTAAAATTTATAAAAACTGTTTTTTCATCATTTAAAATGAGCCTATTTCTCTGGCACTATGCGTGTACATCGTCAAGTGTAACATAAATATTGTGATACAGTTCTTCCTGTGTGAAAGCTGATACCGAAAATAAAACAAGCATTTCGAAAAGTTCATCACTCATAGCATTTCGACGGGGAGAGTTGATAATTGTTGCGAAAGAGAACATTCTTTCAACTGGAGCGGATGACGGCAAAATTGAATTGGTCCGTTTAGACACCTCCATTATAATGCAACGTATTGACTGTTACATTTTGATCCTCTAAATACTGCAGTAATTCCAAAAAAAAATTGCTTCTAATTACTTCATTATCCTCTTGTAACCTATAGGTGCTGGTGTTGGATGTGAGTGCGTTAATTGCGTTGAGTCAGGCTCACGTTGATCAGGTTGATCTGAATCAGAAGAATCATCGTCATCGAATTGAAAGAAACTGTTTCTTTTTACGTTTGCTTTGGCTTCAGATCTAGATCCTTGTTAAAGTAGTCCATAGCCACTTTCTATGGCAATGTCAACGCCGGCTTTGACGACTAGTTCATGTTTGTCAGCAACATCTAGCGTTGTTTATTCAGAAGAAGAATTCAACCACGTTAATTTAACGTCAGGGCAAGTAACTGCAGCAACAATAGCTTTCTCCGATACTGATATACCATCACTATCGTCATTTGGCGATAGTTTAAAACACCATCGAAATCTGTCCTTTAAATTTTCAGTTAAAGCATCCGTAACCGTATTCAAATATTTTAATGTTAATTTCTTTTTTTTTTTTCAACTTAACTTTTAAGCTAGTAATAGATGGCACAAGGTACCCAAAGTAAGTACTGTCTTGTCCCTGTAGAAAATCAAGTGTCTTGGCAATTGGTTTCAATATACTACAATATTCTTGCAGATAAACCAGTTCTCATTCCTTAAATATTGATCTTTCTATCTTATCAGACCGAATCTCCAAATTTCGAAGTACATCTCTCTTAATAAATATAATTTGATTTAATAAATCATAAAAAGAACTCCATCGTGTAACTACTGGGTAGCTTAATGTATGTCCAAGTGATAAAACTTTGTTATGACTGCTGCTTGTTCCTAGAATTTATCAATACCACCTGTTAATAAAAAAAAAAATATTCAGATATTTGTGAGCAGAATAATATTACAAATAATTATGAATACTCAGTATTCTTGAATACTGCTGGTATTCATAAATATCACATTTAAGTATTGAATAATGAATAATGTTCAGTATGAGGAATACCGAATACTTAGGCAGTGAAAAGCACAGAGTATTCAATACTGAATACCGAATACCAAAGTAGTATTTTGAATAGTATTCTGAATACTCAGTATTTGATTACTACCCAGCTCTGCTTCCACAGTACTAGGACACTCGACCGTTTTGACGGCGTAATTAAAAAACATTAAATTAAAAAGGACCCCGCACGTACACTAATCTTATGGAAATTGGGTTTCTGCCAAATTAGCTCATATTTTAGGATTTTGTAGATCTTGGCATCCTGATCAAAAGTTCTCATGGGCCCAAGGTCGGAAAACGGACAATTTTCCCGATATCGGGGTGCCAAGAGGGTGCTCATTTCCTATGGGAAGTGGCCCCCGCCCCGATGAAATTCGCTGAAATCGATATGCAGGGTGTAATTAGTTTCATATCATTAAAAAAAACTGGTAATAGGGACCGACTAGACAAACAAAAAACCTATATGACTTTTCTCTAGGGACATTTTGAAAAACTGACCTAGGTTTAACATTTTAATGTTAAGGTGGGAAACGTTTGAGAACCACTGTTTTTCAGGATCAATGAATGTTGTAGTTCCGAATATTAGAAATAATAAGAAACTTTTTATACCACTAATTATGAAAATGTAAATAATGCCTTCTCTTTCAGCACAACGCAAGCATAGCATGGCCGCAGGGATTTAAATAGGATTTGTTTACATGTGTTTTTTTAATTTGGAGCAAAGTTATTGTAGCTTTTATTGTCGTTTATAAGAATTTTTAAAATTTAAAAGTGGTTTATTAACATTTGTAACATTGTATTAAAAGTTTAAAAAATTAGTAATTATTTTATGAAATTGGAAAACGAACAGTTAGACGTCCGAGATACGATAACAGAAAATAATTGTATATTTTAAGTTGGTCTTTATGAAAATAAATGTAAACAATAATAAACAGATCAAAATAAGATAGCGCATACTTATAATAATAATCATACCTTTAATGCCCAATAGGTAACACCCAATAACTGAACAATTCTTTTGAATTTTTCACAAAAATTGTTCGAAATGACCTCCATCTCCACGTATACACATTTCGGCACGTCGAATTAGGGACATACGCACTCCGTTCAACACATTTGGTAAATTAGGATCATTTTTTATGGTTTCTATGCATATTAAAATACGTTGTTGCAATTGTTCTAAAGCTCTTCCGCACTAGCTGCATTTCCACCACTTTCTTCATACACCAAGTGCATATCCGCGAGCTCTGGATAAGTGCAATCTCCCATAATGTCACAAATCTGCGTCACTAAACTGTGAATTAACGTGATCAATAAAGGAAACAAAAAGAAAAACTTGGTCCAGTATGCCAGCAGTTCTCAAACGATGTTATTAAGTACTTTGGAAATTTTTGTTTATTTTTTTTTTCACCAAAACTATAAGCCTTAGACACCATGTTATATCAGGTTTTTTTTGTTTGTCTTGTCGTTCCCTACCACCAGTTTTTTTAATGACATGAAACTAATTACACCCTTTATGTTATTCCTCTCGAGCTCCTGATCGAAAGTTCTCTTGGTCACAAGGTCGAAAAATGGACAGTTTTTCAGATATCGAGGGTGCAAAGGGGGTGCTCATTTCTTGTGGAAGTGGCCCTCCGTGAAATTCGCAGGAATCGATACATGTTATTCGGGGGTGCAAAGTCGATTTTGCAACCCCTGATATCTGGAAAACTATCCATTTTCCGACCTTGTGCCCATGACAACTTTTGATCAGAATGCCAAGATCTACAAAATCCTGCAATATGAGCAATGGCCGAAAGATTAGTGTGGGGCCCTTTAAAAAAAACCGACACAATGAAATCTGAAGATCTTGGAAACGATGCGGGTTGCTGGGCGGATGGCTAAGAGCCATCTCAGAAATACCAGCTTTTTAAACAATAATACCGCTACGATGGACGGAGCTACGATGTCACAGATAGACACACGCACACACACACACAACAAAGGCTTCAAACTTATAACACCCTTACGTTTCCGTCGGGGGTTAAAAATATGCTCGCCAATATTTTTTACTAAAGATGACGGTCTCGGATGATTAGGGGTCGAGCTTAAGCTCTTTGCCTCAATCATCGCTGTAGACCTGGACCGGCCTCGGGGGTTGGCCTGCTTTTTTGCCTATCCCCCCGCAAATGCGGACGAGTGAAAAAAATGTCATCCGTCAATTTCATCGTATCACGATAAAAATGGCCACTGTCAATTGTTTTTATATTTTGTAACCTGACCGGTTAACTAAAAGGCTTTGATATTACCTTTCCTCGTCTCAGTATTGTTGTGAACACTTTGGTTTTTTTTCTTTGTGTTACAGGCTATAAATACTGGGTGGTCCCTGGGAACGGGAAATTTTGAAAAGATCATAATTTTGAAAGTAACTTTACTTATTTAAAATAAGATATAACAATGGCTAGGTAATTATATGCATTTTTTATTTCTTAAAAATAATTCCTGGTAAATGTCTTCCCCTTATCTCTACGCACTCTTGAATACGATTGGTGAAATTTTCTATTCGGTTTTTGGTGAAGTTGTTGTGGTGTTTCGGGATTCCAATATCTGTAATTTTGTTAGTGTAGCCACATAAATGAAAATGACCCTCATCAGAAAACCACCAGTTGTGATTAATTCCACGTTCTAAAATAATTTCAGAAACCTAGGCGCAACGCCTGGATTCGTTTTCTAACTGAACGTTTTCACTGTGTTCAACAGATGCTCTGACTCGTTCAATGTTTTCAGGGGTTCTAACACTTCTGTTGGGTCCTTTAAGTTTAGATTTATTGACTGTACCTGTTTCTTCAAATTTGCGAATCCACGATTTTATGACATGAGCGGAAGGAATTCTCCAGTGACGCGGAATCGCAAAGTGTATTCGAAATTGCCGCTGCATAGCAACTACACTGTCGTTATTTTCATAATACGATTTTATTGCAAAAGCACGCTGCTCACCGGACCACCGTTCCATAATTACCAAATGGCATATAATGACAGACAATATGACAAATAAATCCATGGCCTGCTATACATGTTACAAAATAACAACATTTTCAAAACTTCCCGTTCTCAGGAAGCACCCTTTACAACCAGAGATATTTAAGAACAACTGCGAATAAATACGATTTTTAATATTATTTTATTTAGATAAAAGCTTTTCTTCTTGCAATGATTACAAGTTCCAGCAACCCTATAGTAAGATAATTCCCTTTTAGGCCAACTATTCCCTTAGTTTTACCCCACAAGTCTCCAGGAACAATCGAATAATATAAATTCTACTGCAATTTTATACCGTGAAATGTATACAGGACAAAGTGTCTTTGAAATAGACGCAAACATTTGGCAGATAAACTTTTATGTTTGATAGAAATTATTAATCACATGTTCATGTAACGATGAGGTCCTAAAAGAGCCTCATACTATTGTGTGTTGTAAGGAAAAAAGAAAATGTTTTGAAATTACCAGAAAATTTTCAAATATGGCGGATGCGCCAGGAATTTGAATTAAAACTTAGTTACTTCCACAGCCACGTAGTGGAGTGCAATATTGTTGAAATAGGCTTAGAATATCATAAAACGTCGAGATTTTAAATTTTAGCGAAAATCTGTTTGTCTGTAGATCGGTCGGTCGGTCGGTCTGTAACTTTTTTTGTGCGCACGTTTTCTCAGCAACGGTTTATGATATTGACTTGAAATTTGGTACACATATGTACCATGACGAGATCTGGGTTAAGTTACATTTTGTGCTAATTCCGGTGAAGAGTTAGGGATTGGATAGGGGTAAATAAGGAAAAATAATTAAGCAAGCTGGTAAGAGTATAATAACTTTAGATTTGGTATATACAGGCTGTCTATTTTACGAGGGCCACACCAAATATTTCGCTTAATATCTATTGTAGAAGAATAAAGTTTTAGAAACAGTTATCCCATTTTTTGTGAGCTATATTTCAGTAAAAAGAAATTTGAAATCCATAGCCTACTTTATGAGATATATTACAAAAACCTGAAAAATAGGAAAACCACAAACGGTTATAGCTTCCTTATTTGAGGAGATACGAAAAAAGTTAAAGGAATGAAAGTTGACGGCAAAGACAATAAGAATAATAACGTGTAACAAAGAAATCGAAAAATGCAGTTGGCTTTGACATACGCTATTGTGCAAAAATGAAAAATACATATCTCAAAGTAGGCCATGACGCCATTAATTCCGTTATTTTTTTCTCATTCCAACGATATAAAACATGTCACAGACATTTTAGCCGATAGTGTCAATATTTAATATTTTACGAATACCACAATTCATATAATTGAATCGTAACAATCAGCTGTGCCATAATTAGTGAAAAACAATGTATACAGTTATTAATAAATTTGACAGATTGTCACTGTTGTATGTTGTATGTTGCGTTGTCGAGTTCTAAGACAAATTTTATATCAGTAATTATGGTGTACACCAATAATAACAAATTCGATATGATTAGCATTTATTGTCAGTGCAATTTTGACGCTGAGATGGCAGTCACGGTTTACGGAGATAGATTTCCAGATGCTCCGCAGCCAAATCGAACTATGTTTAGGAAGTTAGTTCAAAATCTAAAAATGCACGGTTCATTTTCAAAAAAAGTAGTAAGGCGAGCGCATGTTGTGGATAATGTAAGAAAAGTGAATAGAGTAATGAATTATGTTAACCAAAATGAGGAAACCTCTTTGAGACAAATTCAGAGAAACTGTCCCATAAAAAAAGACAGTGCAAGAAAAATATTGAAAAAAAATGGATTTCGATGCTACAAAATGAGGAAAGTTCAACATTTAAATGAGGGAGATAAGCCAAGGAGAGTAAATAAAAAAAGACAGTGCAAGAAAAATATTGAAAAAAAATGGATTTCGATGCTACAAAATGAGGAAAGTTCAACATTTAAATGAGGGAGATAAGCCAAGGAGAGTAAGATTTTGTAGATGGTTATTAAATAAGAAAAGGAATGACGCGCTGATATGTAGCAAAATTCTTTGGTCGGACGAATCAAATTTTTCTAATAATGGATTTTTCAATAGAAATATGCATTATAAGTGGACACGAGAAAATACACATTGGTGCAGAGAGACTGTTTTCCAAGAAAGATTTTCTACGAATGTTTGGTTGGGTCTTTTAGGGACTGAAGTAATTGGACCTTATTTTTATGATGGCAAATTAACCGCTCGTAGATACCTTAATTTCCTGCAAAACGAATTTCAAGATTTTCTTTATGAATTAACAGTGGCAGAAAGATTAAATTATTCATATTTTCAACAAGATGGGGCTCCACCTCTGTAATATGTACACATTATTTAAATCAAGTTATGCCAGATAGCTGGATAGGCACCTATGGACCCATTCTATGGCCAGCTCGATCACCAGATATTACTCCCTTGGATTTTTTCGTCTGGGGTTACATTAAAGACAAGGTATTTCAAACTGCCCCTGAAAATATTGAGGACATCAAAACCAGAATTCGAAACGCATGTGAGGCAATTAATTACTCCTGAAATGCTCCAAAATGTAATGCGTGACGTGTCTCGTAAAGCACGTTTATGTGTCAGAATGCATGGTGCACAATTTGAGCATTTGTAGTTAGAAAAATAAATACACACAATTTCTTTTCAATATAGTAGTAGGTAGTACTGTTATACATAGTTTTTCGTTTTTTTCTTTGGATGTTCGTTTTGTACTTGTATTTTTATTTATGAGATATTTATTGGTTTGTATTAAATTGTAATAAATAATTACGGAATTATAATTATTATAAGGTGAATTTTTACTATTATGGCACAGCTGATTGTTACGATTCAATTATATGAATTGTGGTATTCGTAAAATATTAAATATTGACACTATCGGTTAAAATTTCTGTGACATGTTTTATATCGTTGGAATGAGAAAAAAATAACGGAATTAATGGCGTCATGGCCTACTTTGAGATATGTATTTTTCATTTTTGCACAATAGCGTATGTCAAAGCCAACTGCATTTTTCGATTTTTTTGTTACACGTTATTATTCTTATTGTCTTTGCCGTCAACTTTCATTCCTTTAACTTTTTTCGTATCTCCTCAAATAAGGAAGCTATAACCGTTTGTGGTTTTCCTATTTTTCAGGTTTTTGTAATATATCTCATAAAGTAGGCTATGAATTTCAAATTTCTTTTTACTGAAATATAGCTCACAAAAAATGGGATAACTGTTTCTAAAACTTTATTCTTCTACAATAGATATTAAGCGAGATATTTGGTGTGGCCCTCGTAAAATAGACAGTCTGTATAGGTACTAGAAGCTAGAACCTCAGAATTTTTTATAATATTTTCAACCCCACCACCCCATGTCCATTATTAAAGGGTTTAATAAGATAAAACTGAGATGTTCACTTGAAATTTAGTACACGTATGTATTATTAGGCGAGTCTGCCTGGGGTAAAAAAGAGGTGATTTTACAAATTTTGTAGACCATTTAAGTTAGCAACGGATTCTTATAGGAAAAATTCCGCTGAACAAGATTTTCTTATAAAAAATTTTCCTAAACCGCGAGCTTCTTGGCCAAATGATTGTTTAAACATTTTTTTTCTTATTTATTTAATAAAATTATACCGGTTTGACGGATCCGAAACAATCTTGATTCAATCGAAAGATATTTTCAATACGCATCCTTTGGCGCCAGACACAATTCATTATGTCAACCCGTCATTTGTTATAACTAAAATAAATTTTTTAATTAACAAATTGATTACTCCGAAACTAATGAGGTCAGGATATTGTTCTTTTCAAAATACATGCCTTTTATACCAAAGAATATACCATATCATTTTTGGCCCGATATCTTCAATACCTTTTGATTGTTTAAACAATTGGCATAATTTGTTAATTAGCAAATAACTTTTTTTTCGAAAATTTGATCAACTTCAAACCAACTTTAAACGATAAATATTGATGTCAGGCATAACCCCCATAGACGTCTGTACGAATGCAACTTTTTGCTTTTGTTTATTTAAAGTTTAAATTAATTTTGCAAATTAACAAGTGGAATACCTCGGCTCTGGGTAAGCGTATCGAAATGGGGTTTTGTGCATATGAAAGTGCTTGGAGAAAGGAACATTTTGAGACCAGAAAGAACTTGATCGGATAACCGGAACCGGAAATAAAAGCGATATTGCGTGAGAGGCTCTAATTTGTTTATTAACAACTTTTTGGACACGAAGTTCGGTGCGAATGAAAGCTAACAAGTTTTTCCATCAACCACAGAAAGTTCTACGAAAAACATTCAATCCCTGAAGAGTTATACGCGTTTTGACCCTCTCCCGCAACGTGAAAATAGTAATATTTGACGCGCAATGGGGTGGAGGGTTCGATCCTCGGTGTGGGCAAATTTATTTTTCGCCAAAATTGCTTTATTTTCATGTAGCCAAGTATTTGTTATGTTAATAAATGTTTTTATTTTCTGAGAAATTTTTAAAAACGTAAATAATTTTTTATTTCAATTTTCATTAAATAAATGGCTATCTTGCAACAAATATATGACTGTTCTTGTCTAACGAGGATTTGTCGTTTTTTTTTTTTTGTTTTACTACCTTTTGCGAAAGAGAAGGCTTGTTTTACTTTATTTGAGGGGGGGGGGGGGGTGCCTGTCGAAAAAAGATCAAAAATAAAAGGAAATTTTTCACCTTTTTCTTATAATGAAAGAAAGTTCGTCTCATGAAAAATCACGGGGGTGCTCATTTCTTATGGGAAGTGGCTCCCCGCTCCGGTGGAATCAATATATGTTATTCCTCTCGAGCTTCTCATCGAAAGTTTTCAGGGGCACAAGGTCGAAACATGGAGAGTTTTCCAAATATCGGGGGTTGTAAAGTCGACTTTACTCTCTCGATGTCTGAAAAACTGTGCATTTTTCTACCTTGTGCCCATGAAAACTTTCGGTCAGGAGGCCGAGAGGAATAACATATCGATTCCAGCGAGTTTCACCATAGGCCACTTCCTATAAGAAATAAGCACCTCCTTTGCACCCATGATATCTGGAAAACTGTCCATTTCTCGATCGTGTGTCCATAAGAATTTTTTATCACGATGCCAAGATTTACAAAATCCTGCAATATGAGCAAATTTGGTCAAAACTCAATTTCCATAAGATTAGTGCGTGGTCCTTTCAGAGGGTCAGTAAAATGGCCTGGATTGTTTTCAAACATTTTTTCCATGGAATTATGTTCACTGGTTAATTCTTGATTTAAAATATGATATTGTTCCGTACGAAGAACAACGATGATTTCAAATTTAATTTAACATCTGTTCACGATTAAAAAGGACATAAATGAAAATGTTGAAATATGTGTATGCATATTACTTACCGTAGGCGGTAAATTAAATAACAAATTATAGAAATATGGGCGAGTGAAAGTTTGAATACCGATGCCGCATAACGTATAAACATTGTTAAATTGGTATACCCGTACTGATTGAAACAATCTTTCCAAAGTTTTAAATTTATTTCGTACAACAATTTACATGTTAACTTTTATGAATGTCTCCTCATTTCTATAGTATTTCATGCCTACTCCTGATTACTTTTGTCTGAATTTTAAATACATTTCTCTTTTTTATTTACATTTAACTGATGACATGTTGAGAGAAATGAATGAAACCCCACAACAATACGATATAAGCCAGGCATAACAATGGACTTAATATCCTTTAATAAATATACCTGAATAGATCTTTTGTTTGGGCTTTATTTTCTTTAGCGCGATATACTCCATGGGGGCGAGAACGACGGCGTCGTCGTTACGGTTTGTTGATTTTTATAATAATTTAATAGATTTTGGCTCTTCCCACATGTTCATTTAAGTAGTTTGACGATTATTTTCGTTGTTGTTCAACCAGAGTAAAGTTAACACAGTAAATATCGATAAATTATTGAATATCAAAAATTATTTCAAATACGGCGCCGGCGCTAACGTCTGCTATGGAGGTAAAAACAGCAGCAAAAAAGGGCGCACCTACAAAAATTATACAATTTTTTTGTCAAGTAATGACAAAATTTGCCGTTAAAGAAATGTTCATTTACTCCCTTCTTATGCACGCTTTGACAGATGTTGCATGATCCATGTACACTTAGTTGGCTTCTCTTTGCTGCATAACATGTCCGACAGCCTCACGATATCTATCGCGGCTACCTGATAGGCGCACGGCTTCACGAAAGCGTCATCAGCAACAGGCAACAGCCCAATGTTTTGGTGGTAGTCCTCTTCTCCTTTTGCCATCTGGTTTTCCTGAACAACCAAGAGTGCCTTCTCTGTGGTTGATGTGGCCAAAACATGTGAGAAATCGAGAAAATATGATGTTAGAGAGTCGGTTTGGGGAAGCATTTCTTGGAAAATTGATCTGTTGGTGCGATGGGCTGTCCAGGGAACTCGCAGCAAACGTTTCTAGACCTACATTTCGAAAGCATCAGAAATAGTCCGTATCTCGCAGGCGTAAAGAAAGATAGAAAAAACTAAAGCGTTAGCAAATCTTCTGCCTCTCGTGTTATTCCTGTCACCCCAGATTTTGCTCAACCGGCACGTTGCTGACATTGCCATCTGTACTCTTCCTCGAATCTCATACTCCTATTTCCGGTGTTGTCCACAAGGACTCCAAGGTGAACCATTTTGTTTACTACCTCAGAGTCACTTAACCTTAACATGTCTGGGTGGTTTTGATTTGCTCGGTTTACAATCATGATTTTTGTTTTGTTGTAGTTTATACTCAAGCCTTACTCATTGCTTATTGTTTGGAGGTTGCCCAGTAGGTGCATGAGCATGAGTGTTGCTCTGGTATCATCCACAAACCTCAAGTTAGGAACCTTAGATCCTTCCATAAGTACTTCATGCCAGTTTTCTAACACAGGATACATCACATATTCACCATAAATGTTAAAAAGGATTGGTGACAGAACGCAGTCCTGTCTGATGCCTTTGCCAACTTTACAGTTGTCGGAGATAGAGTTGACAACTTTCAGCAAAGCAGAATAGTCGTCGAATAATAAATACCCAAATGTTTGAGTGTTCTCATCTTTATTAATACAGTCCGTAATTGGTTCCATTCCACATTATCAAATGCATTACGATAGTCCTCGAAACAAAGATACATTGGTATATAGCACGTAATATTCTCATGCGTTCTCGATAAGTTTTTGTAGTAAAAAGAACTGATTGGTCCCTCAGAACTGACTCACCCTGTATGTAGGGGATTCCGTAGTCCTAACCTAAATACATAAGACTGGAAAGTAACATTTTATAAAGGCCTGCATACGAGTAATGTAACCGTCTCGAATTGCAATTCTGTCAATACTTATATATAGAATGTTGTATTGTTAATACTTTTCGAGACCCTAGTGACACGTCCGTATCCAGTTACCAAAGCTAATATCTCGCTTCCAAACAACCGCATACATAGGCAAGAGTTCTTGGCTAAGTGCCTCCTATCGATTACATTCCCGGGTACACCCACTAGGGCATTCCTATCATGCCACTTTATATATGATACCGACACCTCTATGACGTTGGGTATTTGATACGATCTACTGAAAAATCATATGGGGTTGTGTGGTGCAAAGTTCTATAGTATTTTATTAGACTTATTGACTACTTTTACAATAAGTGTGGCTATGTATATATTGTAAATGTTTTCAGTTTTTTAACACGAGTGTCAAGTAATAAATATGCCCTTTTTCTACTTTTGAAATTTTTTGATTCTAAAACCTATTAATATTCTATATTATTTTATTAATTTGCTGACTGTCCATGTGCTATTGTCAGACTATTGTTATTATTCCTCACTAGAATATATCAATATTTACTATGGATTATGTGCTTCTTCAATCTTGTTACAATTATTGAAGGTCTTGTTATCACAACACACTTTAGATTCTAATCTGTATACTTATCCAGTTTTTAACTGAATTTTAATTATCTAAAGGTGATATCCCTTTTTAGTTAAGTTGTAGTTTGTTGAAGATATATTGATTGCATCGATTAATGTAACCTCCAAACAATAAGCAATGAGTAAGGCGTAAGGAAAAATGGTATATATCAAATATTAATTTAGTTATCAAGCGCAATAAATAGTATTATTGCAAGCTTTCCATAATATTATCTATTGCGCTTGATAACTAAATTAATATTTGATATATACCAATTATTTTTTCTGGGAATGCTCACATTTTATGTAATTAACTATTTTATTAAGAAAATGTTTAAATATATCGATTAATAACCGAATAAACATGAGGTCACGTTTTTGAGAATAACTGCAAAATTTTGGAACAAAAAATTATGAAAATAATTCAACAAAGAAAGCCGTGCCTTATCGGTATCTATAATATTATTTAAATAATAGGCATATTTTCCAAGATATAATGAATTTAAAACTGGTATGGTCAAAATTTCCTTAAAAAGTAAAACATTGTTCAATTTAATTTAGCAGAATTTCAAAACTTTCCACTGTACATCAATCAATTAATTAAATTTCAGTGAATGATTTAGAATAGACGCATAATGAACACATAATTTTTTAAATTTTTTCCGCTCTTTCGTTTCTGAGATATTCGCGGTTAAAATGAGAAGTCAATACATTTGAATCGTATATTAATACCTGCTGTCCCAAAATCCAATCTTTACATCGCTAAAATCTCCGTTAATTCTCGTCAGATCTAGATGAAATTGAAAACCTATAGTTTTGATTGACATATACTAGACCGAGCCCCCCATGACAAAAGAGGTACCCCATCGAACACCTCAAATTTAAGGTGAAAATGATTGCAAAACTGTATTTTAACTGTATATAAGAAATACGAATATTTATTCAAATTCATTCTTTATAAAATATAATAATGTAATAGATGTATTTAAGTGGGAACTTGGAGGTTGCATATCCATGGGCTTCTTATACTTCCAACTTCTTATGCTTTCTTAGAGCCAAAATTGAAATTTGGTTACTTTTTTATTTAAAATAATAGCTATTTTTAATTGCATTATATATATGTTCCAATACCGGAACATCAGCGCGCTGATGTTCCGGTTTTGGGTCAGATACGTTAATCAAAAGAATATATATTTAAATTGCAGCAATCGGAGGGTAAACTAGAATCATTCAAGAGTATTTAAAAAAAAAATATTCAAATCGGTCCAAAACTGTGTGTCAAATGGACTTTTGTCCAAAAAAAGTTGTAAATTTCGCACTGTGCGCCCCTTGCGGGTTATTCACACTTGAAAGTCAACATTTGAAGAGGTTTTCTGCCGATAACCTGGAAACTACTTTATCGATTGTAATAAAATTTGGACAGCATAAATAGTAAACAAGTAGCTTTTTTTAGAAGTATTAAGATACGATCTTGTCTAAGAAGCCAAGGGAGAAACACTATGAGTGCTATTGACTCATAAAATTTGACAAATTCATTTTTGAAACTTGCAGTGTTAATTAAATTATTAGTGAAATATTCTCCCCAAATACCACACGTGCCTTTAAATTTCAACTATACATTTTTTCCTCGAGTTAAGTTTCCAAAATATAATTCATGTAAAGTGGCAGTTTGTTGTCAAAGAATAAATCCATTGTGCTAAAGTGCTTGGAATTTAATCAAATAAACTGGCAAGCACATTTTTTAAACAACCATTCTATCGAGAAAATTATACCGATAAAATTCTAATCACTAACTTTAATTGACAACACGACAACATTTCTGCACTTCTAATAGTTTCATTTCAAATTTGGAAAACTATAATTACCGAAATTTAATGGTAAATTTCCAATGTTACTACTGTAAGTACTTAAAATTTAATTTATTCAAACAGCAATCAAAACCAGTTTGGATGTATAAAAAAACACAGTAGGAATCCAAAATTACAACCTCCAGCTGTCACTAACTGCTTTTACATAAACAATTTTAATCAATACGTTAATTTTAAAATATACTAGTTGAGAAATAACACAATGTTTAAAAAATAAAATCACGTATTTATTGCGCGAGTGATTTGTTTAATTCTATGTGGCAAATGACAAGGAAGACCAGAGGCCGTTTTATATTCTTGTTCCTTACATATTTACATATAGAGTAAACATTATACTCTTCGCTGATCTATTGGACATTTAATGTAATTGTTGCACATTCTGGGATACTCTTCGCAGTTTTTTTGTAAATAACATTGGTTTTAGACATTTTTTTGTTTAATTACAAAATAATTGGATATTTTTAAAAATTTTAAACAATTAATAACTTTTTTATTTACTGATCGACTTTGTTCAAAAGCAATAGGGCTCTTCTTCTAGCTAACAGTAATGCTATCCAATTCTCAATACAATGAATTCGATCACTAACACAGTGATATGAACATTAGTAGAAAATAGTTACTTAAGTCTGACTTACTGGCAAACCGTGGGTCAGCCGCCGAACTCTGGTACCATCCAGACGAGTAATGAGGAGCTAATCCTAAATTTTCGGAAACTGGACAGTACTGTCCGCCTCCGAATTGGCCCATAACAGGATAACCCCCGTTCATGCTGCACCCGCTGCTGGCAGTGCCGCCAGCCCCTGGGGAATTTATACTGCTCCCACTTGAAGTTGATCTGAAACAAATATTAAATGTGTCATGGAAAATACACCACCCAGTATTCATTCAAACGATTTAATTATTTTGATGTAGTTACCCAACTCCCTCCTACCGAAATTATTTTAGGATGTAACGGTCTACAGCAGGTATGTAAACCCTACTCTCCACAGAGTCGAACTTAATATTGGCAGTGTATCATGGAATATCGAATTTGTCAATGCTCCACAAATATGTAAGATATATTCTAATCCAAGATCATTACTTTTGGGATTGTGGAGCATGAAGGAGGATTTTACTAGAATAGCGGTAATTGATATTTTTATGTCCTCTTTCAAATACAGTTATTGATACACTTACTGTGTACTGAATTTTATATTTTATAATTCATCGAATGATTTTTGTTATTTTTCTCGATATATCCTATCTTGACATAAATAAGACAGAATAAATTTTTTAAATTTATCACTGTACCAAATAACTATATTTATTTACCAAAGGCAATACTTCCAAATCCTCCTGTTATTGTGCACAAAAATTTTAAGTGCAGCTCTGTGAGATATCCCTTTTTCTAACGAGACAGTGATTTGCGATCGGTTTTTATGACTGTTTTTATGTGCCTTAATATATGTAGCAAACATACACGGTTAATTAAATCTTATTCGAAGACCTTATCTATAATATTAAAACCCTGACATGTGGTTCTGTCTGTTAGTAAAAAAGGTCCTTGACTTTTTTTGGTATTTCTCGACCACCTATAGAAACCGGAAATTTACTACAGACATTCCTTGGCACCTAAGGTAGATGAGAAACACCGTGAAAATTTAATATGGCGTATTCGATACAGCGGCCTCAAAGAAACGGCAAAGTTACGTTTTGATTCCTTTTGAAAGGTGCAGGAACCCTTACCTAATAATGATATTGAAGTTTGTCTGCGCCGACTTATGGTTTAAATAACCGGGTGATATTTTGAAAAGATTACTAACATAATTATATCTCTGTGAGCGACATTTAAGGATTTAGAAATGTGCAATGAAACATGAAACACAGTCGTCGTTTTCATATTTAAAAGCCTATGGGTCCTTGGGTAGGTAAAAGCCCGAGTGCCGGTTGCCTCGCCACTTTGGCCAGTCCGCCTCTGAACATTTGATGGCTATCGTCCTCCTAAGTACTTTGTGTTTGTAAACAATTTAGATATTTGCGGGTTTACGGGTGTATGGCAGTTCATTATCTTATTGAGACAGAAATAAATAGCTGTTTTCCTTTCGTCGTCAACAAACTTAAAGCAATTTTCATTCTTTATTAGGTTAGACAATTTTTATCTCTTGAACCGATAACTATTAATTTTTTGTTAGAAGTCAAGAAAAACTAAATTGAATAGTTCAAAGTAGGTAAATTTACTGTTCCCTTAAAATAAGAAGCCTAGCTATGTTAAAAGGCACCCATAAGATAATCGTTGGGGAGAAGGCCAGATTCTGATTATACTAATCTAAAACGTAAAGAAAAGTTTTTTCCGCATGACGGCTATGCGTGTCTGTCTGTATATCTGTCAGTGGAATATTCTTTTGTTCATTGCAACTTCTGTAAGTATCCATGGATTTGATTTTTTTTTTAATGTTCGCCTCCAGATATTAATTTTGGTGTCGATTGTATGAACGGTTTTGTAAATTTGCGCAATTTTGCAGAACATAGTCATGTATCCCCTTACTGTTTTTTCACATCAAGATTTCAAATGAATGCTGTATTATGAAAATAAATTTCTATCCAGATTTCATATTTTAAAAGTTTAAAATATGGTGTTGTAAGTTTTTCGGAGCCTTCCTAATAGTACCTCTCTTAAATATATTTTCTGCGAACATTTAGCTTGAAGCGTTATATACAAACAACTTTATTTAATCACCGTCGTCTTTGGTATCCATAAAAAGCATCGGCATTTTAATTATTTTCTGTTTCTAATATTCAAGTAGAAATAATTACAAGGAATGCTGGCAATAATACTATAACAATATAAAAAAAATACGATATTATTTATTGTGTATAAGTCAGAATGATCGACCAAAAATGCTTCTCTGAGAAGTTGCAGCTACTCAAAGTTACAAAAACAAGCAATATGTATCTGTATTTACGCAAAACTCTCCTCCCTGTTTGGCGCACTTTATTTATTAATTAATTTTTTCACTGTATGACCCTCCTATATACAATGTTTACGAAAAGTATATTAGATTATTTCTCTGGAATAATATAATAACTACATTCCAAATATCATCTTAAGCAACAACTGCAGATGCGTAATCGTCGTCTATTTCAGACTCTTCAAGAGTCGAAATCGAACTTCAAAGAATATTTGAAACAAGTCCTCTTTCCTTTACAAATTTGATTAAGTGCCCCAGTGGTTTAATGATAACAATTACTGGGAGATCAATTAAAAATAGCCACTGTTATTTTTGCGTTAAGAAAAAGTCGTAGTTACACTGTTCAAAGGTTAATTTTTTCAAGCAAAATTAATTCTGTATTTGCTTGTCTTTTTCCTAGCTGCTTTGTGCATCCCGTATCAACAATGAATGGCTCGACAAGCTAATCTCCAGTCAAATTAATAAATGCTTAAGTGCTTTTCTGAAACATTTCAAGGTGGCTGACTTTTTAACTGGGCAGTGCAGGAGTAATTTAATAATAGAATTCATTCATTAGTTTCAATATTTAACACTCTCAATGATTCACAAAGTACGAAGGTACGAAGGCGTGGAAGGACCACTGATTTTTTAAAATTATTATTTCGACTTTAATCTCACAATTCCGACTTTAAACTCGGAATTTCAACTTTAAATTCGGAATTACGACTTTAAACTCGGAATAATTCTGACTTTAATCTCGGAATTCCGACTTTAATATCAGAATATCGAGTTTAATATCGAAATTCCTATTTTAATGTCGGAATTATGATTCTTATAAAGGCTTAGCGCAAAGGCACAATGTCAAAGCCAAGTGGAATCCGAGGCGCTAACCGCCAGTACTAATACTCTGGCTATGTTCATTTTGTGGCGCTTTAGAGAAACATCACCAAATGGCGCTAGCTGGTGAGATTGGAGATACATTCAAAAGAATTGCAAACGTTATCGAAAATTGAAAAATCTCACATTCCGCTTTTTACTGGCAGACAGCTATTGAAAGAAATAACTCCCGAATTCGCATGTAAAGAAATAAAAAAGTTCATGTTTATAAAAAACTCGCCCACTTTACATTTTGATATCTTTGAGCACGACGAAAGGGACAGGAAGTATGGACTGAAATTCTTTTAATGAGCAGCCAATTAAGTTTTTGATAACTCGAGCCATTCCTGAGATATAACTTTTGATTGTAGTCTCTCAAGTTTAGGAAAAAATATGTATTTCATAAGATGCATACTTAAATTGTGGTGGTACACTTTAGGAGAGCGTCAATAAGTCAGAAATGTGCATCAGATCCTATCAGTATGTGTCTTTAGGAAAAGTGCCTCAAACTGAGTTAAAAATCAGAGGGAAATTATCTCATAAGGTACAGGACTTTGCAAATTTATGAGTAATGTAAAAACTATCAAAGATTGGCGCCAGTTAGTAGAGGGGGAAAGTGGGGCTGCATAATTCAATTTATATCACTTACAAATAGCCAATTTAAATGTAGATATTCAAAGCATACATATCTTCTAATTTATTTACTTTTGTTTCCAATATTCGCTTGTCACCACCATGTGGAATACCCTGTATATTTGAAAATATTGTAAGATATGCCACTCTCGATCTCCCATAATATTTAATCGACTTTAATTAACTGAAACAGTTTTCTGTCACACGATTTAGAAAATAACTGACCATCCACGTACTATTGACTAACTCTGTGTTAGCTAAAAGTGATTTTATGTCGTTTTTTGTACTTATGTATTTAAAATGAACTGTACATTTTGAACTCAAATAAATGCTTTTTAATGTAGGTTCATAACAATATTCGGTAAATAGTCACAGAGACAAATAATAAATGATCAACTATCACTACACCAACATGTTCTGTAATGAAATCATAATTCAGACATTAAAGTCTTCCGAGATTAAAGTCGGAATTCCGAGATTAAAGTCGGAATTCCGAGATTAAAGTCGGAATTCCGAGATTAAAGTGGGAATTCCGAGATTAAAGTCGGAATTCCGAGATTAAACTCGGAATAATAATTTAAAATCAGCGGCCCTTTTACGCCTTCGTAATAAAGAATGATCAATATTATAAATTGAAAACTCACTTCACATGTTACCAATGCAGCATATTCGCAAAGGCGAATTGCCTTTGCGAATATGCTGATCATGACTTTGAACGACGGAAGCTTACACCGCATTATAGCAAGCCTCCTCATTTTTATGGCTTACCGAAAATACATAAACAAAATGTCCCATTAAGACCAATTGTTAGTTCCATTAATTCGCCATGCCACAATTTGGCAAAATTCTTGCTTAAAATTATGAATCCATTATCTGGAAATACTGACTCGTATATAAAAAATAGTAAACATTTTATCGAAAAAGTTTATGAAAACAGTATTCATAATACACATCTGATGGTTAGTTTTGACGTAGTTAGTCTGTTCACTAACGTCCCAGTAGACAAAACTTTAAAAATAATCAAAGACAAATTGTTAAATGAAAATAATTTGGAAGCGAGAACTAAATTGAGTGTAAATACTATAATGGAACTTTTAACTATGTGTATAAAAACAACTTATTTTCAATTAGAAAATGATTTCTATCAGCAGGATTTCGGTATGGCAATGGGTTCTCCATTGTCACCGATTTTAAGCAATATATTTATGGAGGATTTTGAGACTAGGCATGTTCAAAATTGTGCATACAAACCGGTTATCTGGTGGAGATACGTAGATGATATCTTTGCAATCTGGCCTCATGGTATTGAGTTACTAGATAATTTTTTGGATCATTTAAATAATAAAGAACCTTCCATTAAATTCACTTTAGAAAAGGAAACTAGAAATGAATTACCATTTTTAGATGTTTTAATTAAAAGAGTAAATGGTACAATTGAAACAAGTGTTTATAGAAAACCAACACATACCAACAGATATTTAAATTTCAACTCAAATCAGTCGATGCACGTTAAGAGGGGTGTTGTAAAATGTTTGTATGATAGGGCCAAAATCATTTCTTCTAATGATGAGATACTAAACAATGAGAAGCGGTTTATAAAGGAAGTTCTTATTAATAACCAATACCCTGGGGGTTTTGTCGATAAAACCTTCATAAATATTGAAAATAACAATCAGGTACGACAAAAACCTGAAAAACGTTACACAGCGTTAATTCCTTATGTATGCGGATTATCCGAAAAGTTGCGCCGCATCGGTGATAGATTTGATATTAGGACGGTATTTCAAACAAGCAACACTTTAAGATCTATTCTGACAAAGACGAAACCAACAAACCACGAGCAAAATTCAAAAAACTGCATTTATAGTATTCCGTGTGAGTGCAACAAACAATACGTGGGTGAGTCATCCAGACCTTTTAGTGTAAGATTGGGCGAACATCAAAATTATATCAGAAAAAATGAAATTCAGAGGTCCAAGATCTGCGAACACGCGTGGGAGAACGGACATAGAATAAAGTGGGACTCGGCAAAAATTTTAACAAAAGAGGCAGATAGCAAAAAAAGAAAAATAAAAGAATCCGCGATAATATTATTGAATGAGGATAATTGCGTGTCGAATTGTTCCGTAGATGTCTGTACAACTTGGCTGCCAATGTTAAAAGAAGAACTTCACAAGCTTAACATTGTATAGAAACTAAAAAACTGTTAACTATATCAACAGTTCTATGTAAATAGTAAGTATCTATGGATATTGAATATAACAAACATTCTTAGAGCTGTGTATTTGTCATACACAGCAAAAAAGATTTTTCAAAAAAAGCCTTGAGAAAGGAAACAGATTAGATTTCCGAAACGTCGGCGAAATATTTAATTTCAAGTTTTTATACTTATTTGTGTTGTTTAGTTATCAAAACCAACCTTTAACTGATCCTTTGACGTAAACGTCACGGGCGTAGAGGTTTTTTACCAGTAACATACTGGTTAATTGTGATATATTTTGTAGATTCTCCTAGCACCGCTTAGAAAGAAAACATACATGTGGCAGTGAAATTCCCAAAGAATTGAAGAAGGAAAAAAATTAAGATAATGCCACAAATAACATTTAGACAATGCTGATCATATAATCTGATCAGTACTTTTAAAATTTTCACTCACCTTACACTAAATGTATAGCTTAAAGGACTAAATTAATACAGTAAGCAAAATACAAGGCAGCATATTCTATGTAGTTCATTTTTTGAAAGGAGGAGGCTCTCGATTTGATCCCTATATGTTTATTTATGTGTGTTCAATCCTTACTGTGGAATGGTTTAAACGATTTCAATGAAATCTTTTGCAAACTGTAAACAATGGCTCGTCAGTAGTCCTAAATTAATTTCATTAAGCTACATCCAGTATAAGGTGATATAAAATGAGTTTTTCGAGAATTTGGCGAATGCGTCAGTGATAATTTGAACTAATTTCGTAGGAGGTGCATTAAAATTGGTAGTTGAGGATTTTCGGGACTGCTAATACTGAATCTGAAGTTAAAAGTTAAAAATTCAAAAGAGCGAATCCAATACGACAGCAATAATTGTGATAATTTTAAAGATTTCCGTTAAATTTACTATATGGAAATATGAGGATTCTCTGATCACGAGAGAAGCTTACAAATTCAAAACGAGGAATATTTTCTTTTACTCTGTGAAGACTACATAAAAGGCCACAAAAAAGAGAAAACATTTTTTGAAAAACTAGAACCGCCTTTAAAGAAACGGCCAATAAAAACTATAATAAAATTTAACAGTCGCATGGTTAATTGAGCCTTATAGTCCATTGATCTTGCATGTTTGTGGATCGACGTCTTGGAGGATTGCGTGCTTTCTTAATAAATAGCGGTGAAATAGGTCTTCTCTGGTCCTTTAGACGTGAAAGAAGAAATAATGAATTTTGCTTCTCAATATAATCCAGGTATGCACGTCCGGAAAGTAGCAATAGAACTCAACACGCCGGTAGATGTTCACAGAACTTACGAGCGTAGCAATTAAAACCATTTGATGTTCAACATGGTCGTGAGAGTTTCTGTAGCTGACTTAGACAAAGTTTACTGGAGACGATAATTTTTTAACAAAAATATACTTCATCCTATTTTACTCGTACTGAAATTACGAACTTACACAATTTACACCAATGGAACTGAATTTTTTTTTTATGCTTGCCGCCATGGTAAGCTTGTGAATATTTTTTCTGGGCTATATTCTCTTACGATTCCTCTCGATCCAGGTAATAGTACGCGAAATGCAGCTTGTTGCTCTAACCGTACACATTCTCTGTCAAAGTTTTCTACCAGTTGCCTCAATGATTTTACAAAATAAAATAATGTAAGAAGTATTGACGATATATCTACACATTAGAAGTATGTGGTTATACAAGCAAGACGATGTTTTTCCTCACTTGACACGCTATTTGCTCATTTTTTTAATGAACGCAGGTCGTGGTCCGCAAAGTGACCGGCGGAGACACCTGAACTAACCCTACTTGATTTTCATTTCTAGTTTATATTGAGGTCAAGATGTGTGTAAATCCTGTAGAAATACGAGGCAATCTATGTACTGTTTCAGGTGACTTGATTTTTTATTTCTGACAACAAATAGCTTCTGCGTACAAGCGTACAACAATAACTTGTGAGTACAACTTTTAATTTTTTTACTTATTATTTACTTTAACTCATCATTTCTTTTTTGGGCATTGAATTTCTCCATTAGCCAGTTACATATTACGTATTTATTGCTTTATTCATTTGTTAATAAATGACTTAACACAAAACAGCCCAACCAAATAATATACACAGCTCACAAGGACACTCTCTCGTCTGTCTCATCTGTCATGACATTTCTTGATATAACATTACACAGGTAGATCACGGAAAGGGGGTATATATCACAATAGGAGAGACAATTAAGGAATACGAAGCTAACCTAATATTAATCGATTTAATAGTGTTCATGAAATTAACCAATACATTGTAGACTTGTATATTTTTAAGGGACAATAGATGAATAGCAGTAGAGGAACTTTGATGTCAACTAAGTTCTTTAACATTGTATCGATAGCAAATTGGTGATTCTGACAAAGAAAATATGGTTCAGATCGCCCATAGTACCACATGTACTAGATATCTGAATCAAGTACACCAATTCTATTTAGGTGTTTTAGAAAGCAAGCGTGACCGAACCTTATTCTACAAATTGTGGTGATTTTCTAGGGGCATTAATGCCCTTAAACCATGGTGATTTGGGAATATTCCCAACGACTTGTGAGTACTGGCTCGTAGGGTTATCTAATTGATAATTTTCATAGGATATTGCCCAATTATTGAATGCTTTGTGTCTGAATGAATTTATAGCGTCTGATAGGTATATTTTAAAATTGGTATTTAGGTTAGATATGGCACTTTCTTTAGCAAGGTTGTCAACATATTCATTATGGGGATTCCTACATGGGTCTAACCCAAACAAAATTAACAAGAATATTATTCTTATGTAATTCACATAAAACTCATCATTTTGATTTTGTTCTTTTATAAATTTATGGTTTTTTACGATTTAATGATATTTTTCTGAAACTGCTATACAATTCAGCACTACTATAATGAGACATTACTAAATAGTAATATAAACAGTTCTTTAAATATTAGGCTCTCCCGCAGTTATTTTGGAATGCATAACAAACTGAAGTTAAACATGACTATAGGTCCAGCCCAGATAAAATCTCAGCTTTTTTAAATCGTGATTGTGCTTCACATTTAGTTAACAATTTAATAATAATTGTTTGTAAAATTTAATTGGCGTTCCCTCAGTACGAGTTGTCTTACAATGGCGTTGCTTTGGATAGCATTGTATATTATGTATACGATTTTCAATTACTTATTAAAGGCGAAATGTTGCCAAATTTAAGAAAATAAGATATTATGGGCGAAATATGTATCAGTCGTAGATCGCGTATTGCAGAAAACAAATAAATAAATAACCAAAACAAATTACGGTATTGCGAAACCCATGCAGCCGCACGCACTTGGATCTACTTTTCACTCTTTTAGAACCGATTTATAACTTTATTAAAGTACTTGAATTCTGCATCCACGATATTTTTTGTCGTGTAAAAACTGTATTAATATAAACCAGCATGGCTTTATGACGGGTCGTTCGATAACGACAAATTTAATATGCATCACTATCACACTATCGAAGGTTTTAGCTAATTAACGACAGGTAGACGTAGTCTATATTGGTTTCTCTAAAGTTTTCGATAGTATCGATCACAGTATATTGATCCGAGAGCTAGATAAATACCGTTCGCCACAGAATGCACTGTGTTTTTAAGTCTTATCTCTTGGATCGACTACACTACGTATGTTACAAAGGCTTTATCCCAACCAAATTTGAGGTCTTATCTGTGTTCCTCGGGGATCGATTCTGGGACCGTTTCTACTTAATATTTTCATTAATAGCGCCGTTAGAAACTGCAACCAGGATGGCATTATCTATCAGGAAATGCCTTGATAGGCTGGGTCTGCGACGTAAGCAAAATAAATTACCAGTTATTATAAATAAGTGGTAATCCTTGTAACAAATATATTTCAATTGTCCCATACAATATTAATAATCTATTCCTTAGTAGACTAGAATATATCAAAGACTTGGAGGTGTAGAAATTAAAAACTTATTATGGGTAATTCCTGCTGTAATTAATTTAGAATTAAATTGCTATACAACTCATGTCATTTTCCGACGTGAATACAATTCTATTTATTGGTGTTTAAATTAGGTAAAATATATCGAAGTATTAGAAAGAATGCAATGAAGTTTTTGTGATATAAAGAGAATAACGTGTATCCTATTGGCTATTCACTTGATTTATTACTTGAAACATTCAATTATAAATTCTAATTGGTTCATCGTAATATCCTAATCCTAATGCACTCTGTAGTTTTCCTGTTTAACGTGATGAATTTTGTTCATGATGCAATTAAAATATTGAGTAAAATCAATTGTCACGTCACCACATATACAAGGCTCGCTGTGAAACTTCTTATTTAAAGACTGCTAATACTAATACATTGCATTCATCTCCTCTGTATATGATGTACGTACTGTAATTTCTCCACAGTGTGTAATTCTAGCAATGTACATATAAGAACACTTTCTTGTCCTAAATCTGTTAATTTTATACTTATTTTGTTATTCGCTGTTTTTTAGATGATTGTCTTCCCTCATATATTAATTTTATATGCACATGGTGGGTCATGCAGCAGTGCGTGGGTAGCCAGTATCCCCTCAATCGAGTCCTCAACCATTTGAAATCTGAAGAAATGTCTTAGATGGAAATTATAGATCAAGAGTGACGGTGGTTCACACAGTGATGGTAAGTCAATACTTGGATTTTTAAGTAGAAAATTACACAACTTTTTTTCATATTTTTGTATTTGGTTCTCAATTCTCTATCGAGGCATATATCAATTTTGGACTTACACCGCGGAGTTGCCACGTTATTTTACTTCGTCGGATAAAAAATACATTTGCAGAGGTTAAAAGTAAAATCTGTAAAAAACGTATTTTCATAAATTTGACCGTTGTTTCACTTTGAATGTTACCTAGTCAAGATCATTTATTAGTTTCGGACCTTCTCAAAGTTGAACATAATTCTGTAGGGTGTTTTCCATGATGACTCAACTTGTACATTTTTTAACTGTAATAACTCAATTTTTTCAAATGGAACACCCTGTGTTTTTTTTACTTAAAATGTTTCAGGAATTAATTGTAAGCTGGTATCCATAGATATTGTCTGTAATTGTTTATTTGTGGCATATTCAGATTATCTTACTTTTTATCCATAGGTATATTTAGTAGTATATTTTTCGACCAGAATTTCTTAAAAATTGTCGAAGAAAAGTCACTGTGAAGTTGATACTTACGTGTGTATACCGGATGTAACAGGATCATGATATACCCTCTTTTCTCCTTTAGTTTTGAAGATAATTGATTGAAATTTAGGATATACTACATGCATAATAAGCGGCACTTTTTGACATACAATTGATTTTTTTTCACTTCCGGTTTCGCCGGAAGTGACACTGACTTTCGATTTTTAAATGGAACACCCTATATATTATTGCATTTTTTAAATTCTGCATAATTTTCTGAATCCAACGATGCCAAATAAGTGACATTTCAAACATCTTTTTTTTTATACTATAATTTATAGTTTTCCATTTAAGTGTGCCATGACGGTTCTGATTTATTCTAATTTAAGTGTGCCATGACGGTTCTGATTTATTCTAAATGACCCGTGTAATGCTTCTCCTTTAGTTTTGAAGATAATTGATTGAAATTTAGGATATACTACATACAAAATAAGCGGCACTTTTTGACATACAATTAATTTTTTTTCACTTCCGGTTTCGCCGGAAGTAACACTAAATTTCGATTTTTAAATGGAACACCCTATATATTATTGCATTTTTTAAATTCTGCATAATTTTCTGAATCCAACGATGCCAAATAAGTGACATTTCAAACATCTTTTTTTTTATACTATAATTTATAGTTTTCCATTTAAGTGTGCCATGACGGTTCTGATTTATTCTAAATGACCCGTGTAATGCTTCTCCTTTAGTTTTGAAGATAATTGATTGAAATTTAGGATATACTACATACAAAATAAGCGGCACTTTTTGACATACAATTAATTTTTTTTCACTTCCGGTTTCGCCGGAAGTAACACTAAATTTCGATTTTTAAATGGAGCACCCTATATATTATTGCATTTTTAAAATCTGCATAATTTTCTGAATCCAACGATGCCCAATGAGTGACATTTCAAACATCAATTTTTTTTATAACATAATTTTTGGTTTTCCATTTATATGTGCCATGGCGGTTCCGATTTATTATAAATGAAACGGTGTAATGCTACAAAAATCGAAATCCCGCTAAAAACACTAAATTGCTTGATTTATGAGCAAATAAAATTCACCAAAATTGTTTTTGGGGCAAAACTCAATTTTTTTAAATGGAACCATATCGGTACCGTGGTACCATTTATTAGTACTATTAATAAGGAATTTATTTCATATTTCGTATTAAAATGTGGGATAAATACAAACAAAATTACAGCTAAAAGAAAATAAGAAAATACAACTTTGTTCTAATTAAATGTTAAGAAGTAACTAAGGTGGCTTTGAAAACAATGAAATATTTAGCTTGTCAAACATTTGATGGTTTAACGGTGCTTTTATTTTGTCTTTAAAAATTGTTTAAGGTGGCCATTCCCTAGAAAGAGACATCCGATAGGGAAATATTCATTATTATTGCCCATAACTTTTTTTTCTTAGTACATATATTTAAAAAAACTATAAGAGTACCTAAGTAGAACCATAACAAGACTATTACTATGAATTTTCACTCAATAATTTGAGTGGTTTGCAAAATAGCTCGATTTAAAACTACGAAATAGGAAGATTAACATAATTTTTAAATTTAAATCTAGCTATTTTGCAACTCGCTGAAATTATTGAGTGAAAATTCATAGTAATAGTCATGTTATGGTTCTACTTAGGTACTCTTATAGTTTTTTCAAATATATGGACTAAGAAAAAAAGTTATGGCCAAAAACATTAAGTATTTCCCTATCGGATGTCTCTTTCTAGGGAATGGCCACCTTAAACTTCTTGTTAATTGTGTTGAAAACACCGAAAATTTATACAAGAGATGAAAAAGTGGACATGTTAATTAGTTTAATTTTTTATCTGCTCATAAATCACGTAATTTAGTGTTTTTAACGAGATTTCGATTTTTGTAGCATTACACCGTTTCATTTATAATAAATCGGAACCGCCATGGCACATATAAATGGAAAACCAAAAATTATGTTATAAAAAAAATTGATGTTTGAAATGTCACTCATTTGGCATCGTTGGATTCAGAAAATCATGGAAAATTATGGGTATACCATGATCAACAGGATCATGGTATAATTTATCGGTAAAATATATACAGTAAAGACATACAGGGTGTTTATGACAGGTTTAAAATTATAAAAATTTGAATCATCATGAAGAACGCCCTATAAAATTAGGTTCGACTTTGAGACGGTAAGGAAAGATGGTCAAATTTATAAAGATACGTTTTTTACCAATTTTGCTCTTGACGTCTGCAAATGCATATTTACCGAAAAAAGTGAAATAACGTGGCAACGTCGCAGTGTATGTCAAAAAATGATAATTGCATCATTATTTCAAATTTTAAATGCCTGGGGAAATATTAGGCGTCCTTACACTAGTGACTCTAGACACTGGACTCATCCTGTATATACTTATTAACTTATTACGTCTGTATTACTATATTATTATTGTGTATTTTGCATTTGAAAATTCGTATCTAGTTTTTTTATTTTATATACCTAATTGAATGTATCCGTGGAAGTGGAATATAATCCCGTCGGATAGTTGTACGTAAATAATTAAACAAATAAACAATTACAATAAAAAAATGTTTAAGGAGAATTGCCAATTTTAAAGGGTCAAGGAATTTAGATTTTTTAAATTCTGCATCAAATTAAAGTTCTAACCCTACCATTTTTCTAAAGGACTAGTTGTTTTTTATTTCTTGTAAACTACTGCTTCTAGCTGCAGATTGCATAAAATGTCCAGATATACTCAATATTACTTGTAAGGTAACGGTACAGTTGTGTCGAAAAAAAAAAAATTCCCGGAGGTAAGTTAACCTTAAGAAAGCTTTATTATTTTCATTTTTTTGTCGCATGCACTGACGAAAAAATTAACCCTGACACAGTCGTACTAATTTTAATCATTCTAACTCTGCCCATCCTGATAGAATAGAGTATATTTGTTTTTCTTTTGTAAAAACAAGAGTTATAACTCTTCAGGGAAGCATTTTTGATCAGTCAGCATAACTTCTCAACAAGAATTCATTCCTCAGGTTTGTGAACAAATAGACACCCGGTATATACAGTTAATTAATTTCTTGTCGATAAATGAGTTTCACTTATTTACCTGTACGGTGAGGGGGGATTTGTGGCTAATTCCAATTTTCTGTAAGATTCCTCAATGGGACTAAGGATATCAGTAACACTAAACGGAGTCGAGTGATGAAGTTGTTGCAGATGGCTTAAAACCTGAGGACCACCTTGATGATGTTTGGGGCTCAAGCTCATAGCAAGTTCAACGCCATTGAGCTCGGGCAACAGCCCATGCAGATCCCCTCGATCCGATACCACGGGGCCTTCCCCGTAGTTGCCACCTGCCGACATGGACTCCAGGACCACGAAAGAACCGCGGCGGTTTCACAAAAACACCAAATTAATTCATTAAGTCGATTATAATGTATACACACGGTCCGACGAACGTACACTTTACTCAAAAACCTGTATAAGTAGGTACCTTGCAAGTGCCCGGCGCGTTCTTCACTATAAAATCCACTTGATTCGATATCCGAATTCAATAAACAAACTGACTAACTATATAAATAAATCAGTGATCGAGCTATAGCACTCTTGATGTAAGACTCTTTAACTCGAAGTGTGCTTAACTCGCCTAAGCGTACTCTTAGAGTGTACTCCAAGTGTACATGGCACTTCTGCCGCGACCAGGGTGCATTCTGGGTACTCGAGTTGGAACAAAGGCGGGGCCTAGCTGTCAAGCCCCAACCAAGTCGGGCACTCGCCCTATGGGGCGTGTCCCACTTTCGAACAGTTCTAACGAGGGATATTCCGTCTTAGACCAAAGCTATGTAGAGGTTGTTTTCTATGGTGTATCGGCTGAAAGACGGCCTTATTGAGGTAAGCTCTTAGCATGCTTAATCTCGGCCTAACTAAAGTTCATCCCATCGACCTATTGTGGAAACACTCGAGTCACAAGAGGGCTGTTCTCTACTGTGATATTGTATATTTATATAGTTTTATTGGGCATATTGATTTGAGGTTTGAGTACAATTTTTCAAGTCTTATGAATTTCGTTTTTAATGTATATTTGTCAAGTACCTTTAAATTATAAACGCTTTATGATGTACTTATGGTATACTTAACTGTGGAGAGAGAGAAGTAGGTACATGCATTTTGGGAATAATACGATACATTATTTTATAAGTATAAGAATAAAACCACTTTTAAACACACCATCTTTATTTTATTGAAGTTGGTCGATAGCAACAGAGAAAATCAAAACCGTACAGTCCACGTAGGTAATATACAGGGTATCTGCTATACGCTCATAAAAATGGTTAACTATAGCAATACTATTTTTGAAATTTCATGAAGACATTGTCTTAAAACCATTCGATTATTTTTATTGAATAATTTTATAACAAATTGATACCTACCAAGGTAGCTATACTAAATAAAACCTCGTGACTTACTGTTATGAATTTATGAAGTGTCACCAACTTGAACCGAGAGACAATACGCCATAAAATTAATGCATAGGTATATAATAATTGAGGAAATTCAAATTCATCACAAAATTTTTTAAAAAATAGCTCGCAATACAGCTGCCTGCTTCCTTGATCCTGCCATCAGTTACGGTAAATAATTCTGGATAAATAATCCTCAGCTTTCATGTTTGTATTTTTCTATAGCAATTGGAACGTAAAGTCTATTTGAAAATAAAAGATAGTGTGTAATAAATTATAAATGAAAATCCTATAAAAATATACCTACTCAGGGTGGTTATTAGTATTTTTTTTCTACTATATTAAATTACATTACGTTACATTACATTACAATCCATTACATTACATTACATTACATCACATCACATCACATCACACTACATTACATCACATCACATTACATTATATTAGGTATATTATAGGTACTATATTGGTGAGCTATATTTTTAGAGAAAATTTGTTCGAAATACCCGGCGTACTAGGATATATCAACCTGCTTCGAGTCAATCCCTAGCCATCTCTCCTGGTCTCTGCCGTTGCGATCTCTCAGTCGATCTCTCTTGTAACCAGTTATCATTCTCAATCATATTCGAGTTAAGGAAATATGAGACCAAAAATGTATCTATCTTTAGGTATAGTATCCATAAATGTGAAGCGAAATAATAGAACTCCCATGTAGTAGGTTCAAAAGTAGTGAAAAGTAGCTTTGGTTGTACTTCATTTGTTTTCTGTAACATGATATTTACGACAGATAAGTGTTTCACCCGTAATATTTTATTTACTTAAATGTGGCTACATTTCACCCTTAATAAGTAATTAAAAATCGCATACATCATATACAAAATTATCCAGACCGACGCCACTGTAAGACATGTCGTACTGGCGGAACGCCAATTATATTCTATGGCTTTTGTCGGTTTTTTGTACAACAAGCAATAAATAATTGAAAAACAATTTGAACGTTTTCTCTTATTTACTAGGAAGATATTGTCAACAAGAGTATAGCTTCAGTGAAATAAACCTGTTATTTCCTTTGATAAAAATACCGCTAATTGGCCCTACTTTTCACTCCTTGTGAACTTTCCCTGAGTGATTTATTGATCTCTGTCTTTTCCAAACAAGGCTTTTCTATTTTTCTGCCGTATATATCTGCACTTCTGAAAATAATGTCTGTTGAATCTTCAAAAAAATATTACAATTATCTTGTAAATTACTGAAAAATATGCCTCTACGCCTCTATATATAAGTCTACAGTTGAAGGGGGTGTTTTTTGACAAATGATAAGAATCAGTATAAAAATATATAAATATATCTCGCTGACGTTTCGGAAACCTAATCTGTTTTCTCTCAATTTTCTGTTTAGAAAATCTTTAGTGTTGTGTGTGTTAAATATACAGCTCTTCGAATATGTTTGTGTATATACCTACTTACTACTTACTCGAGAAATTTTGATATACTTACTAGTTTTATTTTAAACAATGTTAAATTTCTTAAGTTCCTCTTTTAACATTGCCAACCAGACTGTAAAAACATATTTATGATTCTGGTGAAGGCAACAATACAAGTGTACATAATTTATTAAATATCTGCACATTTTTTAAAATTTAACCCTCGATTTGAACTGCCTCCAGAAAAGATCTCTAAGAGTATAAAAGTAACAAACAAGTACTTGAACCAAATAAATACTTTTTGGATGGCATTGGAATACTCTTCAATTACCTGAATCTTTCCATTTCATACTGTCTATTAATGTCTTCAGTCTCTTTTCTTTCAGTTCATGGACAACATCATCCCAAAGCACCATTCCAAAACAATCTCTGGCAAAGACAACTTACTGTCACACAACTGAATACACCTGATTATTTATTTTAATTCATATCTATAACAAAAAATTATTTCTGGAGAAACGCGTCAAAAATGTTACAAAGTGATGTGGAAAGAAATGTAAATATTAAGTTTTTTATACAAAATTTTGCAGAGGGTACATTTTTTACATTATTTTCCTAAAATTTCTGATGTATTTTCCAAATAGCGCATCTACAGAACTAATTTTGTACGCCATTTTACTAAGATGGGAGCCAAATTCTGCTTGGTAGACGGTCACTAAATTAATATGTGTAGGGCACTTCTAGGTGCAGATATGCTTTGTTGCAGCTTATTTTCTAGTGGACTCCTTTATCGACTATTATTAAACAGTTCTTAATTTGTAACACAGAATATCATCGACTTGAGTTCAGTTGATGAGTGTGGTCAAATTCTAGTTCATAGATGGTTGCAAAATTAATATGTTAAACGCACTTTTAGGAAGACAGTGAACTTTGTTTCAGCTTTCCTTTATTCTATAGTTATTCTCCATACTCATTCTACATATATTTACAAATTAATCGAAATTACGCATCGGATCTAATGGAATTCTGGCTTTTTTATTTCATTTTCACCGATCCTTCACAAAAGAATTAATTGGAAGAACTATCGATTCTCTTTAATGAAATACTCACAGGATCCCTTTGATTAATCTATGTAAAGAAAAAATACTTTGATGAAAAACCATGCCTATGCGAGTACGCAAAAATATACTTAATATAATGGCGGATACGCCGGGCATAATAAAATATTTCTGCGAACACTGACATTTGAAAATTTAATATATCAGTGTACAAATATTTTCATAAGATTTAGGTTTATCGTAAGGTACAATCTACAACTAAGTAATTTCACACTTTTTTACTCGTTTTTAGAGAGCCACTTCTCCCACATTTGAACTAGACCCAATTTTGGAAATGGAAAATTTGAACAAAATTAGTCCGGTATTGGTTGAGGCAATTCCATGAGTTAATAAATTAAATTATGTTTATAACAAAATTAAATATTTATGTTTATTCAAAATGTATTAAACCAGGAAAGTAATTAGATTAGGTATTTCATTTTACAACATTTGTTAGTCGCAAATATCAGTCTAGTTTAATTTGACTTTTCAATACAAGACAAGGATACCTTGCTAGAGAAACATAGTAGGTAAATAAAAGAAGTTTATTCACTTTTTTTGGTGACATATTTTTTGTTCCTTCCCTTCTAGTCGTTTTAAGTTACACCATAAACCCCCAAGTTTTCGTGAAGTGTAACAGAATATTCAGCTATATCGTACCTCTTGCTGTTTATATTGGATAAAACTGAGACAATATTATTTCTTCATGGCAAAATTTAAGTCCACTATAAGAAATGAACTTTTAGTCAATAAATGTTAATTTTCCGCCAATTTTCAAGGAAGTGATATACGAAATATCATTCCTGGTTTTGATTTAAAACATTTTTATTTACACCTCAATTTAGATGTCATTTTGATAATATGGCTCAAACCAACTGAAAAACACTCGACCTGGTGGTCTTATGTTTTAGTACTACAGGTTGTGCTCGTTAGATCATCATGACAGAACAAAAAATTTTCTGTGTATTGTTACGTATTTCCACCTTTTAGGAAACACCCTGTATGAATCCGTGGCTTCTAAAATTCTAAATTTTAACAAGGTGTAAACTACTAACACTTTATTTAATAATTTACTGATATACAATACTTCTTAATTAACCAAAATAACCTTTATACTTTGTTTACTTTTTATTTAACCTCACTTTTCACTTTTCAACTTCTTCACTTTTATCAAAGTTCTCCCTGCGCCGGTAATCGCGCCTTATATACTCTGATATTGCCTCTATATTCATCCAGAACACAATCAAGAATCTTCTCTCATCACACTCTAGAAAACTCCATCTCTTTCTACAAGTTTCACTATTAGGCATAGGCGTATCAATCTCCAGTTTCAAGGGGGTGTAATTCATAACAACATCGTTTCAAACAAAAGTTATCAAGTTTTCTTTGTAGCAGTAATGATAACTACATTCCAATTATTATTCTCCTATGTCGATTCTAAAACAATAATTTTTTAAAGTGACCACCCTGTATAAATAAAGAGGGAAGTTCTGTGTGAAAAGCTTTACCGATTTTTTTCAATAAAAGGTCTCCGAGCTTCAAAACATAATTAAGTATTCTTAATTCTCTAATTAATACCGCCAAAATAAGCAAAGACGAGAATTTTTCAGCTAAAAGGTTTCTTTTTCTAAAATTACAATAACAGCTAAGAGCTAGGAGTATCATAATGTACATATCAATGAATGTAAACAAATTAGATATGCTCCATTACATCAACCTGCGAACGGAACAATAATTTTTGAACAACAAGAAGTTGTTGTGAAAGAAAGGAAGTGAGCTGGGATTAGGATATAAAGCATAGTAAATAAGAAATATTGTGGGTAGAATGAATAAGTTCGACTAAAGAAGGGATTTATGTATGAGCAAGTTCTCTGTCACCGTAATGATAGGTTCAGTTCTAGCCCCCATTCAGCACAATACTACCTGATTACATCTAATGGCTCTTAATTGCAGGGTAGGTAGGTACTTCTGGAATGAAATTCTTTACAAACTGTTTCTGACGATTATTCTACACATATGACATCAGTATTATATACGTATAAAGAAGCAGTAAAAGTCACACAATAGATGTAAAATGTTAAAAATTACAAAACTGTGTTGTAAAATGTAAGGCTATATCATTTTATCACTATTTTTGGATTTCGTCCACGTTCTGAGTCATACATAGATATCTCTTTCCGATATCTTAGGAGTTATTGTATCGAAAATAGAAATTCATAATTACGATTGTTGTAATAATTGTAACCGTAGAAGACTGGTATAGCTTATACTATAGGATTTAGCTGAATATTTTGTTGCATTTCACGAAAACTTGGGGGTTTATGGTGTAATTTAAAGTGACTAGAAAGGAAGGAGCAAAAAATATAACTCACCAAAAAAGTGAATAAACTTCTTTTATTTACATACTATGTTTCTCTAGCAAGGTATGCTTGTCTTGTATTGAAAATTCAAATTAAACTAGACTGATATTTGTGACTAACAAATGTTGTAAAATGAAATACCTAATCTAATTACTTTCCTGGTTTAATACATTTTGAATAAACATAAATATTTATTTTGTTATAAACTAACTCATAGAATTGCCTCAACAAATACCGGATTGATTTTGCTCAAATGTTACATTTCCAAAATTGGGTCTAGTTCAAATGTGGAAGAAGTGGCTCTCTAAAAACGAGTAAAAAAGCGTGAAATTATTTAGTTATAGATTGTACTTTACGATAAACCTAATTCTTATGAAAATGTTTGTACACTGATATATTAAATTTTCAAATGTCAGTGTTCGCTGAAATATTTTATTATTCCCGGCGTATCCGCCATTATATTAAATATGTTTTTCGTACTCGCATAGGCATGGTTTTTTACTTTTCATCAAAGTATTTTTTCTTTAACATAGATTAATCAAAGGGATCCTGTGAGAATTTCGTTAAAGAGAATCGATAGTTCCTCCAATTAATTCTTTTGTGTAGAATCGGTGAAAATGAAATAAAAACGCCAGAATTCAACTAGGTCCGATATGTAATTTCGATAAATTTGTAAATGTAGGTAGAATGAGTATGGAGAATAACTATAGGACAAAGGAAAGCTGGAACAAAGTTCATTGTCTTCCTAAAAGTGCGTTTAACACGTTAATTTTACAACCATCTATCAACTAGAATTTGACCTCACTGATCAACTGAAGTCGACGTCGGTGATATTCTGTGTTACAAATTATAAGAACTGTTTAATAATAGTCGGTTCAGTCGATAGAGAAGTCCAATAGAAAAAATAAGCTACAACAAAGTATATCGGCATCTAAAAGTGCCCTACACATATCAATTTAGTGACCGTCTACCAAGCAGGATTTGGCTGCCATCTTGGTAAAATTGCGTACAAAATTAGTTCTGTAGATGAGTTACTTGGAAAATACATCAGAAATTTTAAGAAAACAATGTAAGAAAATGTACCCTCTACAAAATTTTGTACAAAAAACTTAAAATTTTACATTTTTTTCCACATCACATATTTGACGTGTTTCTCCAGAAATAATTGTTTGTTATAGATATGAATTAAAACAAATAATCAGGGTATTCAGTCGTGTGACAGTAAGTTGTCTTTGCCATAGAAATGTTTCAGAGATTGTTTTGGAATGGTGCTTTCGGATGATGTTATCCATGAACTGAAAGAAAAGAGACTGAAGACATTAACAGACAGTATGAAATGGAAAGATTGAGGTAATTGAAGAGTATTCCAATCCATGAAAAGCATTTATTTGGTTTAAGTACTTGTTACTTTTATACTCTTAGAGATCTTTTCTGAAGGCAGTTCAAATCGAAGGTCAAATTTAAAAAAATGTGCAGATATTTAACAAATTATGTACACTTTTATTGTTGCCTTGACCAGAATCATAAATATGTTTTTACAATCTGGTTGGCAAGATAAAAGAGGAACTTAAGAAAAACATTGTTTAAAATAAAACTATAGTAAGTATATCAAAATTTCCCGAGTAAGTAGTAAGTATATACATAAACATATTCTTAGAGCTGTGTATTTAACATACACAATACTAAAGATTTTCTAAACAGAAAATTGAGAGAAAACAGATTAGGTTTCCGAAACGTCAGCGAGATATACTGATAAATTTTTATCCTGATTCTTATCATTTGTCAAAAAACACCCTCTTCAACTGTAGACTTATATATAGGCGTAGAGGTATATTTTTCAGTAATTTACAAGATAATTGTATCATTTTGAAGATTCAACAGACATTATTTTCAGAAGTGAAGATATGTACGGCAGAAAAATAGAAAAGCCTTGTTTGGAGAGCAGAGAGCAATAAATCACTCAGGGAAAGATCACAAGGAGTGAAAAGTAGGGCAAGAAATTAGCGGCATTTTTATCAAAGGAAATAACAGGTTTATTTCACTGAAGCTGTAGTGTTGTTGACAATATCTTCCTAGTAAATAAGAGAAAACGTTTTAATTGTTTTTCAATTATTTATTGCTTGTTGTACAAGAAACCGACAAAAGTCATAGAATTTAATTGGTACGTAGGTACTTCTGGAATGAAATTCTTTACAAACTGTTTCTGACGATTATTTTACACATATGACATCAGTAGTATATACGTATAAAGAAGCAGTAAAAGTCATACAATAGATGTAAAATGTTAAACATTACAAAACTATGTTGTAAAATGTAAGGCTATATCATTTTATCACTCTTTTGAATTTCGTCCACGTTCTGAGTCATACATAGATATCTCTTTCTGACATCTTAGGACGGGTTATTGTATCGAAGATCGAAATTCATAATTACGATTGTTGTAATAATTGTAACCGTAGATTTAGATCACTGGTCAAGCTGATTTTAATTTAAACTTGATCGATACAACCCGCCCTAAGAAGACTGGTATAGCTTTCATATATAGAGAAAGAAACATGCCTTTCTTTATAACTAAACTTCGTGGTTACATAAGAAAATTTTTGAGATCAATCTGCTACTAGAAATTGTAGAACGTATCAAGCTATTCTTTGTCTTATTCACAACATTTTGCCAAACGCTTCGCGATCCATGCATTGTTTTAGTTGGCCTCCGTTTGCTCTATGGCTCGTCTAACAGCATCACGTCTCACAGTTGTCTGTTAAGCTCACAGACCGACTGAAGTTCTTTCGTATCAGCTCCTTGGTGACATCAGCCCAATTTATTACCTCTTCTCACCTGAGTTTCTCTGAACTTTCGACCATTCCATATGATCCTATCGTCGGTTAACGTGGCCCAAAAAATGAGAGAAATCAGAAAAATACAATCTGGAGAGACGCTTTAGGGGCGTATTTCTTGAAGAATATACAGACTGTCTATTTTACGAGGGCCACACCAAATATCTCGCTTAATATCTATTGTAGAAGAATAAAATTTTAGATACAGTTATCCCATTTTTTGTGAGCTATATTTCAGTAAAAAGAAATTTGAAATCCATAGCCTACTTTATGAGATATATTACAAAAACCTGAAAAATAGGAAAACCACAAACGGTTATAGCTTCCTTATTTGAGGAGATACGAAAAAAGTTAAAGGAATGAAAGTTGACGGCAAAGACAATAAGAATAATAACGTGTAACAAAAAAATCGAAAAATGCAGTTGGCTTTGACATACGCTATTGTGCAAAAATGAAAAATACATATCTCAAAGTAGGCCATGACGCCATTAATTCCGTTATTTTTTTCTCATTCCAACGATATAAAACATGTCTCAGAAATGTTAACCGATAGTGTCAATATTTAATATTTTACGAATACCACAATTCATATAATTGAATCGTAACAATCAGCTGTGCCATAATAGTAAAAATTCACTTTATAATAATTATAATTCCGTAATTATTTATTACAATTTAATACAAACCAATAAATATCTCATAAATAAAAATACAAGTACAAAACGAACATCCAAAGAAAAAAACGAAAAAATATGTATAACAGTACTACCTACTACTATGTTGAAAAGAAATTGTGTGTATTTATTTTTCTAACTACAAATGCTCAAATTATGCACCATGCATTCTGACACATAAACGTGCTCTACGAGACACGTCACGGATTACATTTTGGAGCATTTCAGGAGTAATTGCCTCACATGCGTTTCGAATTCTGGTTTTGATGTCCTCAATATTTTCAGGGGCAGTTTAAAATACCTTGTCTTTAATGTATCCCCAGACGAAAAAATCCAAGGGAGTAATATCTGGTGATCGAGCTGGCCATAGAATGGGTCCATAGGTGCCTATCCAGCTATCTGGCATAACTTGATTTAAATAATTTGTACATATTACAGCAGTGTGAGGTGGAGCCCCATCTTGTTGAAAATATGAATAATTTAATCTTTCTGCCACTGTTAATTCATAAAGAAAATCTTGAAATTCGTTTTGCAGGAAATTAAGGTATCTACGAGCGGTTAATTTGCCATCATAAAAATAAGGTCCAATTACTTTACTTAGTCCCTAAAAGACCCAACCAAACATTCGTAGAAAATCTTCCTTGGAAAGCAGTCTCTCTGCACCAATGTGTATTTTCTCGTGTCCACTTATAATGCATATTTCTATTGAAACATCCATTATTAGAAAAATTTGATTCGTCCGACCAAAGAATTTTGCTACATATCAGCGCGTCATTCCTTTTCTTATTTAATAACCATCTACAAAATCTTACTCTCCTTGGCATATCTCCCTCATTTAAATGTTGAACTTTCCTCATTTTGTAGCATCGAAATCCGTTTTTTTTTTTCAATATTTTTCTTGCACTGTCTTTTTTTATGCGACAGTTTCTCTGAATTTGTCTCAAAGAGGTTTCCTCATTTTGGTTAACATAATTCATTACTCTATTCACTTTTCTTACATTATCCGCAACATGCGCTCGCCTTACTACTTTTTTTGAAAATGAACCGTGCATTTTTAGATTTTGAACTATCTTCCTAAACATAGTTCGATTTGGCTGCGGAGCATCTGGAAATCTATCTCCGTAAACCGTGACTGCCATCTCAGCGTCAAAATTGCACTGACAATAAATGCTAATCATATCGAATTTGTTATTATTGGTGTGCACCATAATTACTGATATAAAATTTGTCTTAGAACTCGACAACGCAACATACAACAGTGACAATCTGTCAAATTTATTAATAACTGTATACATTGTTTTTCACTAATTATGGCACAGCTGATTGTTACGATTCAATTATATGAATTGTGGTATTCGTAAAATATTAAATATTGACACTATCGGTTAAAATTTCTGTGACATGTTTTATATCGTTGGAATGAGAAAAAAATAACGGAAATAATGGCGTCATGGCCTACTTTGAGATATGTATTTTTCATTTTTGCACAATAGCGTATGTCAAAGCCAACTGCATTTTTCGATTTTTTTGTTACACGTTATTATTCTTATTGTCTTTGCCGTCAACTTTCATTCCTTTAACTTTTTTCGTATCTCCTCAAATAAGGAAGCTATAACCGTTTGTGGTTTTCCTATTTTTCAGGTTTTTGTAATATATCTTATAAAGTAGGCTATGGATATCAAATTTCTTTTTACTGAAATATAGCTCACAAAAAATGGGATAACTGTTTCTAAAACTTTATTCTTCTACAATAGATATTAAGCGAGATATTTGGTGTGGCCCTCGTAAAATAGACAGTCTGTATGTATCAGAGCGATGTGTTGTCCAGGGAATTCGTGGGTAACATCTTCAGTTCTATATTTCGAAAGTATTAATACGTCATCTGTCTTGCTCCCTACCGGTGCACATTGAAGGCGTAAAGACTGATGGAGAAAATCAGAGTTCTAAATGGTCTTATCTTTGTACGTTTCATACCGTACGTCTCACCAAATTGTTACATGTATACATTATCAATCCATTACGCCAACGTAAATTCGAATAGTTTTTGCCTACAATTTTTACTTTTTTCCACTTAACTGAAGGATAAGGAGAGAATTTACTATTTCTCATAGTAACACAATATTGAGAGAAGGGGTAAAACGTCAGAACTGGAGTGGGTACTACTTATCCCTTTCTTACACACTTTTCCCAACCAATTAGACACAGACAGTATGAACTCAGCAGTTGCTCTCTTTATATTTCGATCCTCAGTTTTTGTTATGGGACCGGTCTACATGTTAAGTCTATTGTGGAGACACTGCTGAGGGCTAATATGAGGCTAGCTTGTCTTATAACTTTCACTGCATTTTATAACTTTGATTTGTTTAATGATCAAAAGATTTTGCGTGATGTTATGAAAAATGTAAGTTCTGACTCGATTAATCATATCGCACAGTGAACATTATGTGAAACATTTGTTATTCTAGGAGGTAATTTTATTCAATTTGGAGCCCAACGTGGGGCTCAGAAATGTATATTTTTTTGATAATTATATGACTACGCTGGAACTAAAGAGCTGTAAATGAATATTTTATAGAAAGGCTTGGAAATCAACTTTTATTTTAGGTCCGCCCTCGAAACGCATCTGCTACATTTCTCACTTTCATTCTGATAATTCCGTCGACTGACTTTAATTTTTGTTCCTTCACTATAAACATACTTTGAATGTATTTAAATGATTTAAATAGTCAAAGTAATTCACTACCAAATTTAAATTTTATTTTTTAGATTAGATACTCACCTGTCTAATATTGTAAACTTTGATACTTTGTAATAGCTTTCAAATTAATGATAGTCTCATCGCTTGCAGGCAAAGTAAATAAATTAATAGTGAAAGATTTATTTGCATTCTAGGGTGCCTAATAAAGTTATAGGTTCCAAAAGGTAGTCTGTGAGATTACATTTATACCGAGGTAGTCCGAAACTGTTAAGTTTCGAAGTACTTCAGAATAACATAACCGGAAAATATTGATAGTGTCCGATGTCCAGCTATTTGACCCAAACTGTCACGCATAGCAAGTCTAGACTTCAAGACGTTGGATGAGTTAGTTACCCTGATGTTCCTGTATATTGTGGCCACCACAAAAATGGACAATTAATAAACATTCATGGAAAATAATCTTTTTACACTGCTTACACCATTACCGAGAAAGAAATTTGACTTGAAAATACGGTGTGTTCACTGTAAAAAAATATTAACAAACAACAGAGGAAAATGATACTCGGAATGTAGTTGTTTGTCCTTACTGCCAGAAAAAGAACAAATATACTGGCTGGTCATCTAACAGTAAAAATAGATAAAATCAAGTTTTTCTCCAAGATTTGTTATGTTCAGGGTCCACCCGACACTGACAGTAGCGTCAACTACCTACCAAATGTTATTCTTCTCCATCAAATAGTTTTGTAGATATGCCGCCAATAGAAAGAGAACAGACGGAATTGAAAGACCTTAATTTGACGATATATCCCTTGTGTAAGCGATGGAAGTAAAAAGACGAGATAAGATATTGTCACCCCATTTCTATACTTGCAGTATTGTGATAATTTTACAAAATTTTTGATAAACACAACATTTTCTTATTAAATATCCCAAACCGTTGCACAGTGGGAAAATGTGCCCTTCTTTAGACAAAATTCTGCCGACATTAGATATATCCATCAATTTATATTTTAGATGGAAAATGAAAAATTGGAAAATACCCTCAAAACGTTGTACTTAGAGTAATGCTGCGGTAAAGTGGCTTTAAGTTAACCTTTTAAGGGGTTAAAATAAGAGTTGAAGGTTTAAGGTGGTGAAAATTCATCAAAAGTTGTTCTCAGGGTTCTCTGATGCTGATCTCATCTTTAATCTTACTCGATTCCTATCGATCCTTCAAAAGAATCAAAACAGGGGTTGGTCTAAAAATTACGATATTCCAAATACTCGTCACTAGTTGCATTTGGACGTCTAAATATAATTTTACTGACAGGTAAACATAAGGATAATTTTTTATTATCATGTTTTTAAGGGTATAAGTGGTGGAATAGCTGTTGAGCTAAACTTCGCCCTTTAGATTAAGAAATTGTATTTCTTTTTTCTACTAAAGACCATTTATTATTATTATTTATATGATTTTATTCCTATGCATTCACACTAACCTATTAACAGCTTTAAACTTAATATAACCTATAAGTGAAAAATTGTATGTATTAAATAAGTCATAAACGTAAAAGTTTTAACCCCAATCTTTCGTCTGCGATTTTTAAGTTAGGTTAAGTCAAAGCCACTTTGCCGCAGTATTACTCTAAAATACAATGTCATAAGGGTATTTTCCATTTTTTATATCTACTGTCGACAGATTTTTGTCCAAAAAGGGGACATTTTTTCCCACTGTGCGTTGAGAAGACAAAAAATATCAGTTAATACTTTTACTACCAATTTAAGCTGGAAAGAAGTACATTTTTTACTTAAAAACAAAAGTCTGCACGGAAAAAAATGTAATGCAGCAGTATGGTATTTTCTACATTCAGACAACAAAAATTAGGGCATAGCGGCATAGGCAAGGAAACAAAAAGTTGTAAAGATAAAGGAGGGTTATTTACTTGCATAATTCAAAATGTTAATGTAGACGTGAGGAACTGAAATTTTTACAAAGCATCCAATAGCGCTAAATATTTTAACATATTTCAAAATTGGAAAAAGATATCACAAAATATTGTTTTTGCCGGTCGACTTCCAGGGCCTTCATTCCTTCGTATATATTTACATGTGTAATCAGAGTTGTTTTCGCCACAGATCTTTCTGCTAAAATTTTAATGTACGTTTCAGAAACACCTTGTATACCATATTAACGATGTTTTAAGTCCCTATATTGCATGAATGTCTGCAATCTTTGAAACTAATATGCCCGAAGAGGTGGCTTAATCTCTATATAAGATCAATTTAAAAGTGTTTTGGATTAAAGTAACATCAATTTAGATATCTCCATCTTTTCTTCGTTTCGGTATGCTATACCACTTTTATCAAATGATGATCTAAAACTCTATTACAAACTATTTACACATGGGCTGTCTTACCCGATTAGTTTTGTTACGGATATGCCAACAATAGGTAATATTTAATGCTATTCTTAACCAGTGGGTTGAAAATATTATCGATGGTTCGGTAGGTATTTTGCTCTGAAGCACTTACTCTCACCACTCACTGTTACTTTTCCAGCAGACCAGTAGGTTTTCGTATCGATTCATGAATGAACTAGATCAGTAATTTAATTGTGTTTCTGGCTATAAGTGGACATAGAAGTTTTCACTACATTAACTATTAATGGTTATAATATTTTTATTGCGTAGAATATTTTTAATCTTTGCGTTTATTGTTATAAAAAATGTTTCGACCAGTTTCCACTATCGACTGATAATGACAAATATTACTGTTGAATACAGACTTATTATTTAATTTTTAATAATCGTTACAGAATTAAGAAAAATTAAAGTTTATTTCATAACATCTTCTAATGAAACAATAGTTTCTTATACAGTGAGGTCCATAAGTAACGTATAAATTCATTATTTACGTAACGCCAATTTTTATATCTGAAATTACATTTTTTGAGCATAATTCTACACCTCCTCCTTCAACCCTCTTGGAGTGACAGCTGACCCTTTAAAATTTTTAAATGGAACGAGGGTGTGTGTAATAGCTCATTTGAAAGGGTTTTTAATTCTCTATCGAACAATATAAGATTTTTTGAATTTCTCAATTTTTTTTTTCTGAAAAATATTACATTTTTAATGTTACTAAGTAAACAAAACATGAAACAGTTTAACTGAAATGTTCAAACTGGGCGCCCGTTCTTTCTTGATGTTTACAAAAATATAAAAGAAAGTGAAGGAGAAACCGGAGCTGCGGAGAAATCTGCCTACTTAACAGAAATTCCAGAACAAACTATTTATAAATTAATTAAGGAAGGATCATTTAATCGAAAAGCTAAATCGGACAAAGGAAAATCACGAGCATTAGATTCGTCTGTGGTGAAGTTGTTAAGAGTTTTAATTTACAGTATAAAGAAAATGAGATACCAACAGTACAGTCAGTACATATGGAACTGAGAACAACTGGGTAGCTATTCTGTAATTTCAGTGAACGTGAGCATTTGTCGTGAGAGGAGAGAGCTCATATCACGATCCCTTTCCAGGGAAACAAAAATACTATTCTGTAAGTACAGTGACTACGCGGGGACGTAAAGTGATCCTTCCAGCGTTTCCAACAGTTGCTCCTACATTTCAACCAATAGAATTGCCGCAACGCCATGATCGAAGGTCGTGCGTTGTATGATGGGAAATGCATCTTGTCAAAATGCGAGTTTCTGACGTTCAAAACGAGTGCAATATCTGTTATTTTGTAAAAGTGACATCATTTTCTGTTAGGTTAAGAATAACAACATCAAAAATCCGTTTCAACCTGATGAATAGTGCCTTAAAATATATTTTGATTAAATGAGTGGAAAAGCAACTACAGCTTCTGTAGATCATTTACAAATCAGTTCACAAAAAGATGCCGAAATATGTGGGAAAGAGTAATAACCACTTAAATGCTGTCCCTGGAAACTAATAAAAATAATTCGGAGCAATGGAGAAAAGTACATTTTATTTGTAATATAATAATTGGGTTGTACATAATCTGACTTGTATAATATATTGTACAATATGCACAAGCATGTTCTTTATTTACTTAATTATAAAAGCCCTATCTGCTAAGCCGAAGGGATTGCTTATGCAATGAAGTTGTCGTGTTCTTTTTGAGGATTTTTCCAGCAATCTGAAGGTCTCATAGTGCCTCATTGATAATTTAGTACATCGGCAATATTCATCGCCCTTTAATCCCTACCGTTTAAGAAACACAAAACCCATTGTATGATCTAACACAAAAATTACTTCAAATAAACACATATCATGCCACTGACATCCAAATAGAATGACAGTTTGCCCAAAAGTGAGGTTATACTTTCATCCTCACACGTGAACGGTCCCGTTCCCTACAATTTACCAAGAGAAGTAAGTTTCCCGATTTTTGGCGTGATGTGACCGCTCCCACAGTTACAGAATACGCTATATTGGTTTTCAAGAGAACTCCGTCCATTTTCTCGTGAAAACATGTGCTCACATCACATCACACCGATACAGAATAGCTACCCAGGTGTAGTGTCATTTAGTGAACAAACACTTAGGCGATGGCGATTAAAGATAGGATTTAACTTTAAAGTGATTCATAAAAGAGCAAGTATTATGGAAAGCTACAGAATTGTACTATAACGTAATGAATGGATATTTGCAACGTATTATTTATTTGATACTTATTTATTTGTTTTCTAGAATTAAATTATTTACTTTATAATTGTTTACTTGTTTTCTAGAATTGAATTTATTTATTTAATATTTGTTTATTTGCTTTCTATAATTAAATTTATTGAATAATGGAGGCGTTGCTGAAATTCTTCTAAAACATTTTGTATCGTTTCCGGGGTGATTTGATTAATTTCTTGCCTTATTCTGTCTTTTAAATAATCGACGTTATTTGGTCTGTTGAAGTAGACTTTCGGTTTAAGTAACCCCATAAAAAATAGTCAAGCGGGGTCAAATTGGGAAAACGGGCAGGCTACTCAATTTCACCGCGTCTACCGATCCACATATTGGGAAGATCTTGATTGAGATAAGCTCTTAGTTCCAATGCAAAATGTAGCTGGTGTAGCTCTGGTATCAACAGAAACGAAATATTTCTATCATTTTTTTAGGGTTGTCATTATCTAGGGAAAGTATTCTTAACTCTAGAACTAAGAAATTTTGCAAGAAATCCAAGTAATGTGCGCCAGTTAATATGCTATCAAAGAAATATGGTTCAACAATTTGAGAATTTATAATTCCAGCCCAAACGTTCACCCTCTCAGGATATTGAGTATTGGCCTCCATCATCCAATGTGGATTTTCTGTACTCCATTATCTACAGTTCTGTTTGTTGACTATTCCATTTAATACGGATATTGCCTCATCAGAAAAAAGAATGTTTTTTATAAATAATATCATCTTGGCATCCATTTGCCATGATTTCGCAAAATTCCAATCGGCGACACTCAGGGTCATCGTTGTTAAGTTCTCGAACCAAATGATTGAATCATTATCGGCGGCAACTTGTCTTGTAGGTTTTTGTATGGATTATCTTGAATATCTAACAATATATTCAATTTTATTTTCATTGTCTAAAATGTCTTTCCTACCAGATTTGGGAATATGTGACTTCCAAATTCACAAAATTGGTTTTCTACTAACTGTAGACTAAGAAATGCGATGGTCAGGATACTTAGTATTGAAGATTTCGCATACATGCTCTTGCATTCTTGTTTTACTACCACATCCTAATAATACAAAAATTTCAATTCTTTGGGTAACCGAAAGACTCATTGTTAAAATAACGATCAACTTGACAATCAGCGGTACCTAAATAACTAGAATCATAAGTTTGCACAGATGTAGCAAATAAATTATAATTTTTTCTGATATGTAAAAAGAAACCCTCTTTACTTCTTTCTTTTTGTTGGGCCGTTTGCCACATGCGTATCAGAAAAAACGATAAACTTAAATTGAATGTTGACATGACAAAATTAATTGGAAAAATCAGATTTGACAGATGCCTATTTGGTAGATAGGCATAAATAATGTAACGCGTTTTCCACCTTTTAGGAAACATCCTGTATGAATCCGTGGGTTGTAAATAATTTTAACAAGGGGTAAACCACCAACAATTTATTTAATAATTTACTGACTATCCATACTTCAAAATAAATTTTACACTTTGTTTACTTGATATTTAACCGTTACCGAACGTCACTTTCCTAAAACTTCTCCCTCTGCGCCAGTAATCGCGCCTTATAAACTCTGAAATTGCCTCTGGATCCATCAAGAATCTTCTCCCACCATACTCTAGAAAACTCTATCTCTTTCTACAACTTTCCAATCACTCACTATTAGACAGGCGTATATCCAGTTTCAAGGGGGTGTAATACATAACAATAGTTTAGGATACATTTCAAATACATTTTAAAATTTTCAAATTTAATTTTCTTGATGAAGAATACACAAAATTCAAAAAACCTTATATTGCTGGATAGAGAATTAAAAACCATTAAATGAGCTATCACACGCACCCTTGTTCCGTTAAATTTTTTTAAAGGGGTAGCTATCATTCCAAGGGTGTTGAAGGTGGAGGTATAAAATTATGTTCAAAATATGTCATTTTTGAATTAAAAATTGACGTGTTTTAGGATTTTACTCATAAATTGGAAATTACGTAGATAATGAATTTATTTTAAATTCAAATTTAAATTCAAAAGGCTATTGCCGGATAAGAATAGTGATTTGGCGCACAGAACCAATTGGGCTATTAGTGGTGTCATTATATCGGTGTGGTCAAAAAAAAGTGTTCGACACCATTTTTACCCCCACTTTCCCCCTAGGGGGGTTTGGGGTCCCAAAAAAACTGTTATTATTTGATTATTTTTTATTTTATTACCTAGTAGACGAATCTTTACCAAAAAAATCAAGAGTGTAGTGGAAGTAGGGTTACTTCAACTCAATTTTTTTCAGAATTCTCTGACCCCACTTCCCCCCCCAAAAAAAATTATAAAATATTCAAAAATTTTTTTCTCGAAAACTAAGACAATAGCGCCGCTAAAAATTTTATATTTTATTTATTTTGATCCAAAAAATCTACGAAAATTTTTGTAGCCCCTAGAAATTGGTGCGTCATACTCAAATATTAAAGAAACCGTTATTTTCACGATTTCTTGCGATTTTGTTGTTTTTATAACGTTCATTAGGACAGAATAACACACTTCTTCGCAGAAAATTATACACTATATTATATTTACATAAAATTATTCCATTTATGTCTATATTTACGGCCAATACAACTTCCCCTTGCTGGATATAAAGGCCCAGAAAACCTGTTATTACTTGTTTATCTTTTATTTTGTCACTTAGTGGACGAATCTTTACCAAAAAAATCAAGAGTGTAGTGGAAGTACGGTTACTTCAACTAATTTTGTTTTCAGAATGTTCTGACCCCACTTCCCCCCCCCCCCAAAAATTATAAAATATTGAAAAAAATTTTTCTCGAAAACTAAGGAAATGTCACCACTAAAAATTTTACAATTTATTTATTTTGGTCCAAAAAATCTACAAAAATTTTTGTAGCCTCTCGAAATTGATGCATCATACTCAAATATTAAAGAAACCGGAATTTTTTTTATTGTAATATTTAATGCCCAAATATTTTGGATCGTTTTGACTTATGAATAAAGTTGGTGTAGCATATGGTGTATCTTGTATTGTATTAGTATATTTAGTTGTTTATCGTGATATAATTTTTATTTACTCTTTTTCATTATGAGCGTTGATGTATATATGTATATATAACGTTAAAATTCTGAATTTTTTAAATAATGGTTTGCAGCTGATGAGATGTTGTTCTCTGGACATATGCCTCCATTTTTTACTTTATTTAAATGCACCAAGGAACTCCAAAAGCTTCATCCATATTGTGAGGTAGATTGTACATGTACAAGCCCATAGCAGAGATTACAGAATTAACAAGATAAGACAGCCGATGAAAAACATTTGATCAATGGTGTCATTGGCCTCGACGTTTACATTGATGGTACACAGAGTAGTTACCACAATACGTCATTCACATGAAAAAGGTAAAATTAGAGACGGAGGCCAATTGTGAAAAATCGACAACACTGTCCTAATATGTAGAACGACCGATTGTCAGAACCCAAGATTCCTAAAGAAACAGGTTGCATTGTAACATGTCACATAAACCCTCCAGTATTTCTATGTTCATATATTAGGTAGGATTATTCATTGAGAGAATAATTTTGAAATTTTTTTATTCCATAATTTATTTTATAAAATGAAGAAAAAAGAGCCACACGCGGCTCTCGTCGAAGGCTACACGTGACGTAGCGCATGCCGATTCTAACGAGCCAGCCTGTCCTTTAGTAAGCTTGGTCAAATTCATTCAATACGTATCCGACAAATCCCAAAATCATTTTCGCTGGATGTCGTGCTCCTTTAATTTGAAGTTAACAACGGTCTTCGTCTATTTCGTGTTCTCTGTCTGACTGTCTTATCGTATTAATTTTTTAATCTTTGTCCATAGTATAATGTTTTTAATATCGACTCTAAAACGGCATTCCTCATAAGTGTAATTATATAACACACTTTACTTTTATAGTAGGTTTTAAGGAAATGAGTATTATTATATATTCCGAATTCTACCTTTTACTGCTGTGCATGTAAAATCTAGCTTTTCCTTGACCCCTGGACATTGCCGTGTTTCCGTTGTAAGCTACAACGGTTAATAAAGACTTGAGTAGCTTACTCAAGTCCTGCTGCACCAGCTTTTGTGGGTAATAGTTGTTCCTAAATAAAGGAAACTGCTGCCTGAGCTTTCTTTTCTTACCATAAACCGACTGCCAAAGCTTCAGTGTCAAAATGACATTTCACCATTACCGGATGAAGTAAGCGCATCCCAGATAACATTCTATACGTAAATAATAATCATGACATTTCATTTTCATTTAAATGTCTACAATAAAAACGATAAAACCTTTCATATTGTCAATCATTGCACAGCACCATTAAATAATAAATAATATATTATATGTGTAGGCGTATGTGAGGGCTAGCGTGGGTTTGTGTATGTCTGAGTGACTGCAAGAGTTAAAAATCGCGACGTTCTAAACCTATTTCAAGAAAAAAATATTCTGATTTTTTTTACGATTGCTATACTTCCAATCCTCTACCTGATTTTTTTTTTTGGTAAAGATTCGTGCACTAGGTAACGAAATTTAAAAAAATGACAAGCAATAACAAGTTTTCTTTGCCTTTATACCCAGTAAGGGGGAAATGTATCGATAGTTAATCTAGACATAAATGGGATTTTTTAAATCTAATATATCATATAATTTTCTGCGAAGAAGATTATTGTTCTGTCCTTATGAACGTTTTAACAACAACAACAGCGCAATAAATCGTGAAAATACCGGTTTCTTTAATATTTGAGTGCACCAATTTCTAGGGGCTACAAAAATTTTTGTAGATTTTTTGGACCAAAACAAATAAAATGTAAAATTTTTAGCGGTGCTATTGTCTTAGTCTTTAAGAAAACTTATTTTTAATATTTTATAATTTGTTTTGGGGGGGTGGGGGGTGGGGTCAGAGAATTCTGAAAAAAGTTGAGTTGAAGTAACCGTACTTCCACTACACTCTTGATTTTTTTGGTAATGATTCGTCCATTAGGTGAGAAAATAAAAAATTAAAAAGCAATAACAGGTTTTCTGGGCTTTTATATCCAGCAAGGCGAAGTTGTATTTGCCGTAAATATAGACATAACTGGAATCATTCTATGTGAATATAATACAGTATATAATTTTTCCTGAAGAAGTATGTTATTCTGTCCTAATGAACGTTTTAAAAAAACGAAACCACAGAAAATCGTGAAAATAACGGTTCTTTAATATTTGAGTATGACGCACCAATTTTGAGAGGCTACAAAAATTTTCGTAGATTTTTTGGATCAAAATAAATAAAACGTAATATTTTTAGCGGTGCTATTGTCTTAGTTTTCGAGAAAAAAATTTTTTGAATATTTTATAATTTTTTTTGGGGGGGAAAGTGGGGTCAGAGAATTCTGAAAAAAATTGAGTTGAAGTAACCATACTTCCACTACACTCTTGATTTTTTTGGTAAAGGTTCGTCCGCTAGGTGACAAAATAAAAAATAAACAAGCAATAACAGGTTTTCTGGGCCTTTATATCCAGCAAGGGGAAGTTGTATTGGCCGTAAATATAGACATAAATGGAATAATTTTATATAAATATAATATAGTGTATAATTTTCTGCGAAGAAGTGTGTTATTCTGTCCTAATGAACGTTATAAAAACAACAAAATCGCAAGAAATCGTGAAAATAACGGTTTCTTTAATATTTGAGTATGACGCACCAATTTCTAGGGGCTACAAAAATTTTCGTAGATTTTTTGGATCAAAATAAATAAAATATAAAATTTTTAGCGGTGCTATTGTCTTAGTTTTCGAGAAAATTTTTTTTTAATAGTTTATAATTTTTTTTGGGGGGGAAAGTGGGGTCAGAGAATTCTGAAAAAAATTGAGTTGAAGTAACCCTACTTCCACTACACTCTTGATTTTTTTGGTAAAGATTCGTCTACTAGGTAATAAAATAAAAAATAATCAAATAATAACAGTTTTTTTGGGCCCCCAAACCCCCCTAGGGGGAAAGTGGGGGTAAAAATGGTGTCGAACACTTTTTTTTGACCACACCGATATAATGACACCACTAATAGCCCAATTGGTTCTGTGGGCCAAATCACTATTCTTATCCGGCAATAAGGCCTATTCTGTATTAGAAAAGTTATAATTTAACAGGGCGCTAAATTTATGTTTTTAACCATTTTTTATATTCTGCACTTTGAAATTTAACCCGACCGTTAAAAAATAAAATTTAGGGTAGGTCTCTAAAAGTATTCGTGTATCTGCGTATGAGTAGGCGTAATCGACTCAACTGTAGTTGCAATGCACTCAAATCGTCGAGAGTAGGTTTAAAATCATTTCAGCAGCCGTCAATCTGCTGTCAATTTGTTAATCAGTTATTGTTGTTGTCATTTTGTGGTCGGTTTTTTGGTTGTATTTTGTAAAAACGAAGTAGGTAAAATAAATAGGTTTTAAATACTATTGGTGTGTTTACTATTTAATTATAACAAATATTATATTTAATTAATAAACAAAATCACATTTATGATAGAAGCTTTCTAGTCTATTCTGAAACAAAATGAAACTATCTCCAAGTAAATGGTCCGCAGTCCCATTTTGAATATACTGTCTTTGCATAATACGCTTGACCCCAGATGTCATCCAGATAGCCACATCATTCACAGAACCGTGAAAAAGAGTGTTATTATTAATTAACAATTTCTTTGTCTGAATCTTCAATAATTTGAGTAGGATTAATGGCATAAAAGTTTTTCCGGCAACAGTAAAGCTGTCCAGGACGTATTGGATGGTTTGCACTTGGTCTATTGTTCGTATTTGTGTACCATCTACTACATCAATAAAATGAGGAAATGATGCAGCTATCTCCGCAAATCCTCGTTTGGCAGCTTGTCTGGGCTTCAATTGAACTTAGAAATTTAATCCTAAGAGGACGTTCGGTTATAACATCAGACACTTTAGCTATGCACCTACTGACAGCTGCTGGTTGACTCTGAGCAACTGAATTTCCAGGGCCAGTACCTATCTAGTAACTTCCTTGAAAAAAAAGTGCAATGTTATCAAAATTCGCAGATGGGTCGGTATTTTTGTTAGCCTATGCGGTTGGTTTATATACTGTTTATCAGTTCTTGGCAGCAATATTTATCGAGTCTGAATAGTTAAAGGAACATTTCGTTTGGGTAATTAAAGGGATTACTCGTTCAGCCCATTTCCCAAAGTGAGGTAATGTTCTCATATAATATTAATATCTTTGTCTACTATTGAACTATTTATTAACATAGAAATGACTTACCTTTGTAATTCGTTTTCTGCTTAGTCGACTAATAAAACAAGTAATAAACCATCAAACACCATTTCTCAAGTCAAAATTAAATTTTAAGGGGTACTGTTCACCCACCGCTAAAAATAACGTTTTAACTGGCGAATTTAATGGAGCAGGTTAAAGATTTCACCAAAAAATGTATTACAGAATACCAAATGACAATCAGCGCGGTTAAAATTTTAACATCCCGTTAAATTATAATTTTGTCTGTTACAGAATACCAAACTGCATTTAGGACGGTTAAAATTTTAAAGTCTCGTTAAATTTTAACTTTTGCCTTACAGAATTGACCTTAATAGCCTTTAAATTCAAATTTAAATTCAAATTTAAATTCAAATTCAAATTTAAATTCAAAATTCAAATTCAAATTTAAATTCAAATTTAAATTCAAAATTTAAATTCAAATTTAAATTCAAATTCAAATTTAAATTCCAATTCAAAGTTTAAATTTAAATTCAAAATTTAAATTCAAATTTAAATTCAAATTCAAATTTAAATTCAAATTTAAATTCAAATTTAAATTCAAATTTAAATTCAAAATTTAAATTCAAATTTAAATTCAAATTTAAATTCAAAATTTAAATTCAAATTTAAATTCAAATTTAAATTCAAATTTAAATTCAAAATTTAAATTCAAATTTAAATTCAAATTTAAATTCAAATTTAAATTCAAAATTTAAATTTAAATTCAAAATTTAAATTCAAATTCAAATTTAAATTCAAATTAAAAATTTAAATTCAAATTTAAATTCAAAATTTAAATTCAAATTTAAATTCAAATTTAAATTCAAATTTAAATTCAAATTTAAATTCAAAATTTAAATTCAAATTTAAAATCAAAATTTATATTCAAATTTAAATTCAAATTTAAATTCAAATTTAAATTCAAAATTTAAATTCAAATTTAAATTCAAAATTTAAATTCAAATTTAAATTCGAAATTCAAATTCAAATTTGAATTTAAATTTTGAATTTAAATTTGAACTTGAATTTTGAATTTGAATTTAAATTTTGTATTTAAATTTGAATTTAAATTTGAATTTAAATTTGATTTTAAATTTTGAATTTAAATTTGAATTTAAATTTGAATTTAAATTTGAATTTGAATTTTGAATTTAAATTTGAATTTAAATTTTGAATTTAAATTTGAATTTAAATTTCAATTTGAATTTTGAATTTAAATTTGAATTTAAATTTGAATTTAAATTTGAATTTAAATTTGAATTTTGAATTTTAATTTGAATTTAAATTTTGTATTTAAGTTTGAATTTAAGTTTGAATTTAAATTTGAATTTAAATTTTGAATTTAAATTTGGATTTAAATTTGAATTTAAATTTTGAATTTAAATTTGAATTTAAATTTGAATTTTGAATTTAAATTTGAATTTAAATTTGAATATAAATTTGAATTTAAATTTGAATTTGAATTTTGAATTTAAATTTGAATTTAAATTTTGAATTTAAATTTGAATTTAAATTTGAATTTGAATTTAAATTTGAATTTAAATTTGAATTTAAATTTGAATTTAAATTTGAATTTAAATTTGAATTTAGATTTGAATTTAAATTTGAATTTAAATTTGAATTTAAATTTGAATTTAAATTTTCAATTTAAATTTGAATTTAAATTTGAATTTGAAATTTGAATTTAAATTTGAATTTAAATTTTCAATTTAAATTTGAATTTAAATTTGAATTTAAATTTTCAATTTAAATTTGAATTTAAATTTGAATTTAAATTTTGATTTTAAATTTGAATTTAAATTTGAATTTAAATTTTGAATTTAAATTTGAATTTAAATGTTGAATTTAAATTTGAATTTAAATTTGAATTTTGAATTTAAATTTGAATTTAAATTGGAATTTAATTTGGAATTTAAATTTTAAATTTAAATTTTGAATTTAGATTTGAATTTAAATTTGAATTTAAATTTGAATTTAAATTTTCAATTTAAATTTGAATTTAAATTTGAATTTGAAATTTGAATTTAAATTTAAATTTTCAATTTAAATTTGAATTTAAATTTGAATTTAAATTTAAATTTGAATTTAAATTTTGAATTTAAATTTGAATTTAAATTTGAATTTAAATTTGAATTTAAATTTTGAATTTAAATTTGAATTTAAATTTGATTTTAAATTTTGAATTTAAATTTGAATTTAAATGTTGAATTAAAATTTGAATTTAAATTTGAATTTTGAATTTAAATTTGAATTTAAATTGGAATTTAAATTGGAATTTAAATTTTAAATTTAAATTTTGAATTTAGATTTGAATTTTAATTTGAATTTAAATTTGAATTTAAATTTTCAATTTAAATTTGAATTTAAATTTGAATTTGAAATTTGAATTTAAATTTGAATTTAAATTTTCAATTTAAATTTAAATTTGAATTTAAATTTGAATTTGAATTTTAAATTTAAATTTGAATTTAAATTTTGAATTTAAATTTGAATTTAAATTTTGAATTTAAATTTGAATTTAAATTTGAATTTAAATTTGAATTTAAATTTTGATTTTAAATTTGAATTTAAATTTGAATTTGAATTTTGAGTTTTGAATTTAAATTTGAATTTAAATTTTGAATTTAAATTTGAATTTAAATTTGAATTTGAATTGTGAAATTAAATTTGAATTTAAATCTGAATTTAAATTTTGAATTTAAATTTTAAATTTAAATTTTGAATTTAGATTTGAATTTGAATTTAAATTTGAATTTAAATTTTGAATTTAAATTGAATTTAAATTTGATTTTAAATTTTGAATTTAAATTTGAATTTAAATGTTGAATTAAAATTTGAATTTAAATTTGAATTTTGAATTTAAATTTGAATTTAAATTGGAATTTAAATTGGAATTTAAGTTTGAATTTAAATTTAAATTTTGAATTTAAATTTGAATTTAAATTTGAATTTAAATTTTGAATTTAAATTTGAATTTAAATTTGAATTTAAATTTTGAATTTAAATTTGAATTTAAATTTAAATTTAAATTTTGAATTTAAATTTGAATTTAAATTTGAATTTAAATTTTGAATTTAAATTTGAATTTAAATTTGAATTTAAATTTTGAATTTAAAATTGAATTTAAATTTTTAATTTGAATTTAAATTTTGAATTTAAAATTGAATTTAAATTTTTAATTTGAATTTAAATTTGAATTTGAATTTAAATTTTGAATTTAAATTTAAATTTAAATTTTAATTTAAATTTGAATTTAAATTTGAATTTAAATTTGAATTTAAATTTTGATTTTAAATTTGAATTTAAATTTGAATTTGAATTTTGAATTTAAATTTGAATTTAAATTTTGAATTTAAATTTGAATTTAAATTTGAATTTGAATTTTGAATTTAAATTTGAATTTAAACTTGAATTTTGAATTTAAATTTGAATTTAAATTTGATTTTAAATTTTGAATTTTAATTTGAATTTAAATTTTGTATTTAGATTTGAATTTAAATTTGAATTAGAAATTTGAATTTAAATTTTGAATTTAAATTTTGAATTTAAGTTTGAATTTAAATTTAAATTTTGAATTTAAATTTGAATTTAAATTTGAATTTAAATTTTGAATTTAAATTTGAATTTAAATTTGAATTTAAATTTTGAATTTAAATTTGAATTTAAATTTAAATTTAAATTTTGAATTTAAATTTGAATTTAAATTTGAATTTAAATTTTGAATTTAAATTTGAATTTAAATTTGAATTTAAATTTTGAATTTAAAATTGAATTTAAATTTTTAATTTGAATTTAAATTTTGAATTTAAAATTGAATTTAAATTTTTAATTTGAATTTAAATTTGAATTTGAATTTAAATTTTGAATTTAAATTTAAATTTAAATTTTAATTTAAATTTGAATTTAAATTTGAATTTAAATTTGAATTTAAATTTTGATTTTAAATTTGAATTTAAATTTGAATTTGAATTTTGAATTTAAATTTGAATTTAAATTTTGAATTTAAATTTGAATTTAAATTTGAATTTGAATTTTGAATTTAAATTTGAATTTAAACTTGAATTTTGAATTTAAATTTGAATTTAAATTTGATTTTAAATTTTGAATTTTAATTTGAATTTAAATTTTGTATTTAAGTTTGAATTTAAATTTGAATTTAAATTTTGAATTTAAATTTTGAATTTAAATTTGAATTTAAATTTGAATTTAAATTTTGAATTTAAATTTGAATTTAAATTTGAATTTTGAATTTAAATTTGAATTTAAATTTGATTTTGAATTTTGAATTTAAATTTGAATTTAAATTTTGAATTTAAATTTGAATTTAAATTTGAATTTAAATTTCAATTTGAATTTTGAATTTAAATTTGAATTTAAATTTGAATTTAAATTTGAATTTAAATTTGAATATGAATTTTGAATTTTGAATTTTAATTTGAATTAAATTTTGTATTTAAGTTTGAATTTAAATTTGAATTTTAATTTGAATTTAAATTTTGAATTTAAATTTGAATTTGAATTTAAATTTGAATTTGAATTTTGAATTTAAATTTGAATTTAAATTTTGAATTTAAATTTGAATTTAAATTTGAATTTGAATTTTGAAATTTAAATTTGAATTTAAATTTTGTATTTAAATTTGAATTTAAATATGAATTTAAATTTGAATTTAAATTTTGAGTTTAAATTTGAATTTAAATTTGAATTTGAATTTTGAATTTAAATTTGAATTTAAATTTGAATTTTGAATTTAAATTTGAATTTAAATTTGATTTTAAATTTTGAATTAAAATTTGAATTTAAATTTAAATTTAAATTTTGTATTTAAATTTGAATTTAAATTTAAATTTAAATTTAAATTTAAATTTAAATTTAAATTTAAATTTAGATTTAAATTTAAATTTAAATTTAAATTTAAATTTAAATTTAAATTTAAATTTAAATTTAAATTCAAATTTAAATACAAAATTTAAATTTAAATTTAAATTCAAAATTTAAAATCAAATTTAAATTCAAATTTAAATTCAAAATTCAAATTTAAATTCAAATTTAAATTCAAAATTCAAATTCAAATTTAAATTCAAATTTAAACTCAAAATTTAAATTCAAATTTAAATTCATATTTAAATTCAAATTTAAATACAAAATTTAAATTCAAATTTAAATTTCAAAATTCAAATTCAAATTTAAATTCAAATTTAAATTCAAAATTTAAATTCAAATTTAAATTCAAAATTCAAATTCAAATTTAAATTCAAATTCAAATTTAAATTCAAAATTCAAATTCAAATTTAAATTCAAATTTAAATTCAAAATTTAAATTCAAATTTAAATTCAAATTTAAATTCAAAATTTAAATTCAAATTAAAATTCAAATTTAAATTCAAACTTAAATACAAAATTTAAATTCAAATTAAAATTCAAAATTCAAAATTCATATTCAAATTTAAATTCAAATTTAAATTCAAATTTAAATTCAAAATTCAAAATTCAAATTGAAATTTAAATTCAAATTTAAATTCAAAATTTAAATTCAAATTTAAATTCAAAATTCAAAATCAAATTTAAATTCAAATTTAAATTCAAAATTCAAATTCAAATTTAAATTCAAATTTAAATTCAAAATTTAAATTCAAATTTAAATTCAAATTTAAATTCAAAATTTAAATTCAAAATTTAAATTCAAATTTAAATTCAAACTTAAATACAAAATTTAAATTCAAATTAAAATTCAAAATTTAAAATCAAATTTAAATTCAAATTTAAATTTGAATTTAAATTTTGAATTTAAATTTGAATTTAAATTTGAATTTAAATTTTGAATTTAAATTTGAATTTAAATTTAAATTTAAATTTTGAATTTAAATTTGAATTTAAATTTGAATTTAAATTTTGAATTTAAATTTGAATTTAAATTTGAATTTAAATTTTGAATTTAAAATTGAATTTAAATTTTTAATTTGAATTTAAATTTGAATTTGAATTTAAATTTTGAATTTAAATTTAAATTTAAATTTTGAATTTAAATTTGAATTTAAATTTGAATTTAAATTTGAATTTAAATTTGAATTTAAATTTTGATTTTAAATTTGAATTTAAATTTGAATTTGAATTTTGAATTTAAATTTGAATTTAAATTTTGAATTTAAATTTGAATTTAAATTTGAATTTGAATTTGAATTTTGAATTTAAATTTGAATTTAAATTTGAATTTTGAATTTAAATTTGAATTTAAATTTGATTTTAAATTTTGAATTTTAATTTGAATTTAAATTTTGTATTTAAGTTTGAATTTAAATTTGAATTTAAATTTTGAATTTAAATTTTGAATTTAAATTTGAATTTAAATTTGAATTTAAATTTTGAATTTAAATTTGAATTTAAATTTGAATTTGAATTTTGAATTTAAATTTGAATTTAAATTTGATTTTGAATTTTGAATTTAAATTTGAATTTAAATTTTGAATTTAAATTTGAATTTAAATTTCAATTTGAATTTTGAATTTTGAATTTAAATTTGAATTTAAATTTGAATTTAAATTTGAATATGAATTTTGAATTTTGAATTTTAATTTGAATTTAAATTTTGTATTTAAGTTTGAATTTAAATTTGAATTTTAATTTGAATTTAAATTTTGAATTTAAATTTGAATTTAAATTTGAATTTAAATTTTGAATTTAAATTTGAATTTAAATTTGAATTTGAATTTTGAATTTAAATTTGAATTTGAATTTAAATTTGAATTTGAATTTTGAATTTAAATTTGAATTTAAATTTTGAATTTAAATTTGAATTTAAATTTGAATTTGAATTTTGAAATTTAAATTTGAATTTAAATTTTGTATTTAAATTTGAATTTAAATATGAATTTAAATTTGAATTTAAATTTTGAGTTTAAATTTGAATTTAAATTTGAATTTGAATTTTGAATTTAAATTTGAATTTAAATTTGAATTTTGAATTTAAATTTGAATTTAAATTTGATTTTAAATTTTGAATTTAAATTTAAATTTAAATTTTGTATTTAAATTTGAATTTAAATTTAAATTTAAATTTAAATTTAAATTTAAATTTAAATTTAAATTTAAATTTAAATTTAAATTTAAATTTAAATTTAAATTTAAATTTAAATTTAAATTCAAATTTAAATACAAAATTTAAATTTTAATTTAAATTCAAATTTTAATTCAAAATTTAAAATCAAATTTAAATTCAAATTTAAATTCAAAATTCAAATTTAAATTCAAATTTAAATTCAAAATTCAAATTCAAATTTAAATTCAAATTTAAACTCAAAATTTAAATTCAAATTTAAATTCATATTTAAATTCAAATTTAAATACAAAATTTAAATTCAAATTTAAATTTCAAAATTCAAATTCAAATTTAAATTCAAATTTAAATTCAAAATTTAAATTCAAATTTAAATTCAAAATTCAAATTCAAATTTAAATTCAAATTCAAATTTAAATTCAAAATTTAAATTCAAATTAAAATTCAAATTTAAATTCAAACTTAAATACAAAATTTAAATTCAAATTAAAATTCAAAATTCAAAATTCATATTCAAATTTAAATTCAAATTTAAATTCAAATTTAAATTCAAATTTAAATTCAAAATTCAAATTGAAATTTAAATTCAAATTTAAATTCAAATTTAAATTCAAAATTTAAATTCAAATTTAAATTCAAAATTCAAAATCAAATTTAAATTCAAATTTAAATTCAAAATTCAAATTTAAATTCAAATTTAAATTCAAAATTTAAATTCAAATTTAAATTCAAATTTAAATTCAAAATTTAAATTCAAAATTTAAATTCAAATTTAAATTCAAACTTAAATACAAAATTTAAATTCAAATTAAAATTCAAAATTTAAAATCAAATTTAAATTCAAATTTAAATTCAAAATTCAAGTTTAAATTCAAATTTAAATTCAAAATTCAAATTCAAATTTAAATTCAAATTTAAATTCAAAATTTAAATTCAAATTTAAATTCAAATTTAAATTCAAATTTAAATTCAAAATTTAAATTCAAATTTAAATTTAAATTCAAATTTAAATTCAAATTTAAATTGAAAATTTAAATTTAAATTCAAATTTCAAATTCAAATTTAAATTCAAATTTAAATTCAAATTTCAAATTCAAATTTAAATTCAAATTTAAATTGAAAATTTAAATTCAAATTTAAATTCAAATTAAAATTCAAATCTAAATTCAAAATTTAAATTTAAAATTTAAATTCCAATTTAAATTCAAATTTAAAATCAAAATTTAAATTCAAATTTAAAATCAAAATTTAAATTCAAATTTAAATTCAAATTTAAATTCAAATTTAAATTCAAATTTAAATTAAAATTTAAATTTAAATTTAAATTCAAAATTTAAATTCAAATTCAAATTTAAATTCAAATTAAAAATTTAAATTCAATTTTAAATTCAAAATTTAAATTCAAATTAAAAATTTAAATTCAATTTTAAATTCAAAATTTAAATTCAAATTTAAATTCAAATTTAAATTCAAAATTTAAATTCAAATTTAAATTCAAATTTAAATTCAAAATTTAAATTTAAATTTAAATTCAAATTTAAATTCAAAATTTAAATTCAAATTTAAATTCAAATTTAAATTCAAAATTTAAATTCAAATTTAAATTCAAATTTAAATTCAAAATTTAAATTTAAATTCAAACTTAAATTCCAATTTAAATTCCAATTTAAATTCAAATTTAAATTCAAAATTCAAATTTAAATTCAAATTTTAATTCAACATTTAAATTCAAATTTAAATTCAAAATTTAAAATCAAATTTAAATTCAATTTAAATTCAAAATTTAAATTCAAATTTAAATTCAAATTTAAATTCAAATTTAAATTCAAAATTTAAATTCAAATTTTAATTTAAATTCAAATTTAAATTTAAATTCAAATTTAAATTCAAATTAAAATTCCAATTTATATTCAAATTTAAATTCAAAATTTAAATTCCAATTTAAATTCAAATTTAAATTTAAATTCAAAATTTAAATTCCAATTTAAATTCACTTTTAAATTCAAAATTCAAATTTAAATTCAAAATTCAAATTTAAATTTAAATTCAAAATTCAAATTCAAATTTAAATTCAAACTTAAATTCAAAATTTAAATTCAAATTTAAATTCAAATTTAAATTCAAATTTAAATTCAAATTTAAATTCAAAATTTAAATTCAAATTTAAATTCAAAATTTAAATTCAGATTTAAATTCAAATTTAATTTCACAATTCAAATTCAAATTTAAATTCAAATTTAAATTCAAAATTTAAATTCAAATTTAAATTCAAAACTCAAAATTCAAATTCAAATTTAAATTCAAATTTAAAATCAAAATTTAAATTCAAATTTAAATTCAAATTTAAATTCAAATTTAAATTCAAAATTTAAATTCAAATTTAAATTCAAAATTTAAATTCAAATTTAAATTTAAAATTCAAATTCAAATTTAAATTCAAATTTAAATTTAAATTGAAAATTTAAATTCAAATTTAAATTCAAATTTCAAATTCAAATTTAAATTCAAATTTAAATTGAAAATTTAAATTCAAATTTAAATTCAAATTAAAATTCAAATCTAAATTCAAAATTTAAATTTAAAATTTAAATTCCAATTTAAATTCCAATTTAAATTCAAATTTAAATTCAAAATTCAAATTTAAATTCAAATTTTAATTCAACATTTAAATTCAAATTTAAATTCAAAATTTAAAATCAAATTTAAATTCAAATTTAAATTCAAAATTTAAATTCAAATTTAAATTCAAATTTAAATTCAAATTTAAATTCAAAATTTAAATTCAAATTTAAATTTAAATTCAAATTTAAATTCAAATTTAAATTGAAAATTTAAATTTAAATTCAAATTTCAAATTCAAATTTAAATTCAAATTTAAATTGAAAATTTAAATTCAAATTTAAATTCAAATCTAAATTCAAAATTTAAATTTAAAATTTAAATTCCAATTTAAATTCCAATTTAAATTCAAATTTAAATTCAAAATTCAAATTTAAATTCAAATTTAAATTCAACATTTAAATTCAAATTTAAATTCAAAATTTAAATTCAAATTTAAATTCAAATTTAAAATCAAAATTTAAATTCAAATTTAAATTCAAATTTAAATTGAAAATTTAAATTCAAATTTAAATTCAAATTTCAAATTCAAATTTAAATTCAAATTTAAATTGAAAATTTAAATTCAAATTTAAATTCAAATTTAAATTCAAATCTAAATTCAAATTTAAATTCAAATTTAAATTCAAATTTAAATTCAAATTTAAATTCAAATTTAAATTCAAATTTAAATTCAAATTTAAATTCAAAATTTAAATTCAAATTTAAATTCAAAATTCAAATTTAAATTCAAATTTATGTTCAAATTTAAATTCAAATTTAAATTCAAAATTCAAATTCAAATTTAAATTCAAATTTAAATTCAAAATTTAAATTCAAATTTAAATCCAAATTTAAATTCAAAATTTAAATTCAAATTTAAATTCAAATTTAAATTCAAACTTAAATACAAAATTTAAATTCAAATTAAAATTCAAAATTCAAATTTAAATTCAAATTTAAATTCAAAATTCAAATTGAAATTTAAATTCAAATTTAAATTCAAAATTTAAATTCAAATTTAAATTCAAAATTCAAATTCAAATTTAAATTCAAATTTAAATTCAAATTTAAATTCAAAATTTAAAATCAAATTTAAATTCAAATTTAAATTCAAATTTAAATACAAAATTTAAATTCAAATTCAAAATTCAAGTTCAAATTTTCAAATTTAAATTCAAAATTTAAATTCAAATTTGAATTTGAATTTCGAATTTAAATTTGAACTTAAATTTTGAATTTAAATTTGAATTTAAATTTTGAATTTAAATTTGAATTTAAATTTGAATTTAAATTTGAATATAAATTTTGATTTAAATTTGAATTTAAATTTTGAATTTAAATTTGAATTTAAATTTGAATTTAAATTTGAATTTAAATTTGAATTTAAATTTGATTTTAAATTTGAATTTAAATTTGAATTTTGAATTTAATTTGAATTTAAATTTTGAATTTAAATTTGAATTTAAATTTTGTATTTACATTTGAATTTAAATTTGAATTTAAATTTGAATTTAAATTTTGAATTTAAATTTGAATTTAAATTTGAATTTGAATTTTGAAATTTAAATTTGAATTTTAATTTTGTATTTAAATTTGAATTTAAATATGAATTTAAATTTGAATTTAAATTTTGAATTTAAATTTGAATTTAAATGTTGAATTAAAATTTGAATTTAAATTTGAATTTTGAATTTAAATTGAATTTAAATTGGAATTTAAATTGGAATTTAAATTTTAAATTTAAATTTTGAATTTAGATTTGAATTTAAATTTGAATTAGAAATTTGAATTTAAATTTTGAATTTAAATTTTGAATTTAAGTTTGAATTTAAATTTAAATTTAAATTTTGAATTTAAATTTGAATTTAAATTTGAATTTAAATTTTGAATTTAAATTTGAATTTAAATTTGAATTTAAATTTTGAATTTAAATTTGAATTTAAATTTAAATTTAAATTTTGAATTTAAATTTGAATTTAAATTTGAATTTAAATTTTGAATTTAAATTTGAATTTAAATTTGAATTTAAATTTTGAATTTAAAATTGAATTTAAATTTTTAATTTGAATTTAAATTTGAATTTGAATTTAAATTTTGAATTTAAATTTAAATTTGAATTTAAATTTGAATTTAAATTTGAATTTAAATTTGAATTTAAATTTGAATTTAAATTTTGATTTTAATTTGAATTTAAATTTGAATTTAAATTTGAATTTGAATTTTGAATTTAAATTTGAATTTAAATTTTGAATTTAAATTTGAATTTAAATTTGAATTTGAATTTTGAATTTAAATTTGAATTTAATTTGAATTTTGAATTTAAATTTGAATTTAAATTTGATTTTAAATTTTGAATTTTAATTTGAATTTAAATTTTGTATTTAAGTTTGAATTTAAATTTGAATTTAAATTTTGAATTTAAATTTTGAATTTAAATTTGAATTTAAATTTGAATTTAAATTTTGAATTTAAATTTGAATTTAAATTTGAATTTGAATTTTGAATTTAAATTTGAATTTAAATTTGATTTTGAATTTTGAATTTAAATTTGAATTTAAATTTTGAATTTAAATTTGAATTTAAATTTCAATTTGAATTTTGAATTTTGAATTTAAATTTGAATTTAAATTTGAATTTAAATTTGAATATGAATTTTGAATTTTGAATTTTAATTTGAATTTAAATTTTGTATTTAAGTTTGAATTTAAATTTGAATTTAATTTGAATTTAAATTTTGAATTTAAATTTGAATTTAAATTTGAATTTAAATTTTGAATTTAAATTTGAATTTAAATTTGAATTTGAATTTTGAATTTAAATTTGAATTTGAATTTAAATTTGAATTTGAATTTTGAATTTAAATTTGAATTTAAATTTTGAATTTAAATTTGAATTTAAATTTGAATTTGAATTTTGAAATTTAAATTTGAATTTAAATTTTGTATTTAAATTTGAATTTAAATATGAATTTAAATTTGAATTTAAATTTTGAGTTTAAATTTGAATTTAAATTTGAATTTGAATTTTGAATTTAAATTTGAATTTAAATTTGAATTTTGAATTTAAATTTGAATTTAAATTTGATTTTAAATTTTGAATTTAAATTTGAATTTAAATTTAAATTTAAATTTTGTATTTAAATTTGAATTTAAATTTAAATTTAAATTTAAATTTAAATTTAAATTTAAATTTAAATTTAAATTTAAATTTAAATTTAAATTTAAATTTAAATTTAAATTTAAATTTAAATTTAAATTTAAATTCAAATTTAAATACAAAATTTAAATTTAAATTTAAATTTAAATTCAAATTTTAATTCAAAATTTAAAATCAAATTTAAATTCAAATTTAAATTCAAAATTCAAATTTAAATTCAAATTTAAATTCAAAATTCAAATTCAAATTTAAATTCAAATTTAAACTCAAAATTTAAATTCAAATTTAAATTCATATTTAAATTCAAATTTAAATACAAAATTTAAATTCAAATTTAAATTTCAAAATTCAAATTCAAATTTAAATTCAAATTTAAATTCAAAATTTAAATTCAAATTTAAATTCAAAATTCAAATTCAAATTTAAATTCAAATTCAAATTTAAATTCAAAATTTAAATTCAAATTAAAATTCAAATTTAAATTCAAACTTAAATACAAAATTTAAATTCAAATTAAAATTCAAAATTCAAAATTCATATTCAAATTTAAATTCAAATTTAAATTCAAATTTAAATTCAAATTTAAATTCAAAATTCAAAATTCAAATTGAAATTTAAATTCAAATTTAAATTCAAAATTTAAATTCAAATTTAAATTCAAAATTCAAAATCAAATTTAAATTCAAATTTAAATTCAAAATTCAAATTCAAATTTAAATTCAAATTTAAATTCAAAATTTAAATTCAAATTTAAATTCAAATTTAAATTCAAAATTTAAATTCAAAATTTAAATTCAAATTTAAATTCAAACTTAAATACAAAATTTAAATTCAAATTAAAATTCAAAATTTAAAATCAAATTTAAATTCAAATTTAAATTCAAAATTCAAGTTTAAATTCAAATTTAAATTCAAAATTCAAATTCAAATTTAAATTCAAATTTAAATTCAAAATTTAAATTCAAATTTAAATTCAAAATTCAAATTCAAATTTAAATTCAAATTTAAAATCAAAATTTAAATTCAAATTTAAATTCAAATTTAAATTCAAATTTAAATTAAAATTTAAATTTAAATTTAAATTCAAAATTTAAATTCAAATTCAAATTTAAATTCAAATTAAAAATTTAAATTCAATTTTAAATTCAAAATTTAAATTCAAATTTAAATTCAAATTTAAATTCAAAATTTAAATTCAAATTTAAATTCAAATTTAAATTCAAAATTTAAATTTAAATTTAAATTCAAATTTAAATTCAAAATTTAAATTCAAATTTAAATTCAAATTTAAATTCAAAATTTAAATTCAAATTTAAATTCAAATTTAAATTCAAAATTTAAATTTAAATTCAAACTTAAATTCAAAATTTAAATTCAAAATTTAAATTCAAATTTCTAATTCAAATTTAAATTCAAATCTAAATTCAAAATTTAAATTTAAAATTTAAATTCCAATTTAAATTCCAATTTAAATTCAAATTTAAATTCAAAATTCAAATTTAAATTCAAATTTTAATTCAACATTTAAATTCAAATTTAAATTCAAAATTTAAAATCAAATTTAAATTCAATTTAAATTCAAAATTTAAATTCAAATTTAAATTCAAATTTAAATTCAAATTTAAATTCAAAATTTAAATTCAAATTTTAATTTAAATTCAAATTTAAATTTAAATTCAAATTTAAATTCAAATTTAAATTCAAATTAAAATTCCAATTTATATTCAAATTTAAATTCAAAATTTAAATTCCAATTTAAATTCAAATTTAAATTTAAATTCAAAATTTAAATTCCAATTTAAATTCACTTTTAAATTCAAAATTCAAATTTAAATTCAAAATTCAAATTTAAATTCAAAATTCAAATTCAAATTTAAATTCAAACTTAAATTCAAAATTTAAATTCAAATTTAAATTCAAATTTAAATTCAAATTTAAATTCAAATTTAAATTCAAAATTTAAATTCAAATTTAAATTCAAAATTTAAATTCAGATTTAAATTCAAATTTAATTTCACAATTCAAATTCAAATTTAAATTCAAATTTAAATTCAAAATTTAAATTCAAATTTAAATTCAAAACTCAAAATTCAAATTCAAATTTAAATTCAAATTTAAAATCAAAATTTAAATTCAAATTTAAATTCAAATTTAAATTCAAATTTAAATTCAAAATTTAAATTCAAATTTAAATTCAAAATTTAAATTCAAATTTAAATTTAAAATTCAAATTCAAATTTAAATTCAAATTTAAATTTAAATTGAAAATTTAAATTCAAATTTAAATTCAAATTTCAAATTCAAATTTAAATTCAAATTTAAATTGAAAATTTAAATTCAAATTTAAATTCAAATTAAAATTCAAATCTAAATTCAAAATTTAAATTTAAAATTTAAATTCCAATTTAAATTCCAATTTAAATTCAAATTTAAATTCAAAATTCAAATTTAAATTCAAATTTTAATTCAACATTTAAATTCAAATTTAAATTCAAAATTTAAAATCAAATTTAAATTCAAATTTAAATTCAAAATTTAAATTCAAATTTAAATTCAAATTTAAATTCAAATTTAAATTCAAAATTTAAATTTAAATTTAAATTTAAATTCAAATTTAAATTCAAATTTAAATTGAAAATTTAAATTTAAATTCAAATTTCAAATTCAAATTTAAATTCAAATTTAAATTGAAAATTTAAATTCAAATTTAAATTCAAATCTAAATTCAAAATTTAAATTTAAAATTTAAATTCCAATTTAAATTCCAATTTAAATTCAAATTTAAATTCAAAATTCAAATTTAAATTCAAATTTAAATTCAACATTTAAATTCAAATTTAAATTCAAAATTTAAATTCAAATTTAAATTCAAATTTAAAATCAAAATTTAAATTCAAATTTAAATTCAAATTTAAATTGAAAATTTAAATTCAAATTTAAATTCAAATTTAAATTGAAAATTTAAATTCAAATTTAAATTCAAAATTCAAATTCAAATTTAAATTCAAATTTAAACTCAAAATTTAAATTCAAATTTAAATTCATATTTAAATTCAAATTTAAATACAAAATTTAAATTCAAATTTAAATTTCAAAATTCAAATTCAAATTTAAATTCAAATTTAAATTCAAATTTAAATTCAAATGTAAATACAAAATTTAAATTCAAATTTAAATTCAAAATTTAAATTCAAATTTAAATTCAAAATTCAAATTTAAATTCAAATTTAAAATCAAAATTTAAATTCAAATTTAAATTCAAATTTAAATTCAAATTTAAATTCAAATTTAAATTCAAAATTTAAATTCAAATTTAAAATCAAAATTTATATTCAAATTTAAATTCAAATTTAAATTCAAATTTAAATTCAAAATTTAAATTCAAATTTAAATTCAAAATTTAAATTCAAATTTAAATTCGAAATTCAAATTCAAATTTGAATTTAAATTTTGAATTTAAATTTGAACTTGAATTTTGAATTTGAATTTAAATTTTGTATTTAAATTTGAATTTAAATTTGAATTTAAATTTGATTTTAAATTTTGAATTTAAATTTGAATTTAAATTTAAATTTAAATTTAAATTTTGTATTTAAATTTGAATTTAAATTTAAATTTAAATATAAATTTAAATTTAAATTTAAATTTGAATTTAAATTTAAATTTAAATTCAAAATTCAATTCAAATTCAAATTCAAATTCAAATTCAAATTCAAATTCAAATTCAAATTCAAATTCAAATTCAAATTCAAATTCAAATTCAAATTCAAATTCAAATTCAAATTCAAATTCAAATTCAAATTCAAATTCAAATTCAAATTCAAATTCAAATTCAAATTCAAATTCAAATTCAAATTCAAATTCAAATTCAAATTCAAATTCAAATTCAAATTCAAATTCAAATTCAAATTCAAATTCAAATTCAAATTCAAATTCAAATTCAAATTCAAATTCAAATTCAAATTCAAATTCAAATTCAAATTCAAATTCAAATTCAAATTCAAATTCAAATTCAAATTCAAATTCAAATTCAAATTCAAATTCAAATTCAAATTCAAATTCAAATTCAAATTCAAATTCAAATTCAAATTCAAATTCAAATTCAAATTCAAATTCAAATTCAAATTCAAATTCAAATTCAAATTCAAATTCAAATTCAAATTCAAATTCAAATTCAAATTCAAATTCAAATTCAAATTCAAATTCAAATTCAAATTCAAATTCAAATTCAAATTCAAATTCAAATTCAAATTCAAATTCAAATTCAAATTCAAATTCAAATTCAAATTCAAATTCAAATTCAAATTCAAATTCAAATTCAAATTCAAATTCAAATTCAAATTCAAATTCAAATTCAAATTCAAATTCAAATTCAAATTCAAATTCAAATTCAAATTCAAATTCAAATTCAAATTCAAATTCAAATTCAAATTCAAATTCAAATTCAAATTCAAATTCAAATTCAAATTCAAATTCAAATTCAAATTCAAATTCAAATTCAAATTCAAATTCAAATTCAAATTCAAATTCAAATTCAAATTCAAATTCAAATTCAAATTCCAATTCAAATTCAAATTCAAATTCAAATTCAAATTTAAATTTAAATTTAAATTCAAAACTCAAAATTCAAATTCAAATTTAAATTCAAATTTAAAATCAAAATTTAAATTCAAATTTAAATTCAAATTTAAATTCAAATTTAAATTCAAAATTTAAATTCAAATTTAAATTCAAAATTTAAATTCAAATTTAAATTTAAAATTCAAATTCAAATTTAAATTCAAATTTAAATTTAAATTGAAAATTTAAATTCAAATTTAAATTCAAATTTCAAATTCAAATTTAAATTCAAATTTAAATTGAAAATTTAAATTCAAATTTAAATTCAAATTAAAATTCAAATCTAAATTCAAAATTTAAATTTAAAATTTAAATTCCAATTTAAATTCCAATTTAAATTCAAATTTAAATTCAAAATTCAAATTTAAATTCAAATTTTAATTCAACATTTAAATTCAAATTTAAATTCAAAATTTAAAATCAAATTTAAATTCAAATTTAAATTCAAAATTTAAATTCAAATTTAAATTCAAATTTAAATTCAAATTTAAATTCAAAATTTAAATTCAAATTTAAATTTAAATTCAAATTTAAATTCAAATTTAAATTGAAAATTTAAATTTAAATTCAAATTTCAAATTCAAATTTAAATTCAAATTTAAATTCAAATTTCAAATTCAAATTTAAATTCAAATTTAAATTGAAAATTTAAATTCAAATTTAAATTCAAATTAAAATTCAAATCTAAATTCAAAATTTAAATTTAAAATTTAAATTCCAATTTAAATTCAAATTTAAAATCAAAATTTAAATTCAAATTTAAAATCAAAATTTAAATTCAAATTTAAATTCAAATTTAAATTCAAATTTAAATTAAAATTTAAATTTAAATTTAAATTCAAAATTTAAATTCAAATTCAAATTTAAATTCAAATTAAAAATTTAAATTCAATTTTAAATTCAAAATTTAAATTCAAATTAAAAATTTAAATTCAATTTTAAATTCAAAATTTAAATTCAAATTTAAATTCAAATTTAAATTCAAAATTTAAATTCAAATTTAAATTCAAATTTAAATTCAAAATTTAAATTTAAATTTAAATTCAAATTTAAATTCAAAATTTAAATTCAAATTTAAATTCAAATTTAAATTCAAAATTTAAATTCAAATTTAAATTCAAATTTAAATTCAAAATTTAAATTTAAATTCAAACTTAAATTCCAATTTAAATTCCAATTTAAATTCAAATTTAAATTCAAAATTCAAATTTAAATTCAAATTTTAATTCAACATTTAAATTCAAATTTAAATTCAAAATTTAAAATCAAATTTAAATTCAATTTAAATTCAAAATTTAAATTCAAATTTAAATTCAAATTTAAATTCAAATTTAAATTCAAAATTTAAATTCAAATTTTAATTTAAATTCAAATTTAAATTTAAATTCAAATTTAAATTCAAATTAAAATTCCAATTTATATTCAAATTTAAATTCAAAATTTAAATTCCAATTTAAATTCAAATTTAAATTTAAATTCAAAATTTAAATTCCAATTTAAATTCACTTTTAAATTCAAAATTCAAATTTAAATTCAAAATTCAAATTTAAATTTAAATTCAAAATTCAAATTCAAATTTAAATTCAAACTTAAATTCAAAATTTAAATTCAAATTTAAATTCAAATTTAAATTCAAATTTAAATTCAAATTTAAATTCAAAATTTAAATTCAAATTTAAATTCAAAATTTAAATTCAGATTTAAATTCAAATTTAATTTCACAATTCAAATTCAAATTTAAATTCAAATTTAAATTCAAAATTTAAATTCAAATTTAAATTCAAAACTCAAAATTCAAATTCAAATTTAAATTCAAATTTAAAATCAAAATTTAAATTCAAATTTAAATTCAAATTTAAATTCAAATTTAAATTCAAAATTTAAATTCAAATTTAAATTCAAAATTTAAATTCAAATTTAAATTTAAAATTCAAATTCAAATTTAAATTCAAATTTAAATTTAAATTGAAAATTTAAATTCAAATTTAAATTCAAATTTCAAATTCAAATTTAAATTCAAATTTAAATTGAAAATTTAAATTCAAATTTAAATTCAAATTAAAATTCAAATCTAAATTCAAAATTTAAATTTAAAATTTAAATTCCAATTTAAATTCCAATTTAAATTCAAATTTAAATTCAAAATTCAAATTTAAATTCAAATTTTAATTCAACATTTAAATTCAAATTTAAATTCAAAATTTAAAATCAAATTTAAATTCAAATTTAAATTCAAAATTTAAATTCAAATTTAAATTCAAATTTAAATTCAAATTTAAATTCAAAATTTAAATTCAAATTTAAATTTAAATTCAAATTTAAATTCAAATTTAAATTGAAAATTTAAATTTAAATTCAAATTTCAAATTCAAATTTAAATTCAAATTTAAATTGAAAATTTAAATTCAAATTTAAATTCAAATCTAAATTCAAAATTTAAATTTAAAATTTAAATTCCAATTTAAATTCCAATTTAAATTCAAATTTAAATTCAAAATTCAAATTTAAATTCAAATTTAAATTCAACATTTAAATTCAAATTTAAATTCAAAATTTAAATTCAAATTTAAATTCAAATTTAAAATCAAAATTTAAATTCAAATTTAAATTCAAATTTAAATTGAAAATTTAAATTCAAATTTAAATTCAAATTTCAAATTCAAATTTAAATTCAAATTTAAATTGAAAATTTAAATTCAAATTTAAATTCAAATTTAAATTCAAATCTAAATTCAAATTTAAATTCAAATTTAAATTCAAATTTAAATTCAAATTTAAATTCAAATTTAAATTCAAATTTAAATTCAAATTTAAATTCAAAATTTAAATTCAAATTTAAATTCAAAATTCAAATTAAAATTCAAAATTCATATTCAAATTTAAATTCAAATTTAAATTCAAATTTAAATTCAAAATTCAAAATTCAAATTGAAATTTAAATTCAAATTTAAATTCAAAATTTAAATTCAAATTTAAATTCAAAATTCAAAGTCAAATTTAAATTCAAATTTAAATTCAAAATTCAAATTCAAATTTAAATTCAAATTTAAATTCAAAATTTAAATTCAAATTTAAATTCAAATTTAAATTCAAAATTTAAATTCAAAATTTAAATTCAAATTTAAATTCAAACTTAAATACAAAATTTAAATTCAAATTAAAATTCAAAATTTAAAATCAAATTTAAATTCAAATTTAAATTCAAAATTCAAATTTAAATTCAAATTTAAATTCAAAATTCAAATTCAAATTTAAATTCAAATTTAAATTCAAAATTTAAATTCAAATTTAAATTCAAAATTCAAATTCAAATTTAAATTCAAATTTAAAATCAAAATTTAAATTCAAATTTAAATTCAAATTTAAATTCAAATTTAAATTCAAAATTTAAATTTAAATTTAAATTCAAAATTTAAATTCAAATTCAAATTTAAATTCAAATTAAAAATTTAAATTCAATTTTAAATTCAAAATTTAAATTCAAATTTAAATTCAAATTTAAATTCAAAATTTAAATTCAAATTTAAATTCAAATTTAAATTCAAAATTTAAATTTAAATTTAAATTCAAATTTAAATTCAAAATTTAAATTCAAATTTAAATTCAAATTTAAATTCAAAATTTAAATTCAAATTTAAATTCAAATTTAAATTCAAAATTTAAATTTAAATTTAAATTCAAACTTAAATTCAAAATTTAAATTCAAAATTTAAATTCAAATTTCTAATTCAAATTTAAATTCAAATCTAAATTCAAAATTTAAATTTAAAATTTAAATTCCAATTTAAATTCAAATTTAAATTCAAAATTCAAATTTAAATTCAAATTTTAATTCAACATTTAAATTCAAATTTAAATTCAAAATTTAAAATCAAATTTAAATTCAATTTAAATTCAAAATTTAAATTCAAATTTAAATTCAAATTTAAATTCAAATTTAAATTCAAAATTTAAATTCAAATTTTAATTTAAATTCAAATTTAAATTTAAATTCAAATTTAAATTCAAATTTAAATTCAAATTTAAATTCAAATTAAAATTCCAATTTATATTCAAATTTAAATTCAAAATTTAAATTCCAATTTAAATTCAAATTTAAATTTAAATTCAAAATTTAAATTCCAATTTAAATTCACTTTTAAATTCAAAATTCAAATTTAAATTCAAAATTCAAATTTAAATTTAAATTCAAAATTCAAATTCAAATTTAAATTCAAACTTAAATTCAAAATTTAAATTCAAATTTAAATTCAAATTTAAATTCAAATTTAAATTCAAATTTAAATTCAAAATTTAAATTCAAATTTAAATTCAAAATTTAAATTCAGATTTAAATTCAAATTTAATTTCACAATTCAAATTCAAATTTAAATTCAAATTTAAATTCAAAATTTAAATTCAAATTTAAATTCAAAACTCAAAATTCAAATTCAAATTTAAATTCAAATTTAAAATCAAAATTTAAATTCAAATTTAAATTCAAATTTAAATTCAAATTTAAATTCAAAATTTAAATTCAAATTTAAATTCAAAATTTAAATTCAAATTTAAATTTAAAATTCAAATTCAAATTTAAATTCAAATTTAAATTTAAATTGAAAATTTAAATTCAAATTTAAATTCAAATTTCAAATTCAAATTTAAATTCAAATTTAAATTGAAAATTTAAATTCAAATTTAAATTCAAATTAAAATTCAAATCTAAATTCAAAATTTAAATTTAAAATTTAAATTCCAATTTAAATTCCAATTTAAATTCAAATTTAAATTCAAAATTCAAATTCAAAATTCAAATTTTAATTCAACATTTAAATTCAAATTTAAATTCAAAATTTAAAATCAAATTTAAATTCAAATTTAAATTCAAAATTTAAATTCAAATTTAAATTCAAATTTAAATTCAAATTTAAATTCAAAATTTAAATTCAAATTTAAATTTAAATTCAAATTTAAATTCAAATTTAAATTCAAATTTAAATTGAAAATTTAAATTTAAATTCAAATTTCAAATTCAAATTTAAATTCAAATTTAAATTGAAAATTTAAATTCAAATTTAAATTCAAATTTAAATTCAAATCTAAATTCAAAATTTAAATTTAAAATTTAAATTCCAATTTAAATTCCAATTTAAATTCAAATTTAAATTCAAAATTCAAATTTAAATTCAAATTTAAATTCAACATTTAAATTCAAATTTAAATTCAAATTTAAAATCAAAATTTAAATTCAAATTTAAATTCAAATTTAAATTGAAAATTTAAATTCAAATTTAAATTCAAATTTAAATTGAAAATTTAAATTCAAATTTAAATTCAAATTTAAATTGAAAATTTAAATTCAAATTTAAATTCAAATTTCAAATTCAAATTTAAATTCAAATTTAAATTGAAAATTTAAATTCAAATTTAAATTCAAATTTAAATTCAAATCTAAATTCAAATTTAAATTCAAATTTAAATTCAAATTTAAATTCAAATTTAAATTCAAATTTAAATTCAAATTTAAATTCAAATTTAAATTCAAAATTTAAATTCAAATTTAAATTCAAAATTCAAATTTAAATTCAAATTTATGTTCAAATTTAAATTCAAATTTAAATTCAAAATTCAAATTCAAATTTAAATTCAAATTTAAATTCAAAATTTAAATTCAAATTTAAATTCCAATTTAAATTCAAATTTAAATTTAAATTCAAAATTTAAATTCCAATTTAAATTCACTTTTAAATTCAAAATTCAAATTTAAATTCAAAATTCAAATTTAAATTTAAATTCAAAATTCAAATTCAAATTTAAATTCAAACTTAAATTCAAAATTTAAATTCAAATTTAAATTCAAATTTAAATTCAAATTTAAATTCAAATTTAAATTCAAAATTTAAATTCAAATTTAAATTCAAAATTTAAATTCAGATTTAAATTCAAATTTAATTTCACAATTCAAATTCAAATTTAAATTCAAATTTAAATTCAAAATTTAAATTCAAATTTAAATTCAAAACTCAAAATTCAAATTCAAATTTAAATTCAAATTTAAAATCAAAATTTAAATTCAAATTTAAATTCAAATTTAAATTCAAATTTAAATTCAAAATTTAAATTCAAATTTAAATTCAAAATTTAAATTCAAATTTAAATTTAAAATTCAAATTCAAATTTAAATTCAAATTTAAATTTAAATTGAAAATTTAAATTCAAATTTAAATTCAAATTTCAAATTCAAATTTAAATTCAAATTTAAATTGAAAATTTAAATTCAAATTTAAATTCAAATTAAAATTCAAATCTAAATTCAAAATTTAAATTTAAAATTTAAATTCCAATTTAAATTCCAATTTAAATTCAAATTTAAATTCAAAATTCAAATTTAAATTCAAATTTTAATTCAACATTTAAATTCAAATTTAAATTCAAAATTTAAAATCAAATTTAAATTCAAATTTAAATTCAAAATTTAAATTCAAATTTAAATTCAAATTTAAATTCAAATTTAAATTCAAAATTTAAATTCAAATTTAAATTTAAATTCAAATTTAAATTCAAATTTAAATTGAAAATTTAAATTTAAATTCAAATTTCAAATTCAAATTTAAATTCAAATTTAAATTGAAAATTTAAATTCAAATTTAAATTCAAATCTAAATTCAAAATTTAAATTTAAAATTTAAATTCCAATTTAAATTCCAATTTAAATTCAAATTTAAATTCAAAATTCAAATTTAAATTCAAATTTAAATTCAACATTTAAATTCAAATTTAAATTCAAAATTTAAATTCAAATTTAAATTCAAATTTAAAATCAAAATTTAAATTCAAATTTAAATTCAAATTTAAATTGAAAATTTAAATTCAAATTTAAATTCAAATTTCAAATTCAAATTTAAATTCAAATTTAAATTGAAAATTTAAATTCAAATTTAAATTCAAATTTAAATTCAAATCTAAATTCAAATTTAAATTCAAATTTAAATTCAAATTTAAATTCAAATTTAAATTCAAATTTAAATTCAAATTTAAATTCAAATTTAAATTCAAAATTTAAATTCAAATTTAAATTCAAAATTCAAATTTAAATTCAAATTTATGTTCAAATTTAAATTCAAATTTAAATTCAAAATTCAAATTCAAATTTAAATTCAAATTTAAATTCAAAATTTAAATTCAAATTTAAATCCAAATTTAAATTCAAAATTTAAATTCAAATTTAAATTCAAATTTAAATTCAAACTTAAATACAAAATTTAAATTCAAATTAAAATTCAAAATTCAAATTTAAATTCAAATTTAAATTCAAAATTCAAATTGAAATTTAAATTCAAATTTAAATTCAAAATTTAAATTCAAATTTAAATTCAAAATTCAAATTCAAATTTAAATTCAAATTTAAATTCAAATTTAAATTCAAAATTTAAAATCAAATTTAAATTCAAATTTAAATTCAAATTTAAATACAAAATTTAAATTCAAATTCAAAATTCAAGTTCAAATTTAAATTCAAAATTTAAATTCAAATTTGAATTTGAATTTCGAATTTAAATTTGAACTTAAATTTTGAATTTAAATTTGAATTTAAATTTTGAATTTAAATTTGAATTTAAATTTGAATTTAAATTTGAATATAAATTTTGATTTTAAATTTGAATTTAAATTTTGAATTTAAATTTGAATTTAAATTTGAATTTAAATTTGAATTTAAATTTGAATTTAAATTTTGATTTTAAATTTGAATTTAAATTTGAATTTTGAATTTAAATTTGAATTTAAATTTTGAATTTAAATTTGAATTTAAATTTTGTATTTACATTTGAATTTAAATTTGAATTTAAATTTGAATTTAAATTTTGAATTTAAATTTGAATTTAAATTTGAATTTGAATTTTGAAATTTAAATTTGAATTTTAATTTTGTATTTAAATTTGAATTTAAATATGAATTTAAATTTGAATTTAAATTTTGAATTTAAATTTGAATTTAAATGTTGAATTAAAATTTGAATTTAAATTTGAATTTTGAATTTAAATTTGAATTTAAATTGGAATTTAAATTGGAATTTAAATTTTAAATTTAAATTTTGAATTTAGATTTGAATTTAAATTTGAATTAGAAATTTGAATTTAAATTTTGAATTTAAATTTTGAATTTAAGTTTGAATTTAAATTTAAATTTAAATTTTGAATTTAAATTTGAATTTAAATTTGAATTTAAATTTTGAATTTAAATTTGAATTTAAATTTGAATTTAAATTTTGAATTTAAATTTGAATTTAAATTTAAATTTAAATTTTGAATTTAAATTTGAATTTAAATTTGAATTTAAATTTTGAATTTAAATTTGAATTTAAATTTGAATTTAAATTTTGAATTTAAAATTGAATTTAAATTTTTAATTTGAATTTAAATTTGAATTTGAATTTAAATTTTGAATTTAAATTTAAATTTTGAATTTAAATTTGAATTTAAATTTGAATTTAAATTTGAATTTAAATTTGAATTTAAATTTTGATTTTAAATTTGAATTTAAATTTGAATTTAAATTTGAATTTGAATTTTGAATTTAAATTTGAATTTAAATTTTGAATTTAAATTTGAATTTAAATTTGAATTTGAATTTTGAATTTAAATTTGAATTTAAATTTGAATTTTGAATTTAAATTTGAATTTAAATTTGATTTTAAATTTTGAATTTTAATTTGAATTTAAATTTTGTATTTAAGTTTGAATTTAAATTTGAATTTAAATTTTGAATTTAAATTTTGAATTTAAATTTGAATTTAAATTTGAATTTAAATTTTGAATTTAAATTTGAATTTAAATTTGAATTTGAATTTTGAATTTAAATTTGAATTTAAATTTGATTTTGAATTTTGAATTTAAATTTGAATTTAAATTTTGAATTTAAATTTGAATTTAAATTTCAATTTGAATTTTGAATTTTGAATTTAAATTTGAATTTAAATTTGAATTTAAATTTGAATATGAATTTTGAATTTTGAATTTTAATTTGAATTTAAATTTTGTATTTAAGTTTGAATTTAAATTTGAATTTTAATTTGAATTTAAATTTTGAATTTAAATTTGAATTTAAATTTGAATTTAAATTTTGAATTTAAATTTGAATTTAAATTTGAATTTGAATTTTGAATTTAAATTTGAATTTGAATTTAAATTTGAATTTGAATTTTGAATTTAAATTTGAATTTAAATTTTGAATTTAAATTTGAATTTAAATTTGAATTTGAATTTTGAAATTTAAATTTGAATTTAAATTTTGTATTTAAATTTGAATTTAAATATGAATTTAAATTTGAATTTAAATTTTGAGTTTAAATTTGAATTTAAATTTGAATTTGAATTTTGAATTTAAATTTGAATTTAAATTTGAATTTTGAATTTAAATTTGAATTTAAATTTGATTTTAAATTTTGAATTTAAATTTGAATTTAAATTTAAATTTAAATTTTGTATTTAAATTTGAATTTAAATTTAAATTTAAATTTAAATTTAAATTTAAATTTAAATTTAAATTTAAATTTAAATTTAAATTTAAATTTAAATTTAAATTTAAATTTAAATTTAAATTTAAATTTAAATTTAAATTTAAATTTAAATTCAAATTTAAATACAAAATTTAAATTTAAATTTAAATTTAAATTCAAATTTTAATTCAAAATTTAAAATCAAATTTAAATTCAAATTTAAATTCAAAATTCAAATTTAAATTCAAATTTAAATTCAAAATTCAAATTCAAATTTAAATTCAAATTTAAACTCAAAATTTAAATTCAAATTTAAATTCATATTTAAATTCAAATTTAAATACAAAATTTAAATTCAAATTTAAATTTCAAAATTCAAATTCAAATTTAAATTCAAATTTAAATTCAAAATTTAAATTCAAATTTAAATTCAAAATTCAAATTCAAATTTAAATTCAAATTCAAATTTAAATTCAAAATTTAAATTCAAATTAAAATTCAAATTTAAATTCAAACTTAAATACAAAATTTAAATTCAAATTAAAATTCAAAATTCAAAATTCATATTCAAATTTAAATTCAAATTTAAATTCAAATTTAAATTCAAATTTAAATTCAAAATTCAAAATTCAAATTGAAATTTAAATTCAAATTTAAATTCAAAATTTAAATTCAAATTTAAATTCAAAATTCAAAATCAAATTTAAATTCAAATTTAAATTCAAAATTCAAATTCAAATTTAAATTCAAATTTAAATTCAAAATTTAAATTCAAATTTAAATTCAAATTTAAATTCAAAATTTAAATTCAAAATTTAAATTCAAATTTAAATTCAAACTTAAATACAAAATTTAAATTCAAATTAAAATTCAAAATTTAAAATCAAATTTAAATTCAAATTTAAATTCAAAATTCAAGTTTAAATTCAAATTTAAATTCAAAATTCAAATTCAAATTTAAATTCAAATTTAAATTCAAAATTTAAATTCAAATTTAAATTCAAAATTCAAATTCAAATTTAAATTCAAATTTAAAATCAAAATTTAAATTCAAATTTAAATTCAAATTTAAATTCAAATTTAAATTAAAATTTAAATTTAAATTTAAATTCAAAATTTAAATTCAAATTCAAATTTAAATTCAAATTAAAAATTTAAATTCAATTTTAAATTCAAAATTTAAATTCAAATTTAAATTCAAATTTAAATTCAAAATTTAAATTCAAATTTAAATTCAAATTTAAATTCAAAATTTAAATTTAAATTTAAATTCAAATTTAAATTCAAAATTTAAATTCAAATTTAAATTCAAATTTAAATTCAAAATTTAAATTCAAATTTAAATTCAAATTTAAATTCAAAATTTAAATTTAAATTCAAACTTAAATTCAAAATTTAAATTCAAAATTTAAATTCAAATTTCTAATTCAAATTTAAATTCAAATCTAAATTCAAAATTTAAATTTAAAATTTAAATTCCAATTTAAATTCCAATTTAAATTCAAATTTAAATTCAAAATTCAAATTTAAATTCAAATTTTAATTCAACATTTAAATTCAAATTTAAATTCAAAATTTAAAATCAAATTTAAATTCAATTTAAATTCAAAATTTAAATTCAAATTTAAATTCAAATTTAAATTCAAATTTAAATTCAAAATTTAAATTCAAATTTTAATTTAAATTCAAATTTAAATTTAAATTCAAATTTAAATTCAAATTTAAATTCAAATTAAAATTCCAATTTATATTCAAATTTAAATTCAAAATTTAAATTCCAATTTAAATTCAAATTTAAATTTAAATTCAAAATTTAAATTCCAATTTAAATTCACTTTTAAATTCAAAATTCAAATTTAAATTCAAAATTCAAATTTAAATTCAAAATTCAAATTCAAATTTAAATTCAAACTTAAATTCAAAATTTAAATTCAAATTTAAATTCAAATTTAAATTCAAATTTAAATTCAAATTTAAATTCAAAATTTAAATTCAAATTTAAATTCAAAATTTAAATTCAGATTTAAATTCAAATTTAATTTCACAATTCAAATTCAAATTTAAATTCAAATTTAAATTCAAAATTTAAATTCAAATTTAAATTCAAAACTCAAAATTCAAATTCAAATTTAAATTCAAATTTAAAATCAAAATTTAAATTCAAATTTAAATTCAAATTTAAATTCAAATTTAAATTCAAAATTTAAATTCAAATTTAAATTCAAAATTTAAATTCAAATTTAAATTTAAAATTCAAATTCAAATTTAAATTCAAATTTAAATTTAAATTGAAAATTTAAATTCAAATTTAAATTCAAATTTCAAATTCAAATTTAAATTCAAATTTAAATTGAAAATTTAAATTCAAATTTAAATTCAAATTAAAATTCAAATCTAAATTCAAAATTTAAATTTAAAATTTAAATTCCAATTTAAATTCCAATTTAAATTCAAATTTAAATTCAAAATTCAAATTTAAATTCAAATTTTAATTCAACATTTAAATTCAAATTTAAATTCAAAATTTAAAATCAAATTTAAATTCAAATTTAAATTCAAAATTTAAATTCAAATTTAAATTCAAATTTAAATTCAAATTTAAATTCAAAATTTAAATTTAAATTTAAATTTAAATTCAAATTTAAATTCAAATTTAAATTGAAAATTTAAATTTAAATTCAAATTTCAAATTCAAATTTAAATTCAAATTTAAATTGAAAATTTAAATTCAAATTTAAATTCAAATCTAAATTCAAAATTTAAATTTAAAATTTAAATTCCAATTTAAATTCCAATTTAAATTCAAATTTAAATTCAAAATTCAAATTTAAATTCAAATTTAAATTCAACATTTAAATTCAAATTTAAATTCAAAATTTAAATTCAAATTTAAATTCAAATTTAAAATCAAAATTTAAATTCAAATTTAAATTCAAATTTAAATTGAAAATTTAAATTCAAATTTAAATTCAAATTTAAATTGAAAATTTAAATTCAAATTTAAATTCAAAATTCAAATTCAAATTTAAATTCAAATTTAAACTCAAAATTTAAATTCAAATTTAAATTCATATTTAAATTCAAATTTAAATACAAAATTTAAATTCAAATTTAAATTTCAAAATTCAAATTCAAATTTAAATTCAAATTTAAATTCAAATTTAAATTCAAATGTAAATACAAAATTTAAATTCAAATTTAAATTCAAAATTTAAATTCAAATTTAAATTCAAAATTCAAATTTAAATTCAAATTTAAAATCAAAATTTAAATTCAAATTTAAATTCAAATTTAAATTCAAATTTAAATTCAAATTTAAATTCAAAATTTAAATTCAAATTTAAAATCAAAATTTATATTCAAATTTAAATTCAAATTTAAATTCAAATTTAAATTCAAAATTTAAATTCAAATTTAAATTCAAAATTTAAATTCAAATTTAAATTCGAAATTCAAATTCAAATTTGAATTTAAATTTTGAATTTAAATTTGAACTTGAATTTTGAATTTGAATTTAAATTTTGTATTTAAATTTGAATTTAAATTTGAATTTAAATTTGATTTTAAATTTTGAATTTAAATTTGAATTTAAATTTAAATTTAAATTTAAATTTTGTATTTAAATTTGAATTTAAATTTAAATTTAAATATAAATTTAAATTTAAATTTAAATTTGAATTTAAATTTAAATTTAAATTCAAAATTCAATTCAAATTCAAATTCAAATTCAAATTCAAATTCAAATTCAAATTCAAATTCAAATTCAAATTCAAATTCAAATTCAAATTCAAATTCAAATTCAAATTCAAATTCAAATTCAAATTCAAATTCAAATTCAAATTCAAATTCAAATTCAAATTCAAATTCAAATTCAAATTCAAATTCAAATTCAAATTCAAATTCAAATTCAAATTCAAATTCAAATTCAAATTCAAATTCAAATTCAAATTCAAATTCAAATTCAAATTCAAATTCAAATTCAAATTCAAATTCAAATTCAAATTCAAATTCAAATTCAAATTCAAATTCAAATTCAAATTCAAATTCAAATTCAAATTCAAATTCAAATTCAAATTCAAATTCAAATTCAAATTCAAATTCAAATTCAAATTCAAATTCAAATTCAAATTCAAATTCAAATTCAAATTCAAATTCAAATTCAAATTCAAATTCAAATTCAAATTCAAATTCAAATTCAAATTCAAATTCAAATTCAAATTCAAATTCAAATTCAAATTCAAATTCAAATTCAAATTCAAATTCAAATTCAAATTCAAATTCAAATTCAAATTCAAATTCAAATTCAAATTCAAATTCAAATTCAAATTCAAATTCAAATTCAAATTCAAATTCAAATTCAAATTCAAATTCAAATTCAAATTCAAATTCAAATTCAAATTCAAATTCAAATTCAAATTCAAATTCAAATTCAAATTCAAATTCAAATTCAAATTCAAATTCAAATTCAAATTCAAATTCAAATTCAAATTCAAATTCAAATTCAAATTCAAATTCAAATTCAAATTCAAATTCAAATTCAAATTCCAATTCAAATTCAAATTCAAATTCAAATTCAAATTTAAATTTAAATTTAAATTCAAAACTCAAAATTCAAATTCAAATTTAAATTCAAATTTAAAATCAAAATTTAAATTCAAATTTAAATTCAAATTTAAATTCAAATTTAAATTCAAAATTTAAATTCAAATTTAAATTCAAAATTTAAATTCAAATTTAAATTTAAAATTCAAATTCAAATTTAAATTCAAATTTAAATTTAAATTGAAAATTTAAATTCAAATTTAAATTCAAATTTCAAATTCAAATTTAAATTCAAATTTAAATTGAAAATTTAAATTCAAATTTAAATTCAAATTAAAATTCAAATCTAAATTCAAAATTTAAATTTAAAATTTAAATTCCAATTTAAATTCCAATTTAAATTCAAATTTAAATTCAAAATTCAAATTTAAATTCAAATTTTAATTCAACATTTAAATTCAAATTTAAATTCAAAATTTAAAATCAAATTTAAATTCAAATTTAAATTCAAAATTTAAATTCAAATTTAAATTCAAATTTAAATTCAAATTTAAATTCAAAATTTAAATTCAAATTTAAATTTAAATTCAAATTTAAATTCAAATTTAAATTGAAAATTTAAATTTAAATTCAAATTTCAAATTCAAATTTAAATTCAAATTTAAATTCAAATTTCAAATTCAAATTTAAATTCAAATTTAAATTGAAAATTTAAATTCAAATTTAAATTCAAATTAAAATTCAAATCTAAATTCAAAATTTAAATTTAAAATTTAAATTCCAATTTAAATTCAAATTTAAAATCAAAATTTAAATTCAAATTTAAAATCAAAATTTAAATTCAAATTTAAATTCAAATTTAAATTCAAATTTAAATTAAAATTTAAATTTAAATTTAAATTCAAAATTTAAATTCAAATTCAAATTTAAATTCAAATTAAAAATTTAAATTCAATTTTAAATTCAAAATTTAAATTCAAATTAAAAATTTAAATTCAATTTTAAATTCAAAATTTAAATTCAAATTTAAATTCAAATTTAAATTCAAAATTTAAATTCAAATTTAAATTCAAATTTAAATTCAAAATTTAAATTTAAATTTAAATTCAAATTTAAATTCAAAATTTAAATTCAAATTTAAATTCAAATTTAAATTCAAAATTTAAATTCAAATTTAAATTCAAATTTAAATTCAAAATTTAAATTTAAATTCAAACTTAAATTCCAATTTAAATTCCAATTTAAATTCAAATTTAAATTCAAAATTCAAATTTAAATTCAAATTTTAATTCAACATTTAAATTCAAATTTAAATTCAAAATTTAAAATCAAATTTAAATTCAATTTAAATTCAAAATTTAAATTCAAATTTAAATTCAAATTTAAATTCAAATTTAAATTCAAAATTTAAATTCAAATTTTAATTTAAATTCAAATTTAAATTTAAATTCAAATTTAAATTCAAATTAAAATTCCAATTTATATTCAAATTTAAATTCAAAATTTAAATTCCAATTTAAATTCAAATTTAAATTTAAATTCAAAATTTAAATTCCAATTTAAATTCACTTTTAAATTCAAAATTCAAATTTAAATTCAAAATTCAAATTTAAATTTAAATTCAAAATTCAAATTCAAATTTAAATTCAAACTTAAATTCAAAATTTAAATTCAAATTTAAATTCAAATTTAAATTCAAATTTAAATTCAAATTTAAATTCAAAATTTAAATTCAAATTTAAATTCAAAATTTAAATTCAGATTTAAATTCAAATTTAATTTCACAATTCAAATTCAAATTTAAATTCAAATTTAAATTCAAAATTTAAATTCAAATTTAAATTCAAAACTCAAAATTCAAATTCAAATTTAAATTCAAATTTAAAATCAAAATTTAAATTCAAATTTAAATTCAAATTTAAATTCAAATTTAAATTCAAAATTTAAATTCAAATTTAAATTCAAAATTTAAATTCAAATTTAAATTTAAAATTCAAATTCAAATTTAAATTCAAATTTAAATTTAAATTGAAAATTTAAATTCAAATTTAAATTCAAATTTCAAATTCAAATTTAAATTCAAATTTAAATTGAAAATTTAAATTCAAATTTAAATTCAAATTAAAATTCAAATCTAAATTCAAAATTTAAATTTAAAATTTAAATTCCAATTTAAATTCCAATTTAAATTCAAATTTAAATTCAAAATTCAAATTTAAATTCAAATTTTAATTCAACATTTAAATTCAAATTTAAATTCAAAATTTAAAATCAAATTTAAATTCAAATTTAAATTCAAAATTTAAATTCAAATTTAAATTCAAATTTAAATTCAAATTTAAATTCAAAATTTAAATTCAAATTTAAATTTAAATTCAAATTTAAATTCAAATTTAAATTGAAAATTTAAATTTAAATTCAAATTTCAAATTCAAATTTAAATTCAAATTTAAATTGAAAATTTAAATTCAAATTTAAATTCAAATCTAAATTCAAAATTTAAATTTAAAATTTAAATTCCAATTTAAATTCCAATTTAAATTCAAATTTAAATTCAAAATTCAAATTTAAATTCAAATTTAAATTCAACATTTAAATTCAAATTTAAATTCAAAATTTAAATTCAAATTTAAATTCAAATTTAAAATCAAAATTTAAATTCAAATTTAAATTCAAATTTAAATTGAAAATTTAAATTCAAATTTAAATTCAAATTTCAAATTCAAATTTAAATTCAAATTTAAATTGAAAATTTAAATTCAAATTTAAATTCAAATTTAAATTCAAATCTAAATTCAAATTTAAATTCAAATTTAAATTCAAATTTAAATTCAAATTTAAATTCAAATTTAAATTCAAATTTAAATTCAAATTTAAATTCAAAATTTAAATTCAAATTTAAATTCAAAATTCAAATTAAAATTCAAAATTCATATTCAAATTTAAATTCAAATTTAAATTCAAATTTAAATTCAAAATTCAAAATTCAAATTGAAATTTAAATTCAAATTTAAATTCAAAATTTAAATTCAAATTTAAATTCAAAATTCAAAGTCAAATTTAAATTCAAATTTAAATTCAAAATTCAAATTCAAATTTAAATTCAAATTTAAATTCAAAATTTAAATTCAAATTTAAATTCAAATTTAAATTCAAAATTTAAATTCAAAATTTAAATTCAAATTTAAATTCAAACTTAAATACAAAATTTAAATTCAAATTAAAATTCAAAATTTAAAATCAAATTTAAATTCAAATTTAAATTCAAAATTCAAATTTAAATTCAAATTTAAATTCAAAATTCAAATTCAAATTTAAATTCAAATTTAAATTCAAAATTTAAATTCAAATTTAAATTCAAAATTCAAATTCAAATTTAAATTCAAATTTAAAATCAAAATTTAAATTCAAATTTAAATTCAAATTTAAATTCAAATTTAAATTCAAAATTTAAATTTAAATTTAAATTCAAAATTTAAATTCAAATTCAAATTTAAATTCAAATTAAAAATTTAAATTCAATTTTAAATTCAAAATTTAAATTCAAATTTAAATTCAAATTTAAATTCAAAATTTAAATTCAAATTTAAATTCAAATTTAAATTCAAAATTTAAATTTAAATTTAAATTCAAATTTAAATTCAAAATTTAAATTCAAATTTAAATTCAAATTTAAATTCAAAATTTAAATTCAAATTTAAATTCAAATTTAAATTCAAAATTTAAATTTAAATTTAAATTCAAACTTAAATTCAAAATTTAAATTCAAAATTTAAATTCAAATTTCTAATTCAAATTTAAATTCAAATCTAAATTCAAAATTTAAATTTAAAATTTAAATTCCAATTTAAATTCAAATTTAAATTCAAAATTCAAATTTAAATTCAAATTTTAATTCAACATTTAAATTCAAATTTAAATTCAAAATTTAAAATCAAATTTAAATTCAATTTAAATTCAAAATTTAAATTCAAATTTAAATTCAAATTTAAATTCAAATTTAAATTCAAAATTTAAATTCAAATTTTAATTTAAATTCAAATTTAAATTTAAATTCAAATTTAAATTCAAATTTAAATTCAAATTTAAATTCAAATTAAAATTCCAATTTATATTCAAATTTAAATTCAAAATTTAAATTCCAATTTAAATTCAAATTTAAATTTAAATTCAAAATTTAAATTCCAATTTAAATTCACTTTTAAATTCAAAATTCAAATTTAAATTCAAAATTCAAATTTAAATTTAAATTCAAAATTCAAATTCAAATTTAAATTCAAACTTAAATTCAAAATTTAAATTCAAATTTAAATTCAAATTTAAATTCAAATTTAAATTCAAATTTAAATTCAAAATTTAAATTCAAATTTAAATTCAAAATTTAAATTCAGATTTAAATTCAAATTTAATTTCACAATTCAAATTCAAATTTAAATTCAAATTTAAATTCAAAATTTAAATTCAAATTTAAATTCAAAACTCAAAATTCAAATTCAAATTTAAATTCAAATTTAAAATCAAAATTTAAATTCAAATTTAAATTCAAATTTAAATTCAAATTTAAATTCAAAATTTAAATTCAAATTTAAATTCAAAATTTAAATTCAAATTTAAATTTAAAATTCAAATTCAAATTTAAATTCAAATTTAAATTTAAATTGAAAATTTAAATTCAAATTTAAATTCAAATTTCAAATTCAAATTTAAATTCAAATTTAAATTGAAAATTTAAATTCAAATTTAAATTCAAATTAAAATTCAAATCTAAATTCAAAATTTAAATTTAAAATTTAAATTCCAATTTAAATTCCAATTTAAATTCAAATTTAAATTCAAAATTCAAATTCAAAATTCAAATTTTAATTCAACATTTAAATTCAAATTTAAATTCAAAATTTAAAATCAAATTTAAATTCAAATTTAAATTCAAAATTTAAATTCAAATTTAAATTCAAATTTAAATTCAAATTTAAATTCAAAATTTAAATTCAAATTTAAATTTAAATTCAAATTTAAATTCAAATTTAAATTCAAATTTAAATTGAAAATTTAAATTTAAATTCAAATTTCAAATTCAAATTTAAATTCAAATTTAAATTGAAAATTTAAATTCAAATTTAAATTCAAATTTAAATTCAAATCTAAATTCAAAATTTAAATTTAAAATTTAAATTCCAATTTAAATTCCAATTTAAATTCAAATTTAAATTCAAAATTCAAATTTAAATTCAAATTTAAATTCAACATTTAAATTCAAATTTAAATTCAAATTTAAAATCAAAATTTAAATTCAAATTTAAATTCAAATTTAAATTGAAAATTTAAATTCAAATTTAAATTCAAATTTAAATTGAAAATTTAAATTCAAATTTAAATTCAAATTTAAATTGAAAATTTAAATTCAAATTTAAATTCAAATTTCAAATTCAAATTTAAATTCAAATTTAAATTGAAAATTTAAATTCAAATTTAAATTCAAATTTAAATTCAAATCTAAATTCAAATTTAAATTCAAATTTAAATTCAAATTTAAATTCAAATTTAAATTCAAATTTAAATTCAAATTTAAATTCAAATTTAAATTCAAAATTTAAATTCAAATTTAAATTCAAAATTCAAATTTAAATTCAAATTTATGTTCAAATTTAAATTCAAATTTAAATTCAAAATTCAAATTCAAATTTAAATTCAAATTTAAATTCAAAATTTAAATTCAAATTTAAATCCAAATTTAAATTCAAAATTTAAATTCAAATTTAAATTCAAATTTAAATTCAAACTTAAATACAAAATTTAAATTCAAATTAAAATTCAAAATTCAAATTTAAATTCAAATTTAAATTCAAAATTCAAATTGAAATTTAAATTCAAATTTAAATTCAAAATTTAAATTCAAATTTAAATTCAAAATTCAAATTCAAATTTAAATTCAAATTTAAATTCAAATTTAAATTCAAAATTTAAAATCAAATTTAAATTCAAATTTAAATTCAAATTTAAATACAAAATTTAAATTCAAATTCAAAATTCAAGTTCAAATTTAAATTCAAAATTTAAATTCAAATTTGAATTTGAATTTCGAATTTAAATTTGAATTTAAATTTTGAATTTAAATTTGAATTTAAATTTTGAATTTAAATTTGAATTTAAATTTGAATTTAAATTTGAATATAAATTTTGATTTTAAATTTGAATTTAAATTTTGAATTTAAATTTGAATTTAAATTTGAATTTAAATTTGAATTTAAATTTGAATTTAAATTTTGATTTTAAATTTGAATTTAAATTTGAATTTAAATTTGAATTTAAATTTTGAATTTAAATTTGAATTTAAATTTTGTATTTACATTTGAATTTAAATTTGAATTTAAATTTGAATTTAAATTTTGAATTTAAATTTGAATTTAAATTTGAATTTGAATTTTGAAATTTAAATTTGAATTTAAATTTTGTATTTAAATTTGAATTTAAATATGAATTTAAATTTGAATTTAAATTTTGAGTTTAAATTTGAATTTAAATTTGAATTTGAATTTTGAATTTAAATTTGAATTTAAATTTGAATTTTGAATTTAAATTTGAATTTAAATTTGATTTTAAATTTTGAATTTAAATTTGAATTTAAATTTAAATTTAAATTTAAATTTTGTATTTAAATTTGAATTTAAATTTAAATTTAAATTTAAATTTAAATTCAAATTTAAATTTAAATTTAAATTCAAATTTAAATTCAAATTTAAATTCAAATTTAAATTCAAAATTTAAAATCAAATTTAAATTCAAATTTAAATTCAAATTCAAAATTCAAGTTCAAATTTAAATTCAAAATTTAAATTCAAATTTGAATTTGAATTTCGAATTTAAATTTGAATTTAAATTTTGAATTTAAATTTGAATTTAAATTTTGAATTTAAATTTGAATTTAAATTTGAATTTAAATTTGAATATAAATTTTGATTTTAAATTTGAATTTAAATTTTGAATTTAAATTTGAATTTAAATTTGAATTTAAATTTGAATTTAAATTTGAATTTTGAATTTAAATTTGAATTTAAATTTTGAATTTAAATTTGAATTTAAATTTTGTATTTACATTTGAATTTAAATTTGAATTTAAATTTGAATTTAAATTTTGAATTTAAATTTGAATTTAAATTTGAATTTGAATTTTGAAATTTAAATTTGAATTTAAATTTTGTATTTAAATTTGAATTTAAATATGAATTTAAATTTGAATTTAAATTTTGAGTTTAAATTTGAATTTAAATTTGAATTTGAATTTTGAATTTAAATTTGAATTTAAATTTGAATTTTGAATTTAAATTTGAATTTAAATTTGATTTTAAATTTTGAATTTAAATTTGAATTTAAATTTAAATTTAAATTTAAATTTAAATTTTGTATTTAAATTTGAATTTAAATTTAAATTTAAATTTAAATTTAAATTTAAATTTAAATTTAAATTTAAATTTAAATTTAAATTTAAATTTAAATTTAAATTTAAATTTAAATTTAAATTTAAATTTAAATTTAAATTTAAATTTAAATTCAAATTTAAATACAAAATTTAAATTTAAATTTAAATTTAAATTTAAATTTAAATTCAAATTTAAATTCAAAATTTAAAATCAAATTTAAATTCAAATTTAAATTCAAAATTCAAATTTAAATTCAAATTTAAATTCAAAATTCAAATTCAAATTTAAATTCAAATTTAAACTCAAAATTTAAATTCAAATTTAAATTCATATTTAAATTCAAATTTAAATACAAAATTTAAATTCAAATTTAAATTTCAAAATTCAAATTCAAATTTAAATTCAAATTTAAATTCAAAATTTAAATTCAAATTTAAATTCAAATTCAAATTTAAATTCAAATTCAAATTTAAATTCAAAATTTAAATTCAAATTAAAATTCAAATTTAAATTCAAACTTAAATACAAAATTTAAATTCAAATTAAAATTCAAAATTCAAAATTCATATTCAAATTTAAATTCAAATTTAAATTCAAAATTCAAAATTCAAATTGAAATTTAAATTCAAATTTAAATTCAAAATTTAAATTCAAATTTAAATTCAAAATTCAAAGTCAAATTTAAATTCAAATTTAAATTCAAAATTCAAATTCAAATTTAAATTCAAATTTAAATTCAAAATTTAAATTCAAATTTAAATTCAAATTTAAATTCAAAATTTAAATTCAAAATTTAAATTCAAATTTAAATTCAAACTTAAATACAAAATTTAAATTCAAATTAAAATTCAAAATTTAAAATCAAATTTAAATTCAAATTTAAATTCAAAATTCAAATTTAAATTCAAATTTAAATTCAAAATTCAAATTCAAATTTAAATTCAAATTTAAATTCAAAATTTAAATTCAAATTTAAATTCAAAATTCAAATTCAAATTTAAATTCAAATTTAAAATCAAAATTTAAATTCAAATTTAAATTCAAATTTAAATTCAAATTTAAATTCAAAATTTAAATTTAAATTTAAATTCAAAATTTAAATTCAAATTCAAATTTAAATTCGAATTAAAAATTTAAATTCAATTTTAAATTCAAAATTTAAATTCAAATTTAAATTCAAATTTAAATTCAAAATTTAAATTCAAATTTAAATTCAAATTTAAATTCAAAATTTAAATTTAAATTTAAATTCAAATTTAAATTCAAAATTTAAATTCAAATTTAAATTCAAATTTAAATTCAAAATTTAAATTCAAATTTAAATTCAAATTTAAATTCAAAATTTAAATTTAAATTTAAATTCAAACTTAAATTCAAAATTTAAATTCAAAATTTAAATTCAAATTTCTAATTCAAATTTAAATTCAAATCTAAATTCAAAATTTAAATTTAAAATTTAAATTCCAATTTAAATTCCAATTTAAATTCAAATTTAAATTCAAAATTCAAATTTAAATTCAAATTTAAATTCAACATTTAAATTCAAATTTAAATTCAAAATTTAAATTCAAATTTAAATTCAAATTTAAAATCAAAATTTAAATTCAAATTTAAATTCAAATTTAAATTGAAAATTTAAATTCAAATTTAAATTCAAATTTAAATTGAAAATTTAAATTCAAATTTAAATTCAAAATTCAAATTCAAATTTAAATTCAAATTTAAACTCAAAATTTAAATTCAAATTTAAATTCATATTTAAATTCAAATTTAAATACAAAATTTAAATTCAAATTTAAATTTCAAAATTCAAATTCAAATTTAAATTCAAATTTAAATTCAAATTTAAATTCAAATGTAAATACAAAATTTAAATTCAAATTTAAATTCAAAATTTAAATTCAAATTTAAATTCAAAATTCAAATTTAAATTCAAATTTAAAATCAAAATTTAAATTCAAATTTAAATTCAAACTTAAATTCAAATTTAAATTCAAATTTAAATTCAAAATTTAAATTCAAATTTAAAATCAAAATTTATATTCAAATTTAAATTCAAATTTAAATTCAAATTTAAATTCAAAATTTAAATTCAAATTTAAATTCAAAATTTAAATTCAAATTTAAATTCGAAATTCAAATTCAAATTTGAATTTAAATTTTGAATTTAAATTTGAACTTGAATTTTGAATTTGAATTTAAATTTTGTATTTAAATTTGAATTTAAATTTGAATTTAAATTTGATTTTAAATTTTGAATTTAAATTTGAATTTAAATTTAAATTTAAATTTAAATTTTGTATTTAAATTTGAATTTAAATTTAAATTTAAATATAAATTTAAATTTAAATTTAAATTTGAATTTAAATTTAAATTCAAAATTCAATTCAAATTCAAATTCAAATTCAAATTCAAATTCAAATTCAAATTCAAATTCAAATTCAAATTCAAATTCAAATTCAAATTCAAATTCAAATTCAAATTCAAATTCAAATTCAAATTCAAATTCAAATTCAAATTCAAATTCAAATTCAAATTCAAATTCAAATTCAAATTCAAATTCAAATTCAAATTCAAATTCAAATTCAAATTCAAATTCAAATTCAAATTCAAATTCAAATTCAAATTCAAATTCAAATTCAAATTCAAATTCAAATTCAAATTCAAATTCAAATTCAAATTCAAATTCAAATTCAAATTCAAATTCAAATTCAAATTCAAATTCAAATTCAAATTCAAATTCAAATTCAAATTCAAATTCAAATTCAAATTCAAATTCAAATTCAAATTCAAATTCAAATTCAAATTCAAATTCAAATTCAAATTCAAATTCAAATTCAAATTCAAATTCAAATTCAAATTCAAATTCAAATTCAAATTCAAATTCAAATTCAAATTCAAATTCAAATTCAAATTCAAATTCAAATTCAAATTCAAATTCAAATTCAAATTCAAATTCAAATTCAAATTCAAATTCAAATTCAAATTCAAATTCAAATTCAAATTCAAATTCAAATTCAAATTCAAATTCAAATTCAAATTCAAATTCAAATTCAAATTCAAATTCAAATTCAAATTCAAATTCAAATTCAAATTCAAATTCAAATTCAAATTCAAATTCAAATTCAAATTCAAATTCAAATTCAAATTCAAATTCCAATTCAAATTCAAATTCAAATTCAAATTCAAATTTAAATTTAAATTTAAATTCAAAACTCAAAATTCAAATTCAAATTTAAATTCAAATTTAAAATCAAAATTTAAATTCAAATTTAAATTCAAATTTAAATTCAAATTTAAATTCAAAATTTAAATTCAAATTTAAATTCAAAATTTAAATTCAAATTTAAATTTAAAATTCAAATTCAAATTTAAATTCAAATTTAAATTTAAATTGAAAATTTAAATTCAAATTTAAATTCAAATTTCAAATTCAAATTTAAATTCAAATTTAAATTGAAAATTTAAATTCAAATTTAAATTCAAATTAAAATTCAAATCTAAATTCAAAATTTAAATTTAAAATTTAAATTCCAATTTAAATTCCAATTTAAATTCAAATTTAAATTCAAAATTCAAATTTAAATTCAAATTTTAATTCAACATTTAAATTCAAATTTAAATTCAAAATTTAAAATCAAATTTAAATTCAAATTTAAATTCAAAATTTAAATTCAAATTTAAATTCAAATTTAAATTCAAATTTAAATTCAAAATTTAAATTCAAATTTAAATTTAAATTCAAATTTAAATTCAAATTTAAATTGAAAATTTAAATTTAAATTCAAATTTCAAATTCAAATTTAAATTCAAATTTAAATTCAAATTTCAAATTCAAATTTAAATTCAAATTTAAATTGAAAATTTAAATTCAAATTTAAATTCAAATTAAAATTCAAATCTAAATTCAAAATTTAAATTTAAAATTTAAATTCCAATTTAAATTCAAATTTAAAATCAAAATTTAAATTCAAATTTAAAATCAAAATTTAAATTCAAATTTAAATTCAAATTTAAATTCAAATTTAAATTAAAATTTAAATTTAAATTTAAATTCAAAATTTAAATTCAAATTCAAATTTAAATTCAAATTAAAAATTTAAATTCAATTTTAAATTCAAAATTTAAATTCAAATTAAAAATTTAAATTCAATTTTAAATTCAAAATTTAAATTCAAATTTAAATTCAAATTTAAATTCAAAATTTAAATTCAAATTTAAATTCAAATTTAAATTCAAAATTTAAATTTAAATTTAAATTCAAATTTAAATTCAAAATTTAAATTCAAATTTAAATTCAAATTTAAATTCAAAATTTAAATTCAAATTTAAATTCAAATTTAAATTCAAAATTTAAATTTAAATTCAAACTTAAATTCCAATTTAAATTCCAATTTAAATTCAAATTTAAATTCAAAATTCAAATTTAAATTCAAATTTTAATTCAACATTTAAATTCAAATTTAAATTCAAAATTTAAAATCAAATTTAAATTCAATTTAAATTCAAAATTTAAATTCAAATTTAAATTCAAATTTAAATTCAAATTTAAATTCAAAATTTAAATTCAAATTTTAATTTAAATTCAAATTTAAATTTAAATTCAAATTTAAATTCAAATTAAAATTCCAATTTATATTCAAATTTAAATTCAAAATTTAAATTCCAATTTAAATTCAAATTTAAATTTAAATTCAAAATTTAAATTCCAATTTAAATTCACTTTTAAATTCAAAATTCAAATTTAAATTCAAAATTCAAATTTAAATTTAAATTCAAAATTCAAATTCAAATTTAAATTCAAACTTAAATTCAAAATTTAAATTCAAATTTAAATTCAAATTTAAATTCAAATTTAAATTCAAATTTAAATTCAAAATTTAAATTCAAATTTAAATTCAAAATTTAAATTCAGATTTAAATTCAAATTTAATTTCACAATTCAAATTCAAATTTAAATTCAAATTTAAATTCAAAATTTAAATTCAAATTTAAATTCAAAACTCAAAATTCAAATTCAAATTTAAATTCAAATTTAAAATCAAAATTTAAATTCAAATTTAAATTCAAATTTAAATTCAAATTTAAATTCAAAATTTAAATTCAAATTTAAATTCAAAATTTAAATTCAAATTTAAATTTAAAATTCAAATTCAAATTTAAATTCAAATTTAAATTGAAAATTTAAATTCAAATTTAAATTCAAATTTCAAATTCAAATTTAAATTCAAATTTAAATTGAAAATTTAAATTCAAATTTAAATTCAAATTAAAATTCAAATCTAAATTCAAAATTTAAATTTAAAATTTAAATTCCAATTTAAATTCCAATTTAAATTCAAATTTAAATTCAAAATTCAAATTTAAATTCAAATTTTAATTCAACATTTAAATTCAAATTTAAATTCAAAATTTAAAATCAAATTTAAATTCAAATTTAAATTCAAAATTTAAATTCAAATTTAAATTCAAATTTAAATTCAAATTTAAATTCAAAATTTAAATTCAAATTTAAATTTAAATTCAAATTTAAATTCAAATTTAAATTGAAAATTTAAATTTAAATTCAAATTTCAAATTCAAATTTAAATTCAAATTTAAATTGAAAATTTAAATTCAAATTTAAATTCAAATCTAAATTCAAAATTTAAATTTAAAATTTAAATTCCAATTTAAATTCCAATTTAAATTCAAATTTAAATTCAAAATTCAAATTTAAATTCAAATTTAAATTCAACATTTAAATTCAAATTTAAATTCAAAATTTAAATTCAAATTTAAATTCAAATTTAAAATCAAAATTTAAATTCAAATTTAAATTCAAATTTAAATTGAAAATTTAAATTCAAATTTAAATTCAAATTTCAAATTCAAATTTAAATTCAAATTTAAATTGAAAATTTAAATTCAAATTTAAATTCAAATTTAAATTCAAATCTAAATTCAAATTTAAATTCAAATTTAAATTCAAATTTAAATTCAAATTTAAATTCAAATTTAAATTCAAATTTAAATTCAAATTTAAATTCAAAATTTAAATTCAAATTTAAATTCAAAATTCAAATTAAAATTCAAAATTCATATTCAAATTTAAATTCAAATTTAAATTCAAATTTAAATTCAAAATTCAAAATTCAAATTGAAATTTAAATTCAAATTTAAATTCAAAATTTAAATTCAAATTTAAATTCAAAATTCAAAGTCAAATTTAAATTCAAATTTAAATTCAAAATTCAAATTCAAATTTAAATTCAAATTTAAATTCAAAATTTAAATTCAAATTTAAATTCAAATTTAAATTCAAAATTTAAATTCAAAATTTAAATTCAAATTTAAATTCAAACTTAAATACAAAATTTAAATTCAAATTAAAATTCAAAATTTAAAATCAAATTTAAATTCAAATTTAAATTCAAAATTCAAATTTAAATTCAAATTTAAATTCAAAATTCAAATTCAAATTTAAATTCAAATTTAAATTCAAAATTTAAATTCAAATTTAAATTCAAAATTCAAATTCAAATTTAAATTCAAATTTAAAATCAAAATTTAAATTCAAATTTAAATTCAAATTTAAATTCAAATTTAAATTCAAAATTTAAATTTAAATTTAAATTCAAAATTTAAATTTAAATTCAAATTAAAAATTTAAATTCAATTTTAAATTCAAAATTTAAATTCAAATTTAAATTCAAATTTAAATTCAAAATTTAAATTCAAATTTAAATTCAAATTTAAATTCAAAATTTAAATTTAAATTTAAATTCAAATTTAAATTCAAAATTTAAATTCAAATTTAAATTCAAATTTAAATTCAAAATTTAAATTCAAATTTAAATTCAAATTTAAATTCAAAATTTAAATTTAAATTTAAATTCAAACTTAAATTCAAAATTTAAATTCAAAATTTAAATTCAAATTTCTAATTCAAATTTAAATTCAAATCTAAATTCAAAATTTAAATTTAAAATTTAAATTCCAATTTAAATTCAAATTTAAATTCAAAATTCAAATTTAAATTCAAATTTTAATTCAACATTTAAATTCAAATTTAAATTCAAAATTTAAAATCAAATTTAAATTCAATTTAAATTCAAAATTTAAATTCAAATTTAAATTCAAATTTAAATTCAAATTTAAATTCAAAATTTAAATTCAAATTTTAATTTAAATTCAAATTTAAATTTAAATTCAAATTTAAATTCAAATTTAAATTCAAATTTAAATTCAAATTAAAATTCCAATTTATATTCAAATTTAAATTCAAAATTTAAATTCCAATTTAAATTCAAATTTAAATTTAAATTCAAAATTTAAATTCCAATTTAAATTCACTTTTAAATTCAAAATTCAAATTTAAATTCAAAATTCAAATTTAAATTTAAATTCAAAATTCAAATTCAAATTTAAATTCAAACTTAAATTCAAAATTTAAATTCAAATTTAAATTCAAATTTAAATTCAAATTTAAATTCAAATTTAAATTCAAAATTTAAATTCAAATTTAAATTCAAAATTTAAATTCAGATTTAAATTCAAATTTAATTTCACAATTCAAATTCAAATTTAAATTCAAATTTAAATTCAAAATTTAAATTCAAATTTAAATTCAAAACTCAAAATTCAAATTCAAATTTAAATTCAAATTTAAAATCAAAATTTAAATTCAAATTTAAATTCAAATTTAAATTCAAATTTAAATTCAAAATTTAAATTCAAATTTAAATTCAAAATTTAAATTCAAATTTAAATTTAAAATTCAAATTCAAATTTAAATTCAAATTTAAATTTAAATTGAAAATTTAAATTCAAATTTAAATTCAAATTTCAAATTCAAATTTAAATTCAAATTTAAATTGAAAATTTAAATTCAAATTTAAATTCAAATTAAAATTCAAATCTAAATTCAAAATTTAAATTTAAAATTTAAATTCCAATTTAAATTCCAATTTAAATTCAAATTTAAATTCAAAATTCAAATTCAAAATTCAAATTTTAATTCAACATTTAAATTCAAATTTAAATTCAAAATTTAAAATCAAATTTAAATTCAAATTTAAATTCAAAATTTAAATTCAAATTTAAATTCAAATTTAAATTCAAATTTAAATTCAAAATTTAAATTCAAATTTAAATTTAAATTCAAATTTAAATTCAAATTTAAATTCAAATTTAAATTGAAAATTTAAATTTAAATTCAAATTTCAAATTCAAATTTAAATTCAAATTTAAATTGAAAATTTAAATTCAAATTTAAATTCAAATTTAAATTCAAATCTAAATTCAAAATTTAAATTTAAAATTTAAATTCCAATTTAAATTCCAATTTAAATTCAAATTTAAATTCAAAATTCAAATTTAAATTCAAATTTAAATTCAACATTTAAATTCAAATTTAAATTCAAATTTAAAATCAAAATTTAAATTCAAATTTAAATTCAAATTTAAATTGAAAATTTAAATTCAAATTTAAATTCAAATTTAAATTGAAAATTTAAATTCAAATTTAAATTCAAATTTAAATTGAAAATTTAAATTCAAATTTAAATTCAAATTTCAAATTCAAATTTAAATTCAAATTTAAATTGAAAATTTAAATTCAAATTTAAATTCAAATTTAAATTCAAATCTAAATTCAAATTTAAATTCAAATTTAAATTCAAATTTAAATTCAAATTTAAATTCAAATTTAAATTCAAATTTAAATTCAAATTTAAATTCAAAATTTAAATTCAAATTTAAATTCAAAATTCAAATTTAAATTCAAATTTATGTTCAAATTTAAATTCAAATTTAAATTCAAAATTCAAATTCAAATTTAAATTCAAATTTAAATTCAAAATTTAAATTCAAATTTAAATCCAAATTTAAATTCAAAATTTAAATTCAAATTTAAATTCAAATTTAAATTCAAACTTAAATACAAAATTTAAATTCAAATTAAAATTCAAAATTCAAATTTAAATTCAAATTTAAATTCAAAATTCAAATTGAAATTTAAATTCAAATTTAAATTCAAAATTTAAATTCAAATTTAAATTCAAAATTCAAATTCAAATTTAAATTCAAATTTAAATTCAAATTTAAATTCAAAATTTAAAATCAAATTTAAATTCAAATTTAAATTCAAATTTAAATACAAAATTTAAATTCAAATTCAAAATTCAAGTTCAAATTTAAATTCAAAATTTAAATTCAAATTTGAATTTGAATTTCGAATTTAAATTTGAATTTAAATTTTGAATTTAAATTTGAATTTAAATTTTGAATTTAAATTTGAATTTAAATTTGAATTTAAATTTGAATATAAATTTTGATTTTAAATTTGAATTTAAATTTTGAATTTAAATTTGAATTTAAATTTGAATTTAAATTTGAATTTAAATTTGAATTTAAATTTTGATTTTAAATTTGAATTTAAATTTGAATTTAAATTTGAATTTAAATTTTGAATTTAAATTTGAATTTAAATTTTGTATTTACATTTGAATTTAAATTTGAATTTAAATTTGAATTTAAATTTTGAATTTAAATTTGAATTTAAATTTGAATTTGAATTTTGAAATTTAAATTTGAATTTAAATTTTGTATTTAAATTTGAATTTAAATATGAATTTAAATTTGAATTTAAATTTTGAGTTTAAATTTGAATTTAAATTTGAATTTGAATTTTGAATTTAAATTTGAATTTAAATTTGAATTTTGAATTTAAATTTGAATTTAAATTTGATTTTAAATTTTGAATTTAAATTTGAATTTAAATTTAAATTTAAATTTAAATTTTGTATTTAAATTTGAATTTAAATTTAAATTTAAATTTAAATTTAAATTCAAATTTAAATTTAAATTTAAATTCAAATTTAAATTCAAATTTAAATTCAAATTTAAATTCAAATTTAAATTCAAATTTAAATTCAAAATTTAAAATCAAATTTAAATTCAAATTTAAATTCAAATTCAAAATTCAAGTTCAAATTTAAATTCAAAATTTAAATTCAAATTTGAATTTGAATTTCGAATTTAAATTTGAATTTAAATTTTGAATTTAAATTTGAATTTAAATTTTGAATTTAAATTTGAATTTAAATTTGAATTTAAATTTGAATATAAATTTTGATTTTAAATTTGAATTTAAATTTTGAATTTAAATTTGAATTTAAATTTGAATTTAAATTTGAATTTAAATTTGAATTTTGAATTTAAATTTGAATTTAAATTTTGAATTTAAATTTGAATTTAAATTTTGTATTTACATTTGAATTTAAATTTGAATTTAAATTTGAATTTAAATTTTGAATTTAAATTTGAATTTAAATTTGAATTTGAATTTTGAAATTTAAATTTGAATTTAAATTTTGTATTTAAATTTGAATTTAAATATGAATTTAAATTTGAATTTAAATTTTGAGTTTAAATTTGAATTTAAATTTGAATTTGAATTTTGAATTTAAATTTGAATTTAAATTTGAATTTTGAATTTAAATTTGAATTTAAATTTGATTTTAAATTTTGAATTTAAATTTGAATTTAAATTTAAATTTAAATTTAAATTTAAATTTTGTATTTAAATTTGAATTTAAATTTAAATTTAAATTTAAATTTAAATTTAAATTTAAATTTAAATTTAAATTTAAATTTAAATTTAAATTTAAATTTAAATTTAAATTTAAATTTAAATTTAAATTTAAATTTAAATTTAAATTTAAATTTAAATTTAAATTCAAATTTAAATACAAAATTTAAATTTAAATTTAAATTTAAATTTAAATTTAAATTTAAATTTAAATTCAAATTTAAATTCAAAATTTAAAATCAAATTTAAATTCAAATTTAAATTCAAAATTCAAATTTAAATTCAAATTTAAATTCAAAATTCAAATTCAAATTTAAATTCAAATTTAAACTCAAAATTTAAATTCAAATTTAAATTCATATTTAAATTCAAATTTAAATACAAAATTTAAATTCAAATTTAAATTTCAAAATTCAAATTCAAATTTAAATTCAAATTTAAATTCAAAATTTAAATTCAAATTTAAATTCAAATTCAAATTTAAATTCAAATTCAAATTTAAATTCAAAATTTAAATTCAAATTAAAATTCAAATTTAAATTCAAACTTAAATACAAAATTTAAATTCAAATTAAAATTCAAAATTCAAAATTCATATTCAAATTTAAATTCAAATTTAAATTCAAAATTCAAAATTCAAATTGAAATTTAAATTCAAATTTAAATTCAAAATTTAAATTCAAATTTAAATTCAAAATTCAAAGTCAAATTTAAATTCAAATTTAAATTCAAAATTCAAATTCAAATTTAAATTCAAATTTAAATTCAAAATTTAAATTCAAATTTAAATTCAAATTTAAATTCAAAATTTAAATTCAAAATTTAAATTCAAATTTAAATTCAAACTTAAATACAAAATTTAAATTCAAATTAAAATTCAAAATTTAAAATCAAATTTAAATTCAAATTTAAATTCAAAATTCAAATTTAAATTCAAATTTAAATTCAAAATTCAAATTCAAATTTAAATTCAAATTTAAATTCAAAATTTAAATTCAAATTTAAATTCAAAATTCAAATTCAAATTTAAATTCAAATTTAAAATCAAAATTTAAATTCAAATTTAAATTCAAATTTAAATTCAAATTTAAATTCAAAATTTAAATTTAAATTTAAATTCAAAATTTAAATTCAAATTCAAATTTAAATTCGAATTAAAAATTTAAATTCAATTTTAAATTCAAAATTTAAATTCAAATTTAAATTCAAATTTAAATTCAAAATTTAAATTCAAATTTAAATTCAAATTTAAATTCAAAATTTAAATTTAAATTTAAATTCAAATTTAAATTCAAAATTTAAATTCAAATTTAAATTCAAATTTAAATTCAAAATTTAAATTCAAATTTAAATTCAAATTTAAATTCAAAATTTAAATTTAAATTTAAATTCAAACTTAAATTCAAAATTTAAATTCAAAATTTAAATTCAAATTTCTAATTCAAATTTAAATTCAAATCTAAATTCAAAATTTAAATTTAAAATTTAAATTCCAATTTAAATTCCAATTTAAATTCAAAATTCAAATTTAAATTCAAATTTTAATTCAACATTTAAATTCAAATTTAAATTCAAAATTTAAAATCAAATTTAAATTCAATTTAAATTCAAAATTTAAATTCAAATTTAAATTCAAATTTAAATTCAAATTTAAATTCAAAATTTATGGAGGCAACGAGAATCAACGTATTTGTTGATTTCAAAAATTTGTTGAGAATATCAGGGCAACAGAAACTCGAAGAGGTATTTAATAATCAGGAGCACTGACATTTCACCTCTATTTTATTTACTCCTGATGCCAAAAGCAATTTTGCTTGATCCTAAAAAGTCACGGAAGCAACGAGAATCACTGTGTTTCTTAATTTTAAAAATTTGTTGGGAGTATCAGGGCAACAGAAACTGGAAGAGGTGTTTAATAAACTATCAGGAATAATTGTACCTCATCTATTTTGGCATCGGGAGTAAATACTCCCGATGCCAAAGGCAGTTTTGCTTGATCCTAACGACTCTCGCAGGTAATGAAAATCGATGTGTTTCTTAATTTTAAAAATTTGTTGGGAGTATCAGGGCAACAGAAACTCGAAGAGGTATTTAATAAACTATCGGGAATGCTGAAATTGCACCTCTTCTATTTTATTTTCTCCTGATGCCAAAAGCAATTTTGCTTCATCCTAAACTTACGCAGGAAACGAAAATCAATGTGTAGATTTTAAAAATTTGGAAGAATCAGTGCAACAAAAACGGGAAAAATTATTTAACAAATTATCAGACACAATGAAATTGTACCTGGCAACCTATCATAGACTTGGTTCAATAAATTATCACTAGCGTTGGAATTACATAAATTTCGAATTATATGTTCCTGATGTCAAAACCAGTCCTACTCGATATTAAAAATTTACTCACGCAGCAAAAATCAGTCACTATATACTATACTTTCTCAACCAACCAACTATGAACTATTGAAGGTTAGTAGACCTATCACTTGGAACATTTTCAAAAGAACACGAATGTCCTAAGTTTAAGGACAACCCTTTGTTTAAATACAGGTTGCCCAACAACTTCAGTCAGTCGTTTCTTCAGTTTCTTTATTACCAGATGGATTCAATACTTTTCTCTTGTATGCAACTGTGGTCGACCATGCCCTACAGTGGTGGCTCTAAAAAATAAGTTATTTAAAATATAATTTCACTTCAGATGTAAAAGTACGCGTAAATTAGCAAGATTTGAGAAGTACATTTATAAAACCTAATTTCGTTTTTTGTAAAGGAGGAGGATCCCCAAGGCGATTATTTTTTCAAAAATATTTTAAAATCCCTATTACTCGATGCGTAGAATCCGAATCTGCAGGTAAAAACGAGATGCAAAGAATTTTTTTTAATTGTTAAAATATTTTCGTCAAAATCTCGGCTATTTGAGGTCGTGGGGGGCCAAAAGTCCCTATTACGGCCAACTCGACGTGTAGAATCCGAATCTGCAGTCAAAATGGAGATTCAAAGAATTTTTTTTTTCATATTTGTTAAAATACTTTTGTCAAGATCTCGGCGATTTGAGGTCGTGGAGGGACGAAAGTCCCTATTACGCCTAACTCGATGCGTAGAATCCGAATCTGCAGTCAAAAACGAGATACAAAGAAATTAATTTTTTTAATATTTGTTAAAAAATGTCAAAATCTCGGCTATTTAAGGTCGTGGGGGGCCGAAAGTCCCTATTGCGCCCAACTCGATGCGTAGAATCCGAATCTGCAGTCAAAAACGAGATACAAAGAATTTTTTTTAATATTAAAATGTTTTTGTCAAAATCTCGGCTATTTGAGGTCGTGGGGGGCCGAAAGTACCTGTTACGCCCAATTCTATGCGTAGAATCCGAATCTGCAGTCAAAATCAAGAAACAAAGATTTTTTAAAAAACATTTCAAATATTTTTGTCAAAATATCGGTAATTTGAGATCGTGGGGAACGAAGGTCCCTTTTACGCCCAACTCGATGCGTAGAATCCGATTCTGCAGTCAAAAACGAGATACAAAGAATTTTTATTTCCTCGCATACCGAAGGGAAGTATTGTATTCGAGAGAAAACCACCCTCCGAGATTTTTCAGATTTTCACATTTCAGATCATGTAATGTTAAAATTAAATTTAAAATTAAATTTAAAATTAAATTTAAAATTAAATTTAAAATTAAATTTAAATTTAAAATTAAATTTAAAATTAAATTTAAAATTAAATTTAAAATTAAATTTAAAATTAAATTTAAAATTAAATTTAAAATTAAAATTTAAAATTAAATTTAAAATTAAAATTAAATTTAAAATTTAAAATTAAATTTAAAATTAAATTTAAAATTAAATTTAAAATTAAATTTAAAATTTAAAATTAAATTTAAAATTAAATTTAAAATTAAATTTAAAATTAAAATTTAAAATTAAATTTAAAATTAAAATTAAATTTAAAATTTAAAATTAAATTTAAAATTAAATTTAAAATTAAAATTTAAAATTGAATTTAAAATTAAAATTCAAAATTAAATTTAAAATTAAATTTAAAATTGAATTTAAAATTAAAATTTAAAATTAAATTTAAAATTAAATTTAAAATTAAATTTAAAATTAAATTTAAAATTAAATTTAAATTTAAATTTAAAATTAAATTTAAATTTAAAATTAAATTTAAAATTTAAAATTAAATTTAAAATTAAATTTAAAATTAAAATTTAAAATTAAATTTAAAATTAAATTTAAAATTTAAAATTAAATTTAAAATTAAATTTAAAATTTAAAATTAAATTTAAAATTAAATTTAAAATTAAAATTTAAAATTAAATTTAAAATTAAAATTAAATTTAAAATTTAAAATTAAATTTAAAATTAAATTTAAAATTAAAATTTAAAATTGAATTTAAAATTAAAATTTAAAATTAAATTTAAAATTAAATTTAAAATTGAATTTAAAATTAAAATTTAAAATTAAATTTAAAATTAAATTTAAAATTAAATTTAAAATTAAATTTAAAATTAAATTTAAATTTAAAATTAAATTTAAAATTTAAAATTAAATTTAAAATTAAAATTTAAAATTAAATTTAAAATTAAAATTAAATTTAAAATTTAAAATTAAATTTAAAATTAAATTTAAAATTTAAAATTAAATTTAAAATTAAATTTAAAATTAAAATTTAAAATTAAATTTAAAATTAAAATTAAAATTAAAATTAAATTTAAAATTAAAATTTAAAATTGAATTTAAAATTAAAATTTAAAATTAAATTTAAAATTAAATTTAAAATTAAAATTTAAAATTGAATTTAAAATTAAAATTTAAAATTAAATTTAAAATTAAATTTAAAATTAAATTTAAAATTAAATTTAAATTTAAAATTAAATTTAAATTTAAAATTAAATTTAAAATTTAAAATTAAATTTAAAATTAAATTTAAAATTAAAATTTAAAATTAAATTTAAAATTAAAATTAAATTTAAAATTTAAAATTAAATTTAAAATTAAATTTAAAATTAAAATTTAAAATTAAATTTAAAATTAAAATTAAATTTAAAATTTAAAATTAAATTTAAAATTAAATTTAAAATTAAAATTTAAAATTAAATTTAAAATTAAAATTAAATTTAAAATTTAAAATTAAATTTAAAATTAAATTTAAAATTAAAATTTAAAATTGAATTTAAAATTAAAATTTAAAATTAAATTTAAAATTAAATTTAAAATTGAATTTAAAATTAAAATTTAAAATTAAATTTAAAATTAAATTTAAAATTAAATTTAAAATTAAATTTAAATTTAAAATTAAATTTAAAATTTAAAATTAAATTTAAAATTAAAATTTAAAATTAAATTTAAAATTAAAATTAAATTTAAAATTTAAAATTAAATTTAAAATTAAATTTAAAATTTAAAATTAAATTTAAAATTTAAAATTAAATTTAAAATTAAAATTTAAAATTAAATTTAAAATTAAAATTAAAATTAAATTTAAAATTAAAATTTAAAATTGAATTTAAAATTAAAATTTAAAATTAAATTTAAAATTAAATTTAAAATTAAAATTTAAAATTGAATTTAAAATTAAAATTTAAAATTAAATTTAAAATTAAATTTAAAATTAAATTTAAAATTAAAATTTAAAATTAAATTTAAAATTAAAATTAAATTTAAAATTTAAAATTAAATTTAAAATTAAATTTAAAATTAAAATTTAAAATTGAATTTAAAATTAAAATTTAAAATTAAATTTAAAATTAAATTTAAAATTAAATTTAAAATTAAATTTAAAATTAAATTTAAAATTAAATTTAAAATTAAATTTAAAATTAAATTTAAAATTAAATTTAAATTTAAAATTAAATTTAAAATTTAAAATTAAATTTAAAATTAAAATTTAAAATTAAATTTAAAATTAAATTTAAAATTTAAAATTAAATTTAAAATTAAATTTAAAATTAAAATTTAAAATTAAATTTAAAATTAAAATTTAAAATTAAAATTTAAAATTAAATTTAGATTTAAAATTAAATTTAAATTTAAAATTAAATTTAAAATTTAAAATTAAATTTAAATTTAAAATTAAAATTTAAAATTAAATTTAAAATTAAAATTTAATATTAAATTTACATTTAAAATTAAATTTAAAATTAAATTTAAAATTAAATTTAAAATTAAATTTAAAATTAAATTTAAAATTAAAATTTAAAATTAAATTTAAAATTAAAATTAAATTTAAAATTTAAAATTAAATTTAAAATTAAATTTAAAATTAAATTTAAAATTTAAAATTAAATTTAAAATTAAATTTAAAATTAAAATTTAAAATTAAATTTAAAATTAAAATTAAATTTAAAATTTAAAATTAAATTTAAAATTAAATTTAAAATTAAAATTTAAAATTGAATTTAAAATTAAAATTTAAAATTAAATTTAAAATTAAATTTAAAATTAAATTTAAAATTAAATTTAAATTTAAAATTTAAAATTAAATTTAAAATTAAATTTAAAATTAAAATTTAAAATTAAATTTAAAATTAAAATTAAATTTAAAATTTAAAATTAAATTTAAAATTAAATTTAAAATTAAAATTTAAAATTGAATTTAAAATTAAAATTTAAAATTAAATTTAAAATTAAATTTAAAATTAAATTTAAAATTAAAATTTAAAATTAAATTTAAAATTAAAATTAAATTTAAAATTAAAATTAAATTTAAAATTAAAATTAAATTTAAAATTAAATTTAAAATTAAATTTAAAATTAAATTTAAAATTAAATTTAAAATTAAAATTTAAAATTAAATTTAAAATTAAAATTAAATTTAAAATTAAATTTAAAATTAAATTTAAAATTTAAAATTAAATTTAAAATTAAATTTAAAATTAAAATTTAAAATTAAATTTAAAATTAAAATTAAATTTAAAATTTAAAATTAAATTTAAAATTAAATTTAAAATTAAAATTTAAAATTGAATTTAAAATTAAAATTTAAAATTAAATTTAAAATTAAATTTAAAATTAAATTTAAAATTAAATTTAAAATTAAATTTAAAATTAAATTTAAAATTTAAAATTAAATTTAAAATTAAATTTAAAATTAAAATTTAAAATTAAATTTAAAATTAAAATTAAATTTAAAATTTAAAATTAAATTTAAAATTAAATTTAAAATTAAAATTTAAAATTGAATTTAAAATTAAAATTTAAAATTAAATTTAAAATTAAATTTAAAATTAAATTTAAAATTAAATTTAAAATTAAATTTAAAATTGAATTTAAAATTAAAATTTAAAATTAAATTTAAAATTAAATTTAAAATTAAATTTAAAATTAAATTTAAAATTAAAATTTAAAATTAAATTTAAAATTAAAATTAAATTTAAAATTAAAATTAAATTTAAAATTAAATTTAAAATTAAATTTAAAATTAAATTTAAAATTAAATTTAAAATTAAATTTAAAATTAAATTTAAAATTAAAATTTAAAATTAAATTTAAAATTAAAATTAAATTTAAAATTTAAAATTAAATTTAAAATTAAATTTAAAATTTAAAATTAAATTTAAAATTAAATTTAAAATTTAAAATTAAATTTAAAATTAAATTTAAAATTAAAATTTAAAATTAAATTTAAAATTAAAATTAAATTTAAAATTTAAAATTAAATTTAAAATTAAATTTAAAATTAAAATTTAAAATTGAATTTAAAATTAAAATTTAAAATTAAATTTAAAATTAAATTTAAAATTAAATTTAAAATTAAAATTAAATTTAAAATTAAATTTAAAATTAAATTTAAAATTAAATTTAAAATTAAATTTAAAATTTAAAATTAAATTTAAAATTAAATTTAAAATTAAAATTTAAAATTAAATTTAAAATTAAAATTAAATTTAAAATTTAAAATTAAATTTAAAATTAAATTTAAAATTAAAATTTAAAATTGAATTTAAAATTAAAATTTAAAATTAAATTTAAAATTAAATTTAAAATTAAATTTAAAATTAAATTTAAAATTAAATTTATATTTAAAATTAAATTTAAAATTTAAAATTAAATTTAAAATTAAATTTAAAATTAAAATTTAAAATTAAATTTAAAATTAAAATTAAATTTAAAATTAAATTTAAAATTTAAAATTAAATTTAAAATTAAATTTAAAATTAAAATTTAAAATTAAATTTAAAATTAAAATTAAATTTAAAATTTAAAATTAAATTTAAAATTAAATTTAAAATTAAATTTAAAATTTAAAATTAAATTTAAAATTAAATTTAAAATTAAAATTTAAAATTAAATTTAAAATTAAATTTAAAATTAAATTTAAAATTAAATTTAAAATTAAATTTAAATTTAAAATTTAAAATTAAATTTAAAATTAAATTTAAAATTAAAATTTAAAATTAAATTTAAAATTAAAATTAAAATTAAATTTAAAATTTAAAATTAAATTTAAAATTAAATTTAAAATTAAAATTTAAAATTGAATTTAAAATTAAAATTTAAAATTAAATTTAAAATTAAATTTAAAATTAAATTTAAAATTAAATTTAAAATTAAATTTAAAATTAAATTTAAAATTTAAAATTAAATTTAAAATTAAATTTAAAATTAAAATTTAAAATTAAATTTAAAATTAAAATTAAATTTAAAATTTAAAATTAAATTTAAAATTAAATTTAAAATTAAAATTTAAAATTGAATTTAAAATTAAAATTTAAAATTAAATTTAAAATTAAATTTAAAATTAAATTTAAAATTAAATTTAAAATTAAATTTAAAATTAAATTTAAAATTAAATTTAAAATTTAAAATTAAATTTAAAATTAAATTTAAAATTAAATTTAAAATTAAAATTTAAAATTAAAATTTAAAATTAAATTTAGATTTAAAATTAAATTTAAATTTAAAATTTAAAATTAAATTTAAAATTAAAATTAAAATTTAAAATTAAATTTAAAATTAAAATTAAATTTAAAATTTAAAATTAAATTTAAAATTAAATTTAAAATTAAAATTTAAAATTGAATTTAAAATTAAAATTTAAAATTAAATTTAAAATTAAATTTAAAATTAAATTTAAAATTAAATTTAAAATTAAATTTAAATTTAAAATTAAATTTAAAATTGAATTTAAAATTAAAATTTAAAATTAAATTTAAAATTAAATTTAAAATTAAATTTAAAATTAAATTTAAAATTAAATTTAAAATTAAATTTAAAATTAAATTTAAAATTAAATTTAAATTTAAAATTAAATTTAAAATTTAAAATTAAATTTAAAATTAAATTTAAAATTAAATTTAAATTTAAAATTAAATTTAAAATTTAAAATTAAATTTAAAATTAAATTTAAAATTAAAATTTAAAATTAAATTTAAAATTAAAATTAAATTTAAAATTTAAAATTAAATTTAAAATTAAAATTTAAAATTAAATTTAAAATTAAAATTTAAAATTAAAATTTAAAATTAAATTTAGATTTAAAATTAAATTTAAATTTAAAATTAAATTTAAAATTTAAAATTAAATTTAAAATTAAAATTAAAATTTAAAATTAAATTTAAAATTAAAATTTAATATTAAATTTACATTTAAAATTAAATTTAAAATTAAAATTTAAAATTAAATTTAAAATTAAATTTAAAATTAAAATTTAAAATTAAATTTAAAATTAAATTTAAAATTAAATTTAAAATTAAAATTAAATTTAAAATTTAAATTAAATTTAAAATTAAATTTAAAATCAAAATTTAAAATTAAATTTAAAATTAAAATTTAAAATTAAATTTAAAATTAAAATTTAAAATTAAATTTAAAATTAAAATTTAAAATTAAATTTAAATTTAAATTTAAAATTTAAATTTAAAATTAAATTTAAAATTAAATTTAAAATTAAATTTAAAATTAAATTTAAAATTAAATTTAAAATTAAATTTAAAATAAATTTAAATGTTCCTACTAACCTTCAATAGTTCATAGTTGGTTGGTTGAGAAAGTATAGTATATAGTGACTGATTTTTGCTGCATAAGTGAGTAAATTTTTAATATCGAGTAGGACTGGTTTTGACATCAGGAACATATAATTCGAAATTTATGTAATTCCAACGCTAGTGATAATTTATTGAACCAAGTCTATGATAGGTTGCCAGGTACAATTTCATTGTGTCTGATAATTTGTTAAATAATTTTTCCCGTTTTTGTTGCACTGATTCTTCCAAATTTTTAAAATCTACACATTGATTTTCGTTTCCTGCGTAAGTTTAGGATGAAGCAAAATTGCTTTTGGCATCAGGAGAAAATAAAATAGAAGAGGTGCAATTTCAGCATTCCCGATAGTTTATTAAATACCTCTTCGAGTTTCTGTTGCCCTGATACTCCCAACAAATTTTTAAAATTAAGAAACACATCGATTTTCATTACCTGCGAGAGTCTTTAGGATCAAGCAAAACTGCCTTTGGCATCGGGAGTAAATAAAATAGATGAGGTACAATTATTTCTGATAGTTTATTAAACACCTCTTCCAGTTTCTGTTGCCTCAGGGCAACAGAAACTGTTGCCCTGAGGCAACATTTGTTGGGAGTATCAGTACTCCCAACAAATTTTTAAAATTAAGAAACACAGTGATTCTCGTTGCTTCCGTGACTTTTTAGGATCAAGCAAAATTGCTTTTGGCATCAGGAGTAAATAAAATAGAGGTGAAATTTCAGTGCTCCTGATTATTAAATACCTCTTCGAGTTTCTGTTGCCCTGATATTCTCAACAAATTTTTGAAATCAACAAATACGTTGGATTCTCGTTGCCTCCATGACTTTTTAGGATCAAGTAAAATTACTTTTGGCATCAGGAGTAAATAGAACAGAGGTGCAATTTCAGTGTTCTGATAGTTTATTAAATACCTCATCAAGTTTCCGTTGCCCTGATAATCCCAACAAATTTTTAAAATTAAGAAACACAGTGATTATCATTGCTTCCGTGACTTTAGAATCAAGCAAAATTACTTTTGGCATGAGGAGTAAATAAAATAGAGGAGGTGAAATTCCAGTGCTTCTGATAGTTTATTAAATACCTCTTCGCGTCCTGTTGTTCTGGTACTCCAACGAATTTTTAATTAAATGAGACTGTAACATGTACCACTATTCATCAACTATCTCACGTTTATGTGATCCTGTTAGACCTAAATCAGTCACAAAATCAACAAACATTCCTGGAAAATATTTAAATCAATCAAAACTACTTTTGGTAGTGGTAAATTTAAAATAAAATTAAATTTAAAATTAAATTTAAAATTAAATTTAAAATTTAAATTTAAAATTAAATTTAAAATTTAAAATTAAATTTAAAATTTAAATTTAAAATTAAATTTAAAATTAAAATTTAAAATTAAATTTAAAATTTAAATTTAAAATTAAATTAAAAATTAAATTTAAAATTAAATTTAAAATTAAATTTAAAATTAAATTTAAAATTAAATTTAAAATTAAAATTTAAAATTAAATTTAAAATTTACATTTAAAATTAAATTTAAAATTTAAATTTAAAATTAAATTTAAAATTAAATTTAAATTTAAAATTAAATTTAAAATTAAATTTAAAATTAAAATTTAAAATTAAAATTTAAAATTAAATTTAAAATTAAATTTAAAATTAAATTTAAAATTAAAATTTAAAATTAAATTTAAAATTAAATTTAAAATTAAAATTTAAAATTAAATTTAAAATTAAATTTAAAATTAAATTTAAAATTAAAATTAAAATTTTAAATTTAATTTAATTAATTTAATTTTAATTTTTAAATTTAAATTTAATTTTAAATTTAATTTAATTTTAAATTTTAATTTTAAATTTAATTTTAAATTTAAATTAAATTTTAAATTTTAATTTTAAATTTAATTTTAAATTTAATTTTAAATTTTAATTTTAATTTTAAATTTAATTTTAAATTTTAATTTTTAAATTTAATTTTAAATTTAAATTTAATTTTAAATTTAGTTTTAAATTTAATTTTAAATTTAATTTTAAATTTAATTTTAAATTTAATTTTAAATTTAATTTTAAATTTAATTTTAAATTTAATTTTAAATTTAATTTTAAATTTAATTTTAAATTTAATTTTAAATTTAATTTTAAATTTAATTTTCAAATTTAAATTTAATTTAAAATTAAAATTAAATTTAAAATTAAAATTTAAAATTAAATTTAAAATTAAATTTAAAATTAAATTTAAATTTAAAATTAAATTTAAATTTAAAATTAAATTTAGAATTTAAATTAAATTTAAAATTAAATTTAAAATTTAAATTTAATTTTTAAATTTAAATTTAATTTTAATTTTAAATTTAAATTTAATTTTTAAAATTTAAATTTAAATTTAATTTTAAATATAATTTAAATTTAAATTTAAATTTAAATTCAAATTTAAATTTAAATTTAAAATTAAAATTTAAATTTAAATTTAAAAATTAAATTTAAAATCAAATTTAAAATTAAATTTAAATTTAAAATTTAAATTTAAATTTTAAATTTAATTTTAAATTTTAATTTTAAATTTAATTTTAAATTTTAATTTAATTTTAAATTTAATTTTAAATTTAATTTTAAATTTTAATTTTAAATTTTAATTTTAAATAATTTAATTTTAAATTTAATTTTAAATTTTAATTTTAAATTTAATTTTAAATTTAATTTTAAATTTAATTTTAAATTTTAATTTTAATTTTTAATTTTAAATTTAATTTTAAATTTTAATTTTAAATTCAATTTTAAATTTAATTTAAATTTTAAATTTAATTTTAAATTTAAATTTAATTTTAAATTTAATTTTAAATTTAAATTTAATTTTAAATTTAATTTTAAATTTAATTTTAAATTTAAATTTTAAATTTAATTTTAAATTTTAATTTTAAATTTAATTTTAAATTTTAATTTTAAATTTAATTTTAAATTTAAATTTAATTTTAAATTTAAATTTAATTTTAAATTTAATTTTAAATTTAATTTTAAATTTAAATTTTAAATTTAATTTTAAATTTTAATTTTAATTTTAAATTTAATTTTAAATTTTAATTTTAAATTTAATTTTAAATTTTAATTTTAAATTTAATTTTAAATTTAATTTTAAATTTAATTTTAAATTTAATTTTAAATTTAATTTTATCTTTAATTTTATCAAACACTTTAACCGGAGGCCAATTTCCATATGTTCCGTGCGGGGTCCTTTTCTCAAAAAAAATTGTTTTTGCGATAGGTTTAGAATGCCATGAAACGTGGAAATTTTAAATTTGAGCAAAAAAACTTTTTTCCAGCTATTCGTGATAATTTTTTTTCCAAAATGGTAAAAAAATGTTCCAATTTTTTTTTTCCGAAATAGGTTTAGAATGTCATTAAACGTGGAAATTATAAATTTGAGCAAAAAGAATTTTTTCATTTATTCTATAGTAGTGATAAAAAGATTAAAATTTTTCTCAAAAATAATATTCAATTTTTTTTAAAAATAGGTTTAGAATGCCATGAAACGTGGAGATTTTAAATTTGAACAAAGAAAAAAAAATTCCATCTATTTTAGTGGTAAAAAAATTTCAAAAAATGGTAAAAAAAAAATAATTTTTTTTCCCAAGTAGGTTTAGAATGCCATGAAACATGGAAATTTTAAATTTGAATAAAGAAAAATTTTTTTTTCATCTATTCCAGTGGTAAAATTTTTTTCAAAAATGGTAAAAATGTTCAGTCTTTTTCCTGAAATAGATGTAGAATGTTATGAAACGTGGAAATTTTAAATTTGAGCAAAATATTATTTTTTCATTATTTATTCCCTTTAGACCTGTATATTTTCCAGTGAAAGTTTAACCAGTTCTTCGCAAACAGTAGCGTGAGCTACCAAATTTGACTGTTCTCCATCAAGTAGTTTTTTAGTTAATGCACCAACACACAGACAGACAGACTGACGGAATTGAAAAATCTATATTTTCATAATCTACATGATCTGAAATGTGAAAATCTGAAAAATCTCGGAGGGTGGTTTTCTCTCGAATACAATACTTCCCTTCGGTATGCGAGGAAATAAAAATTCTTTGTATCTCGTTTTTGACTGCAGAATCGGATTCTACGCATCGAGTTGGGCGTAAAAGGGACCTTCGTTCCCCACGATCTCAAATTACCGATATTTTGACAAAAATATTTGAAATGTTTTTTAAAAAATCTTTGTTTCTTGATTTTGTCTGCAGATTCGGATTCTACGCATAGAATTGGGCGTAACAGGTACTTTCGGCCCCCCACGACCTCAAATAGCCGAGATTTTGACAAAAACATTTTAATATTAAAAAAAATTCTTTGTATCTCGTTTTTGACTGCAGATTCGGATTCTACGCATCGAGTTGGGCGCAATAGGGACTTTCGGCCCCCCACGACCTTAAATAGCCGAGATTTTGACATTTTTTAACAAATATTAAAAAAATTAATTTCTTTGTATCTCGTTTTTGACTGCAGATTCGGATTCTACGCATCGAGTTAGGCGTAATGGGGACTTTCGTCCCTCCACGACCTCAAATCGCCGAGATCTTGACAAAAGTATTTTAACAAATATGAAAAAAAAAATTCTTTGAATCTCCATTTTGACTGCAGATTCGGATTCTACACGTCGAGTTGGCCGTAATAGGGACTTTTGGCCCCCCACGACCTCAAATAGCCGAGATTTTGACGAAAATATTTTAACAATTAAAAAAAATTCTTTGCATCTCGTTTTTACCTGCAGATTCGGATTCTACGCATCGAGTAATAGGGATTTTAAAATATTTTTGAAAAAATAATCGCCTTGGGGATCCTCCTCCTTTACAAAAAACGAAATTAGGTTTTATAAATGTACTTCTCAAATCTTGCTAATTTACGCGTACTTTTACATCTGAAGTGAAATTATATTTTAAATAACTTATTTTTTAGAGCCACCACTGTAGGGCATGGTCGACCACAGCTGCATACAAGAGAAAAGTATTGAATCCATCTGGTAATAAAGAAACTGAAGAAACGACTGACTGAAGTTGTTGGGCAACCTGTATTTAAACAAAGGGTTGTCCTTAAACTTAGGACATTCGTGTTCTTTTGAAAATGTTCCAAGTGATAGGTCTACTAACCTTCAATAGTTCATAGTTGGTTGGTTGAGAAAGTATAGTATATAGTGACTGATTTTTGCTGCATAAGTGAGTAAATTTTTAATATCGAGTAGGACTGGTTTTGACATCAGGAACATATAATTCGAAATTTATGTAATTCCAACGCTAGTGATAATTTATTGAACCAAGTCTATGATAGGTTGCCAGGTACAATTTCATTGTGTCTGATAATTTGTTAAATAATTTTTCCCGTTTTTGTTGCACTGATTCTTCCAAATTTTTAAAATCTACACATTGATTTTCGTTTCCTGCGTAAGTTTAGGATGAAGCAAAATTGCTTTTGGCATCAGGAGAAAATAAAATAGAAGAGGTGCAATTTCAGCATTCCCGATAGTTTATTAAATACCTCTTCGAGTTTCTGTTGCCCTGATACTCCCAACAAATTTTTAAAATTAAGAAACACATCGATTTTCATTACCTGCGAGAGTCGTTAGGATCAAGCAAAACTGCCTTTGGCATCGGGAGTATTTACTCCCGATGCCAAAATAGATGAGGTACAATTATTCCTGATAGTTTATTAAACACCTCTTCCAGTTTCTGTTGCCCTGATACTCCCAACAAATTTTTAAAATTAAGAAACACAGTGATTCTCGTTGCTTCCGTGACTTTTTAGGATCAAGCAAAATTGCTTTTGGCATCAGGAGTAAATAAAATAGAGGTGAAATGTCAGTGCTCCTGATTATTAAATACCTCTTCGAGTTTCTGTTGCCCTGATATTCTCAACAAATTTTTGAAATCAACAAATACGTTGATTCTCGTTGCCTCCATGACTTTTTAGGATCAAGTAAAATTACTTTTGGCATCAGGAGTAAATAGAACAGAGGTGCAATTTCAGTGTTCTGATAGTTTATTAAATACCTCATCAAGTTTCCGTTGCCCTGATAATCCCAACAAATTTTTAAAATTAAGAAACACAGTGATTATCATTGCTTCCGTGACTTTAGAATCAAGCAAAATTACTTTTGGCATCAGGAGTAAATAAAATAGAGGAGGTGAAATTCCAGTGCTTCTGATAGTTTATTAAATACCTCTTCGCGTCCTGTTGTTCTGGTACTCCAACGAATTTTTAATTAAATGAGACTGTAACATGTACCACTATTCATCAACTATCTCACGTTTATGTGATCCTGTTAGACCTAAATCAGTCACAAAATCAACAAACATTCCTGGAAAATATTTAAATCAATCAAAACTACTTTTGGTAGTGGTAAATTTAAAATAAAATTTAATTTAAAATTAAATTTAAAATTAAATTTAAAATTTAAATTTAAAATTAAATTTAAAATTTAAATTTAAAATTAAATTTAAAATTAAAATTTAAAATTAAATTTAAAATTAAAATTTAAAATTAAATTTAAAATTAAATTTAAAATTAAATTTAAAATTAAATTTAAAATTAAAATTTAAAATTAAATTTAAAATTTACATTTAAAATTAAATTTAAAATTTAAATTTAAAATTAAATTTAAAATTAAATTTAAATTTAAAATTAAATTTAAAATTTAAATTTAAAATTAAATTTAAAATTTACATTTAAAATTAAATTTAAAATTAAATTAAATTTAATTTTAAATTTTAATTTTAAATTTAATTTTAAATTTTAATTTTAAATTTAATTTTAAATTTAATTTTAAATTTAATTTTAAATTTTAATTTTAAATTTAATTTTAAATTTAATTTAAATTTTAAATTTAATTTTAATTTTAAATTTTAATTTTAAATTTAATTTTAAATTTAATTTTAAATTTTAATTTTAAATTTAATTTAAAATTTTAATTTTAAATTTAATTTTAAATTTTAATTTTAAATTTAATTTTAAATTTAATTTTAAATTTAATTTTAAATTTAATTTTAAATTTAATTTTAAATTTAATTTTAAATTTAATTTTAAATTTTAATTTTAAATTTAATTTTAAATTTAATTTTAAATTTTAATTTTAAATTTAATTTTAAATGTAAATTTAATATTAAATTTTAATTTTAAATTTAATTTTAAATTTTAATTTTAAATTTAATTTTAAATTTTAAATTTAATTTTAAATTTAAATTTAAATTTAAATCTAAATTTAATTTTAAATTTTAATTTTAAATTTTAATTTTAAATTTAATTTTAAATTTTAATTTTAATTTTAAATTTAATTTTAAATTAAATTTTAAATTAAATTTTAAATTTAATTTTAAATTTAATTTTAAATTTAATTTTAAATTTAATTTTAAATTTAATTTTAAATTTAATTTTAAATTTAATTTTAAATTTAATTTTAAATTTTAATTTTAAATTAAATTTAAAATTTAAATTTAAAATTAAATTTAAAATTTACATTTAAAATTAAATTTAATTTTAAATTTAATTTTAAATTTTAATTTTAAATTAAATTTAAAATTTAAATTTAAAATTAAATTTAAAATTTACATTTAAAATTAAATTTAAAATTAAATTTAAATTTAAAATTAAATTTAAAATTTAAATTTAAAATTAAATTTAAAATTTACATTTAAAATTAAATTTAAAATTTAAATTTAAAATTAAATTTAAAATTTAAATTTAAAATTAAATTTAAAATTAAATTTAAAATTAAATTTAAAATTAAATTTAAAATTAAATTTAAATTTAAAATTAAATTTAAAATTTAAATTAAATTTAAAATTAAATTTAAAATTAAATTTAAAATTTAAATTTAAAATTAAATTTAAAAATTTAAAATTAAATTTAAAATTAAATTTAAATTTAAAATTAAATTTAAAATTTAAATTAAATTTAAAATTAAATTTAAAATTAAATTTAAATTTAAAATTAAATTTAAAATTTAAATTAAATTTAAAATTAAATTTAAAATTAAAATTTAAAATTAAATTTAAAATTAAAATTTAAAATTAAATTTAAAATTAAAATTTAAAATTAAATTTAAAATTAAAATTTAAAATTAAATTTATAATTAAAATTAAATTTAAAATTAAATTTAAAATTTAAATTAAATTTAAATTAAATTTAAAATTAAATTTAAAATTAAAATTTAAAATTAAATTTAAAATTAAATTTAAAATTAAAATTTAAAATTAAAATTAAATTTAAAATTAAATTTAAAATTAAATTTAAAATTAAATTTAAAATTAAATTTAAAATTAAATTTAAAATTAAATTTAAAATTAAATTTAAAATTTAAAATTTAATTTAAAATTAAATTTAAAATTAAAATTTAAAATTAAATTTAAAATTAAAATTTAAAATTAAAATTTAAAATTAAATTTAGATTTAAAATTAAATTTAAATTTAAAATTAAATTTAAAATTTAAAATTAAATTTAAAATTAAAATTTAAAATTAAATTTAAAATTAAAATTTAATATTAAATTTACATTTAAAATTAAATTTAAAATTAAAATTTAAAATTAAATTTAAAATTAAATTTAAAATTAAAATTTAAAATTAAATTTAAAATTAAATTTAAAATTAAATTTAAAATTAAATATAAATTAAATTTAAAATTAAAATTTAAAATTAAATTTAAAATTAAAATTTAAAATTAAATTTAAAATTAAAATTTAAAATTAAATTTAAAATTTAAAATTAAATTTAAAATTAAATTTAAAATTAAAATTTAAAATTAAAATTAAATTTAAAATTTAAATTAAATTTAAAATTAAATTTAAAATTAAAATTTAAAATTAAATTTAAAATTAAATTTAAAATTAAATTTAAAATTAAAATTTAAAATTAAATTTAAAATTAAATTTAAAATTAAATTTAAAATTAAATTTAAATTTAAAATTAACTTTAAAATTTAAAATTAAATTTAAAATTAAATTTAAAATTAAATTTAAAATTAAATTTAAAATTAAAATTTAAAATTAAATTTGGATTTAAAATTAAATTTAAATTTAAAATTAAAATTTAAAATTAAATTTAAAATTAAATTTAAAATTAAAATTTAAAATTAAATTTAAAATTAAATTTAAATTTAAAATTAAATTTAAAATTTAAATTAAATTTAAAATTAAATTTAAAATTAAAATTTAAAATTAAATTTAAAATTGAATTTAAAATTAAAATTTAAAATTAAATTTAAAATTAAATTTAGAATTAAATTTAAAATTAAATTTAAAATTTAAAATTAAATTTAAAATTAAATTTAAAATTAAAATTTAAAATTAAATTTAAAATTAAAATTTAAAATTAAAATTTAAAATTAAAATTTAAAATTAAAATTTAAAATTAAATTTAGATTTAAAATTAAATTTAAATTTAAAATTAAATTTGAAATTTAAAACTAAATTTAAAATTAAAATTTAAAATTAAATTTAAAATTAAAATTTAATATTAAATTTACATTTAAAATTATATTTAAAATTAAAATTTAAAATTAAATTTAAAATTAAATTTAAAATTAAATTTAAAATTAAAATTAAATTTAAAATTTAAATTAAATTTAAAATTAAATTTAAAATTAAAATTTAAAATTAAATTTAAAATTAAAATTTAAAATTAAATTTAAATTTAAATTTAAAATTAAAATTTAAAATTAAATTTAAAATTAAATTTAAAATTAAATTTAAAATTAAATTTAAAATTAAATTTAAATGTTCCTACTAACCTTCAATAGTTCATAGTTGGTTGGTTGAGAAAGTATAGTATATAGTGACTGATTTTTGCTGCATAAGTGAGTAAATTTTTAATATCGAGTAGGACTGGTTTTGACATCAGGAACATATAATTCGAAATTTATGTAATTCCAACGCTAGTGATAATTTATTGAACCAAGTCTATGATAGGTTGCCAGGTACAATTTCATTGTGTCTGATAATTTGTTAAATAATTTTTCCCGTTTTTGTTGCACTGATTCTTCCAAATTTTTAAAATCTACACATTGATTTTCGTTTCCTGCGTAAGTTTAGGATGAAGCAAAATTGCTTTTGGCATCAGGAGAAAATAAAATAGAAGAGGTGCAATTTCAGCATTCCCGATAGTTTATTAAATACCTCTTCGAGTTTCTGTTGCCCTGATACTCCCAACAAATTTTTAAAATTAAGAAACACATCGATTTTCATTACCTGCGAGAGTCTTTAGGATCAAGCAAAACTGCCTTTGGCATCGGGAGTAAATAAAATAGATGAGGTACAATTATTCCTGATAGTTTATTAAACACCTCTTCCAGTTTCTGTTGCCCTGATACTCCCAACAAATTTTTAAAATTAAGAAACACAGTGATTCTCGTTGCTTCCGTGACTTTTTAGGATCAAGCAAAATTGCTTTTGGCATCAGGAGTAAATAAAATAGAGGTGAAATTTCAGTGCTCCTGATTATTAAATACCTCTTCGAGTTTCTGTTGCCCTGATATTCTCAACAAATTTTTGAAATCAACAAATACGTTGATTCTCGTTGCCTCCATGACTTTTTAGGATCAAGTAAAATTACTTTTGGCATCAGGAGTAAATAGAACAGAGGTGCAATTTCAGTGTTCTGATAGTTTATTAAATACCTCATCAAGTTTCCGTTGCCCTGATAATCCCAACAAATTTTTAAAATTAAGAAACACAGTGATTATCATTGCTTCCGTGACTTTAGAATCAAGCAAAATTACTTTTGGCATCAGGAGTAAATAAAATAGAGGAGGTGAAATTCCAGTGCTTCTGATAGTTTATTAAATACCTCTTCGCGTCCTGTTGTTCTGGTACTCCAACGAATTTTTAATTAAATGAGACTGTAACATGTACCACTATTCATCAACTATCTCACGTTTATGTGATCCTGTTAGACCTAAATCAGTCACAAAATCAACAAACATTCCTGGAAAATATTTAAATCAATCAAAACTACTTTTGGTAGTGGTAAATTTAAAATAAAATTAAATTTAAAATTAAATTTAAAATTTAAATTTAAAATTTAAATTTAAAATTAAATTTAAAATTTAAATATAAAATTAAATTTAAAATTTAAATTTAAAATTAAATTTAAATTTAAATTTAAATTTAAATTTAAAATTAAATTTAAAATTTAAATTTAAAATTAAATTTAAAATTTAAATTTAAAATTAAATTTAAAATTAAATTTAAAATTAAATTTAAAATTAAATTTAAAATTAAATTTAAAATTAAATTTAAAATTTAAATTAAATTTAAAATTAAATTTAAAATTAAAATTTAAAATTAAATTTAAAATTAAAATTAAAATTTAAAATTAAAATTTAAAATTAAAATTTAAAATTAAATTTAAAATTAAATTTAGAACTATATTTAAAATTAAAATTTAAAATTAAATTTAAAATTTAAATTTAAAATTAAATTTAAAATTAAAATTAAATTTAAAATTAAATTTAAATTTAAAATTAAATTTAAAATTTAAAATTAAATTTAAAATTAAATTTAAAATTAAATTTAAAATTAAATTTAAAATTAAATTTAAAATTAAATTTAAATTTAAAATCAAATTTAAATTTAAAATTAAATTTAAAATTTAAAATTAAATTTAAAATTAAATTTAAAATTAAATTTAAATTTAAAATCAAATTTAAATTTAAAATTTAAAATTAAATTTATAATTAAAATTAAATTTAAAATTAAATTTAAAATTTAAATTAAATTTAAAATTAAATTTAAAATTAAATTTAAAATTAAATTTAAAATTAAAATTTAAAATTAAATTTAAAATTTAAATTTAAAATTAAATTTAAAATTAAAATTTAAAATTAAATTTAAAATTAAATTTAAATTTAAAATTAAATTTAAAATTTAAATTAAATTTAAAATTAAATTTAAAATTAAAATTTAAAATTAAATTTAAAATTAAATTTAAAATTAAAATTTAAAATTAAATTTTAAATTAAATTTAAAATTAAATTTAAAATTAAATTTAAAATTTAAAATTAAATTTAAAATTAAAATTTAAAATTAAATTTAAAATTAAAATTTAAAATTTAAAATTTAAAATTAAATTTAGATTTAAAATTAAATTTAAATTTAGAATTAAATTTAAAATTTAAAATTAAATTTAAAATTTAAAATTAAAATTTAATATTAAATTTACATTTAAAATTAAATTTAAAATTAAAATTTAAAATTAAATTTAAAATTTAAAATTAAATTTAAAATTAAATTTAAAATTAAATTTAAAATTAAATTTAAAATTAAAATTAAATTTAAAATTAAAATTAAATTTAAAATTTAAATTAAATTTAAAATTAAATTTAAAATTAAATTTAAAATTTAAATTAAATTTAAAATTAAATTTAAAATTAAATTTAAAATTAAATTTAAAATTAAATTTAAATTTAAAATTAAATTTAAAATTTAAAATTAAATTTAAAATTAAATTTAAAATTAAATTTAAAATTAAATTTAAAATTAAATTTAAAATTAAATTTAAATTTAAAATCAAATTTAAATTTAAAATTAAATTTAAAATTTAAAATTAAATTTAAAATTAAATTTAAAATTAAATTTAAATTTAAAATCAAATTTAAATTTAAAATTTAAAATTAAATTTATAATTAAAATTAAATTTAAAATTAAATTTAAAATTTAAATTAAATTTAAAATTAAATTTAAAATTAAATTTAAAATTAAATTTAAAATTAAATTTAAAATTAAATTTAAAATTAAATTTAAAATTAAATTTAAAATTAAATTTAAAATTAAAATTTAAAATTAAATTTAAAATTTAAATTTAAAATTAAATTTAAAATTAAAATTTAAAATTAAATTTAAAATTAAATTTAAATTTAAAATTAAATTTAAAATTTAAATTAAATTTAAAATTAAATTTAAAATTAAAATTTAAAATTAAATTTAAAATTAAATTTAAAATTTAAAATTAAATTTTAAATTAAATTTAAAATTAAATTTAAAATTAAATTTAAAATTAAATTTAAAATTAAAATTTAAAATTAAATTTAAAATTAAAATTTAAAATTTAAAATTAAATTTAGATTTAAAATTAAATTTAAATTTAGAATTAAATTTAAAATTTAAAATTAAATTTAAAATTTAAAATTAAAATTTAATATTAAATTTACATTTAAAATTAAATTTAAAATTAAAATTTAAAATTAAATTTAAAATTAAAATTTAAAATTAAATTTAAAATTAAATTTAAAATTAAATTTAAAATTAAAATTAAATTTAAAATTAAAATTAAATTTAAAATTTAAATTAAATTTAAAATTAAATTTAAAATTAAAATTTAAAATTTAAAATTAAATTTAAAATTAAATTTAAAATTAAAATTTAAAATTAAATTTAAAATTAAAATTTAAAATTAAATTTAAAATTAAATTTAAAATTAAATTTAAAATTAAATTTAAAATTAAATTTAAATTTAAAATTAAATTTAAAATTTAAAATTAAATTTAAAATTTAAAATTAAATTTAAAATTAAAATTTAAAATTTAAAATTAAATTTAGATTTAAAATTAAATTTAAAATTAAATTTAAAATTTAAAATTAAATTTAAAATTTAAAATTAAAATTTAATATTAAATTTACATTTAAAATTAAATTTAAAATTAAAATTTAAAATTAAATTTAAAATTAAATTTAAAATTAAAATTTAAAATTAAATTTAAAATTAAATTTAAAATTAAATTTAAAATTAAATTTAAAATTAAAATTAAATTTAAAATTTAAATTAAATTTAAAATTAAATTTAAAATTAAATTTAAAATTAAAATTTAAAATTAAATTTAAAATTTAAAATTAAATTCAAAATTAAAATTCAAAATTAAATTTAAATTTAAATTTAAAATTAAATTTAAAATTAAAATTTAAAATTAAATTTAAAATTAAATTTAAAATTAAATTTAAAATTAAATTTAAAATTTAAAATTAAAATTAAAATTAAATTTAAAATTAAATTTAAAATTAAATTTAAAATTAAAATTTAAAATTAAATTTAAAATTTAAATTTTAAATTAAATTTAAAATTAAATTTAAAATTAAATTTAATTTTAAAATTAAATTTAAAATTAAAATTTAAAATTAAATTTAAAATTTAAATTTAAATTTAAAATTAAATTTAAAATTAAAATTTAAAATTAAATTTAAAATTAAAATTTAAAATTAAATTTATAATTGAAATTAAATTTAAAATTAAATTTAAATTTAAAATTAAATTTAAATTTTAAATTTAATTTTAAATTTTAATTTTAAATTTAATTTTAAATTTAATTTTAAATTTAATTTTCATTTAAATTTAAATTTAAATTTAAATTTAATTTTAAATTTAAAATTTAAAATTAAATTTAAAATTTAAATTTAAATTTAAAATTAAATTTAAAATTAAAATTTAGAATTAAATTTAAAATTAAAATTTAAAATTAAATTTATAATTAAAATTAAATTTAAAATTAAATTTAAAATTAAATTTAAAATTAAATTTAAATTTAAAATTAAATTTAAAATTTAAATTTAAAATTAAATTTAAAATTAAATTTAAATTTAAAATTAAATTTAAATTTAAAATTAAATTTAAATTTAAATGAAAATTAAATTTAAAATTAAATTTAAATTTAAAATTAAATTTAAAATTAAATTTAAATTTAAAATTAAATTTAAAATTAAATTTAAAATTAAATTTAAAATTAAATTTAAAATTAAAATTAAATTTAAAATTTAAATTTAATTTTAAATTTAATTTTAGTGCCTGACTTGGAAATCACATTGTGAACATCTAATTTCCAAGCTAGCATCAATTTCATTTTTATTTAATAATATTAAAACCGTACTTACCAGGGAGCAATTAGTTAATTTATACTATGCCCAAGTGGAGTCTAGATTAAGATATGGTGTCTGTTTCTGGGGGAATCCACTCTTTCACAGAATGTTTTCATTGCTCAAAAACGGATAATGCGTTGTATAGCTCGTGTTTCTAGCACACACTCTTGCAAAGAGATCTTTAGAAAATACAGTATATTAACTTTACCATGCTTATACAATTTTGAAATGTGTGTTTATGCTTATCGAAACAAGAATATGTTTACGGCGAATAAAAATATTCATAATGCAAATACGCGTAATAAGGAAGAGTTTCGAATACCTTATGCGAGACTTAATATAACCTATCATTCTCCAAATTACATGGCACCAAAATTGTTTAATAATTTACCCTCTGAATATAAAGTAGCTAGAAACTTACTGAATTTTAAAACAAAGTTAAAATTGTTTTTGCTATCTAAATGTTTTTACACTGTATGCGATTTTTTACCTAGTTTTTAAGGTATGTGTTATACTTGACTCTTCCTATACAATTGTAATGTTGTCTTTATGGAAAATAAATTATTATTATTAAATAATATAATAATAATATAATATTATTATTATTATTATGATTAAAACTGATAAGGAATATTACAGATATTTTTATTCAAATTTATTTTGCTATAATTTTTATATATTTATTGAACAAAAATATCTAGTGATTTTTAAATGTTTTCTTCTTCTTCCTTTTTCTTTATTACTTTGTATTGTGTACATTCTGGGTACTGGTCAGCCAAGAAGCTTCTAATTTGCCCATATTCAGCAATCAAATTATTTCTGACTTCCGTTTGGTTTCTTAGCTTTTCCTGTTTCTTTAAGTAGATTTGATATGATTTGAATTTAGAATAGAATGGGGGAATCTTCTTCTTTTTCTGGACAACTTTCCCACCAAAACAATACTGGGAGAAATCTAAAATTTCATCTTTAGGAATCTCTTCAAGTTTCCTACATTCTTTTGGAGATGCAATTACATTCGGAAAGTAATTTTTTTCTTTGCAGATTTCTACTAAGTGAAGTTTCTTCTCTTCCGCTATTTGTTCCGGTGTTTTCTAAAAAATGTCAAGATTTATATAAACCAATATTTACGAAGCATTAAACATGCATATTATTCCATGTAATAAGTAATGAAACATATTCTTTATAGAATTTGACAAACAGCAGAAAAAACTATCTATGAGAACTAAAAAGAAAAAGTATGTGTAAAAACATTAATTTCCAGTCTTTGCATTCTTTCGATAACCTGCATTCTGGTTATGCCAGCGATTAAAATCCTAAAATAAATTTGTCCCCTTCTTATTTATAGGAAATTTGTTTGTTATTAGCGAAAGAAATTTCTATATAACCCCACCATCATTCCCATATAACCAAACGATATAGGTTTCCATAGACTATATAGATTAGTATATAATATATAAAGATTTCTCGATAAAGATTTCAACTATATAGCGTATTTATAGTACAGCTAAATATTTCCTCTACAGATATATTCTCTATTTAATCTGTACATCGAATATAAAGTATTATCTATATATATATTTCCCTGTATAGAATATATGATCTACATTTATAGCAGATATAAAGTATCGTTATATTATTGATAACTCATTAATATAGGTCCTGTAAAGTTCTCCTATAAAGACATTACTGTTATGGAAAATGTATTACAACTTTATTAAGTCTATATGTCATCTATAGATATTCTATACTAAATAGGTATTGAGTATTTACATAATCGATATTGATATATCCTCAGAAACTTCGTCTGTAGAATAATCGGCATCAGTCATATTACATTATTTGTTTCTAGTGTATCTACTGAATCTACTGAACCAGTATTTATATAAAACGAATTTATTGAGTATAGGTATATTAAATAATCTATACTGTCTATTGTAATCCTACTTCTAAATATCTTAAGTTGACAAGTTTCATCCTCTAGCCGTATCAGTTCCCACTTCTGCCCAACAACGACAAGTTTTTCTTTTTAATTTTTGGTAAAATTTTAATTAAAGTATAGTAACTATACCTATCTCTATGTAAATCATAAATACGTATATACAATAAACGAGAGTTCAATACAGGACCAGGTAGCGCAGGGAGTAAAGCCACCAACCGCACTAGTGCACTGAATTTGTAGATCTGCTTCGTAGGTTCGCGTCCCGCCAGGATCCCACTATGCATTCAACAAGGTAAGTATAAGATATCTGAAGGTTTCTAGAAGTTTATCAGTACGGTAAAAATTATAAAGTAATATATGCCATAAATTCCCGAAAAAATACATACAGAACAAATATCTTTTTTATTTAATTATTATTTTATTTGCAACATGTGCTTGAATACACTGAACGTATATTGACGTATACATAATTAATAATCTACGCATTGTGATAGTGATTCGATAAATTAAACTTTATCCAATCTAAATCCAAAATATATCGTAGCGAGAGTCAATCAATAAATGCCAACTTTATTCAGTCTATACCCAGAATGTATTCAAACCCGTATCGTAGCTGTACCAAAAGAATATAGGCTATCTTTATTGAGTAAAGATTTTCATATAGACCCTATATACAGGTTACATGCAGTTTGGTTATACGGGTTATCTAATCTCCAACACTATTAAGTGGCAGTCCGTGGTATTTAACACATTTATTTTAAGTAAAAAAAATGGATCATATTATATTGATTTTATTTACCTGTCTAATGAGCCCAAGGAAGAATGCCTTCATAATATGGTTAACATTGGTTGATCCTTCAACCTTTGCATGTAAATCTTTTATACCAATTACCTCACATATCGTCTTTATTGCCCGGTGACACACCAAACCATAACCTTGGGGTTTCTTTGAAACATATATTTTTGTCAAACCATATTGTGTAAAGAAATCATGGCATACTAAAAAATATAATTTGTAATTATCTTAATTATTTACCAAATGCATGGACTGGGAGCGTGGCGTCTCCTGTAATCCAGCTGCTTGGAGGTCGGATTCAGCGGATGGTTTGAGGTATGTTTCTGTTTTTTCTCAGTATCTCCTGAGGTATGCATTGTACAGAAAATGTTACCTTTTTTCAATTATCAGTTGTTTGTACTTTCAAGATAACCATCAGAAGTACATTAATATTGATCAATTACCTCCTAAATAAAAAATCCTGAAACAAGTCGAATTTCAATTTAAAATTGCCATTTTTTAGCATGAAAATACTACCTTCCACATTCACCCCCTCTAAATTAAACCATTCCCCAAAATTATAAATTAGAAAAGGGATCGTGTAGCACCTTGTTCTAAATGGACTTTAATTCTGTATCCACCAGTATAAAGTTTTTGAAATTCGGTGCATTCATTACTAAGAAAATTAATTTTGAAAATGCAAATTTTTTTAATGTCCTTTAAACTCAGTTGAGGAATTTTTTGCTAAATTAGTGGTTTTGAAAAAAAAAATTAAACTAATCAATTGTTATTTTTAAAGTTTTTAATACAAATCTGCACTCAGCAGAAATTTCAAAAATTATCACAAGTGAATCACGCAATAATTTTATTTCCAATTACTTCCATTTTATTCTAAGTTACTCACAGACAGTAAATACACTGAATTTACTAAGATTTCTTTATTTATTCAACTTTATTATGGCTCATTTATCTGAAGCTAGAAGATAGATTGTGATTGGATGTGGTAACAACAAGAACTCAAAAACAGGTCTGTGAAATGTTTAATAATAAATACCCTGGTCACCACATATCACAGTCTACAGTCAGTAAACTAGAAAACAAATTTCGTGAAACTGGACATGTAATTAAAAAACCAGGTAGAACTCCTCGATTTGATGAGGAAAAACAATTAGATGTACTGGTAGAGATCGGGGAAAATCTGCATAAACCAATTAATAAACTTGCTGCTGACAATGACAATGATGTAAGTATATCATCGAATTCTCTGAACTTTGGGGAAAGAGAAGTACCATCCTTATAAAGTTACTGGTTCAGGAGTTAAATGAGGATAATCATGAGCAAAAACGTGTGAATTAGTGATGAACCGAATGCTAGCTGATTTGCAGTTTATAAATAAAACTGTTCTTTTCTGATGAAGAATTATTGACCTTTATTATTTTGAAGACACACTTACTTAATGGTGGTTTATCTAGATTATTTGGCGAACTTTTTAGTACCTACATTAAAATTACTATTTTTTCATATTAATTATCCAAATAAAATAGACAGTTGGATTTGGTACTAACAAGATGGAGCTCCACCGCATTATTTATGTACAATGAGAAATTATTTAAACGAAGTTTTCCATAATAGCTGTATTGGAAGATGTGGAACTACACGTACAACGCAACACGTACTATTTTCATGCTAAAAAAATGGCAATTTTAAATTAAAATTCGACCTGTTTCAGGATTTTTCTTAAAAGTTTATAATTGTGCTTAAAATTAATATACTCCATTACATAAAAATACTAAAATTATTTTTAATTCCTGAGGGCATATAATACAGAACGATTTACTACTAGTGCACCCAACTTTGAGGGCAGCTAGTTATCAACAAATTAAGACGATGTGTATCGATATTTTAAACTGGCATAAGCTTTTGGATACATATAATTTATCTCAGACTCATTCTGGTTATAAAAAATGTCGGCGCCTTTGATAGTGCGGTAAAGAACAAAGATACCGACAACAAGTTTGGGATAAAGTATACTTCTATGTTTCAAATCTTTGTCCATTTCGACACCGAGATTGTTTACCGCTTTAGTACCTACAAAAGTTAGTATCACCTACTTCGACTTTTATATTTGCTTATCAACATAAGTGTTGAAATTGATTTAATTTTGAATTCTGTCAGAATATCTGCAGTGATGACATGAAGCTTGATGTATTGGAAATATATTAATATATTATATGTATGTACATCTATTTAGTTTGTTATTGTACAAAACATTCTCTCTGTAGTGTACACTTATATGCAAGAGTTAAAAATTGTATTTACCAAAGTGGTTACGACTAGGCATGTAAGCTATGAAAGCTTACATGTTGAAGACTTACCAGTATGATTTCTAAACATATTAATATGCATCAATTTTTGGCCTGCTCTATTTTTTGCTTTCCTTAGAGCAGTTTTTCCCTCTAGTGCTTTGCCCATAGCAAAGCCTCCTAAACCATTCTTATTCCCAGTTACGACTAAAACTGACATCCGTCTTTTACGTCCAAAATTGCCTTTCATGTTGAATACTGCTTTCAGCTCTAGGACTTTTGTATCAAAACCTTCAAAGGTATCTACAAAAAAGTATATGCATTAGGAGACCAATATATGAATGAACCAATTATTACTTCATATCAATTCTTTTATGTACTTTATTAAAAAAGGTAGCAGTCTCAGTTGCAGAAATAGTGTAAGGGAAAGATAGCTACAAATAAGAAAGTATTACTTATCATTACAGAAATGAATGAGAAAAGTAGAATGTATTCAAGGTTAACACATATTATTTATACAGGGTGTTTGATAAGCGGGCGATCAAACAAAGGGGCACGATAAGGAGGCCATTTCCAATAAAAATAACCATATACTGTCATAAACTTTCCATAGACATTTTCTTACTTCATGTAGCCATGATTTATTCGCTAATTGTTTCTTTTTCATGATTATTCCTTTATATTTTAAATCATATTTTCTTCCCATTGTATAAGAATCTTCTTTCACTGCACTGGGGAGGTTTACTTACAGTGTTCCGAAATTTTTGACATACCACAGCTGTAGGGACTACTAGTCGTTAGAGCGATCAAGTTGCTCGCTTGAAACGCAATGGGCTAGAATATTCATAAATTATACTAACAGAAAAAAAAAAGTACTATAGAAAGTTGTCCAACTATCATAAAAAGTTGTTTATTTAATCTAGATTCTAACATGGTAACACAGAGTTATTCATAATAGATTTTTCTATCTTTTTTCTTTATAAGCAAGCAGTGATGCAAAATTTCAGATTACATTTTGAAAGTTTCAATTTCAATTAGAAATTTCTGAAAGTTTCAACGTACCCTCATAAATTTCTGAAATATCTGAATTTTATGAAAGTTTCAGATTAATCTGAAAATTACTACACTTTTGAAACTTTCATGAAAGTTTCAGCTGCAAAATCTGTATTTCCGTTACTTCAAACGAAATTTGAATTTCACGCGCCTTTTTAACCTGTTTTCAACCAAGGAGGATTAAAGTCTGGTTTAAAACATTTATTTTAGAGGTTAGGTTAGCTATTGAACTATAAGGCTTTTCATTTCTTTCATTAATTTCTAGGTTCCCAGGTTCAATTATTTTTGCATTAATAAGAAAAATTTATTTTGAATGAAAAAATATATCGATCTAATTTCTAACTGAGGTCATTGATTAATGACGTAATGGGAATGTATTGTATTAGAGTTTGGATTTCAATCTGAATATACAAGGGACAGGGACCCTATTCTTGAATCAGGGAGTGGAAGATCTGAATGTTTTATCTCTTTTCATGTTGCTACGTTTCCTTCTTTTCCTTTCTCCCGATATGAGCATTCTCTCGAGTGGAGGATAAGGGTCCAGAAGATTTTGTAAATACATTGACAAATTACCTACTCGTGTATTTTGAAAAATGTATTATTATGTTTTTCAATGGTCTTCTTTAGCTCGAAATGTTGTACGTATGTATCTATATTCCCTATATCCAATCATGCTGAAATTTTGCACACAACTTTGGTTCTGAAGACAATACAATATAGTATATTCAATATTATGGTAGATCCAATATGGCGGCCGCCACAAAATGGCGATTACATTTTTCTTGACAACCCCTTTGACATAGGTATCGAATGAAAGACTATATAAAGTGGTACAATAAGCTGTGTGACATTATAAATCAAATATGGTGGCCGGCACAATATGGCAGATCACCTATTTTTTTACAACCCCCTCGACATAGGTATCAAATGAAAGGGTATGACAAGTAAAATACAATAAGCTGCGTGACGTTATTCTAAATCCAATATGGCGGGCGACACAAAATGGCGAATTACCTATTTCTTGACAACCCCCTCGGCATGGGTATCAAATGAAAGGGTGTATAAAGTAGAATACAATAAGCTGTGTGACGTCATTCTAAATCCAATATGGCGGCCGGCAAAAAATGGTGGATCGCCTATTTTTTAACAACCTCCTCAGCGTGGGTATCAAATGAAAGGATATGACAAGTAGAATACGATAAGCTGTGTGACGTTATTTTAAATCCAATATAGCGGCCGACACAAAATGGCGGATTACCTATTTCTTTACAACCCCCTTGATATCAGTATCAAATGAAAAAGTTTGACAGGAGTAATCGAAATGATGGCGTTTGAATTAAAGAGAATGAGGCAGACAGGAAACTAAAAAGTTAAAAACAAATAAAAAATTGATTGAAGGAGCTGTTACTCTGTGGTAGTTAATCATTTTGCATTAATAACTAAATAAAACACATTCATTTTTGATTCACTGCTTGACAATGGCTTTGTAAGTCGAAACTGCAGTCGCAATTTTTATAAATACATAGTGGTAGAAAACATAGTAGTGTGTTTTATTTAGTTATTAATGCAAAAACAAACAAATTTTTAAAAAATTCTTAAAACAATGGTTTTCTTTTAAAACTGAATTGCACTAAAAAGTAAAAAATAATTTTTATTCAGTAATTAAACTACAAAATGATGAAAAAGAAAACCATTGGGCGCTCATAAAGTATTGCTGTTGCTGCTATATTACAACATACTATTCATAACGTTTTGTCACGATGCTTATTGTTGATAAAGGTAATATATAATATTTTATGAGCATCCAATGGTTTTCTTTTTCATCATCATTTTGTACTTTAATCACTGTGTAAAAATTATTTTCTACTTTTTAGTGCAATTCAGTTTTAAATGAAAAAGATTGCTTATTTTTTTTTTTATTATTATTTATTTTTTACTTTTCACGAACATATCTAAGTTCTAATCTTATTATGGAGAAAAACAAAATCTTTATATTAAAGACAAACATTGAAATATAAAAGTGTATGAGACTAGTCTCAAAAGTGGGATTTATTAGTCATTATCTCTCGGAAGTTTAAAAAATTGCGAATATTATACAGAACTTAAGTTTCATTATTTAAAATATTTCAATGAAATTTCACTTAACTTTCATAATATTAGGGAATTAATTTCCATAAAATGAAAGTTTCTCTGAAATTTCACGAAAGTTTCGTGATACTTAACGTTTAATTTTATATTTCAGAAATTTCATAAATTTCAGATGAATTTCGAAACTTTCACAAAAATGTCACTGAAATTTCGCAAATTTTAAGTTTCATGAAATTTTGCATCACTGTAAGCAAGTCATGTTTGTTAAGAAACCTGTTTTTTTATTTTAAGAACAGAAAGTGTTCACAAATTATTATCCTTTTACTTATCAGAAGATAACAGAGTTTAAAAAATGCTTTTATTGGAAAAGTGCACCCATTTAAAACCCTCATAAAAAAGAAAACAACTAAATGACAAATACAATCCAGTGAAACTAGACAAAGAAAAATTGAAACTTTGTAATAATTCACATAGAGCTGAAAATTGGTACAAACCTTGAATACACTATTACAAATGAAATGTTAAAAGTCCCCACCAATCCCATGTCGGCAAAACATTTTATTCAAGGTCAAAAGTCACAAATATCGGTTTTTCGCATACTTTTCTTAAACGGTAGCTGTTATCATAGCAATAGGTCATACAAAGTTTACTTTTTTCCTATGAATCATCATTCATGAGATATTGCGATTTCAAACATTGAAAATGCTAATATGCACTTATATGCGGCCTGTATATGTCATCGGACGTTCAATATAAGTAAAAATATGGAAATATTGATTTGTGTGTGACTCACATGCAGGGAAAAAAAATGCTAAAAAATGGGTGGAAGAAGTTAATAAGAGTCCAGAAACTTAATTTTCGATGTATATGCTAGAATCCAACATTTAAATTTTTTTTATGACATCTGCCTCAGATATTATTAAAATTTTATGAAGAATTATGTCCACATACTAGAGTGTAAATATAATCAAAATATTTTCCTTTAAAGAGACTTAGATAGAAAATCTGGATGTGGAAGTAGGCAGCGGTTTTTTTTAGTAGTCACTTCAAATGCAGTTTAATTTTATTTGCGAACGTTGTTTTCTTCTCTTTTTAGTGTATTGGGAAATCTTTCATTTACTTACTCATTTGAATTTATTTATTTATTTATTTATTTATTGCATACACTGTTCAACAGGTAAGATACCCAATTACAGAACAGGAATAAAGGCATACAAAGTATTAATTACATAATATACAACAACATAGAAAGAAAGTAAAATGAAGAAAAAAATTACTTAAATGTACGAACTATGAATAACTAATGATACGAAGAAAGAGAAAAAAATAACATGGGAAATGTTTAAATATAAAAACTATATATACATATATACACATACGTGATTCAAAGCAAATTAAGAAAAACAAAGACACTCACTGGTTATTTAATTTAGAACATTTTGTTTTATGTCACTAAGGCTGCAATTAAAAATATCGAAGTCGTTACATAATTTGTTAGAAGTACTGCAAATTATCTTAGTAAAACCTTAATAAACAGCCCGGTTACACCAGCCGATTTTAAATGGGAAACACTAAAGTTTCTTTTTTGTAGTCGAATGATATTCTTTCACTTTTTAATCGCGATTTCGCACATGAAGAGTGGGTTGTTCAGAGATTTAATAGGTACTTCCAATTTATGATCATTTGCATAGGGCATTTTCACCCATAGGCGAGATCATTGATGGAATTGCTTCGTTTTAGGGTGTAGTTGAAAACCCTAACTTTGCTTACAAATTAGTGAACCACTTGATTTTATAATTAACAATTAGTGAGTAAAATAGGCCCTTTTCATCTATATTTCCTTAAATATCTCCGTTTCTGCTAACTTTTAGTACAACATATGCATTAGAAAAATTGTTCGTTATGAAATTCTCTAAGGAATGAGCACCAATAGAAGTGGCTAGGTGCAATTGTTAACTTGCAAATGGCTTCCAAAACTTTCAAAACACGTTATTTTCACTATTTATTTATTCGAAAACAACTGCACATAGAGGGCTAAAAATTGAAGATTGTGTCTATGTTGTCCCGTTAATGTACAAAAAATTCCACCAAGATCGGTGTATTACGTTTTGAGTAATTAACAATCTCATTTTTACTTCCCTTTATAATTGCGAAACTTATTTATAAAATTCAAAAAAACTATTGAAAAATTATATCCCATTGGAATTTTTGAAAAATCACAATTTTGGCCGATTTTATGAGGTTCTCTACGCATGAACCTTTTTATGTGCGATATAAATAAACAGATATCTTGTTATATTTTAACTTTAGAGAATTCGCTCTTGCATATCTAAAAAGCTGTTATTTTTTTTACAAATTAAAAAAAAGTTTGTCCTAGCATTTGTTTATTTATGTCGCACACAAAAAATGTTTAGTCCTCTATGTGCAGTTGTCTTCAAGTAAAGCAAGCTGTTTTGAAAGCCATTTGCAAGTTAACAATTGCACGTATCGAACCCTTTCATAACGAACAATTTTCCTAATGCATATGTTATACTAACAGCAGGAACGGAGATATTTAAAGAAATATAGAAAAAGGGCCTATTTTACTCACTAATTGTTAATTATAAAATCAAGCAGTCACTAATTTGTAAGTAAACTTAGGGTGTTCAACACCACCCTAAAATGAAGCGATTCCAACAATAATCTCGCCTATGGGCCAAAAATCCAATCAAAATCTCTCGCCACCTAGCCTACTATCTCCTTCCAACATCTGCTGCTGCTTATCAACACTTGTATCATGTCTACTATCAAATTCAAGTATGGCTAGGCAAGGAACTGGACCCAGAAGACTGGGGATGGAAATTAATAGACAATAGTTTGGAGCCAATTCAAACTCTTCTCCCACCTGCTCCAGGAAAACTTCTTAATACTATTCTTTGTAATTGCAAGAAGGATTGTAGTAATAACTGTGGCTGTAAAAAAGTCTAATTATTTTGTTCACCAGTATGTACCAATTGCCAAGGCCAGTCTTGCTCAGATGTTGAATCAAATACAACAGATGAGAATATTTATATCAATGAGGAGATAACTGATTTTTCTTTTTTCTTGCAACAATTTAAAGAAATCCAGCAAGGAGAGGAAGAAGGCGAAAAAGAAGAAAGTGAAGAAGACATGACTGTTGAAGTGGAATTCCAAGATTATTAATCATACGACGATTTTTAAAAGTCAACGATAATCCGTTCCACTTTGATAATTACCAAACGTACCGTTTTTTTAATCAATAGGAAACTGTCTGATCAAACTTGCTTAATCATAATCGATCGTGAATTATGCCTATTGGGGAAACCACCTTAAAAAAAATGCTCCAAGTACACAGCCTCATAGGTGGCGCGGAAATGTGTGCATATTATGTAGAATACGATGTTTCTAACTTTTGAAATTGTGATATCTCATTAATGATGATTCATAGGTAAAAGTATTAAAACATTTTTTGTAAATAATTGTATGATCTACAAACTATGTATGACCTATTTTTACAATAACACTTATCGTTTACGAGAAATATGTGAAAAACTGATATTTTTAACCTTTGACCTTGAATCAGATTTTTAGCCAACATGATCGGTGGGGACTTTTGACATTTCATTTATAATACTGTATTCAAGGTCTGCACCAGCTCTATGCGAATTACTGCGGAGTTGAATGTCTACTTTGACTGGATTAATACTTTTGTGAAATTAATTTATCAGTGAAGTCCTACACAATTTTAGGGGAAAATACAAAAACTGAAACAGTTTTGAAACCATCAACAATTGGATAATCACATATATGGTTATTTGGATTGGAAAAGGCCTCCCTTATCACCCTTCTTCATTTGCTTCTCTATTTATGAGACATAAATGTATATGTACATAGTTTATTGTTCCTGTTCAAGTCAAAATGATTATTTCAATTATTTTTAATACCTTCTCCTATTGGATCTGGAGGCCCAATACTCCTGCCAGGCATCTTTGATCCTGTCCAACCTCTTTCAATAGGACTTAACTTGGTACGTTTAACTAGACCCATTTGATCTCTTAATTGAATTAGCTTTTTCTCTCTTTCTGGATCTTCAGGCAACTTTTGTTGTTCTACTAATTCTTTACCTCTGATAATGGGGGCCGATAAACCAGGCCATACCATATTCGCTTTTCCTGAAAACAAAAAGGTCACAAATGAGTAATGAAATGTAAACAATAAAAATTGTAGGTACATACAACTCCATAACAACATCCCATTTCAACTTGAAAGTTTCAGAAGTCAGAGCAAATTTATACAACATAATTTTAAAAGAGTGTAGGAGAATAAGTAAGGTAAAATAGCCCCAGAAGCATTTGGACCTAATTCGGCGTCAGTAGATCGATAATAGGAGAAAATATATTTTTCTCGAGTTTTAGTCCCTTGTTACTACTGGTAATCTCTGTACCTACCCTAATAAATATAATTTTTCATTTTCCTTTTTTAATCTTTACAAGTTGTATGTTAATTATTATCAAAGAAATGGAGAATATAGATAAGATATATGTACATCTTAGGGAAAAAAAATGTGCTCATTTTGCTGCCTCTTTCATACAAAAAAAAAAGAAGAAATCAAGTAATTATTTATTCAAGAAAATAATGATTCACATATGCAGAATTACACTGTATGAGTAGCTTGTTGTCATTTTTTTTCAAATTTTTGAAAACAGTGCGTGCCCCATACTTAAAAATATAAAAACTGTTACAACACAATTTTCGTTTCTCTTTACGTAACACAAAATCATTCTGGATTTTCAAGGAGTTACCTCGGTGACTTGAGAAACGGTTAAGAAAACATTATTTATTTAAACAGTGTTTAGTGGTGCCCACCATTGAACCTTTATGTATCCATATTTCTTACGTTTTATTTGTTCAGATACTGCCACTGAGGAAGATGATGACAATCTCCAAAAAGTTGCTCAAGTAATCGTAATATAAACATCACTACCATATTATGGTTGTTTGTCTTATTATTAATTGCAACGTAAATTGTTGACATTTTTACTACAACCTGCATATGTTATTTTATTTACGTTGACACTAAATTATCCATGGAAATAGAAAATAAATTTTAGGTAAATATACAGAGTGTTCCACTTAAAATTCCCGGGGCTATTTTCTCGGTTACTAAAAGGGATATTTGAATTCTGTAAAAAGTGTTTACTAGAATATATAAATGACTTTGGTTTTTAGTAAAAACGATCTTTCCACAAATTGAGGTATAGATATAATTTGAACAAATCAGAGGGCTTCGAGATACTTGAACTTCAATATAATTTTTTAAGTAACAGAAATGTCTTTTTGAAAAATTTAAAAAAAATAAATTTTAGAAAATAAAAGTTCTTTTTCATGAAAAATTGGAGAATATATAATTTTTAACATTTTGACAAATTGATAATAATAGTTAATAAAACAATTATGCTGATAATTTAAATTAATTTAATTTTAAATGGTGATTTTCATTATTTAAGAAATTGTATTTCAACGAGATATTTCAAAAACCGATAATTTTTCGAAAATTTATCGTATTACAAAAGTTTTTTAGATGTATTGTGTCATCACATGCATCTCTATTCAAGGTTCCTGCAATCGAAAAATATTTTTGCATTGTAACACCACCTATAACCTCAATTTGTAGAAAAATCATTTTTGCTGGCTGAAAGACTTCGGTCGCTGGCCTTTTGGAATATTTTATCTAATAAATATTATTCTCTCTCTCATTTTTGCTAAAAACTGAAGTCAATATTCGAGTGAACACTTTTTACAAAATTTAAATATCTGTTTTAGTTATCAAGAAAATACCCCCTGTCATTTACCTAAAACTTTTTTATTTCTATAGATCATCTGGTATTAATGTAAATAACATAAACGTATATAGGTTGTAGTAAAGGCGAATTTTTAAACAATGCTTTTGTACAATTTTTTGTGTGAAGAACTTACGTTCCAATTCGTAATAAGATAAACAACCATAATGAAATGGTGATGTTTATATTACGATTACTTGACGAACAATTTGGAGATTATCATCCTGTTCTTCAATGGCAGTATATTTTTTGTAAGTATGGTGCATCGCTTCTAAAATTTTTTTAAAAATTGACAATAAACTATACTCATACTCGTATTTTTGGTAAAAATTCTGTGTATATAAATCATTATTTTTTTTGAATAAGCAATTATTTGATTTCTTCAATATTTCTTTTTATATGAAAGAGATGGCAAAATCAGAACAATTTTTTTCCTAAGATATACTTAAATCACATCTACATACTCCATTTTTTCATAATAATTAATGCACAACTTGCAAGATAAAAAATGAAAACGAAAAATTATATTTATTAGGGTACAGGGGTTATCACTGGCGACAGGGAGCTAAAGCTCGAGGAAAACATTTCTTTTCCTATTGCCGATCTAATGACTATAAATTAGGTCCAAATGCTTCTAGAGCCATTTTATTTTACTTATTCCTAGTATATACTACTTATACCCTTTCAAATGGGATAATACGGTATGAGAAGATAGAATTTTTAAATTAACTAGATTCTAGAGCACTACAAATAAATACTAACTTGAATACAGTTACAGAAATATTTTTAACAAGTAGTCCGTTGTAATTAGGAAAGACAAAAAAAATCGATTTGGAAATTATAAGCACAAGGTGGCTATAGTTTTCAGCAACTAAAAAGTTCCCAAGTCACCCTTAATTAATTGGTCCTCCATAATATTTTATATTTGCTGAAAATATTCTATATAACATATTACTACAACTAAGATTCTGTGCATATTGCTTATAGAGGTCGTGGTTTTTGAGCAATGAGTGATTAAACTAGGGACTAGGTGCTTCACATTTTCTTAATTTTTTGTGGCCAGGTGTGCTTCTGAATAGACGATTGTATTTCATTATCTACATTGAAGTACAAGGTGTCACATTCACACCCTTCAAGCTAATATAAATCTCCCTGTGCTTGTGCATAGGCATCCTGGAAATTGTGGGACAATTTCAGTACGTTAGTATCATCGCAAATTGAAATTGCTAAAGAACAGATCATCCTAGCACTTTACAATGCTCAATAACGGAAAGCAACATAAGATTTCATCCTTTAATAATTTTGTCGGTCAAGTGAATAACGCTGTAGTTTTGTCCAAACTACCTCCCATCACACCAGCACTCCCATTGTACTAACCTCCAAGTTCAACTATGACGCGGGCAATTTTTGCAACTACAAGTATGGAGCTGGAACAAAATTAATAACGACCTGTCACATATCTACACTATAGAGGCACCGACCCCATTGATCATCATTTTTATCAGTAATAACCTGCAACTGTAGGGAAGGTTATGCAAGTAATTTTCAAATGGCAATATATTATAATTTATTGCCTCTATTTGCTGATTTTAGATCTAAATTTCAATAATATAAATTACAGATATAAGTTCACGTAACCCCAATCTCAATCACATTACCTATTTAGCTCTATGTTTATTTATTTAGTTTGATATATTATTACTTAATACATACAAATTTCAGTTTCTCAATGTTACCTTTTCTGTTAAAATCATTGTTAATTTTTTACAGATGGTAATAACTAATAACGTAAGTGAATTTTACTCTTTATATAAAATTTAAAATAACCTATTAACAGAGATAAGAACTAATACACAAAATACCAAAAATGTAATTTTGTTAATCTCGGTACGCACATAAATATAAACAGAAAAACCAGTAAAAAAAAAAGCCAAAAACCAATATTCAAGATATAACGAATTCAACTAAACGTCTAAGTAACTCTTAATACCTACCTACTCCGATAATTTGCCCTCGGTTTAAATCTTTAATTTTGGATTTAGAAACATTTTTTCCACGACCTCTCTTTTTTCCGGCATTACTTACAGATGTAATACCTTTCCAAAGATGCTCGGCAGGTACTAAAATATAAATATTTTAATATTTACACTAAGGATTGTCAGTTGCAAATTTACGTTTGTTAAAAAAATTGGTATTTCTTGAACCATTATACAGTAATATGTTATTTTTCGGTACATCCTCATCTAGTATTTTTATCAACGTAGGTGTTAATTTACATCTCGCATTAATGGCTAATTTTTTAAACGTTTTGGTCACATTTAGCAACGTGGTCATTTCTTCTTAGATTGTTAAATAAAAAATTAGAAATTTGAGATATTAATAAACCTGCCAGTTTGTAGGTTATCTTCTTATCTTCTTCAATTCTCTCTGCTTCGTGCTTCTTCTTATTCTCAAAGAATTCTTTGCTTATTCTCTGACACTGAGTCATAGAATAAATTTTATATTATTCCGTGCCTGTGATCCCATAGCATTTACCATTTAACCAAAGATTGGTTCTCTAATCTTTGATTTAACCTTAGAGTAGGAAAGATATATATTGTAAGGAAAGATATATATTGTAAGGAGTCGTAACGCTACTGCCAATAGTGAAGCCGCCTGCCACCAGATAGCAAGCGCGAGTGGCGGAACATATGTACAATATGTAGGTGTCAAGTTTATCATATCAAAGGAATAAAACGATACAAAACTGGTATTTTTCCAAAAACAACTTCATAATAATACAATTAATATTCACTATCATAAATATATTTACTCATATCTTACATACCAGAATTTATTCTACATTCTATATAATATAACACCATAATCGATATACCTACGCCCATGGAAAAAGTGTCATTTCGGATGCACTGTTCTATATTCAATGAAGAAAAGATGAATGAAAATTTCAATCAAATAACGTGCAAATTGCATACCAGAAAATGATATACTATGCTTCTCATTATCATTGCATGCACACGGACATAATTAAGTAAATAATAGGCCTACAGTTAATTTAACTAGGTAAAGTGAAAACTGCATATACTTTAACCTGCAAAGCGTCACTCCTTTCAATTTTTTCCCGCTGTGATTTTTACAGTAGTTTATAGAATATGATACCATCATGTAGGTACATTACATAAATTAGCACTAAATCACTTATAAATCACTTCTATTGGAAAATTTCATTTTGCTCTCTACCGTTTGTGTGCCACCACCGCAATGGCGTCTTAGGCACAACTTGTTAGCGTGGCGATTATGCGCTGTTACGAGTCCTCACCATCTATCTTTCCTAGTCTAAGGATTTAACCAACTGCCACCTTCACTGTAATCTTCCTCTTCCTCCTGTCATATCCAAATGCTGTTTTTTCAGGTGTATCTAGCAGTGTTGCCGATTGGCGGATAATTATTCGATTTGCTGATAATTTAGGAAGGTGGAGGATAATTTTCTCACCCTGCTAAAAATCGGATAATTTCAATCCAGTTGTATATTGCAGTGTTGCCGATTGACGGACTCTTTTGCAGAGAAATCGCCCCCCCCCCTCACCAAAATTTCGAGCGAGGAGGAAAAATGTGCACCAGAGAAAGCTCCCCCCCGCTCTTCAAAATTTGCAAGTAAACATCTCCAACGAAATGTATCCGATATAGCCGGAAAGGCTGCGGCACCACCGAATCGGACATTCTTGGACATTTTCGGATATTTTCATGTCATTCGGCGGATACTTACAGCTAATATCATTGGCAACACTGGTATCTAGTATCTATTCAATATGTCAAAATAATTCCTAATTTGATACTGACAAAAGTCCATTGTTTTTGATAATCAGTCCAGTAACAATTTCTTAAATATTTCATTCCAATGGCTTCACTTCTGATAAGGAAAGGGGTCCTATCAAAATCTCCTTTATGCATCAAGTGGTAAATAGGTATAAGTAATTATTATTATTTTTTTTTTCAAAAATTAATTCTTATTAGGTGTGCCCCAAGTATTTGTACTTCAGCTGTTAGAGGATCTGAGCCTCAGATTAAAAACGATATCGCTCTTTTAAACCCCGAAGATATTGAACATAAAAAAAAGTTACAGAATTACATAACCGTCGAAGGAACTGTAAGTCAATAAAGTTTACAGATGTATCAAATGCATTCAGTGATTGTTTTTAGACTGATATTTCTCCTATTACTGGTGTTCCTGATGGTTATACTAAAGAACGTAGAGTTAGAATTTATGAACCTCCTAAGAACTGCATGCAAAGCGGCACCGATAACATTGGCCACTGGGAAATGGAATTTGATACAAAAGAAAGATGGGAAAATCCTCTAATGGGATGGTGTTCCACGTGAGTATTTTTTACGTTTTCAGCAAGCTTACTCGTAAGATGTACAGATGATGAAGTAGTTTCCACAAACACCAAAAACAGTGTACTCAACACAGGCTCCTCAAACATGTAGACATCACCTGAAGATGATTAAAACCATTTCATGGCAGAGTATAATCGAATGTAGTGTTTGTGGCAACTATTTCGCCATCCATGTCACACTAAAGACTCCAACCATAATTGTCTGTTTTGAAATAAAAGGTTTTTGAGTGTATGAGCAAGCTTAGATGTACAAAGTGTCCCAATATTTCCTGTTCATAGGGCTACTGTAGATTCTTATTGTCAATATAGGTCGGTTTAACAAGGTGTACCTCTAATCCAAGTGGCCTGGTTTAGCTGCTAGAGATCATTAAAATGTTACTGAAGATGATGGTTATATCAAACAGTTTTTGTGAAAGCTGCCGTCTACTATAAGTTTCCTTAAACTAGAAAAAAACGTAATAATGTTCTTGTTATCAAGAAGTTTGTATAGTTTTTGAAATATTGATGTTTGGTTTGAAACGAAAATGCAAGAATGATGCTGTGATAAAAATTTAATGCAGCCAAAACTATTACAAATACAGAGGTTATCAAGAGAGAAAAATTTAAACAAACCATTCATTGTTTAAGTTAAGTTTTATTGTTGCCTACAAAACGTTTTTGTATCAATAAAATTAAAATTACGTATAGATCAATTGTAAACATTCTGTTTATAAATAATATTAGTATCCTTATTTTATTTACATGTAATACTATTTACCCTATTTCAATGAATCCTCACAATGCGACCTGCAAATTATGTTAAGAGCGAGGAAGGCGGCAAGATTAGTGGGGAACGAGGGGTAAATGCACCAAGTGAAGAGAGATCTCCCCAATAAGCCAATTTTAGCAGGAAACATTCTTCAACAATCTTGTAGTATATATTTATGTACAACTTACACCTATTTTCAGTTTAATAGCATCACCCAATTTGCCAAAAAACAGCTTATTGTTAATCATAATTCTAGTACAATGCTGTTTTAGTAGATGGAACCACTTCTGTAACATTTAAAATTTAAGATTAGGCATTTAAATAGTATTTAGTACGAACTACAAACGAAATAACCACAGTACTAGCTAGTACCGTCTAGGCGCAGAATTTAGCATTCATCTTGTCACCTTGCTCACTCTTTATTAAATTATTTTACGTACCTTTTCTACAACTGTCATCGGGGTTTGAGCCTGCAATGCCTACTTTACCTTGACAACTGTTCTTGCAATTTACTCACTGAGCCTTCCTGCGTCCTGTACTTTGGACGTTAAAAGTAGTAGTAATGTGTGGAAAATCTATTTAAAAGGATTGTCAATAATAAATCTTTTATAATGTGAAACTGAATTTCTAATAAAACTTTTAACTGTTTCTACAAGTGCTTAGAACTGTTTGCAAACTGCCAGGAATTTGAGCGGCCCAAATTCATTGTGTGCAAACTCCTGATAGTTGGAAACCAGTGATAAGTAAGCACAAGCACTTGTAGAAACAAACCTCATACCTTATTTAAAATATTACGTATAAAATCCTTCAAATTCTTTTGTTTTTTTATTTTTATTTCTTATTTGTATACCCAAAGCTGAACTTACCCTGTTAGTAGCATTTATATTTATTTAAAATTAGCATATTTCTAATGAAAAAAAAAGAGGTATTTTGATTGCAGCGTCATCCGAGAAGCAGTTGGTTGAACAATATAAGAAATATTGTTAGAGATTAATAATGTGATGAAATTTAAATTAATGCAACAAAAATAGAAGCAGATAATTGGTTCTTTATTGTACTGTATTGTATTTTATTGACGTTTCTTGTAATATTCATTTTACAGAATAAAATAGGTATATAAATGAACTGCTCACAAAAACATATTTAATTCATAAATGTCAAATGATGCAATATAAAGAATTTGTACAGATTATCTTTTAATGTGTAAAGATATAAATAATAAACAGTATATTTGCCATGTCAGTATAGATTGGCTAAATGAAAGACGCAGGAATTAAATCTAATGCATAAAGGTAGGCCTTTAAATAAACCTTAACTTCGATGCCCTCTAGTGGCTAAACTAAACAACTTGAAATAGAATTTTTAATTAAACTGACTCATTCTGACCGAAAGAACCTATAATAGTTCCATGTACATGGAATACAAATATAGGTCCCGCCAGCTAACTTGGCAAAAACTGGCGCAGGTTGCTTGTTGTTATCAGTATACTACAAGATCAAATATCGCAACTCCTTCGGTGACCCGGAGTGGGCATTGCCATTTGAAAATACATCAACAGAACTGGGCAACTTGTCACTTGTTTTTTCGTCAAGTTAGCTGGAGGGACCTGTATGTCAGAAGCTCCATTTTAAAACCCTAATTTATGTATTTTTACAGTGGTGATCCTTTATCAAACATGAAAGTACAGTTCTCTACAAAAGATGAAGCTATTCAGTATTGCAAAAAGAATGGATGGCAGTATTTTATTCAAGAAAGTAAACTTGATAAAAAATTTAAGCCTAAAAGTTATGGAATAAACTTTGCTTGGAATAAACGCACTCGTGTTTCAACTAAGTAAAGTGTATTAGTTTATAACTTGTGAATTGAATATTAAATAGTGTAAGGAGTTTGCATTTGATTATATTTATTTATTTATTTATTTATACTGAATATAAACAGGGTATTCCCTAATTACATACATACAGTGAAAAAGAAAAATGAAAAATAGATGGAACATTAATGACAAAACAAATATTAATGTATAAGTATAAAAATATCACAAGAACACTAAATATTTATGTATTTCTTATCACAGATAGTTCTGATTTTAATTTGTTTCGATCAATATTGAACATATCTACATAATGGCTTAAACTGTTAACTTCTAAAGAACATATTTCGACCGGCGAGTTTATATGTAAGGCGTTGAACATACAATTTCTCCGTCTTAGTCTGGCATCTGGTACATAAAAGTTTAAAGCACCTAAAAGTTCAGGAACATCTATTTGATTATTTAATATGTCAAATATAAACAATATTTGTATGTCTTTTCGGCACTTAATGAGAGAAGTTATGTTAAATTCTGATAGTTGACATTGATAAGATATCAGAAAAGACCATATTCTATGTTTTTTAAAATACATAGATCTTAAAAACAGTTTTTGGACTTTTTCCAGCATGTCAGTGTATGGGTATGTTCTTGGAGACCATATAACGCAACAATATTCAAGCTTCGAGCGTACATATGAATTAAACAGCAAAATGCAGGTATTATGAGTAAAGTCTTTACTTGACCTAAGAATAAATGTTAATTTCCTATAGCATTCAGAGGTAAGACCTATTATATGACTGTTAAATGAGAAATTATTAGTGAATAAAATGCCAAGGTCTTTAATTTCGTTCAGTCTTTCAATCTGAATCTTGTTGATATTATATGCGACTATAATAGGGTCTTTCTTTTTCGTATAGGTTATAATCTTGCATTTTGATACATTCAAGGCCAGGTCATTGTCCTTACAAAAAGTAGAGATGGCCTCAAGGTCACTTTGTAACCTATCAGTGTCTTTTATGGTGTTGATTTGAAGGAATAGTTTTAGGTCATCTCCATACATTAAAACATTTGAATGCTCAATATAATCGGAGATATCATTGACAAACATTACAAAGAGCAAGGGCCCTAATATCGAACCTTGTGGTACTCCAGATGTTGGTACAAATATATGTGAGGAACAATCATTAAATTTGACATATTGTGGTCGATTAGTAAGATATGATAGTAAATATTGCAGTAAGTCGTCTTCAATAGAGAAATGCTGTAGTTAAGACTGACATTATTCAAGAAAATTACAGCTTTGTACAATGCTATTTTATTAAAGAATCACAGTATCCTTTGTTATTGCACTTTTAAGCTTGGCGAGTAAGAGAGCATGAAGGTTACTAGCACATCATCAAAATGTTGAAATTTTTGTGATCGAGACTATCATGCTGGTAACTATTACTATTCGAGGAAATCATGGCTACATTGCACAAATAGTGCCCAGTTTCAATATGCCGGAGCTAGGGGCATCTCTGGACCTAGAGAAGAATCCATTGTGTCATTTCTGTTCTTCTGTTAATATTCTTAGTTGAATAAACATGGGATGCACAAGGAATCTTATATGATATGTTCTGCCGATCTGGCTAAATATTCGGTCCTGATGGATTTTTAAATAGAAACTGGCTGATATGATCGGATTCAAGACCGGATTTTTTAAGCTATGAGAAATATTAAATAATTAATAGTGAAGTAAGTAAGTGAACACATAACACAATAGCATTAATATCAGAGTTGAACTATACATGTTTTTTATTAAAGGCATTTTTTTGCTTAAGGTAGCCATCTGCCAATGCGATTGCCAACTTTTGACACGCCCAGGTACTTTATAAAATCACGCAAAGGTTGGTAGTATATCGGGCACGTGTTGCTTTGTCTGCTGCTGAAAAGAATTCGAGATTTTCGAGGTTTATTTGCTAAAGAGTCAGTGATACATAACATTTTATGCAGAGTGCCAAATCATAATCATTTTAAGTTTATATTCCAAGAAATTATTAATAAAAAGAGTATGAAACACATGAAAAACTATATACACCTTTTGAATTCTATCAGCAGTGCGCTTGACGTCAGTGCTACCAACTGTTTTTGATCTTTATTATTAAATAAATCTTGAGCTAGACGGACAAATGCCTTTCTCAAGGACTCATATTATTTATCAGGCTTTCAGCCATATGTGGTCAGTTTTTTTGTAAGAATTATATGGATTTTACGGATTGTGGCAAGAATGTTGCACTTGCTTTTTTCATTTGCCCTATGCTCTCCATGTTCAATTTCCTAAATTTGGAGCTTGATGTCTTTAATAATACGCAGTAAAAGCAGCTGAAGTTTTACTCATGTATTCAAGGCCACTCAATTTACCGATCCCCGAAGTTTCATCAAAATCTGATGGAATCGAGTTTACTAGACGGCTATCTTAATTAAATTACTGGGGACTTTCCTGCTCGCTAATACTTGAACATTTCTTTCTTTAATGACATAAAGTCACTTAATAATTTAAAATTTGTTATAAATAAATAATAATTTATACTTTTGGGCTATTAAATATATTTTAGGAAGGAACAATTGCGTTAAAGGGTTTTTATTGTTTAATATCTTAGTTTAACACTTAAAAATGATAAAATCACTAAGTGTTATTAGTAGCACTTTCAAAAACGCACCACGGAATTTGGTGCATTTTTGAGAGCCATCCGAAGAAGTCCATTTTTCAAAATAACTCAAAAACAATGCAAATTTGGAGATTTTTACAAGAATACTTTTTTGCAGAAAATTAAATTTCCCATCCAAGTACAATTATGGTAATTATTTTCTCTATTTTTAGTACTAAAGATAAAGAACAAATTTGCGAAACTTTTAATTGAATTTTACTGCAAAAACTACTTGATAACATCGCATGTTGAGGATGTTATTAGTTGCATTGTTGGCAAACAAACATTGTGTATTATAAATACACGTTATTTTTCAAAGTCTTAAAGTTTTATAATAGAAAATAAGTGGTTTTGTGTCAGCATGCAAAATATATCAAAAAACGTTAATGGAAAATTTTTCGTGACTACCAAAATAAAAGCAATATAAAATAATGTGGTTTAAAGCTGTTATAGATGTGATCTACCTCCATCTATTTTCTCTATTACTCTTGAGAATCATTTTAAATTTAGTTATTCAAAACTTCATCATCTTGCGTAATTATTAGGTTAAAATATATTATATACCTATTTTTTAATAAAGGCATTCAGTTGAAGTTGATGCGAAGAAAAGTATCACTTTAAATAGAATGCATTTTTCCAACCATTCTTTGTTTACATCACCAATCAAAGAAAGTTCTTTGATATGAGGTTTATGCATACCACTTTAAGATGAACAAAAATAGAATAAAAATGAAATAGAGTAGTATTATTTTGAGAAGATGCTTGGGGCGGAGCTAACGTGAGTAAATATTTTTACCAGTGACAGCGTCATCTGGGGTAGAAGGATGTATGATAATTGTAATCAAATTTTCGAGGTCGAGGAACTGTGTAATGCAGTAGATTAAAACTTTTCATACTCTGGTATTTACGATGAAGACATTCTTTACCACTGAAAGTAAGGTTATATCACTTAGAAACGGCAAACACAACAAATATATTGCAGCACAGATCCTGTGACTGTAGGTTGATGGTGCCACTGGATTCGACGTCAAAAATGACGCAATTCGTTTTCATTGACTTATAATAATGGACACACACAAACTCGTTTCTGCACAGTTTTTTTGCAAGGATCTTCTCATGGTAATACTACGATACTTACGTTGCAGCTTAATCCCTTCCGTTTTTCTTTTCATAAATTTGGCAGACAAACATCCACAATTTCCAGAAATAGCTTTTACAAGTTCCGTATTAGCCATTACTTACTTAGTCACAAGTAAAACGTACATAAGTCCAATATAATGTTGTTTACCACTTGGTAAATGCGATTTCCGTCATTAGTGCAACCGATGACGCCACTGTCAATCACAGCATATTTTGCATATCCATTCAATTGTTTGAATTTTATTATTTATTTGTTGAAATTCTAATTTAATAAATGATAGAATGTTGTTTAAATATTGGCAAATGCTTTAATATATCAAATACGTCACTTTAATATAAAAGAAGCAAATTTGCATCAGTAGAAATACCTAATTCTGGAGTATATTTGATCCATGAGAGCACTTCGTTTGAGAAAACCAGATCGAGCTATTTTTAATACTTCCTTTGAAGATGAAGTTTTTACAAACACCAAAATTCTTGAACACGACTTTAGCCAACTACAATGGCATCATCGAAAGATGATTAAAATAATACCTCAATCTCCTGATGATGCCAACTTAGTTGGTGAAAGGGGTGCCGAGTGTAGAGGCAGTATCACACAGTAGAGGTTCCAGGCCCCTGTAAGATTTGAATTTTGCGACCAACCACCCCCACCCCAAGACTTATTTTCTAAAAATGAAAAAAACCCTCACTTTCGCTAGAAAATGGTTAAAATTTTAACCATTACCATCTTTCTTGGGGATCGATTCGATTCATGTATTTTTCAAATGCCATCTCCAGCATTAAAATACACCAAAAACGCTTTGAAAACTCTATTTTTTTCGTTTTTTAAATTTTTTAGCCCTCAATGCCGCCAGCAGCTTTGGTCGGCATGTGCCGAAGAGTGGAAAAATGGCCAATATTAATGTGCAAGTGTGAAAAAATTTTGGTTTGTATGTAAAGTTATTTTTTTAATCTTTTATTTAGAGTACGGTACAAATTTTGTGTTAAGATAGGGGCGCCTATCGTAATCAAGTGCAATTTTTTTTTTATGTGAGTTAGCATGGTCTTTTAATTTTGTGTGCCTATACCTAGCGGCCCACAGGCTGTGGGTCTGCAAAGTGAGCCCTTGGCAGCCACCCGCCTAGCTCCAACTCTGGTAAAGCAGTATTATAATGTTACATCAGTGTCTATCGATTCTCTTACTTAAAATTTGTATCCGTACATCCGTCTCTAAAATGATAAGATTAGCCCTCCAGTTACCACAATATATCTATCAGACTTACTTTTTGCCACAGCTTGCTGAAAAAGGTCCGTTATGAAAAACAAAAAAATATAAAACGAAATCATTTTATTTTCAATCACATTTGTTCATAAACAATTTAAATTAGGGAAATAATTTACAGTGTTATATTATATTATCAGATTAACAAAATAGTTACTTTATGACACAAGATAAAGTGGTAACTTGGTTCCCTACAGTCACTTAAAATTTCCATAGTCTCTAAATAAAAATACATAAATAAATCAACAATAAAATTGTTTAATTTTATAAATTATTGCAATACGGTAATTAAAAAAAATGAATAATTTATTTCAAAATATAATGTGTTTTATAAAAGGAGTGAACTGTACTAATAAAACTAATTTATATATGTATAAAAAAAATTAGTAAATGCAAAAATATGTTTTATTTCACATTCACTCGCACATATCATTTACCATTTTTTCTAAATCAGTATCTGTGTCAATGTCTTTTTGTTGATGGACTTCTGACGTCACCTCCATGCTATTAGTGGGTGTAGTGGGTGACTCGTCTTCTTCTTCCAAGTCAATAGGAGGTTTTAATTTAAACAGCGCATCTTTTAGTTGCTGATAGACCTTTTTAAAGGTATCTAATGTACTCGTGGGGGACTTTTTACTCGATCTGGTACTCTTCTTTTCCTTTTTCACTTCTTGCTCCACTTCGCTGATCCATTTTTCAACTTGTGCGATAATCTCATATCGTTTCAAATAGAAATGGGTATGTATAATTTCTTTAAAACAGGGACACGGGTTTAAAATTTGTTCTAACATTGCCCACCGAACCGTCGCCTGGCAGATATTCAGGTTATAGTCTCTTGAACTAACTGTACCCGCTGGAGTTCCCCGAGCTCTCTCGTACCCAGGTTCGTTAAAATATGGTTCTGGCACAAGAATTAAACTTTGAATAGAAACTAATACTTGTAGGAAACTGGAAGTTTGTGCATTCCACTTCTCTTCGGGTCTACCATGCCAAGTGTTTAAAACAGATAAGCATACTTTACCATCATTATATAAATTTGGATTAAACCTAACACTGTGGTGGCCTGTGGTTTCCAAGTTTATCATCATCGGCGATAAGGGGTAGTCGGGAGGGAAAAAAACGTCTAACTCGAAGCAACCATTTGCATATGGAGTGTCTGCAGGACCCGTTATGAGAACTTTCATAACATCCAGTCGTGAAGTATCGTATCTTACAAAAACAGAACTACTATAACTTAAAGGTAAACTAGTTGATAATGTCACAGCCTCTTGCGCTATTCGCTTCACTCTGGCAGGGTGGGATTGCTCACCAGTCGATTTCGCATTGCTTTCAAAGTGGTGGGATACAACGAATTTTATTCCTCCCTCCGGTAGTTCAGCTATCATTTCATACGATCCTGAAAAAAAAAAAATCATATTGTAAAACGGTTATACACATAGTTCATAAGAAAGCGGAAAAAGAAATATTTCTTTATTTCAAGAAACGAATGTTTTGTTCCAGTGTAAAACTTTCCGTTTTACAATACAGGGTGATTCACGTAGGCCATTCATTAGAAGTTTTTCAACTTGCAGTTGGATTAGAAACTTGAAATTTGGTGTGCAGCCATAATCGATCATGCCCGTTCTATCTAAAATATTTACAGTCCTCCAACTATACAGGGTGTGCCAAAAATTGGTACCAACTTTCTTAGTTTAAATGGAAACCTATATTTTTCTTTACATGGTTCGATTGGTCTTCTAATTCTGAGTTTAGAGAACCTAAGTTATGTTAACTTATCTATTACAATTTTTGATATATGCCCAATATTTTGAAAAAAATTGCCGCTGTAGTAGTTTACGAACAAATTTGTATCTCGCAAACCTTTCAAAATTATGAAACCAAATTCATGAAGCAGTTAGCTGGAAGTGCAGGCTAACTTTTGATGTCCCATCGGTGGTCCCATTTTGTAACATATGGGCGCAGTCGATTTTCAAATGACGCGATCAAAAATTGTCAAAAAGTCAATTTTTTCAAATGGCACCTACTATTTTTTTTCACACCATTCGAAAGAAAATTGAATTTTAGGGTGAGTTACTTAAGCATTCCCTATACCTAACTACACCCCATATCGAGTTATTCAATAAAAATCAAGAAATACCTTATCTTGCCGAGAGATTCCTTACTTCATCAAGTATGCCATGGAAACAAAAGACAGTTGTAATAATTTTTAAAGAAAAATATGGATTCTTAGTTAATTACACACAACACCAACACATTATTATAAACGAACAAGAAGAATGTTGACCAAATTCTGTCAGTGAAAATGGTGCACACATTGAGAATTTGCTTGAAATAATTATTTTGTTAATCTGTTTATTTGTTGTTATTTTGTTGTTATTATTTATTATTGCAATACGATTTTTGAATAAAAATTAAAATGGAATGATTGTTTCCAAAGCCTACTACCCTTGAGAAAAAAAAAACAATATTTTTTTCAAAAAATGCCAATAACTCAAAAACGACTGTAGATAGACATACACAATGTTAATAAAAGTGGCCCTAAAATTCAATTTTGCATTGATTTCTGGCGTCAGAAATGGTAGGCGCAATGATACGCAATCTGTTGAAAGTAGAATAATAGAATATTTGAACAAAAATATGGTGGTCACATTGAACATTTACGTCAGAATTTCGTCAACATTGTTCTTGTTCGTTAATAATAATTTGTTAGTGTTGTGTGTAATTAAATAAGAATCCATATTTTTCTTTAAAAATTATTACAACTGTCTTTTGTTTCCATGGCATACTTGATGAAGTAAGGAATCTCTCGGCAAGATAAGGTATTTCTTGATTTTTATTAAATAACTCGATATGGGGCGAAGTTAGGTATAGGGAATGCTTAAGTAACTCACCACAAAATTCAATTTTCTTTCGAATGGTGTAAAAAAAAATTGTAGGTGCCATTTGAAAAAATTGACTTTTTGACAATTTTTGATTGCGACATTTGAAAATCTACTGCACCCATATGGTACAAAATGGGACCACAGATGGGACATCAAAAGTTAGCCTGGACTTCCAGCTAACTGCTTCACAAATTTGGTTTCATAATTTTGAAAGGTTTGCGAGATGCAAATTTGTTCGTAAACTACTACAGCGGCAATTTTTTTCAAAAAATTGGACATATGTCAAAAATTGTAATAGATAAGTTAACATAACTTAGGTTCTCTAAACTCAGAATTAGAAGACCAATCGAACCATGTAAAGAAAAATATAGGTTTCCATTTAAAATAAGAAAGTTGGTACCAATTTTTGGCACGCCCTGTATAGTTGGAGGACTGAAAATATTTTAGATAGAACGGGCATGATCGATTGTGGCTGCATAACAAATTTCAAGTTTCTAATCCAACTGCAAGTTGAAAAACTTCTAATGAATGGCCTACGTGAATCACCCTGTATAGTAAACTAAACTAGATTAAATTACAGAATAGTTCACTGAAGTTATCCAAAAAAGGGAGGAAACCTGGACAAAATGTGTAAAAATCTGAATTTTTGCAGACATTCTTTGAGGTGTCCCAAACCCAAATCCACACAAAATCCCAACATGGCTACCCAAGATATTGAGGGTCAAAGTTTTTTGCAAATATATCGGATGCCCATGAGGTCGTCAATGTGAAAGTTGTAGAGAATTAAATTATCTACAAGTTCTTTTTTATCCCCCCCCCCCTCTTTTCGAGGTATTCAAGGTCAAAGTTTCAAAAACATGTTTTTTTTGCGAATATCTCAAGTAATAAAGTTAACATGAAAGTTGTATAGAATTCAATTATCTACAAGATTGGTATTTTGCATTTTTTTTACAAAACTTCGCCCTTTTCGAGGTAATCAACATAGGAAGTTTAAAAAACGTTTTTTTTTTTTGTTGCAAATATCTGTATGTAGAGTTCGCCGCGGTCCAATAATGCATAGGGAGCGAGATATTCGCGGAAAACCATTTCTTTTGAAACACTGACCTTGAATATCTCGAAAAGAGTGAGGTTTTGGGAAAAAATGCAATAGATCAATCTCGTAGATAATTGAATTCTCTGCAACTTTCATGTTCACTTTAGTGCTGTTTGTTTTTTTTTTTGGTGCAATATGAATTATATTGCGAATGCGAATGCAAAAAACATGTTTTTGAAACTTTGACCTTCCACCCCCTGGGAGGGGGTCATACCTCTGACATTAATCTTTGCTCTTTATCACATCCCGGTCAAATCCGCAGAAATTCTCATTAACACACCTGCTGTCGGGTGTCCGTACAAGAAAACCGATAAAGGGGGTGGTTTCTGACCGTTTGAAGGGGTTTCCCTAAATAAAAACTTTTTTTACCCTCATATTCGTGTTCAGCACCCTCGAAAATGGGAGGAGGAGGTGGTCTGGTTGCGTTCCTCATTTGTAACAAAATCGGGTCAAAATTTCTACTCTGACCTCCACTATAATGTCACCCTATTAATTAAAAAAATAGTAAAGAAATATACACTGATTTTTTTTATCAGAACCATTCATTGGACAAACAAATTCATAGAGTACTTCTTTATTCGCTTCTTCAAACTGCATCTTGCCTTAAAATCATGGAAGCCAGTTTGTATTTTTTTTGTCAAAGAATTACTTCAAGAATCTTTCACATCCAATACTAATCAATATAAGATAATTATATATGTCGTCAAATATTAAGTTTTTGTTAAAAATATTTTTACAGCGCATCTGGTTTTTCCCCCCTACATTTGTGATCATATATAATTGTCGAACGTAGAACAAAAAAAAAAAATTTAATCCTGTTATTTGAAAATGAAGACAGCTGATGGTGTGGCAGCTTTGAAAGCTGAACAGGTTCATACACTGTGTCGGCAACGTAGGATTTTTGTTTGGAATGTTTGGATATGAGGTCCTTTAGACAGAAAGCTTGATGTGGTACCTTTGATGTCGGAGGGTCTGATTTCCGTGACCTCGATGTAACAGTTAAATGTGGTACTACTACACTCAAAGAAATGATCTACACACAAAATATATCAATATGAGGCATTGTCAGACTGTCAATCGCACGTCAACAATTATCACATTGCTTTTGAGAAATATATGTATTATAACCATGGTGACTATGAACAAATTTGGTCCCGCCACAAAAACTAGCTATCGCTTCTATATAGTTCGTCATAATCTAATTTCTGCTTCTATTTCGCTAGTAAATAGCCAGTCACATAGTTTCTCAACAATTTCCAATCCATAAATATGTTTACGTAGTTTACACACTAATTGAAAAGTTCATGCAATTATTAACGATAGTCGATATTTTTAACTATAGAGAATTGTAATAGCACCGATTGTTAACTAATATAGCAATTATATGATAAAAATTTGAGTTAGAGCAAGTGAAACCAAAAAATAGTTGTTTTAATTATTTTACAATTTTTTTCACATTTTTGCCTCTATCGGTTGCCTTGACCAACTATCCTGGTATAAGTTCCTGAACACTCCTGAACATTCATTTATACCACAAAAACATTTTGTTTTCCAAGCTAGACCAGCCTGACTACTCACTATTGATTATTGGTAATTCTTAATCAGACATATTGTTTTTAAATAAATTTGAATTTTTTTTCACCTTTTTTTTCTTAACCATATTATGAAATAATACATTTTAGTATCAATTTTCTTTCTATTTCAACTATTACTCAATGACTAACATATTCGGACAGCAATTCAAAGGTTTCAGTGCAGGAATTTCTGAACATATCAAAACAGAGTAACTAGTAAGCACTTGTTCAAATATACCTGAATCGACGCCAAACTTCCATAATGGAGGACATGTTAATGAATATTGAATTCTGTGAAAATTCTACTACTCACCAAACTGCAAATTTTTCATAATTTTTAAGTACTGCTCCTCCAAAGATACAACCATTTTTCTTTCTGAAGAATTTTCAGTGTCAAAAAGACCATCCAACTCTGTTATTCCACTTGTAACTTTAGACACTAAATTGGCGGTGTTTTGAATGTCTGGCATCAAAGTTGCCAATCCTTCACCTTGTTCAAGTTCCTCAAGTTGCTCTCCAAGTTTTGACTTCAACTTAGAATTAGTTTTAGTATTAATTCTGAAATAAAACGTGTTTTTTAAAAATATATCAAATTGCCACTTTTTTAATTACACAAAAATAACTCAGTAGGCCTGTTAATTCCCAAAGTTTCCAAATGAACATAAAACGGTAATAAAAAGACTGCAGCTGGCAGAGTTAGCTTAATAGCTCGCCATACACAAAAATATTTCTGAGCGCTCTTGGCTCGGGACATATCAGGCAGGCAGACGTGGGTCATCTGATAAGGGGTAAAAGTATTCGCTCTCCTAAACCGCCAGTTCGAATTGACAACCTAGCGTTGAAAAGTATAATGAGCCTTTTCACAGATTTTTTTTTATTGCTTTATGTGATAGTGTTTTATAAAAAAATATCTATGTTTTTTTTTTTGAGCACGATTTCTATCGAAAAAAAAATATCGAAAATGCTGAAATAAAGCGTGCGTCACGTACCCTCCTTAGTGACATCATAGGGTCTATGACCTTAAACATGACACATCGATGTATTGCAAAGTTGGCTCCCTGCTTCTTTACAGTTGACATTGATATTAACTTTGACATTTGGCAGTCATTTCTCTTTGGTTGAGTTTTTTGTGTTTGGAAAATGTTTAAAGAGTGCTTTTACCAACATGTACAAATAACAACATAAATTGTCCAAGCAAAATATTCATTTACGTTCCACGAGATGAAAGCCGACGAAAATCATGGTTTGAAAGAGCCAAAGTTGAGAAGTTGACCAAAACCATGGTAAAGTCAACTTTCGGCAGATTTTCTGCACTTCCCTTAGAAAATCTTGGCTCCATTTTCTTCCAATAATGTATAGAAACAAAACTAAACACAATTCGTAGATGAACACAGAGAACATAACCACAAAACGTATAAACAAACATTTGCCAGCTGGTGTGATGCTAGTGGCTATTAGAAGTTCTGGCAAATGCTGCCAATATATTCCGTGCCGTGTGACGTCACTCAGCCCAAGGTCAAATTGGCATAATAAATGTTTATTTTTTTATTTAACAGTGTGAGATTTATATTTGAAGCGGAGTTGAACAAAGTGAATATTTATCAGTTAGCTTTCAAATAAACATCTTTGTTTTAAGATTTAAGAATGTAGTGAAAACGCCCATTATCATGATTGATACAATATACTGCAGTAAGGAGTTTTTAACTCATTCATAATATATCGAAAACATTCCATTGTTTGGATAGTTAAAGGCAGGGAGTATGCAAAGAAAAATCTTAAAGATAAAGGTCATAGAGAATGAATCGAGTTGTACAGCCCTGACACGAACTTTGTGTGTGATAAAATTCAGTCATTAAGAAGTTGCTTTAGAAAGGAATTTTAAAAAGTTGAAAAGTCCAAAAGAAGTGATGCTTTGTGGCACTTTGATTTGTTGATATTTACAAGAGACAGCGAAAGTAACTCTTCTAGCATATCAAACTTAATGAGTTTTTTTTACCGATTTTCTTCTACTTTTCCCATTTTCTATTGAATCGAAGTATGTTAAATAGGGTAGGCAGACATTTTTTTTAGAAATTGAAAGTATATTTGTGCAGAAAAGTTGTATCGTGGACTCATTAGTACTCATGAATAATTTCATAATTTTAGTAAACTATTTAGCCGGCTCCCCCGGGTCTTAAATGGGCAGAATATTAGTGAAGAAATGTTACTTCATAACTTACTGAATACCAAAAAAAAAAAATTGCTTTAAGTTTAGCCTCCCCCCTGACCCCCTCTGGCTTTAAACGTACAATTTGCCCGGACTGCCCATCGTGCACAATCAATGGTGGCAAAATGTGCGCTTGCGCGCAATAATTCATGTAGTAACTTGTCCCTGGCTTTTTAGTTTGCTTCAAGATCTATTATAGTGCAGTTGATTAAGTCTTGTATGCAAATAGTGCTAGTTTGTATTGTAAAAAGCAATGTTTTGATAAACTTTCTCGATTTCTTTATTAAAAAAGAGACATTATTATGCCTAAATCAGTTGTAACAACTAGAAAAAGTGCAATTTGCCCAATTTCCTGTTACGTAAAAGACATTGATCCCGAACAGGTTGTCTTATTACCATCATACGAGGATGTGATTAGATGTTATCACAGCGTTCGATTATCGTTAAAAGGTGAGGGAAGCAAGCAGCCATATACACAAGAATTTGCCAAAAAAGTTGAAAGAATCTAGACCCGAGCTTCTCTTGCAATTATTTTTTATAAAACAAAAAAAATATATTAAAAAAAATGAATAACCTTTTTATTTATTAATCGATTTTGAAAGTTGTTTAGAATTCGATCACAAATACAGTGATTTTTTTCTATGACCAATAGTCGCTTTTAGAAATGTGCCGATCGAATGCAATATACTCTTCGTTTTGTATTTACAAAGAGTATAATAATAGGATATAATATAAAGTACCAGAATGTAATAAAACTAATGAAAAGAAGAAATACAACTTTTTTAAAATCAAAGTTATTAAAGTTTAAATCTGATGCTCAGAAATTATTTGATATTTGTTCTTGCAAATGCGACATTGATTCGTGATATTGTAAATGTGAACGAATACTTAAGTATCAAAGAATGAATTGGCATTTTTAAAAGACAAAGACATGAAAGGAAAATGGGAATTGGTGGCGTAGATAAGATCATGACACAGCAGTTGCAGAAAAGAATAGAAAGAGAATCAATAGGGCATAATAAGAACATATGTGATGCAGTAGTTGATCTAGTATCTTTACCAAGTACCAGCGAGACCAGGATTACCAGAACATTTCAAAGTACAATCTCAAAAACTGTAAAATATTCACCGGAACATATTTCGACTGTTCTGATGAAGACGATGAATTTAAATGGTTACATCCTTTGGAAAGATTTAAAAACCCAAAAATAACTTACGATCCTGATCATTTCTCCATTCAAATGAGAACTAGCTTGATTAACACCGCAAAGGCTGCTGGTCTAACAGGCATCTCAAACCGAAGCAATGCAAAAATTGCAACAGCTGTTTTGGAGGATATGAAACTTGTTTCTTCAGAAGATAATTTTAAAGTTATAAAGAAAAACAAAGTAAGGAGAGAAATTTCAAAAACTAGAACGTTGGTGCAGCAGAAAAAATTTTCTGAATTACCGTACGTGATGGTCACAAAGATCAAACCTTGGTACAACTTAAGGATTGAAAAACTACTAAATAAGAACACATTGCTTTAATTCAGGAACCAAAAAAAGTTCTGTGGCCATTTGCCTATAAGTCCACCTGTCACTGAAGAAAATACATCAAGAGGAATTTTATCCTATTTAGAACACAGAAAAATTAATATTGCAAATTTGATGGTTATAGGTTGCGAAGGAACCCTTGAGGGTTTTTAAAATAAAATAATATAAATACTAAATTACAATTTATTTTACCTAATATACCTAATTAAAAGAATACCGAATTAAGCAGAAGACTGCGTTCTCTAATGGGAAAAAATCTTAAAGTCTGAGGGGGTCCGGCTAAATATTGAAATATATCACCCATCTTTTTTAGGCGCTTCTCGATAGCACTATACTTTCATAGTAATATACCTACACTTAATTTGTAAAAAAAACAATTTCGGCGTTTTTCGGCCCGCCCTAATATGAAAGCCATCACTAAGGCTTTTTTCTTCCTTTCCATCACTGTATATATTTATTTGAACTTGGAACAAACACACTCACTTGGAGTATTCATCAAAGACTCTCGTCTAAGTATTCCTATTTAGTATGCTAGCTAACAGACAATGGCATTCCTGTCCTACCATGGATTTGGCACCCGTACTTAACATGTGACGTGCCAGAACCTCTCCTAAGACACTATGTGTGTGGCTGCTAATCATCATATAAAGTGGATATGTAGAAAGACTTCAGCCTATATAACAAGAAAACTGGCCAAATATTTAACACTGCAACAAAGCCAGCCTAATGTTTTGAAGAGATATATATGGGAAACTTCATGGCCTCGTAGGCCGGTTTTAATATTATTTTGCTCAAATTTGGGCATCATTTTTTTAGGATTTCCCACAAGTTTGTAGCGTGAGACAAAATAAAATTTAAACTGGAGCCATCCTACTATACATAGATTCAGAATGACGTTGAGGAGCGGTTTCAAGGATTAACAATAAAATGATCAAACTGATTTCCATTTCTGAGGGTATCGCATTTCTAGCCGGCGAAGAACTATTTTTTTAAATATGTTAAAACATTAATATTAATATTATTTATTTATATAGAGGAAGGCGGGTAATTATTTTTAAGGTGTGCATTTCACTGGTAAAAGGGTTCAAGAAACTAAATTTATTTATGGCACCTTTGTGGCTTTGTGTCTGATGAATATACACATTCCTGATTCATCAATGCTTACCTTAATTTTGAAGCATAAGTATTCACGCAGGACTTCATATTTCTCAGTAATGCGCTGACTGATGGCTCACTACTTCTATTTTTTTGAGGTAATAATAAACTGACCAATTGTGAACTGGCAGCTAGAGCCCTGAGTAACTGAAGTACAGCTTTGTAAAGTGGAATGTGCCTCGCCATATCCAAAACTAAAATAATAGAAAATCTGGATATAATTTATAAAACGTGTAACACTTACTACATTACTGACAGAACGATGTATAGTGGCGTGTGTGAGTCGGAAAAAACGCGAAAATGATAAATATTTTGAGCCGGAATGAAATTACCTCCCCCCGCCGTTTTTGAGGATGCTGAACACGATGGCGGTATCAGAATTTCTCTTTGGGGTTGCACAACCCCTCAAACAGGCCAAAAACCACCCCCTAGAGGGGATAAACGCGATTTAATAGATTTCCCTTCAGAAAATAGTACTTTCCTCCCGTTTTCAAGGATGCTAAGCACGGTGGTGGTGTTCGTAATTGCGTCCGACCCCTACCAACCCCTCCACCGGCCAATACTCGCCCCCGAAAGGGGTGAATTTTTTTTTCGCGGATTATCAGCGGCAAATATATATTCCCCTCCCGTTTTCAAGGATACTGAGCACTGTGGTGGTGTTCCCCATCGCGTCCGACCCCTACCAACCCCTCCACCGGCCAATACTCGCCCCCAAAAAGGGGTGAATTTTTTTTCTCGGATTACCAGCGGCAAATATATATTCCCCCCCCGTTTTCAAGGATGCTGAGCACGGTAGTGGTGTTCCCATTCGCGTCCGACCCCTACCAACCCCTCCACCGGCCAATACTCGCCCCCGAAAGGGGTGAATTTTTTTTTGGATTATCAGCGGCAAATATATATTCCCCTCCATTTTCAAGGATGCTGAGCACGGTGGTGGTGTTCGTAATCGCGTCCGACCCGTACCGACCCCTCAAACGGCTAATACTGGCCCCCGAAAAGGGTGAATTTTAAAAAAAATACTTATAACATATATTTGGAAGATTGCGATGTTCATTTCGAAGAGTATCAACCTTGTAATTCTACTTGTAAGAGGCGTAGGTTAAATTAGTCGAGATAAGGTATGAACGAAAAATATATTTTATCGTAAGCGGACTTTAGCTTTAAGTAGTATAACGTTATATTTAGGTATCAATTATTGTAATTTAAGAAAAGACACTGTAGCAATTTGATTTCATGCATCGTAATAAATGTTCACAATTATTTATATGTAAAAATAAAAGTGTGTAACAATTATTCAACAGGCCTACTGGCGGTATTTGATAATATTTTTTCAGATGAACGGGAAACAAAGGACATTACAACCAAGAAAAGAAATAAGATTATTCTTCCCGTAAACAGCAACCTCGTAAACGGGGAGGGGAGGGAAACATATATTCCGAAGAAAAAAATTTACCCCTTTCGGGGGCGAGTATTGGCCGGTGGAGGAGTTGGTACAGGTCGGAGTCGATTACGAACACCACCACCGTGCTCAGCATCCTTGAAAACGGGGGGAATATATATTTGCCGCTGATAATCCGAAAAAAAAAATCCCCCCTTTCGGGGGCGAGTATTGGCCGGTGGAGGGGTTGGTAGGGGTCTGACGCGATGGGGAACACCACCACCGTGCTCAGTATCCTTGAAAACGGGGGGGGAATATATATTTGCCGCTGATAATCCGAAAAAAAAAATTCACTCCTTTCGCGGGCGAGTATTGGCCGGTGGAGAGGTTGGTAGCGGTCGGACGCAATTATGAACACCACCACCGTGCTCAGCATCCTTGAAAACGGGAGGAAAGTACTATTTTCTGAAGGGAAACCTATTAGCTTTAGAAACAATAGATCAACTACATTGGCAATAAATAACCTAACACAAATAGTATTAAGAGGATATGAAGAAAACATGTACACCCACGCATCATTTCTAGATTTGACTAAAGCTTTTGACTGTGTGTCCCACGACATCTTATTAGAAAAATTGAAGGCTTACAATCTCGATAGAGATAGTATAGCATTAATTAAATCCTATCTCTCAGACAGACTCCAGTATGTGAGCTATAATGCCAGTGCGTCCGAGCGGCAGTTGGTGAGGCATGGTGTACCACAAGGTTCCGTCCTTGGACCGATTCTATTCTTAATTTACATCAATGATTTACCAAGCTGTTGCCCGGACGCTACATCTATTCTGTTCGCTGACGATACAACCAAACTAATTCAAAATCAGTCCTTGGACATAATTCGTCAAAATGTGTCAGACATACACTCAAATGTTAAAAGTTGGTTTACTGCAAATGTACTAAGCATAAATGATAGCAAAACTCAAACACTAATTCTTACGCTCCGCAATTTGCCAGAAGACAGTACTGATTCGGAACCAGTAAAATTCTTAGGGGTGTATATTGATCCGATTATGACATGGGAAAGACATATTGTGTATCTGTCAGGAAAACTTTCAAAAATTATTTTTCTAATAAGGAACCTACGAAACAGTGTATCACAAAACACCTTAAAAACAGCTTATTACGGATTCTTCCATTCAATTATGTCATATGCTATATTAAATTGGGGTCACTCAACTCATACATCTAAAGTATTTAGATTGCAACGAAAATGCATTAGAATTATGGCTCAAATTGGCTACCGTGAATGTTGTCGTGAACAGTATATAAATCTTGGCGTTCTTACCCTACCATGTGTCTACATATTAGAATGCCTACTATATATAAAACAGAGGCATAACATATATATTCGACATTGTGATATCCATCAATATCCTACACGAAATAGAGAAAAACTAGTTCCAAACTATTTAAGACTTGCACGTACTAGAGATGGAACTAGCTATCACAGCATAAAAATGTATAATGTCCTTCCTGAAAAGGCAAAAGATTTAGCCTTCAATCAGTTCAAGAACAAAATTAAATTGTACTTTAAAACCAAAGCCTTCTATAGTATTGAGGAGTATCTTCTTAACGATTTTAGTGATATGTCACTGTAATATAGATATAAATTTCCATATATCTGTAAATTTTGCAATTTTAATATTATGTATGTCTTCTTTTAAATTATGTTTTGTAGAATATCTGCATATCCTTTTAATATGTCTTTTATGTATTTTAGTATTATTTTCTGTTTGTAATTCATGTGATTTTATATATTTGTAACTTGTATTCTATTTCTGACCTGTGTAAATACCTTGGTATAGTGGCATCAATAAATGATTATTATTATTATTATTATTATTATTTTCTGAAGGGAAACCTATTAAATCACGTTTAACCTCTCTAGGGGGTGGTTTTTGGCCTGTTTGAGGGGTTTTGCAACCCCAAAGAGAAATTCTGACACCGCCATCGTGTTCAGCATCCTCAAAAATGGGTGGGGAAGGTAATTTCATTCCGGCTCAAAATATTTACCATTCGTCCGACTCACACACGCCACTAGTATAGACATAGAGTAACCAGTTGGGTTATATGATAGATATAATTTATCATCGTTAACTGGTATAAAATAAATTTTGTTTAATATGACACTTGTAAATTTACCTGAATCATTTCGCAGGTAAGAACTAATAGCAGGTAATAAGGAGCTGTGTGCTAAAAGGTCATGGAAAGACGATGGTAAGACATTGTCACATAATTCGTCTCCAGCTTCGTCATTTGGATTGATATAGCTAGCCAATACCTGAAGTAAGACTGTCACATGTTCTTCTTCATTTCGCTGTTTTAGTAAAGCTTGTTCTACATTCCAACTTTGTTGAGTTGACCCTGTACCAAATCCAGTACCTGTAAATGAAAACGAGTTTCTAATAATTATTTATAACTCACACCGGTGAAAAGTTACCAAGTAAATTCTGAGTTACACTCACATTAAGAGTAGTTATGTTAAAAGGAATAAGGTGTTTATAGTGCAGCGGAATAGGTTATTTCAGTAGGAATTTTTTATTACATTACACTGAAATAATATTATCATATATATTTTTTTAAATTTTGCAGCTTTAATTTATAGAGAAAAAATATAAAAAATGTGATATTTAGTACGTCCTTGAAACGCCAGCCAGCATTTTATATACTAATTTACCGGACATTTACGAGAATGGGGAAAACAGTTCCAATTTTTCCTTTCAGAAAAAATTTGAAATCGATCCAGGTTACAAAAAAAACCGAATTTCTTGACTCACTTTGTAAACATTTTATGCAGAATGCCAAATCATAATCATTTTAAGTTTAAATTTCAAGAAATTATTAATAAAAAGAGTATGTAACACATGAAAACTATATACACCTTTTGAATTTCATCAGCAGTGCGCTCGATGTCAGTGCTACCAACTTCAATCTGTTTTTGATCATTATTATTAAGTAAATCTTGAATTAGATGGACAAATACTTTTCCAAAGGACTCATATTATTTATAAGGCTTTCAGCCATGGTCAGTTTTTTGTAAGAATGTTATGAGTTTTACGGATTTTGGCAACAATATTACACTCGTTTTTTTCGTTTGCCCTACTCTCTCCATGTTAAATTTTCGAACTTTGGAGCTTGATACTCATGTATTCGAGACCACTTAATTTCTTCATCTCCGAAGTTTCATCAAGATCTGATGCAATCGAGTTTAATCAGGGTTCAGACTTTGCAAAGCTGAACAAATTCCCTAAGTTTTCCAGGTTTTCAATAACCAAAATTATTAATTTCCATACACTTTTTAGCGAAATAATTTTTTATTTGACATAAAATAATTTCTTGAATTGAACTGAATCAGTAAAAATTCTTAAGAACTCTATGATTTTCCATATCGAGACGCAGAATTCCATGATTTTTTATACAATTTATAAAATTCCCTGATATTTCCAGGTTTTTTTTAAAGATTTTTAAATTCCCTGAATTTTCCAGGTTCTCCAGGTTTTCCATATGAGTCTGAACCCTGTTAATAGACGGCTACCTCAGAAACGTTTCTAACAAAGTGTGCCTGTTCCTATGATTAAAATGGGAGCTCTTTGCAACATATTGCGATACATTTCGATGCATACATAATTTCTTATGGTAGTATAGTATGTTTCTATTCTAGTTGCACTATCCGTTGCTTTTCTGGGTTCGAAAATAATGAGAAACATGTTTCTAATTTGTAGCTCACAGGGTTTCAAACAATTTTTCAAATATATCAATGTTTTTATAACTAACGTTGTTGGGAATGGAATGGTGTGCAGTTTTGCGAAGTTTTATTATCTTTTATAATAAAGAATATGTGTTGTTTCAGTAACAAACAGGCATAAAATAATTAATAGTGTACATTTTGAAAATATAAAAGTTACCCTCAGAGTGAACGTAACATACAGCCATATGCTATAGGAGTAAGACATATGACTTAATTTTTGACATGTGCATTCATAGTGTGGAAAACGTAAGATGGGTGTATGCACAGTCCACTACAAATCTACATAACATATGTAGTTACATTTTGTTGATTTATTCTATTTAACATTTTATCTATGAACTTAACCAAAATTAATATTATTTTCATCCTATGAGAGCCTAAGCCATTATAACCAATATTTTCTGTATACAATAAAAATCTATGGTAGCTTCATGTACACAGAATATTTGCACACCCTATATTATGTGTATCTATAGTTTGTCTCAGCATTTATGGCTTGTGTGCGGCTCGAGCTACGCCTTGCTTTAAGATTTGTTCTCACTCATACACACATCAAGAAGTAAGCTATTCTAAACCACTTATATGTTCCAATTATAAGTTCGTCTCTTTCATTCTTTTACGCGGTTAAACTCGATAATGGGCCAACGTGTGTGCCCACTCATTAGCGTGTTTTGACTGGTTGATCCGACACAGTTCCTCCTTCGCTTCAAATCATTTTAGACTGTAAGCTTCTTGTGACGCACACGCCATAAACACTAAGACAGACTTTATACAGAGCCTTCATTAATGACCGTAAGACACGTGACCAGTTAATTTGAATTTTATCTTTGTCATGTTTATGTCAGGTTTTCTAGGGATTTATCATGAATTTGTTGAATCCTACGTAGATCGCTCATTGCATCTTTACGGAGCCTAAGAAGCAAGCAGCGTCGCCCGATTTGACAATTCTCGAGCAGTCTCTAAAATATTAATCTGTGACATGACATCTAGTTATTTTCTAGGGCATAGACGTACGCACGGAAAGTGTTTATTTCGTTATTTCCAGTCCTTTTTCATTTCCAAGTGTCTTTAATTATTTTTACTATTGTAATTTGCGTATTTATCAGTTCTTTTCAGAACTACCTAATATACATTTGCTATTTTTGGTGGTAAGTAATAATAAAGAGAATGATAATTGATAATTTTAGGTTAAGTATATTTCTAATCTTTCAGACGTGTGCAATTTGCAATGGCTTTTACGCCGGAACAAGATGCCTTTATTTTAATGGCCCATTTTCGAAGTGGATCTCGCAACGCAGATGGATCGTGGATATATTCATTTCAATCGTGCATTGATCAATTTAGGGAAGAATTTCCTAATGCAAATATTCTATATGACACATTGGCCCATCGTAAGCACATAGTCCTTAAACGTTTTGCTTTTGCAACACTGCATTTGCAAGGAAAAGCCAACTGGGAGGAAAACTATTTTAACTGAGGTGGTTATGAATGACGTTCAGGAAAGAATGGATGAAAGCCCAACAAAGTCTGTGTCAAAGTTATCTGCTCAAACAGGTAATTTATCTCTGACTTCTTTATCAATTTGATTACCTACATTAAGTTACTGATAGCTAAAACTTTTGCTTTACACATGAAATCATAGTTTGAATAAAAATAAATTAGTGGGATTCTCTCAATAGTCGAAGAGCTCACAATATTTTCCCAATGTCATTTCAGCATAGGTAAGGACAATTCGGAATTTTTACTGTTACATTAAAGTTGGCGATTGCATTTCACAGTTTGCCGATGAGGAATACGAAACTTGCACATCTTTTTTATTGCATAAAAATATTCAAATATGTAAAATATAAGGCTTTAAATGTGAGTAAATAATTAAAGTGTTGAACTTCAGCAGGTCATTTAAAACAGTTCAGATGTGTGTGACGTTACACTGTACGTAGAAGGCAACTATATGAGGCCTATGCTGCAGTGTTAGTAATGCGATCTGACGTCATGGCCGTAAGTAGTGAGTAATTTTTTTATACAAATTCTTTATAGGGTACTGTATAATAAGGCCGCATTAAATTTATTTTTATATAGGTCGTAAAAGAATTAAAATGTTCTAGGAACCCATAAGAACCCAGAAAATAAATTAGTTTATTGCACAAATTTACGGAGTGCTCAACGTTTGAGGCTGGGGGCGGGGGATTATTTGTATGTACTGTAAACGACAACCCCATTGCATATATTTATTGTGTATAAAAGTGTATACTAGCTCTATACATATCGTATTAATGAGTTATCTATAGATGTTTTTTCGTTTTTTTTAGCATAAAAAATTTTTGTACGAATACAAATTTCTGCTGTTTGATTTTTATTATTTTTAATACATCTAGGTATATAAAAAAAAACAGCAGATATTTTTATTACATATTTTTCAATATTTAACAAAAGTTGCAGTTTTGGGAAATTTCGGTCTTTCAAAGTGTTGCCACACTTGCCCAAAACCATTTGCGTGTCTGCCAAACGTAGGTTTTGAGCAGTTACCGGGACCTGTCGCCTCAATTCATGTAACAGTATCCAGCAAAATTCCAAAATGATGGTTTTTCGGACATATCTCTGAATCGCAACCACTTGCGAGCGTCAGACTTCGCAGGAGGTATGTTCAGAATCATATCTACTGATATATCAAAACGGCAGACAGTTACCGGACCTGTCATAAACCGACTGTACTTCAAAACCCCCCACCACCCCGGTAAGGTGCCACGTAGAAATTTGAAAATCTTGACTAGGTGACTTGGGGCACTACCAACAATTATATTTTATGGTCAGCAGACAGTCCCATTACCTGTCGCAAAAACATATAGACAGCTCTCTGACTATCATACTCACACATAATCTTGCCTTATGTAATGATTTATTTTTGTATTACTTAATCGTTTAATAAATAGAAATAACTTCAAAAAGTTTAACAATTATTTTGTGCTGATGGCGTTAGGGATGAGCTGTTGTACCTTCTAATAAATAGTAAGTTGGCGGAAAAATTATAAATTATTTTTGCTCAATTGACATTGAAAAAAATATCGCTGGCTTTTCGACTATAAAATGACCTACTGCAAACAACAAATCAATGAATTTGAACTTTTTCAGGTTCGGTACAGCCCATAAAGCTTTAAAAAAGCTACATTTACATCCCTACAAGGTAACAGTTGTGCAAGAACTACTACCCCTTGACTTTGGTAAACAAGAAAGATACTGTCGTTAGTTTAACTAAAATTTAAATAATGATGATGTGCTGGATTTGACCTTTTTCACTGACGAAGCATGGTTCTACCTAAGTGGTTATATCAATAGCCAAAATTATAGGACATGGTCTACAGAAAACCCTCACTGTTATGTGGAAACAAGTTTACATCCATTAAAAATAGGTGTATGGGTCGCAATATCCAGGAGAAGAATAATAGGCCCAATATTTTTTCAAGAGACCATAAATGGAAATCTAATTTTGGAACCCTTTCTGAATCAGCTACATGATGATGAATTGCAACTTGGTTACTTCCAACAGGATGGTGCTACTGCCCATACAGCAAGAGCTACTATGCAATTTTTAGAGGAATTCTATGATGGTAGATTAATCAGCCAGGGACTTTGGCCTGCACGTTCTCCAGATTTGACATCCCTTGATTATTTTTTATTTGGACACTTAAAGAGCAACGTTTTTAAAAATCGATTGCATGATCTTGACGACCTACAAGAAGCAGTGGAAAGAGAAATTCGCAGTATAACAGTTGACCAGTTGAAAAATGTATTTGATAATATGAAGCGAAGAGTGCATATATGTCTAAATGCTCAAGGCCATCATTTTGAACAATTATTGTAATTTTTTCATAATCGATCTCTATTAAAATTTATTTATCGTCTTCTAAATTAGTACTTTTTGTACCGTACACTATAAAAAGGCAATATAATTATCATGAAATATTTTTTTATCAAGTAACTGTTTTTACCTACTATCCGAGTTGTGTGATTCATATATTAAACCCATTGGTTGTTAACGTAGATTCAATACTTGTAATTTTATGTAGTTTATTATTGTTTTTGAACATGTTTTATTATTTCATAGTATTGATTAATCTTATTAAATATTATTACTTGATAAATAATACACTTGTAGACGTTTCTGGAATTAAAGATTATTAATTTATTCTGAATTCTATATAATAAATTCATTCTTACGAGTAATTTTTTGTTGACATTTATACAGGTCTTGAAAGCCATTTGTTGACAAATCTGCAAATAATTTACTGTATCTTTTGTAGACTATGGCAAGTTTCAAAAAGTTGCATATTAATAGAATTATGAAACATACGACATAAGACTTATTCCCCTCTTTACGTTGTTTTTTTTTATTTTTCATTGACATAAAAGGCATCTACCATTCTACTTTATTATTGTCAAAAACATATCGTTTGGTACAGAAGCCAGCATGCAATTACTCAACCATTTGTAACAGCTAGAAACATGGTTATTCCTTAAAGCACGGCGGACAAGAAAAGCGATATAAGAATGTTTCTTATATTGTCTATAATTGTTTATTTGTGGAATATTCAGATTTTCTTACTTTTTGTTGGGTATTTTGCCACTGAAAATATTTGAAAATTTTAGTGAAAAAACCTCTGCCAAACGGATCAGATAGAAGTTGTTTCTTGAGTACTTGTTTATCACAAAATGTCTCGCACCTAAAAATATATAAACTAGAACAATGTTATAAACTAAAAAAATGAATATGAAAGCTAGCCAGTTAACGTTTCGGAAGATTGTCTACATCCGTTCTCAAAACTTTTGGCTTAAAGGTTTGGTTTTTGATAAAACCGATCTTAGCATGGAGCCCGCTTGAAAAACCATTTGTACGGAAAGCCTCTTCCCAACTTTTCGTAATTTATCCGATGAACCATGTATATATGGAATTGCTGCCATAGGCCTAAAGATCTCAGGTAAGTAAGAAAAAAGAAAAGAATGTTTCTTAGTGGTGCAAACTTAATTTATAAATAAAATTAACTATTTAACGAAAAATCAGCTTGATATTTACTAATCATGCATAAAAAGTGCTGATTCAACATATCTCAGAACTCTACCAACTGCGTAAGTCAATCGTATGTTTGTAATTATTAAGTGGTAATTAATCGACCACAAAGAAATTAGATCATATTGCTTTGTCACGCCTAGTGACATAGCTTGTAGGTCTGTCGCTGGACCTCCAGTAACTGGGATGTATGCCAGTTGTATTTTGTGTTCACTAAGTGGCAAGTAATCGATAAAAAAATATTTGCTTAAAACAAATACTTGCACCAATTGGAAAAGACATTTCGAGTTATTTACTGAAGTTTTTACCATTAAGAAAATGTATCATATCACTTTTGTTGTCTGCTAAACTCTAACGAACAAGATTAATGTCTTTAGCGGTTACAAATGTATTCTCATATTTTTAATGTTTTTATTCACATTTTTAGATTAGAACCAGTGTAACATTAACAAACTCTTTCAGTTAAAATTCATATCATTTTTCAATATTGTTGAATATTGATTCTAACTCAATGTTGAAAACAGACCGCTAATTATAGGTTAGATTTCCAACTTGTAAATATGAGTACTTACATCTTTAAAATTCAATAAGATTAATAAATTATATGTATTTACCTAAGAGAGTTTATTAATGTTACACTGGTTCCAATTTAGCAATGAGAATAAAGTTACAAAAACGTAAATATTGGGTTTGATTAAATTTATCCGACAGTAAAGTCGACGCCACTGGATTTAGGGATTTTTGTTAAACAGGCGCGCCAACGGTGTTTAGTGGGTTGCATACATTTTGCGGTCACGTGTCTTACGGTCATTAATGAAGGCCCTGTATTTGTGTGTATTGTGTATATCAACAAAAAGCTTTAATCATTGTTATTGAAAATATACTCATTAAGAATAATGCTGAATAATAATAAGAATAATTCGACAAATTAAAAAATCTGCATTTCTCACCTTTGGCCCAATATAGCTGTGACCTGTCTTCCTTGTTTTTAGAACTCTGACTATCTTTATCTCCATTTCCATTTGAATGGTGAGTGAAGATACTAAGACATGCTAAAAGCAAGTGAACAACTCCAGTATTGATGCTTATTCTTCTCAAAAGACGTCCATCATCTGTACTCAGGGGGGTTGAGTCATACAATTTTCTTAACACCTCGAAGGGTAGTGTCGGCAAACTATCAGCAACAGTCGACTGGAAAATATCACCACCTAAAAAATAAGAAAGAAATAAAAGTCATTTATGAAACGATAAATTAAATTGTCTTGAGAAAAAAAGTATTTTTTTTTCTTATATATTACCTTCGCCATCGTCAGTAACTCCGAGTACAAGCCTAAGGAGACATAGAGCTTTTTTCATGTCTTTTAAAAGTACCTCAGCATATCCTGGTAATCTAAGAAACAGTCCAAATGCAGTAAGAGAATGTGGTGGTACATGTGAAATGAGTCCTGGAGACTTTGAAGGTGAACTGGTTCCAACTGTATCTTCTATATCTTCATAAATGTCGTCACAATCTAAATAGAAACAAGTTAACCATCACACTCTTCGCCGATTTACTCTACTTTCTATATAATTGTTACACACTCTATGGGATACTCTTCGCAGTTTTTTTGCAAATAATATTAGTTTTAGAAAGATTTTTTAAATTTAAAGAACTAGGAACATTTTTATTTATGGGTCGATTTTGTTAAAAAACAATAGGGTTCTTCCACTAGCGAATACTAACTTACTGTCTAAATTTCAACATAATCGGACTTTTCGTTCTTAAGTTATCGTGCTTACAAGAAATGTGACGGAGGGACAGACAGACGGACAGACATTTTGAAAGTTGTTTGATCATCAATATAGTGATATGAAAATTTGACTACCACTTTTAGAAATGTGCTGACCAAATGCAATATACCCTTCGTTTTATATTTATAAAGAGTATAATAAGAACAGTTATATGTTTTATAGCAATACAATTTACTATTTTTTAATAAATATATTAGAATTTCATTTTTTTTTAACTTCCTCTTTATCGTAATGTCATGGAGGAGTTTATCTATCGCTAAATTTACAGTAGGGAAGCTCTCGACTAGGATTTTAGCCTCATAGCGGCATGAAGATTTCGATTATTTTTCAATACTTTATCACTCCATTACTACTGACATGTCTGGAGTTGCTAAAGGGGTGAACTCGTTTATCGAACATGTAAAAATAAATGATCCATTTTTTTATCGCGGCACGTCAGTTTTCTTATCTTTCTATTAACGATAATGTCAGACAATGTAGGGAAAATAGCAATTGACATTTCCCGCCTTGCCCACATCTCTGTGGGGGAAAATTTCCAATTTTCCGACACTTGGAAAATCTTGTCATCGCGGCACATCAGTTTCCCACATAATTAAATGCTTTTGATGTCAGAGAACCTAGGAAAAATAGTAACTGACAATTTTCAGATGAATCGGACAATAAATGATAAAATATGTCGGGCTAATCGTGCCGTCATGCGTCACCAATTTCGATTTCATATTCGTAATATGCAACTTCAATAAGCCCCCACATACCGATTTTCGACGGAATAAAAATCATCCGCCATTTGGAATTTCTCAATTCCGATGTCATGTTCACAATCAGCGATGTCGAAAACTCTCGCATAGCGATTTTTTGCAGTACAAGGAAAAATAACCGCATAGACAATATATTTTTATGAATTTCACTGGCAATGATCGGGAAGCTTTTAATATTGATACCCTTTTATCAGATCATCTAGGACAAATCCTAAAATTTAATGTTCCGAAACAAAATAAAAAGATTATTAGTAAAGTACATCGCCCCCTTACTAATGAGGGTAAGTACCTTTTTTATCAACAATTATTAGACTGTGATTTCTCCTTTCTTGATGATCCCTCTGATAATATAGACGAACTATTTAAGAAGCTTTTAGATGTAATACTGGAGTGTTTCCCATGCAAAGTAAAAAAAAGTCCCCAATGACAAATTTATCCATGTTAACTGGTTTACTCAAGATCTAAAAGATACGATACCCAGAAAGTTTTAAGTTGCGAAACCAAAGAAATAAATTTAAATTAACATACAGAAATGCTTAAAAAAAAAACAAAAATAGATGCCCACGATAATTTTATTCGTCAAGCCAACGATGCAGTTAAAACAATGTGGAATATTATAAACTCTAATAGGATAATATCACACAAAAACAAAGTAAACTGAACATTTCTGTTGAAGACTTCAATAACTATTTTGTAAATATAGCAGAGGAAATTGTTAACACATTTCCAGCAACAGTAGAAGACCTCAGATTACCTAAATATCAACATTGAGAATACTTTTATTTTAAAGAAATTACCCTAAATAATGTTAGGGACATAATTAACTCATTGAAAAATATTAACTCAGTGGATGTTTTCGGTCTAAATGTCTGTCTGATCAAGTTCGTAAAAAATGTCTTGATTTCTCCAATTTGTAAACGAATTAATCTATGTTTTAAGACCGGAACATTTCCTAAACTACTTAAAATTGCTTCAGTAGTTCCTATTTATAAAAGTAAAGGTGACATTAATATCATTAGAAACTATAAGCCCATTTCTATCTTGCCAATCTTTTTTAAAATATCCGAGAAAGCCATGAAAATGTGTATTGATGAGTATTTAATGAGGAACAATATTTTAAACAAAAACCAATTTGGTTTCAGGGAACGGCTATCAACAACAGATTGCCATTCTGAAAGTTACAGAACACACTATCAATTGTTTTGAACGAGGTATTTATTCGGCAGCAGTGTTCGGCGACCTCAGTAAAGCCTTTGACTGTGTTACTCACAACATTTTAATTGATAAACTAGCTGTATACAACTTCAGTGCTGCAAGTCACCACCTTGTGCAGTCATATCTCTCTAATCGTGTTCGGTCAGTATGCTTAGACTCAGTTAACCCTAAAGAACTTCATGTAAGTGTTCGTGTGCCCCAGGGTTCTTTCCTGGGCCCACTGTTATTTTTATTGTAACATTAACGACCTGTCTTCAGCACTTACTGATGTAAACTGTTTATTATATGCAGATGATACTACACTAATAGTGAAAGACACTGACCTAAACACTCTGAAAGCCAAAAGTATATCGGCACAGTCAAGGCCAGAGAACTGGTTCGCAGTAAATCGACTACGCTTAAATCCAGGTAAAACAATAGTCATAACTTTCTTTCTTCGTTATCTAAATGATATAGATAATAATCCAACTTCTGTAAAGTTTCTAGGAGTATTTCTAGACCCAAAACAGCAATGGGGCACTCAGGGTGAGCATCTGGCCATTACCCTCACTAAAAATATATGTCTTCGACAGTTATCCCAAAGTGTCTCGATACAAGTTCTTAGGTCAGCATATTTTGCACTATGCCAATCTCTTATGTCATATATCTCATATGTCATATATTATTGCATGGGGTCACTCTGCTTGCAGACACAGAGTTTTAAGTTTACAAAGAAGGGCAGTTAGGGTTGTGGCTGGAGTAGATTACAGAAGCGAAACGCAGGATCTTTTTGTAAAATTTAAAATTCTAACATTTCCCTGTTTATATGCCTTGGAATGCTTAACATACTAATGAATACTTATCTAATAAAGAAGTCCATAATCACGAGACCAGGAACAAGGATAGTTTAACAACGATCTTCACATGGTTAACAAAAGGACAAACGGGCATAAATCATTTTGGAGTTAAGCTTTTTAATAGTCTTCCCCCCAAAATCAGAGAGCTACCCATGGATAAGTTCAGAGCTACAATTAAAATGTTCTTCATCAGTAAGGCTTTCTTTACAATCGAGGACATTTGTGAGGAAACTAAAGACTGTGCCTAAATGACAGCTGTTTACAAATATGTTCTAAACACTATAGCTTTTTAATGTTTTATGTTGTAACGTAATTGTTTTTATCTATTTATTAATACTATATGTATACAGCAATAATTTTATTCCTTTTATCCATAATTTTAACTTGTGTAAATACTTGTATATGTATATTAACATGAATAAACGTATTCTATTTTATTCTCAGAAAGTGTGTTGAAATTGAACCTAATAAGTTGAGAAACATGGAATATTCAAACGTTCGTAACTAAATACATATTTCGAGTGGAAGTTCGTTCTACATCTCTATCGAAAGAGGAAGATCGGCGATGTATCGAAATCGTAAATTGCAGGGTCAAAATAGAAAATTCAGCTTGACTGGAATGAATGAAAATGGGCATTTTTTGAAGTATAGTGAATTTTACGCAGAATGAAAATGAGTGTTCACCCCTATCACGACAGTTTGGAACTTCGCTGCAAGGAAAAAAGTTGTTTATTTTGACTGGAATTAAACATTTTTCATGAATTTAGTTATGCTGTGATTACACGAAATTCTGGTCCAGGGATCACCTACTACTCAACGAAAGAAAGATATAGTCATTTTTTAAAATAATTTTGAAATTAACGCAACCAATTCATTAAATTAAAGCACCAAATAAACACATCCTGATTTTGTATATCTAAGCCACGATGACACCAAACTTTACCAACTATTTAATTTAATTTATATATTTTTAAAATGATTATAAAGCACTTTCTTATAAACTTCGACTTTAAAAAATTTGCGAGATATAAAACTAACCTTCAACTTTTATCCATTCTGACTCACTTTGTTCCACTGATGATTTTTCAGATGTGGTAGGTCTGATAGTTTCTGGATATACTGTGGGCAAATGTTGAGCAAGTAATGCCAAACCACCCATTGAACTAAATACTTGTAAGGCACTGCAAATTGGTTGATGATATATAGATGAGTTTAATTCACTACTACCACTTTTATCATCTGAATCTAGAAAAAAAAATTTCAATACAATACTAGAACATAACACTAATTTCTATTAAGTTCAACTCTATTTTACAAACCCCAAAATGTACAAACTTGAACTATGACTTAACTATCACAAAATTTATTTAAATCAATATTCGAAAATAGACCTGGCTTAATGATAACATTTGATTTAAGCAAAGGCCTTAAAAAATGGGATTTCATTGGCTAGGTATCATATCAATGAGTATAATGATTAAAAAATAAATACTATTGCTTACTTTTACTTTGGCAGATTTTAAGATGTATGTAAGGCCAATCGGTTGTAGTCCCATCAGACTCTATCAGTCTTAACAATTGTCCGAGGTTTACCGTTAATGGCAGTGGTTGATCGGAGAATGCCTCACATTTTATCAGTCTACCTTCTACAACATCAGTTCCGGCAGTAGATTCCGAAGTGTACCGCTTCTTCTTAGATTGTGGAGTAGCTGTTATTTGATTCTTCACATCTTTGGCACGTTTATCTTTGGCAGTCACTCCAGCAGCCATACTTAGATCCGAATCCTCTGCGAACCAATTCTTGAAAATATCTTTCTTCGTGGCGGAAGCTTTCTTATTCAAACTAGACTCCATTTTGTAAGATGAGTTAAAGTATATGTGTTGTTCTAATATCTCTAAGAGTGTTGTATTTGTACTTAAATATAACATTGCTCGGTTATATGTTTGCTTAAATGCAGGATGAACAGGTATATATGCCTGAATTAACTTGGCGCTTTTATACAACGTCTCGTCTGCCTCTATACTAACTGGAATTTTCTCATTTTCCAAAAGTAATTGCAGAATTAATCTGCGCATAAAACCAGAAATACCATTCGATTGCAGGGATATCACCTCACAAAGTACTTTCGCCAGCCGTGTTTGATTCGTCGGATGGCACAAGCAACACTTCGACAGGAATTTAACACATACTTCTTCGAGTTGTACATGAGCCTCAGACTGCAAGGTAGAGGATTTGCTAGAGGGCTTTTTACATAACCAATGAAGTAAGTGTAACCAGAAGGAGGAGCCATCTACCGAACCTAACCAGTCCCTCATTGTTTTTTCATCACTAACATCTGTGAAAAATTGCAAAATGGCCGCAACATTTTCTAATTTAGCCATGGGAACAGTTGCTTCATCATTATTACAGTGACAAAATTGAAAAATGGCGCTATTAAGCAACTTGGGTAAACCTGAATCTAGCAATTGTTGAATGGCCGTAGGAGATCTGCTAACTAATGCTATGGTTTCTAATTGGTCCTTTGATAAATTTAGATTGATAAGTTCACCGATTACTAAGTGGCTGTACCACTCCGAATTTATTTCAAATACACGTTTATAATCATCTGTCATACTTTCACTGTCTTTTCTGTCGTCACTGATGGAAGCGCCATGATCAGTGGACAAATTCTGAACCAGGACTCCAATTTTTTGCAACAGCAGTGGAAAATATTCTGACCTTATGTAACAAATCGAACAAAGCAATGAATCTAATGAATATTTAAGGCTGATGTTGTTGCCCGTCTGCATTTTTAAATTATAAATTGCATTAAATAAGTCGATCGTAATTAGTGCTTGTAAATTGTAATTCACATTGGATTTTTTTGCAGACCACAAAATTGAAGCTATGCTCGAGATATACGCAGCATTACAATCGTTGATATTTTCAGATAATACAGCTTGGGTTGCTATTGTTTCCAGCCACTCCAAAATGATTCTTACTCGTTGTGATGTATTGACATCCTGAAATAAAAAACGTTGGAAATGAAGTTTAAGATTTAAATAAAATAAACTAGTTATTTTACGCTTTGTGTAAGCATTACCTATATATATTGTTATGATATTAAAACCCCTGATAGCCGGGCCAAATTGTAATGATATTAATGTCTGTATCGCAGGAGAACTCTTCAGGGTCAAGGTGAGTTCAATTTTGGGCTTTGTTATTTAAAACTTTCTTTTACATCTCAAATCTGTACTGATTCCAAAAAAAAAACCTTTTGTAACAGAATACTTACATTTATTTATCGAAATTTTGTTTGGTATGGATTCTTTTCGCAATATTATGTTATAAATTACATAAATTACAAATATCTTAAAATTAAATAAAGTTTTATTAATGACTAAGCATGGCCTTTCATTTAATTTAAATTTAAACCGTTTTCAAAAGATCGAAGTTCGTTTACCTAGGATTTATATTGTACGTACTTTTACCTTTCGGGTTTTTCGTTGTTCGATGTAGACGTATCGATCGATGTTCAGACTTGCGCGCGATTCTTCCTTCTACTTGACAGAATCAGCTGACATTCCTTACAGCAATTTCACGTTCAAATTCTTCAACTTGTTTTTGGACATTGAACGGCCGAAACACTTTATTTAAAATACATAGCACATAGGATTTAATTAATAAGGTAGGTACTTTCCCTTATTATCACTTTTCGATGCACAAACTTGATTTCTATTCATAGGTTAGATGACAATTTTTGTTTACTTTCATGGTGAATGTATAAATTTAAATTCAGGACTTGCTTTTGTTATACTTTGACTATTTTAGTCTTAATTTCGGTTAGAATGATTTATTATCACTAACAAAATTCTGAATTTCACTATTAGAGTTTACTTTCCCTTATAATACGACTCAAACATTGAGCTTTCTCGTACAAATAGGAACTTTATATTTGAATTATTAATATATATTTTTTTTTTTTAGGTTATATTTTCTTTGAAAATTTATCATGCTTTCGCTTTGAGCTCTGATAACACACTACTTAATGAATTTTGGCTTTTTATTGGCCTAATTTGAAGTTTCTCAGGATATCTGACTACTTGATTTTTACTTTTTAATTATTGATTTTTTATATTTTAAAATTTAAGCTTTATTATTATTTAATGATAAAATTTGCTTATACCAAGACATTTTAATTTAAATTTCCAACAATTTGATATGCCATACATAGGGCTTCTCTGAATTTCAAAATTTTTCCATATACCATGAAATCTTACAAATTTTTAATCTTAAACCTAATTTTATTCATGTACATCGCATACCAGGTCAAACTATATACTTAAACTAACATTTCTATATCTAAAATATATAACAGACTATTTTCCATGGTGTTTTAGTGGCTGAATCATCTTTTACTCCCGCACCGTTGGTTCACCGGCATGGATCCTTAAGTAAACCTAACGAATACAACTTGCTTATGAAAACTAACATTATACAAACAATAAAAAGATTGTACTCCTTCAATATGAAGAAAATCTTATCTAGAGCAATTTTAATTGACTAAATATGAGCAATTATAGGCTAGGTTATGTACTACCTCATATTATTTTGGTACTTGGCCCCTTTATAAGTTCATGTGCATGGGAGCTTTTACGTGGCAATCACTCATAAGGTGAGTACCTTTAACAATTATGTAGTTCTTATTGATTACAAAGCACTTTCATGTTAAATTTTATAAAGTTCACTTCTTCCGGAAGTACTTTACGCTACTTGAAAATTCTAAGTTCCATGTACCACTTTGCACTCACTGTTCGCACCTTTTATTATGAGGATAGCTTCTTAGTGTCTATTATTCTCATATTTTCCTATTTTTTTTAATTTATAATTCTAAAAATTAATAATAGATTTCCTTTTATTTTCAGATTTACAGTAGCGTATCTGTCTGGCATGAGCTTAATTCATGTCCTTGATTGCCCTATGTACACAAAGGTTCTTTATACACTACTTAAACTAACATTGATGATTTTCATCATAGGTTACATGTAAGAAAAATGTATTCGCTTACGGTAAGTTTCTTATTAAAATTAAATTTACCAACAATATTTGTAATTACATTCCCAATGTTAATAAAAGTGTCTTTTATATGGAATCAGGCTTCTTTGATTAGTTTAAAGTTTCATTATTCACGTATATTATTATGCACTCGTGCTAACATCTAGCGTAGTTACAGTTTTTTTTAATATTTGACTTGCTTAAACATAATTTTATCTCTTTGTATGTGCCTACAATATTGATTTGTGTTAGATCACATATTTACTGTGACAAACCACAATTATATTTATTCTATTTGTTCAACATTTGTTGCTGCTTAATACTGAGATAAGATTCCCGTCTTAATTAAAACTACGATGTGTGTTTTATAACAAATACCCCCCCTAAATATAAAATTTTTGACATCTCGGATAAAATTTGATATTTTGAAACAAAAGTTATAAAATTCACATCATCAATTTTGCAGATATCTGTTACATGTTTTTATTCTGGTATGTATGGGTGTAATAGCTCTATGTGGAAGTTTCCCCTGATTTTCTCAGTATCTAAGTGCATTAACTCGTATGTGTTATCATTTAATACTCTCACTATGACATAAGGTCCTTCAAATGGCAATAATAACTTCGCACATATGTTTTGCTTTCTATTTGAAACTTTTAAACGTTTGACAATGACTAAATCCCCTACTACAAACTTAGTTTTTATTTTTATTTTCCTATTAGCCCTTGCTAAATATCTTTTTGCAGCCTTCTCTAATCTAGTTTTCGCTAGTTGATGAATCTGTTTTATGTTTGTCATGTTATTGTTAGTCCATGGTCATATTTTTGTAGTTTAGCCTTTTACTAGACGTTTTAGTTTCTTGTAAACTTTGCACATGTTTTTCATTACGTTTATTTTTAGAATTTATTTTAGTTTTGAATATGCTATGTGTGTTCTTTATAAAATTTAAGTTTTTATCCTCAATTACCTTATTTTTGAATATTTTATTTAATTTATATTTTTCATTAATTGTTGCTTTAAGACCTTTTACATATCCTAATAGTTTATTCTTATTTCTTTTTCGATTTTCTTTTAAAATTTTGCAAATATATTCACTTTTAACTTTAGATTCTTGCTTTTCTCTACGACATTCTGTCAAGCATTCTCTCATAACCGCATTCAATTTATTAAAATATTCTACAGACAGTTTACCATTATATTTCACTACGTATGAATTATCATCATTCCACATACACTCTTCGACCCGTTTGTCGATTTCAACAATATTAATTTTGGTTTCTTGACCATTATTAAATTTATGTTTATTAGCTTCGGCACCTTGGCCCTTATTAATTTTATTTTTTTAATTATTCATACAATAAATAGGAAACATTTTTCCCTCTAATTCGATAAACTTCTTTTCAAGATCTATTTTGGCTTTGAGTTGCGATAAGATATCTTCCCCAATCACAATGTCAAATTTCATATCATTTATCATAATAAAATTACCTCTAAATTCATGTTCATTCACTTTAAATCTACAATTTAAAATTCTATTACATTCTGCAAATTTTTTCCCCCCTGCACTTACTAAATTTATCTTAGATATTTTTATATACTCGTTTTTATGATTTTCATTAAAATATTTGTCGTATAACTTTTGATTAATAAGACTAACCTGAGATCCGGTATCGATCAGACTATTATATTGTTGATTATTAATATTTAGCTTTAAAATAGGTAATTGATTTAAATCATTTTTCGTTACTCCGTTTTCATCGCCCGTTTTTATAAATTCCCGCATGTGCTGATAAGTGGAGAGTGAAACTAAAACGTCCTGTTCCGAAAATCCTGTTCGGATGAACTCCTGTTGATTTGTGCCGTCGTCGTAATTTTGTTCACGTCGTCTAAACTACCTGTCCTTTCCCTATTTCTATTCTGTACGTTTGTATTTGTCATGTGCGCATAAGTCCTGTCATCTCTCTTATTTTGGGTATCTTGCCTTTGGTCATCCCATCTCACATTTTTATTACTAGGCCTATTGTTTTTATTCTGTGAATCGTTATCAAAATACCTGTTTCTTTGTTCATAAATTTTGTTTTCGTTATTTCTATTAATATTTTTATTGTCGTTATACCGGTTATAATTCCATTGCTCGTTATTGTTGCTAAAATTATTTCCCCTGTTTGCATTACTATTGTTATAATATCGGTTTCCTTGATTGAAATTATTATTTCTATTTTCATACCTGTTATATCGGTATGTATCATTTCCCCTGTATGAATCCCAGTTTGCATTTTCGAAATTTTGTCTGTCATTTATATAGTCTCTTGGTTTTCTCCACCCTGTCCTATGATCGTCGATTTCCCTAAGATACTCAACTAGCTGGTCTATTGTATCAATTCTCTGCGTAATGATAACGCTGTGTATATCATCAGAGAAGTGTTTTGATAAATAAGTTACTGTTTCTTTTTCCGTGAAATTTGGCTCTAAATATCTAATGTTATAAATTTTTCTCAAAATATAACTCTCCCTACTGAGCCCAAAATGTTCATTATATTTCCCATTGAAGAGATTGAATCTTATTTTTTGTTGAGATAAAATACTCCAATATTGTTTAAGGAGTAAAGACTCAAATTCCTCTAATGTTTGAAACTTGTCAATTATGATTTCATACCAAATCAAAGCCTCGTCTTTGAGCATGTTTTGGATGGTGTGTTTTAAATTTGTCTCAGTGTATTGTGTACTCATGATTTGCCTAAGGCGTGTCATAAAAACTTTCGGGTGTGTTCTAGAGTCCCCGTAGAAATAAAATTGTGATCTTGTGCATGTGGGTGTGTTCATGTAATTAAATTGTTGCCTATCCTTTTCCATCAACATTTCTGTATTTTTCTTCATCTGTCTATCCTGTTCTTTTATTTTATCTGCTATTCTTTTCTCTTGTGTTGTCATTCTTTCATCGACTTCTTGAAAACCTACAACCAACAAGTTTTCTACATTTAGTCTCACTTCTTCTTTAACCTCTTCTCTCATTGCACTTGTCGCTTCTCTCATCTTTTTCTCAATGTCTACTTCAATATCATCTGTAAACTTTTCTAGCCTGTTTTCCATTGTTCCCATTCTTTCATACATTTCATTTCTACACTCTTCGATTTTGTTATTATATTCTTCAAGTTTTTTATTCATATTTTCAAATTTCTTAGTGATATTTTCCATTTTCTTTTCATTTTCGTCGAATTTCTTATCCATATTTTGATTTATTCCTTGTTTTGTTTGGTCCAATTTATTATTTATTGTTTCATTCATATCAGAAATCATGGTTAACAATTGTTGTAGTATGGATGTGTCTACTGGTGGTGTTTCTGTTGTGTCCCCAGCTTGTTGTATTGTGTTATGCGTGTCGTTACCCCCCTGAAGTGTAGTGTCTTGTTGTTTTGAGGTGCTTTGTTGCTCTTGATCAGCCATAATGATTGATTTACCTGACCTTAAATCCATGTACCTGCTATCTACAAATTCTATGATGAATCCTGTGAATAAAGTTTATTATTGAGTACAATTTTATATTTTTGCTTCAAGATTTATACCATAGTGCCAATTTGTAATAAGATATATGAAGTGAAATTATAATTTTAGGATAAATGCACTCGATCGCCCTATGTTGCTACGCTAAATTGTTATGATGAAGGAAAATTTCATATTTTAGTTTCAAATTTACATTGTAGTGCTAAATTTATTGCGAATGCCCCCACGTTGGGCGCCATTTTGTTATGATATTAAAACCCCTGATAGCCGGGCCAAATTGTAATGATATTAATGTCTGTATCGCAGGAGAACTCTTCAGGGTCAAGGTGAGTTCAATTTTGGGCTTTGTTATTTAAAACTTTCTTTTACATCTCAAATCTGTACTGATTCCAAAAAAAAAACCTTTTGTAACAGAATACTTACATTTATTTATCGAAATTTTGTTTGGTATGGATTCTTTTCGCAATATTATGTTATAAATTACATAAATTACAAATATCTTAAAATTAAATAAAGTTTTATTAATGACTAAGCATGGCCTTTCATTTAATTTAAATTTAAACCGTTTTCAAAAGATCGAAGTTCGTTTACCTAGGATTTATATTGTACGTACTTTTACCTTTCGGGTTTTTCGTTGTTCGATGTAGACGTATCGATCGATGTTCAGACTTGCGCGCGATTCTTCCTTCTACTTGACAGAATCAGCTGACATTCCTTACAGCAATTTCACGTTCAAATTCTTCAACTTGTTTTTGGACATTGAACGGCCGAAACACTTTATTTAAAATACATAGCACATAGGATTTAATTAATAAGGTAGGTACTTTCCCTTATTATCACTTTTCGATGCACAAACTTGATTTCTATTCATAGGTTAGATGACAATTTTTGTTTACTTTCATGGTGAATGTATAAATTTAAATTCAGGACTTGCTTTTGTTATACTTTGACTATTTTAGTCTTAATTTCGGTTAGAATGATTTATTATCACTAACAAAATTCTGAATTTCACTATTAGAGTTTACTTTCCCTTATAATACGACTCAAACATTGAGCTTTCTCGTACAAATAGGAACTTTATATTTGAATTATTAATATATATTTTTTTTTTTTAGGTTATATTTTCTTTGAAAATTTATCATGCTTTCGCTTTGAGCTCTGATAACACACTACTTAATGAATTTTGGCTTTTTATTGGCCTAATTTGAAGTTTCTCAGGATATCTGACTACTTGATTTTTACTTTTTAATTATTGATTTTTTATATTTTAAAATTTAAGCTTTATTATTATTTAATGATAAAATTTGCTTATACCAAGACATTTTAATTTAAATTTCCAACAATTTGATATGCCATACATAGGGCTTCTCTGAATTTCAAAATTTTTCCATATACCATGAAATCTTACAAATTTTTAATCTTAAACCTAATTTTATTCATGTACATCGCATACCAGGTCAAACTATATACTTAAACTAACATTTCTATATCTAAAATATATAACAGACTATTTTCCATGGTGTTTTAGTGGCTGAATCATCTTTTACTCCCGCACCGTTGGTTCACCGGCATGGATCCTTAAGTAAACCTAACGAATACAACTTGCTTATGAAAACTAACATTATACAAACAATAAAAAGATTGTACTCCTTCAATATGAAGAAAATCTTATCTAGAGCAATTTTAATTGACTAAATATGAGCAATTATAGGCTAGGTTATGTACTACCTCATATTATTTTGGTACTTGGCCCCTTTATAAGTTCATGTGCATGGGAGCTTTTACGTGGCAATCACTCATAAGGTGAGTACCTTTAACAATTATGTAGTTCTTATTGATTACAAAGCACTTTCATGTTAAATTTTATAAAGTTCACTTCTTCCGGAAGTACTTTACGCTACTTGAAAATTCTAAGTTCCATGTACCACTTTGCACTCACTGTTCGCACCTTTTATTATGAGGATAGCTTCTTAGTGTCTATTATTCTCATATTTTCCTATTTTTTTTAATTTATAATTCTAAAAATTAATAATAGATTTCCTTTTATTTTCAGATTTACAGTAGCGTATCTGTCTGGCATGAGCTTAATTCATGTCCTTGATTGCCCTATGTACACAAAGGTTCTTTATACACTACTTAAACTAACATTGATGATTTTCATCATAGGTTACATGTAAGAAAAATGTATTCGCTTACGGTAAGTTTCTTATTAAAATTAAATTTACCAACAATATTTGTAATTACATTCCCAATGTTAATAAAAGTGTCTTTTATATGGAATCAGGCTTCTTTGATTAGTTTAAAGTTTCATTATTCACGTATATTATTATGCACTCGTGCTAACATCTAGCGTAGTTACAGTTTTTTTTAATATTTGACTTGCTTAAACATAATTTTATCTCTTTGTATGTGCCTACAATATTGATTTGTGTTAGATCACATATTTACTGTGACAAACCACAATTATATTTATTCTATTTGTTCAACATTTGTTGCTGCTTAATACTGAGATAAGATTCCCGTCTTAATTAAAACTACGATGTGTGTTTTATAACAATATATACAACAGATCTGTTAAGTTACATTTAAGTAATACAACCTGTATTAAGAAATGTTTAGTTAAATTTTTATTTTTATATTGCATCAAATCCATCAAATATTCCATATTTTGTGATTATTTGTAACCAAACATCTGCTACATAAAATGTAATTATTACTACTCGGTTAAAAATAACAAATAAATTAAAAGTACGAACGGCAATCAGTAAAAACAAATTTTCTAGCAACTTACCTGGTGTTCACAAATTTGGTACAGCAATTCACAAGCGGACTGATAACCTGTTACGTTGATGAATAATCTATCTTGCCACGTATTGTCGACCGACATCATAGGTTCTATAATACCGGATCGATTGTGTAGTAAAACTCTTATAGAGAGAATGCCATTCTCCGGATTATGCAGTGCTAGCTCCTTCAAAACCTTTTCCAGGCATGGCAGATATACTGGAAGAATATGCGATGGTACAAGTAGTAACCCGCAACACGTAGTTAGTAAGTTGGGTACTTGCGAAGCACAACCTATGACTTGCTGTCTAGTTTCCTGGTCGGATGGTAATGTGAAACAATGGTGCAGTAAACGAAGCCAACCCAAACTATGTCTGCAGTGGGTTTCATCATCCGAGTCAGAATTCTGGCATATGTTGCCTCCAAAGGCGTAGCTCCCAAGTAGCCGTACTTGTAACAAACCAATACTGTTAGCATCTCGGGGCTTGTACAGTCGAATCAGGACACAATTCACTACTTTTGGAACGGGTAAATGAAGACGTATATAGGTTAAACCACTTGTTGGTAGTGGAAGACATGCTGGCACTAATCTAGAAGGACCATTAGCTGAGACCTGTAAAGATTTTTTTTTGATACATACTCATAAACTGTTATCAGAGTTAGTATCACAGATTGTAATTTCACAATTATGAGGGGTTTCTCAGAAACATTTGTTAAGAACGTTATTACTTTGTATGTATTTTTACTATCATATCTTGTCAATGTGATTGGTGGCATATACACAGGACAACACTTAGGACACCAAAACTATTAATTTGTGGTGGCACAATAATAAAAGTTATTAGGGCAGAGTTGCTGTAAATTTGGACGTTCTTTGTCAAAAATTCAAGACTAAGTACTCCAAAAACAACGTTTCAATGTTTACAGACATAACATGGGTCACGGAACAGATAGCAACGTTGTCAGAGTACTGAGTACTATCCTTTATTCGTTTACAGAATGTAACTTCGTTATCCTCTGATCGAGCTTGACTTTGATCTGTCGATTGCACGTCTACTGTTCCACTTATAGACTGCAAAATACTTATAGTGGAGAAATTAGAATTTAAAAGTGATGTAATCGGGAAGTTCAATTTTTTAAAATTTTTATGTTCTTTAGATGTAAATGAGTCAGAGCCGAATAAATTAGCAAAATCGGGCTGAGGCTTCGCGAGAAAAGAGCATATGCATAAAAGTGAAATGCATAAAAGTGAATTTTTGATGCATTTCGCCTCTATTGGTCATAGAAAAATAAAAGAAATACTAAAATACTCATAAAAGAATAGGTTATTGAACTGTTGGACTGTTGGGGTATAGTTACATTAAAAGTACGTCCTAACCTCAAAAAATCAAATTTCTCAATTTATTCGTTTTTTTTTTACTAATGCAATACGTGGGGTAAAAATTCTCATATCTTTACAGAAATTGGAGAAAATATGTATTTTTATGTTGTAAATATGTGAGTAAATTACAAAACAAAAAACGTCCATTTCTACGGCCCAGAGAATGACCCATATATTTCTTGTTGAATTAAAAAAACGACATTTTATCTTGATAAACAGATACTGGCATATGTTCACAAGTAAGTACATAAGAAACCTACACTTTAAAACGAAAAATGTATCCTAAGAAAATTTCTCATTAAATGACAAGTATTTTAATTACTTTCAAAAATGTTCAATTTTTGACACTGAATAAAATGACAATTTTTTTTTATTTTTTGAGTAAAAACAAACAAAAAATGTCTCCTGAGATATTTTCTAAAAAATTTACCTTTTTCAGAAACACTGGGTCAAATATCTGCAATATTAATATGTTGATAATTTTTAACTCCAAAACATCACACTTTATGAAAAATTTTTATAGAACAAAAATTACTTGTAAGAGGGCAAAGAATAAGTGTGAATTCTTTCAGAATTTTTTGATCAATTTTTGGAAATTTTTTATTTTTTCTTCCATCGCAATTATTGCTAGAAATTTCCAAAAATTTATAAAAAAATACTGAAAAATTCACACTTATTCTTTGGCCTCTTACAAACAATTCTTGTTCTATAAAATTTTTTCATAAAGTGCGTTGTTTTGGAGTTAAAAATTCCTACTTTTAATATTGAAGATTTTTTGACCCAGTTTTACTGAAAAAGGTTAACTTTTTAGAAAAAATCTCAAGACATTTTTTTTTTGTTTTTACTCAAAAAGATGCCTTTCCAAAAATAATGAAAAAAAATTTTTACCATTTTATTCAACGTGAAAATTTTTCTGAAGAATCTTCTTGCCTTTTTAGGACTGATATTCACCAAACGGCAAGTGGAATTTAATCATTGGATCATTTCCTCACTGAATTACCCCAAAAAAAAAAAAAAAACAAAAATTATGAATTGCGCCACTTAGATTCGTAAAGTAGGCATTTTTTCTGAGCTTTTCATGCCCTACAACAATATTTTTGAAGCTCCGAATTTTGGAGCATTTTCCCGGAGAATGGCCCATATATATATTCTTTTTTACTAATAATTCAATACGTGAGGAAAAATCATCAGATCTTTAGAAAATAGAAGAAGAAATATCTTTATTTAGGCAAGTAACCTATTACAAAAAAAGAAAAATATATATACAAACACACACATATACAAACATACAACGTATATGTAGGTAAATACAGACATAAATTATTCGCTATAGTTTAATCTAATCTATAAATATAGGAGTAGTTAGTATAATTAATACAAGAGTGATATCTTCAAATTTATCTAATTAAAGACTTATTTACGTATTTGAAAGAATAATAGGAGAAATTAATATGCATTTTTATGCTGATCTGCACATGATTAAATTTTCAAAAAACAATTTTTCATTTTTACTGCCACGCTTAAAAAAAACATGTATCCTATGACCATCTCTCATTAAATGACAAGAGTTTAACTTTTTTTCGACAATATTCAATTGTGGCCGTAAAAATGAAAATTTTTTTGAGAATTTAATCACGTATTTACGACATAAAAATACATATTTTCTCCAATTTTTGCAAAGATCTGACAACTTTTACCCCACGTATTGGATTTCTTGAGGTTAGGATGTACTTTTAATGTAACTATACCACAAAAGTTCGATAGCCTATTCATCTACGAGTATTTTGTTTTTTTTTAAATATTTCTATCAATAGACCCGGAGATATTTAAAATTAAAAATATTAAAAAAATAGTGTAGCGACGCTTAACTCCCGAAGCCGCTGCCTGATTTTACTAATTTTTTCGGTTTTCGACACATTTGCATTTAAGAAAGAAACAACAAGAAAATTCAACTTCTCGATTACATCACTTTTCATAAATTTCTTTTACTAATTTCCTTCCACTATTACATCGTAGTCAGTAAGTAATATCGTATTTGCTATTAGTCAATATATATTTTAAGTTTTAAACTATTCAATTCCATAGAAAGAGACATCCGATAGGGAAATATTTATTACTTTTGGCCATAACTGTTTTTCTTAGTATGTATATTTAAAAAAACTATAAGACTAGGTACCTAAGTAAAACCATAAAAAAAAAATTACTACGAACTTTCACTCAATGATTTCAGTGGTTTGCAAAATAGTTAGATTTAAAATTACAAAATAGAAAGATTAGCATAATTTTTAAATTTAAATCTAACTATTTTGCAAACCACTAAAATTATTGTGTGAAAATTCATAGTTATAGTTTTTTTAAATATACGTACCAAGAAAAAAAAGTTATGGACAAAAATAATCAATATTTCCCTATCGGATGTCTCTTTCTAGGGAATGGCCACCTTAAGTATACACATTATGATAATGCATGGAGAAAAGATGTTTGTCTATTTATGTAAAAAAAAAATTAAACTTGATATTCTAAGGCACCCTACTGCACACGCTTACAGCTTTATGATTTACAAACTCAAAAAAAGTAAATCTGAACAATTCATGTTATACACAAAATACGTTTCTAGAATTACAATCTGATATACGAGCTTTCACTATTACAAATTACATAACATATAAGTTCAAGAAAAGTTTTGACCTACCTCCAAAGATACGTATGACGGACAAGTGGCTAATCCTCCTGCGTGGGGTTGTAATTGTACTTCTCGCAATAATATAGCACTTGGTAGTTGCAATAGTAATTCTGTATGAACTTCCTCTGGGTAGAAGTGATAAGACCACAAAGGCGTGCGTGCTCTTCTATGTGTTACAGTAGCTAAGCCTTGTATCAGAACATCGGCTGGTTGAGCTGTGCCAGACTGACAAGAGATGGTGCTGAAGGGTGCGAAATTTATCAAAGACATTTTGTTTTCGATTGAAGCCTGCAACATTTTCTTCGTCGCAGAGGCAGAAGAGATAACTGCACCGGCATCAGAGGAATTGTTCACTCCACTGAAGTGTTGCATGACAGTCGAGATCGTGCCAACTCTGGATAAAGTGCTAGGCGAAGAGCTGCTGTTCACAATACTTTGTCCCAGAACACTTATTCCTCCTGAAATAAATGTTTACAAATCTGATCACATCGGAAAATATAATTAAAACAATAATATAGTACATGAACACTGCCTTTAAGGTTTTTAAATCGTTATGGTCGAAATTGCAAAATATTAGCCATTTCTAAATCGACACAATTTTTATAAAAATGATTTTTTTTTGCTCGATTGATATTAAAGATGAATGGGAGGTACAATCGGGAACAGAAGTATCAAAAATTTTGAATTTGTTAATATCTGTCTGTTGTGTCATATAGATGAATATTGCTGAATTAAAAAATTATTAGTATCAAATAATTATTATTTGGCACTCATTCTTCAGATTTTCAACGATTTTTTCGTTTTATTTGCGAATTTTTTATATTTATGACAGAAACTTTTAATGCTGAAAATGCCCTGATTAACGAAGAAATAAAAAAAAGAAGACTCTACTTTAAGACCAATTAGCACTCTTCCACCTGGATAAAAAGACTTAGAAAGAGATGTTCATGAACAACTGACAGACTATTAGAAACATACAATACGTTCAATGCCCAGTCAGGATTCCGCAAACGCCATAGCACAACAACAGCGTTGCTAAAAATACATGATGATATCATATCTGCAACTGACAATAATATGATCACAGTGCTAGTACTATTAGATATTTTTTATTTAAGTATTTGACAGTGTAAATCATGAGCTATTATTGTCTGAGCCATACTTCTACGGTGTCAGAGGAATAACGTGGGAATGGTATCTAACAGAGTGCAAACAAACCGTTGAGCTGAACGAGAAAGACACACAAGTATTTTCAACTGAGTGTATTATAAAATCTGGGGTGCCCCAAGGATCAATACTAGGGCCACTACTTTTCAACATCTTACGCAGACAATTTACAAATTATGCTTAGTTTCAGTGTGAGTAAATGCGATGAAGCCTTCCAAAAAATTAGTGATGATCTAAATAGCACTTTACAATGGACACGTGAAAACGGTTTGCAATTAGACAGATGCAATCATGTTTGATAGTGAAAAGAACTGAAATGAGCTGTGCACCTAATTATGAACGAAAAATAAAATTTCTTCAAATAAGTGTCAACTTTGTGTCGCTCAGCATATCTAAGTTTAAAAGGTTTGTATCACTTGAAAGATAATCTACCGGAAGATGCCAAAATCAAACTAAGCGATTCGCTAGTTCCGCCTAAGCTAAATTATTGTGACACGGTGTGTAGGCCTTCTTTTACGGTAGAAAACACACAGGATACAGAACGTTCAAAATGCCTGTATCCGATATGCGCAATATATTCCGTATAGAGAACACATAAGCCCTTATATCAAACAAGTAGGATGGCTGAACATGAAACAAAGGTAGTGGGTACATTTGTGTTGTATGGTGCATAATGTGATTGCCTCAAAAAAACCAGAATAGTTGTTAAATAAAAGCAGAAAACGCGAAGATGCACATTCAGTGGCAACAAGAAATCACGACATAATGCTAACAGTACCAGCTCATCGCACTGAAAACTTCAAGAAGAGCTTCACATATGAGGCAACGAAAATATATAACAGATTACCAACTGAACTAAAAAGAGTTATACAACTTTAAAAAAATATTAATTCAACTCATAAAAACAGAACAATCTACCATAATGTATTAACTGCTATTCACTATGTGTTCCTGTTTTTCTTATTATTCTTCACAGAATAATCTCTTATATATAGACAGAATATGTTATCAATTTGTGATGTTACACTAATTATATCTAAAAATGGGTATTTCATATCAAGGTCAGGTTTTAAATCAATACATAAATTATCATCTGGCCTATTTTTATAAACTAAACTTAGAGATTAAATCGATTTTATTATTATTATTATTAAAGCTTTGACGGAAAAGTGAAATCATGACAACACTGAAATACTGTTCATTTATTATTCCTACGTTGTACCAATTCACAAGGTACAGGTTAGGCACATTTAGTAGAAATGGGAGAAGCGGTTCCACTTATGTATCATTACAAGCATGACCACTCAACAAATGATCTGATTAGCTCTGTCAAATGGAACGCGAGTTGAAGAGATTGCGTTTGTGACATAGCATTGTCCGAACTCAGTTATTTCAGAGGGTAATGTAAGCATAATCTGAGTGATGAGGCTTCGAGTGTATAACAGGTTAATTTAGCATTTCATAGCACGACGTTACGTTACCTGAAAATACCGCGACAAACCAACGTTATGGAAATAATGACCCATCTCTAACATTTAGTAGATATAGCTAACAGTTGAGATTGGTTAGGACATTGTACATAAAATGTCAAATGTTCAACATTCTGTTTTATTTATTTAAAATTCGTAGTGCTTTTTGGAATAAAGTGAGACAAACATAGAATAAGCTATCTTTCTGAGTTATTTATAAAGACGAGTGATAAAGAAAGGCAGATGTTACCACCAGACTTTGCTTTACCATGTTGCCGTGTTTTTATGATCGGTTAATCTGCGTTATCGTTATTATTTTTTATCCATAAGCATTGTTTGTAGTATTTATTCACACAGTCATTTAAAAATTTATGTGTACGTTATTATGCTAAAAAAGTTTCACAAAAAGTGGTATTTCATATCTATAATTTATTTCGCGAGAACTGTTTAGTGAACAGTAATTAAACTCAGCATTTATCTTATTAAGATCTTAAACTACACGTATAAAAAATTTGGAAAAGGTGTTAAAATTTTTCCAATGATTCCTGGGACGTTATATTCAATAAACATCTCCAGTAAGAAGTCATGTTAAATTAAAATCGTTAAAAATCAAAAATGGTTTAGTGAATTGATTTGATATTTATTGGGGTAATTCATGAGGACATAAAGAACAATCGCCCAAAATTTCATTATTTCTTAGCATTTTTTATCGCTCCCATTCAGCTGTTATGTAACACTACATTTCCAGTAAGAACTAAAATCGTTATAAATCAAAGACGGTTGGTTTAGTAAATTGATTTAAAATTTATTGGGCGATTTATGAAGACATAAAAAACAACTTCCAAAAATTTCATTAAATTCTTAATATTTTTGAATCGCTCCCATACATCCTTAAGCAAGATATTCTCGAAAACCCCAATAAAAGGACAGCCCATATACCTATACTTTATAACTAAAAGTTACTAATTGTTAGATTAAAATGCGTGCCATTTAATATTACCAGATGTTCAGGATGCCTAATTAAGTACCTTTTTCTCATACCTTGTGATTTAGTTTCTTTCTAGTAACAATAATTACGATAATCAGATATTAATCTTACCAGCAGCGAAAAAACACCTGATGGCATCTTCGGTATCCAGAATTTGCAAAATGAACCACAATAGTGGTTCGCTAAGCTGCGGAGTTTGAGAGAGGAACATTAACAGCGGACGCATTAGCAATTCTTTCCTTGAAGCTTTCTTCGCTAGTAAAGCCAACATGTGAAAAATTGCATCTCCAACGGTATTAGGCTCACTTAGATTGGAAAATGCAGCCTAAAACAAAATAAAAAGGGCACATTATTATTCGAGTTCGAATTTTAAAATTATTTTACCTTTTGAGAAACATTAGCTAGCATACAAAGTGAAGAAGACTTACATGCCGCCAAACAGCGACATAAACGGATGACAGTAAGGTGATTCTGTAATACTATGTCAGCGAAACAGGGCATGGTGAGGGGAGTTCTTGTACTATCCTGTTGGATTTGTTCAGCTTTACTTTCATCTGTTTGAGAAGTTGATTCGGTTTCCATTGCTTCCTATAAAGAGAGAATACACTGATGAATATATTTCAAGTAAAGTATTGAAAGTTTAACCCAAAAAAGTTTAGAATAACCAAAACTGTTACCAGTTTTTCATTTTGCGTTTAAATATAACCAGTATTCTTGATCAACTTACTTTAACCTACGGAGATGAGGTGGTTTAAACAAAAAGTGCAAAATTATCTATAGCTATAGGTATTTTATTCTATTAATGCCATCGGAACTTTTATTATAATTACTCAATATTATACTGTAGTTATAAGTAAAAATAAAATACATACTGCTTCGTCGGCGTGAACAGGAATGGGTGTCTGGATTAACTTTCCTAATAATTTCAATAGTATTATCAATAAGTCTTCATAAGATACTGGTCGATCTTGCTTGTTTGAATCAGATCCCAAAACACTAGCAAAAATGTCGCTGAATGTACTCGTCATCACATTCTGTTTTTCTCCAATACTTATGCACTTTATTTTATCTATGTTCAACACATAACTATGTACCAGGGCAGCTAAAAAATGCATTAAATTAATGATTATCAAAAACTGCTGGTTTTTATTAGTACACAAACCTGTGCTTTCAAGGGTGCTCATCGCAATGCTGAGATCAGTATTAGAAAAGTCCAAGTACAGCATGGATTGAAGCAACTTGCACTGAGCATCTAAGGGGCCTAACCTTGATGCGATTGGGCCTGCAGGTTGCGCCAGTTGATATATCACTTTCAGCAGTAATGTTTTCAAAAGGTTTCCCAATTTACTAGAAGAACTCACAATATCACATCTCATCTGCAGACGAACTAAAAAATCGTGTAGGGCCTTGCACAACGAAGGACCAGCCTGAAATGTTAATAATAATGATAGTAATTTAACAGAAATAGACAATATACATAAATATAGAAAATAAACAATAGTTGAAAGATACAATCGCCGGAATATATAAAGAACCCTGAGATTAATTGGCATATTTTTTTTCTCTTGGAAAATTTGTGGTTTTATATCCTATTACCACATACCAAAATTGAAAATAATATCAAAGTACTGTTGACTATGTGGAAAAAAACAGGGGTAAAAGGAACTAATTTGTTAATAGTATATTATTCAACGAGCATATAATGATGGCTATTATTCACGAGGGTGAAGTTTAAGACACGAGCCGCAGGCGAGTGTCATAAATCATGAGAGTGAATAATAGCCATTATATGCGAGTAGAATATACTTTGTCCACTACTATTAAATATTAAATATTTATTTTATTCATATTCATTTCATTTCTTCTATTTAAGAAAGATTCATATCTCATCATAGATTATTTTTTTGATTTTTCGGGCAATACCAATTAGCACAACCAAACCTCCTGCACAGCAGGCTTTACTGGTAGGCCAGTAGAATTAAAGAAACTGTTGGATGAAATTCCTTACAGGTAACCACATGGTATATTCGATGTATTCATTGATAAGGAACATACCTGTGAATTTCCTCCCATTTTACAGTGGGGGAACATTTTTTAATTAACGTTTTTTTGTGCAAAAATCACGAAAAATCGAGTTTTTTAAGTGTAGCTCTAAGCCAATTGACAATAGCCATATTTGATGTTATACGTTTCGTAGGTGATATAAAGACAGTTCATTTGCCACCCGAATAATTCAAAATTTAAAAGGTACCTACAATACAAATCAAATTTATAAAAGTGTAGTGTATGGACTAAGGTAGAAGTATTTTTAAACGTATATTATAAACCACAATCATGCTCTTTCATTAGTTTGTTATTAAGTACTCATTCGACACTCCGCTCCTCGAATAAAAGGCAACAAAAAATGTATTTAAATTGTTTATACCAAATTTATTAACAATATTTCAACAATGTTAATACGGTACGCTAGTTAATATTTCATCGTGGTACCCCAAATTAAAAAAAAAGTCGAAATCGCATCATAAATGAAGCAGACACATTGATTTTTTTCCGTCGGAATTTAAAGTCACTTGAGCGAAAACGTTAACGTGGACACCTGAGGGCAGGACACGAAGACTCATTCAGACTGTAGTGTAGAAAAATTGACATTACGACCCTTAATACATAACGTTATACGTGACAGTTCACTGAATTACAAAAATCAAGTCTTCAACTAGTTACTATGTAAATTTCAAATGTTTATGTTAATAAATAAACAAATGGCGTAATTAACAACTAAAAAAAAATTATCTCGGCTTCTAAACATCTTACAACGATATTTTTTTTTTTTAATTCGTGTAAAAATACCAGCTACCAGAATATGAAATTTTTATGCCAACAAAAAAAATGAGCTCCGGATGAGTCATTTTTGATGATGGGAACTGGGTCAAATTGAATTAAACATTTGAGACCTTTTTCATAAACAAATGCATTTTCTCGAAAAGTTATGAATATTTTTTGATGAAAATTTTATGGTAGCTCCAGGGTTACATAAGACATGTTTTCACCAAGTTCTAAGGATATAAGAAATTTTTTCACGGAATTAAAAATTACTGAAATTTTCGATTTTTTCGACAGTTCTTTTCGACTATTTAAAAAAATTATTAACCGATTTAAATTATTCGAGTGGCAAATGAACTGTCTTTATATCACCTACGAAACGTATAACATCAAATATGGCTATTGTCAATTGGCTTAGAGCTACGCTTAGATAACTCGATTTTTCGAGATTTTTGCGCGAAAAAACGTGGAGTAAAAAATGTTCCCCCACTGTAAAATGGGTGGAAATTCACAGGTATGTTCCTTATCAATGAATACATCGAATATACCATGTGGTTACCTGTAAGGAATTTCATCCAAGATTAGCCTTTCCGTGAGCTAATTCTACTGGCCTATGGAGCAAATAGCTTGTGTAGCTGCTCCATGTTCTGCAAAGAGTCTATGGGCCTAAAATGTGAAAGCGCTGATTTTACAGAAGTTATGGAAGATGATGTCGAAAACGATGTTGATGAAGATATTGATATTCAATTCAAAAACATTATGGGATAAATATAATAGATATGTAACTTTCAGAAAAAGTATCTTTAAAACAGCTATAAATTAGTAAAACATTAAAGTTTTTTTTATCTTATAAAAATTTTAAACAAGTATCTTTATCATTATCATTGATAAACTGGAAATAATTTTTGTATTGAATAAAAATAATTCTTGTCTGTAAAAATTGAAAATAACATGGTATAAAGGTAAAAAGTGGTAAAATCGTAAAAAAGTAGGTAGCTTTGAACGACTGTATCTCAGCCAATTTTTATCAAAAATATTTTTATCGGTCACCATTCTGACGGAAATTACGTTAGCTTTCTTTTTTGTGAACCAATGCCTATACTTAAATCCACTCAGAAAAAAGTTGTACATAAAAATCTTAAAAGAAACAAAAGATTGAAATTTTCCGTTTTTTTAAATAGTTTTTTTGATTTATTTTGTTTAAAAAATGTATTTTTGACTTTAAATAGTGCCATTTCGATAGAAAATTTGATTCTCTGCAAAAAATCGTATTATGTGATATACTAAAAATGTTTTTGAGCAGTTAAAAAACTAAAAAGTGGTAAATTTACTCCATTCTCAAAAATCCAAGCCTAAATTTAATAGCCATTTGTGGAATTATCATCTTTCGGGTACAATTGAACATATAAAACAGTAAAATATCTTCAACGAATTAGTTCCTTATCCAATTGCATAGTCAATAGCCCATTTCTGAGAATATAAAAATAACGATTAAAAAAAATTCAACACCCTGTAGCAAAAAATTTAAGTCATTGCGGACATATGTTCATATGAACGTTTCTTCATAAAATGACCTAAGGAATTACATCCTGAAATATTAGCATGTCCTTAAGGAACACCCTGTATATCTATTAATTTAGTAAGTGAGCAGACTTCGGAGAAAGTTTGGGCTGGAATTCAAAATATATTCCGAAAATACAAAATATAACAGGTTTCTCCAAAGAAATATCCATTTTGTATTAAAATTTTCTTTTATAGTTTAAGCATTCAATAAAGACTCCTTATGTTTGGTAAATCAACTCCTAACAGTCCCTGGGTAACTATGTATAAGTCGCGGTAGTCTAATCGGCAGTTAGGGCAGTATCAGCAATACACGCAGAAATTTTTACTGTTTTGATCAAAACGTTTAAAATAATACTTACCAAAACTTTGCCTGTGAACACAGATCCACTTCCAGATAGAAGGCTGAGAAAAAGCTGTACAAAATCGGGGTGATTAACAATGGTATTGGCCATTCCTGATAAATCGAACCACTTTTTAACACTGTTCATATTACAAACCAAGGTCAATGTCTGTAGTGCAATACACCAAGTTGTCAAGGAGAGGCCAGGAGTCCACGCCATCGTCGTAATCAAATGATTGACAGAGCCAGACTTCAACGTAATTTGAGGTATTGTTATGGGATCGAATTTTTCATTTCTATTAGGACAGTTCAATGTTAACCATAACTTCAATGTATGTTCTATTTTCGCAGGTGGCTGGTTTTGCAAATTATCGAACAACGATGCGAAACAGTAGGTTAACATCTTATGATTAGTAAGTAACGACTCTGGTGGAAAAATTTCTATGGGAGTTGGCCAAGGTGTTAATCCATTGTCACTCTCCTTCTGGGTTACCTCCAGAGTTATATTATGTAGCAGTGACTGAGTATTTTTTATGATCAGTTTCTTTAGAGCCATTTCAGAATTCGCCTGCACTCCTAATTCTAATCTAGAATCCATTGCACATGAAATACTGGAATTAGTACTGTTTGCTGATTTAGTTACTCTTGGGGGCGAACATCGAACTTTCTCCAAATCCTCTAATAATTCCTCGAAGTCAGAGTCTTCTGACTCATAGACCGACGGTAAAGGAGGGAAACTGTTGTTGTTCACAGAAGAATTTGTTTTAGATGGTTTAGATACAGGCTCTACCAAGACAACATCGTCGATGTTAAAATTCTCACAAATACTATCCACTTCTGTAGGAATATCTGGAATAAAAAGAAACATAATTACTTCCGGTACACGACAAAGGTGTATATCTTGATATGGTTTATAATAAATACATAACGTGGTTAATATACTGGGTGGAAACACTAACCTGGGCATTCAATTTCCTTTCAATTTTGAGGTTAAAAAAATCAAAATCTAATCTTATTTCATATTATCCCAGGCTTCCACATCTGAAAAGAAAAACAATTTAACATTAAATAGAGAAACTATAAGCAAGAAAGCTACTTGAAAAAATCAACACCCAGTATATTACACCCAGTGATGTAGTTTTTTTACTCTAATTATAAATATGTACATAGAACTTATTGTTATTTGGATAATTTATTCTTCTTTGTATATTTGGATAGAGATGTTTAACATAATCCCAACTACACATTAGGGTGGTTCAAAGAATCAAGTTTAACATTTTTTTGTCTCATCCCCAGTTTGTTCAGAAAATCACAAAAAAACAGTATCCTTCTATAAAAGGGATCTTATGTGGGTTTGCTTTAAAAAATGATAAAATCTGAAGAGGGGACTTGTATGTGATTTTTATTTAACGTCATTTTATCGATTCACAAATTTACGATGTCTTCTATTCATATGAAGTATATGGGAAACTTCCTGACTTCGAAGGCACAACCAATTTTGCTTGCATTCGAAGGGGGCAATTTTTTTGGGATTTCGACCAAATCGTGGAGTGAGAAAAAAAATTACATTTATTTTTCACAAGTATAGAACCACCCTCTTACATATCTATTTAACATCAAGAAGATGAGGCATTTGCAGGTTTATGATTGAATTGTATTGAAACCATGGAACCCATGCTGCAGAGAAGCATTGCGTTGTTTGTAACTGTATAAGTGTTCTACATAAACTACTTTCTACTGAAAGAAAAGCTAGTAATATGCTGCAAGGATTTTAGATTATACGACACAAAATGTTCCTACTTGCTTTATACTTTCATATTTTACATACAAGATCTCACTTAAATGTGGAACAACCCTGTAACTTTTTTAATTTTTGGCCAATTTGAATATATATTTTTTTAAATGTAGTGATAAAAATTCTATTTGTAGACGACATTAATTTTGTACTACATTAAAATACCAAAAACAATTAAATTATATTACAGATTTATTTTTCAAGAAATCATTACATATCCTTATTTAGTATCCCTTAAAACTTCTTGATACCAAATTTCATTATAATCAAGAAATATAAATCTTCAGGCGACACTCTAATATCTGGCTTAAATGTGGAATAAACATATAACATCATTATTTTTTGACTGATATAATCTTTCTTTTTTAATGTAAAACAGGAAAAATATACCTCTTGGAGATATTATTTCTGTTTATATTGCGAAACATGACCTCCCGAAAAGCTTCTTTAATGTCAAAAATAATTTTTAACTTATCCGCAACCCCTCAGTGCATGGACACATCGGCGCACTGCACATCGTCCATCGCACAGCGCCTAACCTGGTCTGCATACAAAAGAAATTGTACTAATCGTTCACATATTGTTCGGCTATTTCCTTCCATAATTTTATTTAGAAGACGGTATCGCTCATGCTGAAGGCTGTGCGATGTGTAAGGCTCAAGTTGTTGATTTGGACACCCTAGAGTGTCACTCTTAAGGATGTTTGGATGTTCAAATTTTGATTAAGCTTAATTATTACACCAGCCTTAATTATTTTGCACTTCCCTTAGAGTGGCTGTCAGCAATATGCGACAGCATTTTCATGCTACATACCTGACATCGTAAATCTGCAACAACATTTTAAAGCAGATTTTATTATTTTAATTTTACTTTCTATGAAAGGTTTTTAACAAAATTGTTAAAATACAAAATACTGGATATAAATTGAATAACTTGGTGTGCGTAGCGCGTACACGACGTTTGGCCCACGACGAACTTTAACTTTGATACATTAGTCCTCAAAGGGTTAAGATGTTTTAAAGGTCAAAGAAGAATGTGTAACCAATTTTGCAGGAGGCAATGTATTTCAATGTAAAACAAAATTAATGTCAGCTACATATACAATTTTTACTTTTAACTTTTACCGTTCTACAGTACAAAATTAATCATATTGGGTACATTCATGGATGGCAACAGTTGGTAATGTTTGCAAACAGCCGTTCCCTAAATTATAATGCTGAAAATGTGCCAACCGTCAAGGGTAGAGTGTTTTAGTCAGCGACAAAATTCACTCTGAGTTTAGTCAGTGGTGAAACCTCACTTTCTTTCATTCTTAGCAGAGATTCTTAGATGTTTTTGCCTCCTACCGATTATATATCTACTGCGTTCATTTTTTTCAAAAATCCAGAATAAAGATGTATTAATATTAACAGGCTGAAGGACTTCGGTCAATGGCCATTTGGGTTTTTACTCAATAAAGTACTTTTATTATTATTATTATTAATATTAACATCCACAATTATATAAAGGTTTTTTGAGACACGACATAAACTCAATTTTCGTGGCATTTAGCAACTGGCCTCACATCGTCTAGTCACAACAGTTTACTAAAATGAAACGGAAATCAGACTGAGGAATTATTCTCAGCGGTTGCATTCCCTAAACAAACCTATTGTTAAAAAAAAAGTTTTGAGCTTATTCCACATTTAAGCGAGACACCCTGTATATCAAAAATATATATTTAGTTATCATGAATTGGATTCTATGAATTAGTAAAAATTACATTAAATAAAGTAGCCAGAAAAACGCTAGTGGTCACAATTATAAATGATATCTGCAATCAATTATTAACTAATTAGAAACATGCCTAAGTAAGAAATTCAGTTGCTTAAATTGATTCGGTAAATTTAGAGACAGAAATAAAAACTCACTGATCCATATGGCAGATAAGCTGATACGCCCTATGACATATTTTTAAACTAATTCTTTTTTATAAAAAGTTTAGTATTTTTTGACAATATAAACGCCTTGTTAATACAGTGCGATCGAGAAAGAATGAAGGTCACGCGACACAGAAAAGTCACTAAAATTATCAAAATTAATTAATTTCTATTCTATGTAAAATGTAAAGTAATTTCCTTGTTACTAGTTTAGGGAATACTGAAATCCAAATGGCCTCTATCTTGTGATCAGCTAATCAAACTCATTGTTGTAACTGTATATTTTATGGATTTCGAGATGTTTTAAAACTTAATTTTGGATCATTTAACATCGACAATTAATTCATTTGTTAAGATGGAGCCGAGTTTATATTTTATATAATTGTTTTATGATGTCAGGATAGGTCTATGGAAAAAAGTTTATGCTATCAGTTTAAATCCCTATATATTAAATAAAGACTTTAGTACAGATGCCGATGTATTTCCGAATATTACAGACATATATTGTAATTATATGATTTTTGAAAAGAGTGCATAATTAAAAGAATATACCCAAGGCATTGAAAAGACAAAGCTTGTGAATTTCGCATGTTCCAACCTCAACTTTTCCTAGTTAAAAAATCGAGGTAATTTAATAAAAACTGCCATACTTCCACAATTAATAACACAGCCAAAACTTGGCATTTTGTATGATACAATGTCCACAAAAGTAGTAATATAATAAAAAGTTCGATTAGTTTCCATTTAACATCTTGGGAATTTTGGGTTTGATGTCCCTGAACTCTGACAAATGGGTAAATTTTGACGTTGCATGCACACAATCTATATAAATCACTGTTTCCAACGTGCAAATGTTGAAAGTATCACAAAATAGTGTGAGTGGCACATAAAAAATCTTTAGGGAGAGTGCACATTCAGTCTTTTTCGATCTCTCTGCATCAATAAGACTGGTTATGTCAACATAATTATTATAGAACCTATACCAGTCAAATACTTGTTACTGAAATTTTGTGTTAATTAATATACAGGGCGTCCCAAAATCACTGGAGGAGTTCATAATGAGAGATTTTTTACAACATTTTGAGACAAAACTTAATACAATTATGTCGACGTTCCAACCATTTTCGTGCGGGACGTTAATGATTTATAAAATTTGTAAGTAGGCGCTGTAAACTAAATGAATTTAATAAATCATTAGCATCTCACAGGAGAACTTTCTTTAGCGTCCCGTTTGAGATACAGTCGCCATTTTAACTATCAAATGACGTAATGTTGAAATGTCTAATGGGAGCTTGTATATATGCTGATCTCACAGAACATTAACTTTAAAGCATGTTTGAGCTTTAGTGTGAGATAAATCACACTGTAAACAAACTAAAGCCTACACCAATAAAAGACAATCTCTATCAAAATACATACATTTTCTCTTATTAATAGTTCAGAAATTATATTAAATTATGAAGTTAGAATGTGCCATAACCTCACAAAATTTGTATTCAATCAGATACAGTTAACGAGAATGTGATACACAAATCCTGCTCTGAAAATATAAATATAAATGAGAGAGCTAAGTACTTTATTATAATTAGAATAAAAAAAATATTTCATCCAATGTAACAATACTGATTTATTAAGGTAGTTTCTTGCTTATAATTTCTTTATTTGATGTTCATTTATCTTTTCTTTATAGTTGGGAAGCCTCGAAAAATATGTATATTCAAAATCTTCATTCAGCATTCACATACAATGTTTCTAATAAACGACAACATAATTTTAAGACATATGGTTCTAATAATTAATAAATAACATATGTAGTAAAAATGTATTTCCAGAGCAGTCAAACTAATCCACTGGGTCCTTTCAGAAGGTACTCAAATATTAAACAAAGCATATTCATTTACAACACATTTTGAGCTATTTGGTTTTGCATAAAATTTTTGTTTAGTTTTAGAAAAAAATATTTAATTCAGAACACATTTCAAATGCATCTGCCGATAACATCACTTTAACTTATCCTGCACAATGAATTTAAGCTGTCTATGTTGACTGCAAATGATTATGAAAATTTGACAAGTGACAGTCGCTCACGTTAGTTATTGTTTGTTTTCTTGAAAGCTATTTTACGTTTTGCTTGAAAATTTAACACAAAACAGTATTCTATTTTTCTCTTTGGGAAGGTCAAGCCAAATTTTATTTAGAGTATTAACAATGTTACTTAAACAACTTCTCGCAAAACACTCCTTAACATTTTGTTTAGCTGATAAGCACAATCCTAACCTAACCATCTAACATCTGCAGAGTAGCAGTCAACACAGCAACTTTGTAAAATTGAAATAACTGATTGGAACATCATCCCAACTGTTTTTTTTAATGGTAGTGTTATTTCAATGAGTACTTGCCAATAATGTAATAAAAAATGGTGGCATGTCTTTCTATCCATCACCATCATCATGATATTTCAATCTGCGAAATTTCAACCCTCCAACATCTCAGCTTTCCGAAAATTCAACCCCAGACATTTCCACCCCAGACCCACTTAATCCACTTGATAACTAAGAGTGGAAAACGACATAGTAATGAGTAATTGCGAACAATGAACCAAAATACTAATCGTAGTATCATATGATTTGCCGATGAGATATCATCACATGCTCGGCAGTCAAAATGACTTTTACTTTCGTGGAAAGCTAACGCAACAAAAATCTGTTGTTACACGAAAATTTCCTTTATTTTTTGCAGTTTTTTATTTTTCAAATTTTCAGTTTTTCAATTTTTAAATGTTCAATTTTTCACTCAAATTAAACTATTCAATTCATTAAATTTTTGGAGTTAAAAAGTTGGAGGTTGAATTTTCGAAGGATTCAGGGGATTCAGATGTCGGCGGGGTTAAATTTGGGAGGGTTGAAATATTACGGGTTGGAATGGCATGGTGATGAAGACGCGTAACCATAAATATACCTACTGAAATAGCCCATTAGGAAATTTTTTTGTTACAAATTTTACATCTGATTTTAGAAGCAAAATATACAGTATGTCTCACTTTTCATGACTCCCATGTCACAGCTCCCTTATTAACAATGCAATTATTAAAAAAATTGGATGGAAGATACTTACTGATCAGTAAATGGTTTCATGATAAAATATTTAAAAATCCACTAATGGCGTTCATCCTTATGAAGGAAAATGAACCTAATTTTTCAAAAAGAAGATAGTTTTAACTGTGAAACAATCTCATAATCTTATTATTATCAAAAACTCACTAATACCGAATTTAAATAAGATAGTGTACTTGGTGTTCATGTAATAAAAAAATTAAATCTTCCTTTTTGAAGTACCAATTATTACAGTCATAACTTTATTTTCGAAAGTCATGAAGAGTTAATTAAGCAGGAGGAAGACTAGCATTCCATTCATAATTAATCACGTGACTTGAGTCAGTTTACATAATAGTCTAAATCAAACATAAATTGATTTGAAAACAAAAAAAAGTTCAATTTGAAACGATTTTAATTTAGGAACAATTCAATGAAAATATTATTGGAAATAAAGATATTTATTATTATTATTATTATAACTAAATCGCAGTTTGCTCAGTAATTATTGTCATGACCAACTTATGTTTAAAAGGATGTTATAGAAATTTAATCCCTCTGAAAATGTACTTTGCTATTATCAGTATGATTTTAGAAATTGTATGTCGATCAAATTTCGTTAAAGTTGCACTTATGGTGCTTATTATTACATTAAAAATATTAAATTTGTATAAAAATGAACTTTTTTAAATTTCCAAGTCAATTATTTTTTATTTAGGCTGTTTAGTAGAGTAGTATTATTATGAGAAGATGCTTGGGGAGGAGTCAACGTGCGCGAATATTTTTACCAGTGACAGCATCATCTGGGGTAGAAGGATGTATAATAATTGTAACCAAATTTTCGAGGTCGAGGAGCTGTGTAATGCAGTAGATTAAAACCTCGTCATACTCTGGTGTTTACGATGAAGACATTTTTTTACTGAAAATAAGGTTATTTCATTTAATTCAATCAGAAACGGCGAACACAACAAGTATACTGCAGCACAGACCCTGTGACTGCAGGTTGACGGTGCCACTGGATTCGAGGTCAAATATGACGCAAATCGCTCTCATTGGCTTAGATCATGAATGCACACAAACTCGTTTCTGCGCATCATTTTTTGCAAGCATCTTCTCATAATAATACTACTCTAAACTGACTGATGTCACACAATTAATTCGAAACAGAAAGCCTGTCTTCCTCCAGCTTAATTAACTCTTCATTATGTCTGAAAATAAAGTTATGGCTAATAATTGGTACTTCAAAAAGGAAATTTTGTTCTTATTACGTGAACACCAAGTACACTATCTTATTGAAATTCTGTATTAGTAAGTTTCTGATAACAACAAATAAGATTATAAGTTTGTTTTACAGTTACAAATGCTTAATATTTTTTTCTGGAAAATTAGGATCATTTTTCTCCATAAGGACGAATGCCACTGGTGGATTTTTAAATATTTTACCGTGACAGAATCTCCTGATGGGTAAGAAGTACCTTCCAACCAAATTTTTTTTAAATCGCATTGTTAATAAAAGGGCTGTGATATGGGAGTCATGAAAAGTGAGACATGTATAACACTCGGCAGTAAGGAATTAACAGAACCATTGTTCTGAAAACCCCAAAAAAATCTCTACATCGCCCAGAAAAGGTGGTCTTCAATTTTATTGGCTTGGGGGACGATAACTTAACACAACTGCTTTTTGCTTTGCTTTTTTTTTTTTCACAAGGCATGAAGTAGGTCACTCAGGTTTCACTGATGGTGGCCGTAGTAAAAACCCTATTTATGCTGATTGGTTCACAAATGTGGAATGCATTGTGTAATATTCATATTCAATTATGAGACCATATTCTGCACATTCCCAATCATCATGAATAAGCATCTACACTCTATAGGTGTTCTTCCCTGTATGATGACTTCACAATATTGTTTTATACTTATATGTACTTATTCAAAATGTATTAGTCTTTTTGGCTAAATAAAGGATTTATATATTTATATAGGGTGTCAGGTGTATATGTATAAATATTTTGCATGATACATTAGCCCAAAAGAAGTAAAATGGTCTTATACAATTTCTGTTCTACTCTCAACGGTATTTTTTGAATTAAATATTATTGTTTTAGTAGTAAACATCTTTGTTGACATATTCTCTGATGAACTATATATACATGTAGTAATATCTATAATAATATCCCTCGTCATTTAAGAGGATTAAGCAGAAGCAAGCTAAAGAAAAACTTATTAGAGATGCTACAAAACAAAGCATATTATTCCATAGGCGAGTATTTTGATCAGGAGTGTACTTAAAACATATTACATCTTAACATATTAGCGTTATATTTACTCCACTTTTAGATCTGCATTGTATTTGTTTAAATTATGTTATTATTGCTGAGTATTGTAATTGCTATTATTTATTTTAAATTAACCTTTATTTGTAAAGACTTTTCATATCCAATGTATTTTGGCAATTGAAATAAAACATAATAAATAAATAAATAAATAAATAAATAAATATTAAATATTTTCTAAAAATACGATGTTTTCAGACCAGATAGTAGTACTTATAATACCGACTGGGTTAAATTAGGTTAAGCACAAGGTCATTTTGCTACTTTCCCCTCCTGTTATATTATATTTATTTATTACATCTATAAAAAACAAAAAACAAAAAAAAAACACCAAACCTCTATGAACGTTATTGCTAGACGTTTCTCTGAAAAAAAATATGGCGGCAGTGAAATGCACACGAAAATGGGCCCTCAAAAAATCAAAGCCAAACGGTTAGTTGTTCACAATTTTTTCAATTTAAAGCTTTAATAACAATTACAAAACATTTGCTTTTCGAAAACACCTACATGATATGAAAACTATGTGTTTCTAGAACCACATGTTTAAGATTTTAGAACCAAATTATTCAAATGTAGGCGTAATTACTGTTAATCTGCTATGACGGAGTTATAAATTTGTTCCTTTTGCTCCCCCTGGAGCTGCTTCCCCTTTCCTTTTGCTCAATCCTGGTTTTGTATCTCTGCGAAGGAAGCCGGCGAGCGTCCCGCGGCGAGGGTTAGGCCGCGCGATGCATAAATAAACCCTCTTAGTTTTCACCCTTTATAACATCAGAAAACAAAGGAATTCCGGAAAATCCTTATAAAAGGACATTTTTACATGTATTTAGATTGCAAAAATGCAAGAGAAAAATTAATTTTTGAAACCGTCAAGGTGGAAGTCCGCCTTAAATTAGAAAAGTGGGTGGAGTTAGAAAAGAAAATTATAAAAATATTTTACTTCTTTTGGGCGAACATATTGTGTAAAAAAACATTTGTTCATTCAAAACGCGGGAGGGGGGTGCAGGAAAGAACACCTGTCTGAAACTACTACTACTATGTGTTTTTTTGGATCGCTGACTACGAAAATCGGAGTCCCGAAATTCTAAAAGTTGGGGAACACCCCTAAATGCGCAAAAACAACCCCTTCGAGAGGGTTTTTCGCGATAATTTTAATAAAAATCAAAAAGGATCCTATGAGATCACCTTCTTTAATATTAATTTGCAGAGGTGGTTGAATTATATCAAATATAGCCAAATTATATGATTAGAGATTATCAGAGAGGGTTAAAACCAACCCCTATTTTGTAAATTGGTAAAAAAAAAAAAATTCTACTTTTTGCTTCAAATTTGGTTGAATGATCATTGCTGGGCAAAAGGCGATTAATCTCAACCCTTAAGGAGGTAAAACCACCCCTATTTGGTAAATGGTAAAAAATATTTATTTACTTTAAGCTTCAAAGTTGGATACATGGGCTCTCTTAGGCAAAAATAAAATATTGTCACCCCTGAAATGGAGGGGTGGGAAGTGGTAGTTTTACCCCCTTATGGGTTGAGAATAATTAACTTTTGCCCGGAAATGCTCATTCAACCAAATTTGAAGGAAAAAGTAGGAAAAAAATATTTTATTTAAAAATTTGATTTTGATTTAGGGGAGGTTTAACCCTTCAAAAGGATTAGAATAAATTTGAAAACTTTTTTAATATTTCATCAAAAAAAAATTAACACGTTTTTCAAATCCTGCTTCAATTTAGGGATAGGAGGGGTAGTTTCGCCCCCTTAAAATTCGAGAATATATAACTTTTGCCCAGCAATGTCCATTCAATATTTTTAAATTCTAAGTCGATATAGGGGTGGCTTTAACCCTCTTTGATTATCGCTAATCATATAATTTGGTTACATTTGGTATAAATCCACTAACTTTGCAAATTATTATTGAAAAAAGCTATTTCATAGGATCCCTTTTAATTTTTATAAAAATTATTGCGAAGAATCCTCTAAAAGGGATAATTCTTGCGTTTTTAGGGGTGTTCCCTAATTTTTAGGATTGCGGGATCCCCATTTTCGTAATCAGCGACCCAAAAAACATATAGTCGAAGTATTTTCAGACCGGTGTTCTTTCCTGCACCCTTTCGCTCGTTTTGAATGGACTATATACTCAAGATATTCTGTATATGCATATTTGCAACTTTTCCATTGTTCCACGCTTGGACGAACTGCTTCGCTCATGTCTGTCATTTCCACACAACTACAAGCTAATGATAAACAACTGGTTTTCAATTGTACACATTTCGGAGCTTCATGTGACAGGTACAGATGCCACCTATGCCACTGTTATTTCGGAATGCACATTAAATTTGAACATTCTTCATAATATTGGATTTCACTTAGATATCATTCTAAATTTAGTTCACTTACCGTTCTGTGGCCAACTAGTTGAAGAAGAGGCATCCGTTTCCATCTCAACATCATCCGATTTCACTGCAGATAGTTCAATGGCGTCCTGTAGGAAACAAGCCAGAGCAAAAGGCGCCCACGGTATCTTACATGACATACAAAAGTTAATTAACTCCAACAGCTGAATCTCATTTAGAAGTTCCCCTAGTTGCAGTTTCGCCAGAGTTACCAGTCTTGATATAACCTTAAAAGGAGGCATGTCTTAATCATTATTGAAACAATATATTAAATAATCTACAAATATTGACAATCAAATATCAAATATAGATAAAAGTTATCACATTACAGGTCTAAGACAAACTATTGTTTAGAATCTATCACTGATATATCTTTAATTAATTTAATATGCAGAACTTCCACTATGATGATGAAGAGGTGACTGTAAAGTAAATTCCTATTAAGTTCATGTTTATCATGTGTTTAACAGCGCTTCCTAGGAATATTTAGATAGGAAGCAAGCAAATTCATCCTGCATTGCATTTACTCACACTCCCATTATCCTGCGTTGGTTAGAGAATGCTACTCGGGCAGATACAAAATGTAACCTTATATTATATACATTTTTTTTTTTTAATTATCATCAATTAATTAGTAAGTCCCAGCACGGCTTTCTGGGAGGCAAAAGTACAGAAACTGCTCTCTTTGAACTTACAAATTATATATATTCAGCATTAGAGGAGGATTGCATTACTTGTGGTATTTTCCTGGATTTGTCTAGAGCCTTTGACCTTATTGATCACACCATATTACTCACTAAATTATTTCATTATGGTATAAGAGATACAGCTCTAAAGTGGTTTAAGTCTTATCTATCGGATAGAAAACACGCAGTAAAAATGCTTGATATTAATAATGGTGATTATATAAGTTCAGAAGCGCTGAATGTAACCAGGGGAGTCCCACAGGGGAGCACATTAGGACCATTACTCTTCTTGATATTCATTAATGATATTCACACACTTAGTAGTGAAAACATCTCCCTAATCAACTATGCAGATGACACGAATATAATCATAAAAAATCATGAATCATTTATTGACTTAGTTACTGATGGTACACGCATTATGCAGGATATGGAAACCTGGTGCAATGAAAACAAACAAATATTAAATCAGAATAAGACTAATGCAGTATTTTTCAAAACCAATCAGAGGATTGATACTCCTTCTAATATTATTCTTAATTCTCATAAAATAGTTTTCTCAAGACATATGAAATGCCTAGGTATATACTTAGACGAAACATTGCGCTATAATGAACATGTTAAATATATAAATTCAAAATTAAGTCGAACCTGCTATGGACTGAGAATACTTGCCAAGTACGCTAATGACAATATAGCCAGAACATTTTATTATTCGAATTTTTATTCACATATTCGTTATGGGATAATTCTATGGGGTGATAGTACTAATAGCAATAGCACATTTAAAATTCAAAAAAGAGCAGTTCGTATACTAAGAAAATTGCCGCCTAGAGAGTCATGCCGAGGACATTTTAGGAACCTTGGCTTTTTAACCCTTAGTGGCTTATACATATATGAATGTATTAAATTTGTATATAACAATAGAGAGAATTTTCAAATACACCTTATGAACCCGATGTATAACACTAGACATGGTGAAAGGTACACCTATCCTAACCATAGGCTCTCACTTACTGAAAGTAGCCCATTATATGCCTGTATAAAACTCTACAACCATCTTCCAAATGATATAAAAGTCAACGAACCATTTAATAAAATAAAAAAACCACTTTTATCATTACTTTGTGAGTTGGAACCCTACACAGTTAATGAGTTTTTAAATAATAGGATTGAATAGCAATATTGGTATAGCCTCCTTATTTGTTTCTTTTTTTATTTTTTGTTTTATTATTATTGCTGTAAGTATTTTAAACTACAAATAGTAAGTTTTAATTGTAATAACTGTATAGTATTTTTAAGATTTTTTTCTTTTTCTTTTATTGCGATATTTTAACTTGTATACAGTACCTATAAGTAATTAGTAATATAAGTACATGATATTTTTTCTTATTCTGTTGACTGGCTTATACAACTGTAACTGTATCAACTTTCTTCAGATTATTGATTAGAGTGGGCTATTTTCTGACACCTGGGGGAATGTATTTATTCACATATAAGTAAGTATATTGAGATGAGTTCTTAAATCACATTTTCCTAAATATGTATTTGACATGAAGAAAATTATAACTGGTTTAATTACACTTTCACAAAAAAGGAAATCTGTTTGGAATATCTCTTTCAATTTTAACTAACTCCAGTTCCATTTGTTTTGCATGTTTAATGATTACGGGAAGATATAAAAAGAGCATATAAAGAATGAACTATATTCAAACCATGGTATGAAAGTAGATAGCACTCTACCAACAACGCATATAGCATACCACACTCAATAAGCAGCATTCTTGGAGGTTATAAAACGTTGATTAAACCTCAGTAATATTTCAAAGATGGTGGTGCCCTTATTCTTCAATTGGTCAACATTGAGATGACGTCAGCAGTCCTTAAATTAAGGCAGACAAATTTTTTCTCAATTTTCTTTGGGGCACCCTGCCACGCTATTAAAAAGAATTACTGTAATTTTTTGGGATTTTTTTAACTCAGTTTTAGGGGTCGCTACCAAGTCTTGAATTGTCAAGATAAACGAGGATTTTTGCAAAATTTCTATTAAAATAAATCAAAGTGGTGAACATCAAAATGACATTGATCATCAATTAAATTAATAAAATAGGACAGTACATTGCCCCCCACTTTCATCTCAACCAATCATAACTCACTGAATAGGGACAGCCACACCCAGTGTTCACTTTAAGACAAGAGTGTTTTATGACCAGACGCACTCCTTTAGTAGTAAGGGGCCCACTGTAACGAGAACATCTACGTATATTTGGCTTGTTGGTCAAATGTGGATATCACTGAACCACACAAAGTTGCCATTCCTTGAACAGATCTTCAATTTTGTCAATTACATGTTTTTTTAATTTAGTAGGAATGTTGACCTGGGAAATGGTTAACATTCAGAAGCTCATCGCTAGCAGCACAGTGAGCTGAGTCTCTTTTATTTAAGTTTAATTTGTGTTTGTAATGAAAGAAAATGCTAAGAATTTCTTTTTTAGATGGCAACTTTGTGCAGTTTAGTTATGTCGACATTTGACCAACAAGCCAAATACATGTAGTAGATGTTCTCGTCACAATGGGTTCCTTACTACTAGTTGCCATACTCAAACGTCTTAAGTCCAAACAGCATTAAATAATTCCCAACCTGCTTACTTGACAAAATAGTCGATGCACTTTTGTCCGAAAGTATACTGCCTTCTCTTGGACTAATAATAATCAAACGTTCAATCCACCTCAAACAAAGTTTGAAGTAATAACATAAAGTCACTGTCATTTATAGAATTCTACATATTAAACGGACTCCAGTGTGTAGAAGTAAATGGTAAGACCTCATCTCTCAAGCCATTAAAGTATGGTGTTCCCCAAGGGTCTATTTTGGGACCAATTGTGTTTATAGTCTATATCAATGACATCGTACATTTCATTAACTACAAGTCAGTAAGTTATGCAGATGACACAACCATATTATCAAGTGGAAAGAACATAAAACATCGAGTACATGTGTCGGATGAAATGCAGTCACAAGCCAAGATATATTTTAACAATGTCAAATTATTGTTAAATGTAGAAAAAACACAAACCCTCATTTTTAATTTACACACACATATAGATTTAAACACATCCAGTTAAGTGTCTTGGAATTTTTCCTGATAGTAGATTAACATGGTAAGCACACATAGAGTATCTTCACAAAAAACTATCGAGTTATGTCTACCTCTTAAAAAAATCTCACTAATGCTATAGATCAAAATACTATAATACAAGCACACCACGCTATATTTCATAGCATCATGTCATATGGAATCATACTGTGGGGTGGCTCAGCACATGCATAAAAAATTCTATTAATCCAGAAAAGAGCAGTGAGAGTAATCACAAATTCGAAAAATCATGAATCGTGTAGGAGATTATTCAAATCATTAGGTATATTAACATTAACGAATCAATACATATATGAATGTTTAGACTACGCGAAAAAATATTTCACTGTTAACCAAAATCGGAATCAATATGAGACAAGACACAACTTCATAATTGCTCCTTATTTTCGACTAACAAAAAACTTGAAATCATTCAAATTTCAAAATTTCAAAAATACGAAAAAAAAAGCAAATAAAAAACAAAAATGACGCTACATTATTTTCTACGTCCACATCATTAGTTCTGGGTACTGCCAAAGGAAAGTATAATATACGTTCAAAATCGCTGAAAATCATATCGATTTTATTCCTCGATAGAGGTCTTTTTGTAAAATAATCATAGTCGATATCAAAATCGTGATCAACGATATGAAAAATCTCTATAGATACTTTTTTTTTTTTTAATATTCGAATTTTGAAATTTTCCTGGCCGCCCTGACCCTTTAAAGGACAGCAGGTAACTTGAAAACTCCACCGGACTTGTTAGCTATTTATATACATAAATCATACCAAAGGTTGAAAAACATGGAATTTTCAAACACTGATAACTAAATAAATACGTCGAGTGGAAGTTCGTTCTATGTCTCCGCGGAAAGGAGAAGGTTGGCGATGATCCTTATTCGTAAATTGCAGGGTCAAAATCGAAAATTCATCCCGACAGGAGCGAGAGAAAATTGTAATTTTTTGATATTTCACCAAATCGTACTCCCCTACTGCCAAGAAGTAAGCAAATAAACAACAGTTCGAAAACAATTATAATTATAACAACTAAGGAGCATCAAATCCATTGAAATTGCCGAGGCTATGCTTATAGTGACGTAGCGCCTGGCCACGCCCCATTTTTGCGAGGTGGAGATTTGTAATAGTTTTTAAGTTTAAACGTGCGAATAAGATTCTGATTTTTGCAGATCCATTATTTTCTACTTGAACTTTCGATTTATGAAATTAAAAAAAAAAGCCGAACAAGCTCATTGTCATCTGTAGTCTGTCAATTGAATGCATCGATTTAAAGTAATTTATGTGGTGTCTAAAAACTACTCTATGATTGTCTAACATTTTAAATCTGTGAAAGTGGATTAAAGTCAGTGTTTGGACACTTATGAAAGTGTTTAATTGCAGTTATAAATATCCTCTGAGTTATGTAGAAGGTAGACCCTACTAACATTAATAAAGAAAGTAAAATAAAATGACAAGTAACATCTAATACAAGGACTTGGACTAAAAGTAACTGGAGAACAGAAAAATAATGCTAAATTGAAATTTTGCAGACCACGTCAGAATTATTACATACAAATTGAACAGTTCCAACTAAAGGTATCTATCTACCTTTTCTTGGAAGTCTTCTAACCAATAATCGGTTTTAATCAATTATCCGCCTAAATTTCTAAATACTAACTTTTGAATTGTTTTCTAAATGACTTTATCATATTTAGAGTCTTTGTGGATGTAATTTAAGCTTGCTCACATTTCTTGACATAAGAAAATGACTAATGATGATTGTTTCTAATCATGGCTAAGTTGATAACAATTTTTACTAATTATTCTTGAACATTTAAGAAAATCACCCATACTTCAAAAAGTTGTAACTTTAACCCTCACAATGCCGATACTAGAAAAAAAATAATTTAATTTTATATAACTTGATGTAAAAAATATAGGGTGTTCCATTTGAATTAAAAAAGTTTTTGAGGTTTGAATTTGACAAAATGTAATGTGAAAAGTGGAACACTTGGCATGCTATTATTCTTTATACGCTCCAAAGAGCAAATGAGGATCTTCTACAGGAAGAAAGTTATAACGGTTCTTGCAAACCGTTACACCTGTCAAATTTTGTATAAAACGTCAAATATCTCCGAAACTGCTGGGTTTAGGTATATGATATGCTATGTGTTCTAGACTCAGAATTTTATGGTCATTTTAAACAGTTGAAAATATATAGGGTGTTCCATTTAAAATTAATAAGTTGGTATCGACTTCCGGTATAACCGGAAGTAATACATGCTTGTAATTATTTTGGTTGGATGGGTCGCACTGACTTTAGTAACTCCCAATATTTTCAAAATCTTTAGTTACCTGCTTTTTCCTATATCGATCGATTCAGTTTCCGGTGAGACACCCTGTATACAAATGCTATCTACTACATTTTTTTCTTTTTTAGATTTTAGCTAGAGAAGCTGGCGATTGGCCTTACTTACTGCGACTAGTATAGGTCTATTGTAGTACTCCTTATTCAAATAAAATATAATACATACTAAAATAAATATATTAAACGTGAAAAAAAGTTCAAAATCGGCATAATATCTGGTACATTAATACATTAGAAAAATGTATTAAATTTTGCCAATTTAATTGGATGGTTTACTAGTAGAGGGAGAGGCAGTAGCTGTTAGAAGTAGTAACATTGCTGCAAATCGCTAAAAAGCAGGATCCGACTTATTTTTTCTTTTCTCTAGCATTTGAAATAGAGTTTAAAAGAATTTTAATTTACCAATTGAATTGTTACATTATCATAAAAACTATTACTGCCAACCATTGTATGGTTCCCGTTATATCGGCATAACAGTTAGTTCGCTATTTCAATATACGACTTTACTGTGGCATGCAAACGCACTTGATTAAACACATGGTTAACTAAGCTGTCTGCTAATTTAATTGAGACAAATAGCCTAGGCTTAAAGTGAGTTGCGTACGTTGCACTATATTCTATATTTAGCTGCTCAGTTAGTTAGTTGATCCAATTTTTCTTTTGTTGGCATTATCAATTTGTCAGTACTCCTTTTTCTGTTGTATTACTTTGGATTTAAATAGTCTTGACTAGACAAATGCTCTAGATAAGTTATATTTCTAGTTCATATATTGGAAAGAGATGTAAAATAAAAGCATGTTTTATTAAGTTTTTGTAGATTGAGGTTATGGTTGTTTTAATAGTCATTATAGTTTGTTTAAAAACCAGGAGGAGTAAACATGGAAGTTCCATTCACACTATAAAAGTAACCAGAAAATACACTAAAACCTTTTTGGCGTTTTGGGCAATCAACAATACACAACTATAGTGTTTTTGTGTATATTTTATTACATTATATAATGCATCGACCTCTATTTGACCTCTAGGAATTTTATACAGCATCCATATCAATTACGCAATATAAAGGCACCAAATAATTAGCCACTTTTACCTTCAGATTTATACAAAAGGCATTAAAAACTGATATATAATGTGCAAACGATAAATTAGAAATTATAACCAAATAATTTATAACATGAAACTAAAATTTTTACAAAATGTCAAAATTTACGACTATTGCCTTGTTTGAAAACTGGCGAGGGCGTATCCAATCACAAATGTATGATTTAGCGTGTTAAATGCTCCTCCTGGTTTAAAAACAGACCATAGTTACTATTTATTATTCATGGAGACTTTTAATCTTCATGTTATTACTGGTTATATGAATTTTTAAATAGTGCTGAAAGGGAGAAAAAGAAGCAAGGGACTCATTTTACTTCGAGTAATATTATATTGTTTGTGCAAACTTTTGAACTAGAGACTAGAGTTAATGACTATCAAAAATAGAAACTGATTGTGCCACTTTGACATATGTACATAAATTGATAGATATTGATATAATTGATAAATAGAATATATTCCAAATCATCATCATTATTGTCACCACGATTAACCTGACTTCACAAAAAATATAGTTATGTTTATTGTATGTACAGGATTGTAAGTGTATTGCATTTTATTGTAAGATATAGCATTCCTTTCTTGCTAATAAAGATTACTTACTTACTTATTTTATTCTCAATCATCGGTTAGGTTAAGTTAGGTTGACATGTGAGTGGGCTCTTGTCAGACCCTCCACTGCGACCATCAGGTCTATTGTGGCTCACTCCTAGTTATAGTTCACCCAACAGATTCAGCTTTTTTATAAAGCCGATAATCCTGTTGGGTGAGAAACTGTCCAGGTCCTCTGGCTCCAGTTGCCCTTTGCCAAACGGTGAGAACATGGTTCTTTCTGCTGCAGGACAGGTACAGAAAATGTGTTCTGCCGTTTCATCATCCTCCAGACATAGACGGCATTCGGCGTTTTCCACCAGTCCAATTCTATGTAGGTGATGATTTAGTCTGCAGTGAACAGTGTATAGGCCAATTAGAGTTCTTAGGTGTAGCCTATTTAACTCTAATAGTTTTTTAGCTCTTGACTTCAAAGGGTATGTGATAAACTCCTTTGAGTGAACTAAACCTGGTAGTTCCTGCCAGTGTTGAATTGTTTTCAATTCAGCCCAGGCCAGGATGGCAGCCTTGGCAGAGTTAGCAGATATGCCAAGTGCCAGTTCTGGACCTATAAATTTGGTTGCCGTGCCTTCTCTGGCCGGGGAATCAGCAACTTCGTTGCCCTTCATGCTAGAGTGGCCAGGTATCCAGATCACAGTCAGTTTGTTGTTTCTGCCCAATCGGGCAAGAGCTTCCTGGCAATTACATACCGCTTCAGAATTACAACGGTAAGATCCAAGGGCTTTAAGAGCCGCTTGGCTGTCTGAAAATATTTTTATTGATTTGTGTCTCAGCTGCATCTGTTCGAGCCTCCGTACACACAGCTCAATGGCATGGATTTCTGCCTGAACATTATCACCAAGGCTTGAAATTATCTTTACCTTTGGTTTGCGGCTATATACACCAGCTCCAGTTCCCTCAGGGGTTTTGGAGCCGTCTGTGAACCAACAGCTGGCTGCCCTTTGTGGGTCGGTTTTGTTCTGATCCCATTCGTCTCTTCCAGGAAATAGGACTTTAAAGGGCAGTTCATGGTTGATCGAGGTATAGGCATCACATCTGAAGGCATTCCCAGGATGCTGTGATAGTTTAAGTCGTCCAACAGCCTGTTGTGCTCCATGATGCTAGCCTGCGGCATATTAGTTACCGCTTGATGGATTCTGTATGTTGTCCACCTAGCCTTTCTCTTCAGGTAAATATGGAGAGTAGGTAGTTCTAGGAGGACTTCCAGAGCAGCTGACGGTGTGGTGCTTATTGCACCAGTTATTGCCAAGCATGCGTGTCTCTGCAATCCAGAGAGTTTGGCTTTGGTCGTTTGTTGCAGCCCTTTCGACCACCAAACTATTGACGCATACGCTATCATTGGTCTAATGACCATACCGTATATCCAATATATTTGTTGGGCACCAATGCCCCAGGATTTTCCGCAAATTCTTCGACATGTTCACAGGGACAGTCTCGCTTTGTGGATTACCTTTTTCAAGTGGGAATTCCAGCTGAGTGACTTATCTAGGGTTACACCTAGTATTTCACTTCTTCCGCAAATGGAATGATTTCACCTGATATGGAAGGTGGTTCCAGGTTGTTCAGCTTCCTTTTTCTGGTGAAGGGTATAATTACCATTTTGTGGGGGTTGACAGACATCTGCTCCCTCTCACACCAGATATGAATGGCATCTAGTACCTCTTGAAGGGTATGAGAAAGTACCACTTCAGATTTTCCTCTAACCAGAATGAGCATATGCCTGAATCTCGACTTCCCACAGGGAGATAATGGCAAGCATCGGTAATCATATCTCGATGCTAAGATTAAATTTAACTACAGCCACTCCCACATTTTACTACGATCAAGCACTAACTGATCTTGAAAGTAACCAAATCAATGGGTTAATATTTAATCAGAAGCTAAATTAACTGTAATGTCCCTAAATGTATTACTGCTATGCGTTAATAATAGTAGTAAGTAAAAAAAAATTACCATATTATTATCACTGTTACTTGCTCAAAAAAAACTTTCCCTAAGGGTATTAGGGACCCATCAAAGTTGAAAAGATCACCACCTTAAGGTACAATTATCAGAAGAAAAACTTATGACATACACACTATCACACTATACTCACTTTGAAAGATAGTAACATCATATCTGCAGTACCAGAATGGTCCATGGACAAAATTAATTTCAGTAATCCTCTTGCCACAGTCAGACAGTGCGTGGTATCGATAAACTGGGGTAGTTTTGTAGACACACTTGGCCTCTCGGGTGCTGTTTCTTTATTATCCTTGGGCTTGCTGGTATCGTAGTTTTTCTTAAAATATTTCAGTTTATTCAACTGCTCTTTCTTTATTGAGGGTACAGGGTTCTGCCAAGATGCTATTAATTTTGAATGTGTCTGATATGCTTGTGGGGAACTCATAACTACGTTGGAGTAGCTCTGTAAAATAAAATACTGATCAAGAATAGGCCCAGCATCGTCATCCTAAAATACAGAAGTGGTTAATGAATGGATGATACTACCATGGAAAATTGTGCTCAGAGTGACTAATTAGTAATCTAAAACTGCAAGGAATCAATTTTTTGAGAGAAACAAATAACAATAATGTTGCCAAATAAGCATTAAAAAGTAATACTTGGGTACCTCGATGTAAAATAATTGAAAAACAATTGGGTATATTGCAACATGTCACATATAAAGTAAACTTCATATTTCTAAGTCAGATAAACAATTTCAAAGCTTTGTCGCCTATTACCACTAGGATAGAGCGGGGCATGGATTAAAATAAGAAATTAAGGGAAACTCGCCAGTATCAGTTATAATTTCTAATAATTACGCCACTCACTCCTAAAATATTTTACGATCAAACGGTCACTACTGTTTACTTAATTTTTTACACATATACATAATGCTGTAAAAGGGCAAGCAGAACGGCACAGGTATTAAGCAGAGACGGACCACAGTCTTCCGCGATATTTCGAACGAGTTGTGTTATATTTAGAACATATAGGTTATGTGCTTCATACAATAATACAGTGTGTGGTTCAGTGTTTACATTTTATTTTGATTGTGAGTGCCTAGAATGTAAAATACTTTAACAGATAAGTGAAACTGCTCTTTGTTTAAGGGTATTTTATGTAGTTGTGTAAAAATATTCCGGTGGATGGTGAAATATTCGAGTGTTTTCCGTTTTTTAGTGGCTGTGGTAAAATAATATTGTGATAATGTTCAGGCCTTGGGAAGATCCTCAACCTAGCACCAGCAGAGAATTTAACGAAGATATGGGAAATGGTAATGGCTCGCAAATTACAGAGAAAAGTTCTAGACAATATTTATGCGAACATACTAAAAAAGTAGTTTTAAACGTTTATAAAAATATAAAAGAAAGTGAAGGTGAAAAAGTAGCCGATAAAGGAGCAGCACGAGCATTAGATTCGTCTATTCATCAATGCTCCACCAATATATAAAATATTATTCCTATCTTAACACAAGCAAAACAGAATTTTTTTTTTTAATTTATCATTATCACTGTAACAAATAACTATTTATCAACCGTACATTAAATTAATTAGATTGTAACTCACGGCACAATAATTTTAAGAACGGTCCTGAGCCGCAATAAATTACGTCGGCTTTGACACTTTTATGGCCAATTTTTATGGCTTTTTTTTGGGCGTCTCGCGCCGTGTTCACTCCTTTGTCGGGAATTTTTTATTTGACTTAGAAATATGAAGTTCACTTTACCTTCTAATGAGCCTGTTACGGATAATTTTTTCTCGTTATTTTTTTTATGGTATTCAATAGTATTCAATCGTCTAGATAAACTGGTAAAATTTTAGCTTCATAAGTACATCCAATCCTTAGATATTCAATGTTAAAGATTGGGTTTCAGTACAAAGCGCTTCGCCAACTCGTGACGTCATTCTGCATATATACTGCAGCAAAAGAGTTAGAGTTTGCTACAGTAGTCAGTTCATTATAATCCATTAAACTTTAATGTCATGAACTGAGTTAATCTGATGTTTGAAGAAAAAAGGTGTTTGTTTACCATTTACACGATCATTATTAATTTGGACTATTTACTTTTCTTGCTCGCGATGTTTTCAGTGGATAGTGGTTTTATCAAGGCAAAGATTCTGTAAATTTATCAGAAGTAGATATGTTTCTGGTGCTTGACTATTTTAGTAAAAATAAAGACTTTACATGTGCAGAAATGCGAGGAATGAAATTGCTTAGGTGAGTAAAAAAAATATTACTTTTAGAGGAATCCTAAATAGATGGTACCTGCTTAAATTTAATTTATATTAAAAAAAGAGCATACCTAATACAATCAGGTATACTATTCCTAATAATAATTTTAATATGTAAAAATGTGTTAACCTCAAAAAAATCTCGACTGTCACCTGATCAGCATATGCAAAGTGACGTCACGTGAAGTTTGGCTATTTCCGGTAAATCGATTGATCATCGGTTAAGCTTCACGAAAGGGAAGAATTGCGCTGTTGCCTTATGTAATTTTCGACGTGAAATTTAATTACTTTCTCTATCTGTGAGATGAGAAAGTAAAAATATTGAACTAATATATATCATGATATATATTAAGGTATATATTATTATATAGTGACATATATCGAGATATATATCATGATATATATCGCTTGATATATATCCTCTGAACCCTGGTGAAAAATAAATGTAATTTTTCTTTTGTCTCACCCCCTAGATTTGTTGGAAATCCAACACCCCTCTGAGACCAAGAAATTTCCCATATATTTCTTATCGAAAAAGGACATTTTTTCATAAATTTGCGAGAATTGTTAAAATATAACAATTCAATCCAAATGATGCATTAATATGAAGTATTACCGAAGATTAGAGAATTAACAAGATAGGACAGGCGGCGGAAAACCTTTTATCTTTTAGCAATGGTGCCATTGACCTCGGCATTTAAATTGGAATTCTCGCACAGTTGCCACAATGTGACAATCAGACGAAGAAGGTAACATTAGAGAGGCCAATAGTGAAAAATGGACAACACTGTCCTGATAGAACAACCGAACTCAGCTGACTGTCAGTACCTCAGTACCCAAGGTCAATAAAAAAACAGGTTGCTTTGTAATATATGTCACATGAAGTATTTCTATGTTTATATGTAAGATATCTATTTGGTTAGGATAGAATTGTACATTCAAAGAATAATTTTGAAACTTTTATGAAATGGGGAAAAAATAGCCACACGCAGCTGTCATCGAGGTCTATACATGACGTAGCACTTGTCGATTCTAACCTATCTTTTAGTAAGCTTGGTCAAATTCATTTCATGCGTACCCGACAAATCCCAAAACCGTTTCCGCCCTATGTCGTTTCCTTTTAAATTGGAGTTCACAATTGTCTTCGTCTATTTCGTCTTCTCCGTCTGACTATCCTATATTGTTAGTTGTCTAATCTGTGGTACTACATCAATACAAAAGCCTAAATGCGTTCATATTAATTATATCATCAGATTATAAAACAAGCTAGAATGTGATATAAATATAATTTCTGCAAAAAGAATTGGAAAGAAATAAAGTTGGAATCACGAATCTTGTCATCCATGTCATCAATGTATGTACTTATCAAAGACATGACATTTTTCTATCAGCTTAGACATTAGCGCATTACAGCTTAGTAGCGTTGCAGTTGACTAATTAGTACTTCCCTAGTAGCACAAAATATTTGACCAATATTGAACCAATATTCATATATTGGTCCTATATGGATTGTACGTTGGTGTAATATTGGTGGTACTAGGGTTGTCAAATTCAATGATTTTTCTATATCCTCTCGTTATTTATAAAAGTTTGTAGTGTTTTTTACTGTGGTGTTTCAAGTTTCCTGTAATTATGTAAATTGTTGTGTAAATAGTTTGTGAATAGAATAGTTTTAATTTTTGTAAACAAACTAATCTCAAAACATCCGGCAAAAGACTGATTGCAGTAGCCAGAGATATAGTGATGAAATTAGTTGAAAACTTCCATCAGGAAAAATGCAACGGAAGTCCCCTTTTACCTTTGCAATCAGTCCATGAGGTGAATCGCAAAATTAAATGTGACAGATGTTTATACCGTAAATTCTCTTTTAGCGTATGTCTAATGCATTGGGTATTTATATGCCAACAGTGCAACGGATTTGTAAGGAAACCCGTGAGGAGCAGCAGGACAGCCCAAATACTACTGTGGCAAAATATGGACCCAGAACGAAAAATAATACTAAGGACTTAGTGGAGGCAAGAATATGGATATGAGGGATACAATTTATAAAATGTACTCCGAAAGCAAGTCTGTGGCATAGTTGATTTTGTAATTTTTGTAGTTAGTCTTTCCGACCGCTGAAGTAATGTTGTCGCTTTGGGAGAATATTATAATATTAAGTTTGTATGAAATAATAATTGTTATTTTACTGAAAACTCCTTTCAAACGGTACGCTCGTGAGTGCCATTTTGTGTGACCTTGAATCAATTTTATTCTGAAATTAAAAAAGGATGACGTGAATGACAAGATTGGTGAACTGACCTATAGTAATAAAAAATTGGGCCTTATCGATACCTGTCCTTTATTGTACCTTATTTTGTAGATTAGCAAATTTCTTTTAAAAAACATATTTGGCTTTTAGCAGCAAATTATCTATTACCATTACAGACTAAAACATACTTACGGGAGAGATAAAATTTGAATTAGTACAAGTGGGTGCTACTCTCTTACAAGTCTTTTTTCTATTGTTACTCTTCGAACTGTCCACGTTAGTTTTCCCCACCATTTCCCCCAAAACCCAATTCCATCTATTCATCGAACTTGAAGGGCTACGACTTAATGACAACTGCAACGAGAGGTACATCAATAACCAGGACAACAACGGTAAATCAACCGTTACTGCCAAAAGTGATTTTCGGTTGTGGAAAAGAGGCTGAAGTGTATTAGAAACCACTCGAAGTGCTGCGTCGATCACTGCGCTTTTCTCTGACGTTTTTCGACTTAAATAAGCCAACAAAATGAACAGTCGATCTTGAGGGAATTTTAATGTACATGAACTAGAAAACATCTCAGCCAACGTGTCTGCTAAGAAATTGCCCCAGAATGTCGTGCGGCCACATGATCTTTCCAAAAATATAGCTGCTAAAAGCTGTAGTCTGGAGGATTGCGACACACAGAGACCTTGGAAAAACTGTTGACACAGATCAAGTTGAATATCAGTTGTAGCTTCTATCGATAATAAGACTTCCAATAGGCCTTCTGCTACAGACGTTAGTTTGTCAGTGGAAATGCTAAGTAAATTATTGGACTTTTGGCACTGTACACTTTTGGAGATGCTTTCTTCAATTCTTGCCATCACATTCCTTATAGTATTAAGTTGATGTTGGTATGTAATAGTTTCCTGCAAAAAAACAATATTGATACATTTACTTGCTTATAACTTATTAATAGCTGTTATAGATATTAGCCACTTACCTGATAAGCATTAAAAACTTTGTTGTGCTCAACATTGGTAACGTTCATATTTCTGTCTTTCATGATATTCATGTACGTGGATAGATGCATGGCATTCTTCATATCAGCAACCAAAAATGGGTGTAACAATTCTTTAAGTTTCGAACATGCCAAGCTGTATCTACAACTGATGTCCTCGAACAGTTTAGATAAAATATTCAACTGTTTTTCTAGATCCGTACAAGCTAGATTCATTGTATTTGAAGCTAATTCCGGAGGCACTTCTTCTGGTAGGACCACAATATGACCATAAAAATAACCTAACGGGATTCTACATCTTGTTGTTGACATACCATACCTACCAACCACCGTTATCTAAAAAAGATAGTTGAATATGAAAAATATTATATAATACAAACCTACTATAAAGAATTTTAGTTTATTTTATTTATGTATATTTTTTTGTAATTTGTAATTGCCTTATTTATTTCAACGTCCTGGCGAAGTATAGCTAATGCTACTCCATCACTTAACCAGGATGGAGACACGAGATATGGTCACCCATCTAAGTGATACCGGTACCGTACCTCACCTCGGGCAATTTATTTAATTAATGTATACTAATACTAAGATTTTATACATTAAGGAAAATTGTGTGAACATAAGTGTAAAAACTCATTATTACCTTCATAAACCGAAAAAGTGGAGGTGGTTGCAGATCCGTCAATAGCAAATTTCTTGTACCGATATCTGTTGCTATGACGAGTCTCTTCTCATCCACATCTTCCCCTTTTAGCCAAATATCGATACTAACAGTAACCAAATCGGAGCACGATGGTATGAGAATATCAGTAAGCAAAATAGGCTTTCCAAAATCCAAAGTAACATGTCTTCGAGCACCTGAATGCATTCTTTCAACAACGATCACCTGTTTCGGGGGCACCACGAGAAGTTGTTGCCAAGGAAGGTGACCACATTGACTAGATGAAGGGGTTACTTCTTCTTGTGGTAATAGGGTCTTACTGGAGCTGTAGTTTTCTAGGGTTTTTGAGATGTTCTGACATATCGCATCTGTAAAAATTCATATCAATAGTTTAAAAATTTCAAGGTACAAATAATAGTACATTATATTGAATAGGGTCATCCCGCATGCACATCCGCTCTGTATCTCTGGGAGTAAAATGCATAAATTGTGAAGAGAAGGAAAGGGATCTGAACAAATGATGATTAAAAAACAAGTAAAAGATGTGTACATAATAGTGAACAGGTTTATGTAATTTTATGGGTTTGGAATGATGTAAGCAAGTGAACCATTTCATCTCATTGGGTGTTTAATATACAACACTAAGCCAACCCAGATACGTGTTGTACATCCCCTGCACTCCTTCAAAAAGTAATATATTCAATTATCTGTAACCCAGCAACCCTTTGAGCTATCATATTCGTTCTGACATAAAAATTTTCGTAATTTAATAAAGTAAGATAAAAAAATTAATTACGGCATATGTCAAAAATTGCAGTTACCGCAATATTTTAAATTAAGTGAAATTTTTCTAGCACCCTTACCAAATGTTTGTAAATAACTCTAAATCTAAAAACTTTAGCAAAAATATACCTCAGATAGAAATTATTGCCTACACTTTTAATGTCACTTAAGTATGGTTATCTAAATTTCCAATGGCCACTTGCAAAAACACACAATTTCAGAGAAGAACAGCATATAATGTTAAAAATGCAAGGGGTCGTGTGCTTAGAATAATGAATAAAACCAACCCATTTAACAACCCCCTAGATATATGTCATTCACCTCATGCACCCCCTCGAAGAGTGAAATATTCAAGTATTTGTAACTAGATAACTCTAAGTAATCTGATTCATTTGGATATCAAAATTTTTGTAGTTTTAAGGATAAAAAGTTTCATTATTGTATTACAAGATATTTTTGAAAAAGTATTATCTTGGACATCCTCATAAAATATTTTCAATTAACTCTGAAATTAACTAGAAAAAATCGGTAAAGGTATTTACACAGAACTTCCCTCGTTATTTGTGCATGGCGGTCACTCTAAAAAATTAATAATTACGAAATGACATTGAGAATAATAATCGGAATAGAGTTATTGCTATTATTACAAAGAAAACTTGATAAGTTTTGGTCAAAAAAATATACAGATTGCTCATCCAACAGCAAAAGTTCAATACTAAATAGCAGGTGCCACATATGGCAGGCTTGCGCAAATACAAATGTCCACCATGACTGAATTATTTCTTGGGATGACCACCCTGCACATTTTACAATAAAAGTATAATAGGTGCATATGCCAGATATTATTGCCATCTGTCACATTTTCAATCCAACATTCACGTAATGGAGTGGAAGTATAGTGGTGGTTAAAATATTTCATTTTTTTAAAAATTTTTCAAAAGATGTTGGTAAAATAATTTTCAAATTTTTTTCTTCTGAAATAGGTTTAAAATGTCAAACGTAGAAATTTTAAATTTGAGCAAAAAGGAAAGTTTCCTTATATTCTATAGTAATGCTAAAAAAAGTTTAAAAATTAAAAATTATATATTTTTTAAAATAGGTTTAGAATGCTATGAAACGTGAAAATTTTAAATTTGAGCAAATAAAAAAAAATTCGATCTATTTTAGTGGTAAAAACTTTTTGAAAAATGTTGGTGGAAAAAATTTTCAAAATTTTTTTTCTGAAATACCTAGGTTTAGAATGTCATTTAAATTTGAGCATTCTAGTGTTAAATTTTTTTCCAAACTGGTAACGAAATGATGCAATTTTTTTTTCCGAAATTGGTTTGGAATATCATGAAACGTGGAAATTTTAAATTTGAGCAAAAACATTTTTTCGTCTGTTCTATAGTAGTGATACATAAATGGATTAAAAATGTTTTCAAATTTTTTAAAAAATTCTTCAAAAACATTTTTAAATTTGTTTGAATAATTTTAGAATGTCATGGAAACGTGGATAGTTAAAATCTGAACAAAAAAAAAATAAATCTATCTTAGTGGTAAAATTTTTTAAAAATAGTAAGAAAAATTTCTAATTTATCTTTTAAAAATTTGAAGAAACAAAAAAAATTCCATCTATTTTAGTAAATAAATTTTCAAAAATGGTAAAAAAAAATTTTCAAAAATTTTTTTTTGCATCGGGCTTAGAATGCCATGAAACGTGGAAATTTTAAATTTGAAGAAAGAAAAAAAAAATTATTTCATTTTAGTAGTAAAAATTTCTTCAAAAATATTGGTGAATAATTTTTTTTTTCCTGAAATAGGTTAAGCGTGTCATGAAACGTAGAAATTTTAAATTTGAGAAAAAAAATTTTTTTTCATCTTGGTAAAAATTTTTTCAAAAAAGTTTGAAAAAAATTTTCAAAAATTTTTTTTTTCTGAAATAGGTTTAGCGCGTCATGAAACGTGGAAATTTTAAATTTGAGCAAAAAAAAATTTTTTTCACTATTTATTCCGTTTAGACGGTCCACCCTGTATATTTTTCAGTGAAAATTCTACCAGTTCTTCGCTGACAGTAGCGTCAACTACCTACCAAATTTGACTGCTCTCCGTCAAGTAGTTTTTTAGTAAATGCACCAACAGACAGACAGACAGACAGACAGACAGACCGACAGACAGACAGACAGACAGACTGACGGAATTGAAAAACCTATATTTTCGGAATCTACGTGTTCTGAAACGTCAGAATCCGAAAAAATCTCGGAGGGTGATTTTTTCTCGAATACAATACTTCCCTTCGGTATGCGAGGGAAGTAAAAGATGTGTCTAAAATAACAATGGACTCAATTAGTGTGACGTCACATAATTATGCAACCCCTATATACTAGTGTCATGACACACGGGTTGCCTGCCAAGCATACTGAAATTTGACCCTTAATGCATATGTTTATAAGGCGACATTTTCGAGGATAGAAACATAGCATACAATTTTATTTTATTTCTCCCGTGTAAGAAATATTTAAGAGATTTCAGTTATCATATTACATGGACAAGATATCGGTAAATATACACAAGTATAAAGTATTACAAAAACTGTAAACAAAAATTAAAATAAAGTTTTTATAGCTCATACATAGATATATACATTTTAACATATTTTTTGAATGTGAAATAGGTATTCGAAGTCCTTAAATATTTCTTCCACAGGAGAAATCCTCGAAAATGTCGCCTTATAAACATATGCATTAAGGCTCAAGTTCCAGTGTGCTTGGCAGGCAACCCGTGTGTCATGACACTAGTATATAGAGGTTGCCTAACTTGTGACGTCACAACTAATTGAGTCCATTATTACTAACTCATTTAGCTCCACTGTGATATAATCAAATCTATACTTGTAATTGTCCAAATTTCTTAAATAATTTAAACGGATAATTTTAAAGCAATATACGATCAGTAACAACTGTACTGACAATAATTAATCCTATGCGACAGAATCCAAATTAATTTTTGTATTCCTCATTTGACACCGTCAGGTACCCTGATATCACATCACGAATTCAACCATTTTACATTCTTAATTCTTGTTTCCATTTTTTGTAGTAATAATACCAGTATTTATGATTTCAAAGTGTACCAATAAAAAAAATAGCGTAAAGTATTCGTGGATAACTGGTCTTTAAAACACTTGCTCTAATCGCGCGTGTTTTAAAGACCTTAACATCCACTTATACTTTAATATACTAATCTGTCACTTTGATTAAGCCCACTGTTACGGTTCAAAATACCACAAAAATTAAACCACCTGAAAATTTGGTGTCTGTAGGCAAGCATAAAATTAAACTGCTTACAACCCGCCTCGCGAATAGAATATCACCCAACGTCACAGTGTAACTCTAGAGCGCTCTGTAAAATATGACTGCGCCGGGCACCTACCTAGAGAGAGAGAGAGAGAGGGCTATGCATAACCGCTGAATTATTACTCAACGAAACTCGTAGGTTAGATAATATGCATGTAGGAAATGGTAGAGCAATGTTGGTTGTTACGTGGGTTGTCCCAGGAGGTATTTTCTTGGGCGAATTAGATCACTTCTCCCTCGACGTAAAATGTACTGTCACTTATACGCATGAGTTGCTTATACCAGCTGGTTCAATTTCTTGTTTTTTTCTTGCTTCTAGAACTGCGATTTGAGCTCTGGAAGGCCCGTGGGCCATTTTGGGAGGTCAGTTTAAGCCTAGTCACCTCCGAGGGCAAACGTTGTTTATATAAAACGTCCAAATATTTTCTTGGGATCTATACCTCGGGATGTTTTAAGGTGTGTCCGTCTTGTGTTGTTTATGCGGATCACCTTGTCGACTGTGTTGTCGGATTTGTGGTTTAAACTCGAGCTGCTGTGTACGTCATTACCTGGAGCTCGGGAGATTGCCGATGGCTGGATTTCTAGAATAAAACAGGAGAACCGCAGTTTATGCGTAAGTGTTGTACCTATTTTTCTGACACGTTTTATAGAGTTTTTCTTTGTCTACTTACAGGGTTCTTTTTGTTCTTCCGTTTTTCATCTTATTCTTATTACCTCATATTTTGGCATCTATTCTCTGGCAACCTACCCCTTGCTGCACGTTCCGGCTACATGTTCTGTTGTTCCGGGTTCTATTATTAATCAGGAACCCCCAGATCAATCTGCCACCCCCTTAGTCAATTGGAGGACTTATTTAGGATTATTGCGAGGTGTTATTAAGCTGCCAGAGCTCCATGTGCCCTCTTCGCCAGTCGTAACTACCGCTCCCGCCTAGTCATCGCCGTGGAGGAAGCTACAGCGTCCCGACACCCACCACCACCGTTATAGATAAGTAACAGCTCATGGTACTTTTTTTTAATATAATATTTTAATTAGTGTTTATTGTGTTTATTTCAGGGGGTATACTCCCCTTATATTTTATTATATTGTGTAGGCCAGTGCCGTGCGCCGCTTTATTTTCACGTTAGCATGCATCAAAATCTCATATATTTGGTTGCTTACTTGTACTTGCGGTTACATGATCACGTAACGCCCCTTTCGAACGTAATATATATATTTTTTAAGACGTAGGGACGGGACAATTTAGGTCTACCCTATTATCCGCGTATGATACCGTGTTTTAATGTATGTAAATATATCATATACATTTCTCCATTTTTTTTGTATATAAATTAATTATTCACTGCCTTATTGCACATTATAATAAACTTTATAGTTAGTAACTCGAGTTTTAATTCTGTGTGGGTTTGTGTGAACCAAGACCCTTTCCGACGACATCAAGGCTCAAGGAAACCCACCCCAGCTCGAGCTAGACCGTGCAGTGGGCCACTCCGTGGATGAGAGCCATTGGGGTGGCTCACTCAAAACAAATTTGTTACACCTAGTGCACTTTCAATTTTCAATTAAGCCCCACTTTGCATCACTGTTAAATGGTTCAGATATTATTAGATATTATTTACAGATGTTAATCAACTATTAATTATCTTCTTATTTATTTTGAATTTAATATTGACTACTATTCTATCATCATTATTATTATGCTTTTTTTTGTTTATTTTTTTTATGCGTTGTAACACCACTATGATTAAATATTTTGTAAATTTATACCCGATTACCTATTAGGGCTACATTTCTTACTAAAATTGATCTTTAAAGCATGCCGGAATTAGGAATCACGCTCAATAAAATTTTTGCAAATTTTAGTTACAAAATTATTTGTTTCACGTTACTTTCTTGTATATTTGACACCATATTTAAATAACCACAGAGGTGTAACAAAAAAGTGAACTAGGCCATTTTGCTTATTTTTTTGTGTTATTTTCGAAATTTGTATAGAAATTCCAAAAAAATATATATACAGTGTCATGTTTTTTAGAGGTAAAGAAGAAATCTAAATTTTTTCATGTGTCACGTGTACTTCTGAAGGATCGTTACTGTATTAGCTGTACCAAATATGAATCCATTATTCCATTCCCTGTCAAAGTAATGAAAACAAGTAGTTTTTGTCAAAAATGTCAAAACACCTTGTAACTTTGTAATGAAGGCCCAATGAGAAATTTTTACGGGAGGTTCTGATTACCACTGATGTTTTCTACCTCCTGTTAAGCTATGTCCCTCTTATGATGCCAGACCCTGTATATTTGAATAATGTAGCTACCATAATTTACAATATTGTTGGTACACAATTTTTCAACTTATTAAACTGTTAATTATTCAAATTTTACTTTACCTATTGTATAGGGGAAGTGGAAGATGTATTTAGAAAATTTGAACAATGTAATGCGATAAAATAATAAAATATGGGTATTCTAAATTCTTATGAAATTTCATCATTTAAAATTTTTTAAATATGTAGGATGACCCCATTAAAATCATGTTAAAAATAAATACTAACTCTTACCGATTTTCCGGTCCATAGCCTCTTCAGCTTCTGACAACATTTGCACAATCCATTTACTATGTCCCGCTTCTCCTGACGAGCTGGTTCCCGTTTCTAATCTATTGTTGAATGCTTTTACTTGTTCATTCACTTGTTTCTCAACATAATTGTGTAATAATTGCTGTAAATCTTCCTTTTTATTGGACGAACCTTGGGCCGACGACATAATGGGAAAGGGCAGCACGTTATTAACTGATGATGCATTATTGGTCGCATCCGCCCGCTCTACTCTAGTACCTTCACTAGCCAATATGCAGGTAAAATGCAGCGGTTCTGTTTCTATCAGACCTCTTATTATTTTAAGAGAAGCGACATTCTTATATTTTAGTTTGGTATCTGTAGTCGATAATACATCTTTAGGACTGATGCTTTCTTTATTAAACGAGTAATTCGTAAAACACTCAGTAGTAGGCATTGTGTTATCTGTAGAAACTGTACTTGGATTGGATGTTAGCAGATATGTCGAGGTGCTGCCTCCCTTCACATAAGGTGGCGGCTCGATATCAAATAGTTCCGGTTCGAGAGGTGTACCATACAGTCCATATCTCCCACGTAGCAATAAATGGTACGGATTCGTTCTTGTAACAAGTTCACTTGATATTTTACTCAACATGGATATACATTTGGCTGATATTAACCTTTCTGTTTCTTTTGTCGAAACTTTTAGAAGTAAAGAGAAAATCCACTGAAGTCCAGAGGCTGATTTTACCTTGTTTATGGAATCCAATATAGAAAACAGCGAATTCAAAACTGATGAAGAAAATGTTTCTCCAAATATGGGGCTGATTTTATCCGAGCCGCTAAAAGAAAATGTATTATATTAGGATCATATTTCAATAGTTGTAAAATCAATTCAAACTAGTACAATACGATACTCTCAACAAAAAATAAAGAATACATTTTTTTTTATTTGAGAATCCGCTTTACAGATAAAAATTACTTTATGTTCAAATAATTGTTTTTTTGACAGCCACTATCTCAAACACCTTTGAACCCACTATGATACAATCCTGTACAAAGGGGTTTCTAAAGCTGCTGATTAAGAATACCTTCCTATTCTTTTTTTCTAAAAAAATTTCTAATACTTTTTTTTTGAAAAATCGTGTTTCCAAACCCCTTTAAAATTGCACACTAGTGACATGTATCACATGTTACTAAGTTTAAAGAATCACCTTATCGATCTTTTCTTACCACCAAAGTTTGAAGTAAATCAAGCATCAATTAACGGGTATACAAGAATGTTGTGATCTGTATAACACAACTCTGCCATAAAAAGGTATTTATTTAATAGAATTCAATGATGCCTTTTGAATATATAGAAGTTCTGATAACTGAGAATACCAGTCCTCTTTACCAAATGTCAGTAGCTAAGGTCATTAATTTTTTTATATACTTATTTAAAGGATTCCGGTCAAACTTGATTAAATACACATAATACAACACTTAGGACACCGAAACTAATCAGTCACGGTGCCACAATAGTACAAGTTAAAAGTTAGAGTTGTTCTAAATATCGAATACTCCATTGTACGTAACCACGAAGTATAGTATGCTGCTTGTCGATTCTGCAGAAACACTAACGTTTTCATATTTCTGACGTATGTAATTTTGCACGAATTTCATAAGAAGTTTATTTACTTTATTTCACAGAAAATATTCTATATTTACAATATGCTGATAACCACAAACGAACGTTCAATTACAAAGGCAAAGGACAAACTTCAAACATTGCTGAACAATACTCTAGCATGAACAAACAAATGGAGACTGCAAATCAATCCAATGAAATCGCCATTCATTTTATTCAATCACGCATTATCCAATAATTCTCCTTCTATCGAAATAAGTAATTACCAAGTTCATCCAGTAACCAATGTTAAATATTTGGTTTAGATAATAAATTAAACTTTAACATACGTTCTAAAATGGCAAAGAAAAAATGTATATTCAGATTGAAAGATTTTAGTGTATTAACGTTAAAAAATAAGGGAAAACCGAACCAGCTGTCAAAATATACAAAACTATTTGTAGACCTGTTCTAGAATGTGTGGACTTGAAAAACAGAAATCCAGCTAAGAAAAATTTGAATTTGCTGAAACAATTGCACTAAGGAAAATTACAAAGATTCGGCACCCCCCACAATCCTTTACACAACCTTCCTAATACACTTTTGTGTGATTTGGTGCAAACACTTCCTATCAACGATAGAATACAACTTCTTACCGAAAAATTTCCACAGAGTAGCCACAATATTGAAGTAATGCAACCTCTTGCTATTCCTCGACACAATACACCCAGATTCACATATATGGAAAGATCAATTTTTGACCAGCTGCTATTGGTGTCTCGGGAGTACTACGCCTTAGATTAGGTTTTTTTTTTCACAATTTAGCTATGTCATCAACCTTTTATTTCCCTCCATATTTTCTGTATACAATGTTAAATAAAATATTATCTCCTTGGCTGAAGGACCCAGTTCGATGGCCTTTCGATTATATTACATTGTATACTAACACAATCAATAAATACCTTTTATTATTATTATTATTCTGTGAAATAAAGTAAACAAACTTAATAACACCCAGCCATCATTTTCACTAAATCTAGGTTAAAAGTAATTTGTTTTGCTATGTGATTTTTTTTAACAAAATGAGTTATAAATTTATTTAGGTATGAGTGAACATCACAAAGATATACTTTAAAATATACTAATTTGTCGATTTTCTTACTGTTTCCCCAAATCTTCACAACGTTATTATATGTAAAACTTGTATTTCAGCAAGTGCTTTCATAAACATATTTCCGTTGTTCAATTGCATCATACAAGTGATAGATATCGTGCGAATGAAGGTGGCATTTGGCTTGCCACTATGTGTTCCACAACACAGATGATGACTGGTAGGTAGGCATCAATGTTGAATAATGTTCAGTCAGCAATGGAGATGGGAAGAGTTATTTAGCGTTACTAGCGTGGCTGTTTCAAAAAAGTACCACAACAAAATATTACTTTGAAACGATCATCTCGATAAACGTGCAGGTGCAGCCAATCTCCTGTCGTTCATCGTTTGCTACAAGTAATCAGTTATTTTAACATTGTGTAACTCGACGGTATACAAAATGATGGTACGAAAATAACGACCCATCTGTAGTCAGTGGCACGTTGTAAAAACACCAGAGTGATTATTTACAATTGTAAAGCTCCGGTTTGTTTATGTGCATTTATCAGTGAAAACATTCTTTCAAATACGCCTGAGTATGTGCTTATTGTTCCGCCGTCATATGCGGTATTTTGTATTTCTTAATTTGAATTTGGTGCTTTTGTTTTTGTGATTGGTTTTTGTAACATTTTCATCAAGTCAACATATGTCTTGCCACATAAGTGTAGGAACTTGTTTGGAAATCCTCTTAGTTGTTTTATAGTGCCCCATCACGCTCCTATTTTAATGTATTGCATTTGGCCTTTCCTGTGATAAACATTGTAACCTATCAACGTTGGATCCTAAAAACAGAAAGAAGCCGTATGTAAGCGTATGGAGTGGAGAAAAGCTAAGATTGGCCTTTTGCACATTGTTATTTGTCTTTCCATAAACAAAAGCCTGGTCCTTCGCAGGGGCGGACTAAAGGGGGGGCTATAGGGGCTTAAGCCCAGGGCCCCGGATGATGAAGGGGCCCCCGAACGCTGAAAACTGACTTAAAAACCAAATACTGTATGATTATGACTATACTCTGTACTGGTGATCTCATTGACGGTATAAATAATACAATAGTATATGTACTATTTTTTGCTCTTGTCTGCTTCCGCATCGCAATCCACAGTCTCTGCGCCAGCGATTCGCGACTCGCTATTATTAATATAGTCTAGTTCAGTAATTAGCTGATACTGCATTGTACTAGACTGAAATGATTTTACAACAAAATAAATAAAAAGTATAATAGAAAAACAATAAATAAATTGACACTTGCAAATATTAAATTTGTATTATTAAATAATTAATTATTTTGTTGTAAAGCCAAACTGGTACAATATAGTACTCTGCACAAAAAATAATGAATACATTTTTTTGATTTGAGAATTCGTTTTACAGATAAAAATTACTTTTAGTTCAAAAAATTCTTTCTCTAACGGCCACTATCTCAAAAACCTTTGAACCCACTACGATGTAATCTTGTACAAAGGGTTTCTAAAGATGCTGATTTAGAATACCTTACCTGTTCTTTTCTAAAAAATCGCTAATACTTTTTATGGAAAATCGACTTTTCAAACCCTCTTAAAATTGCACGCTACTGACATGTATCACATATTACTAAGTTCAAAAAATCATCAATTTATCGATCTTTTCTTACCACCAAAGTTTGAAGTTAATGAAGCATCAATTAAGGGGCATCATATAGGTACAGGCCCCAAAGCTCTAATAGCCCAGGGCCTCGCAGTTGGTTAGTCCGCCCTTGGTCCTTCGGGTTTATTTTATGATTTATTTGTATTGACATACATATATGTATTTTTCCCCCCATTGGCTTTTGTACCTACTAACACTTATTTTATCACTTGAGTTTTGCTAGAATATAGTTCTAGTAGTGATATCTGGCTACTTAGAGCTATAGCACAGACAGATATTATTTGAATATACAAATGATGAAATCATTAAAACGTTTAATAACATATATTTATCATATTTAATCTGTACTTTTTACTTGAGAAGTTTAAAAACTATGTTAAGACTATTTAGTTAAACAGAGAATACTTCTTAAGAGACTTGAGTAAATCCTATTACAAACAACTATAATGTACAATGCAGTTTTGATTTTCGGAATTATTAATGTGTTGTTAATTTTCGATGGATTACTGTAAGTACATTTTTAGTCTATATTTTCTCAAAGTGAATGTGTTTATGTGGCTTTTGTCATCTGTATCTACACAATATGTAGTAATTAATTTGCTCATGAATTATGTTATATTTACCTATTTAATCTGTACTTTTTACTGGAGAAGTTTAAAAATTACGTTAAGACTATTTGGATAAGCAGAAAATACTTTCTAAAAGACTGAATAAGTCCCACTACAAATAACTAATGTACAATGCAGTTTTGATTTTCGAAAGTATTAATATGTTGTTACTTTTCGATGATTACTGTAAGTACATTTTTAGTCTATATTTTCTCACAGTGAGTGTGTTTATGTGGCTTTTGTCATTTGTGTCTACACATGTAGTAATTGATTTGCTTACAAATTGTGTTCTTTTTTACTGTCAAATGGCGTCGGTTAGTTAGTATATCAAATTAATAATTTGAATTTTATATTGAAATCTGAATAATTCTAAAATGTTCGTATGTATCCAGATATATTACTCAAATACCCCATATAAAACTACTTTTTTATTACATACCTGCAGCACGTCATAATTAATCTCATACATTTATGAGCGATACTTCTTCCTCCTAGCAATACGCAATGATATAGCAGTTCTGTCAAATTTTCATCTATTATATTCACAAATTCCATTTGGTGATTGGGGGGCGAGCCGTTATTACTCCTATTTCTACTAAGCCTTATTGACGCTATCCAGTCAAGTAAATCTAGTACAATACCCAAAGTTTCGTTGCTCTTATTGTTAACAGCTGTCATGATAAGTGATTGGACAAAAACGTTTGATTCCAACATTAAATTTCTCTGGGTACGTTCATGTGGAATATCGGCATGTTTCAAACTATACAATGTTAAACTTAACTCATGTATAACATCACAACCCATATAAAAGTCCGTTTTGTGTGTGGACGACAAAGCCAATTTATCAACATTCAGACTAGAATTTTTATTTTCAAATTTTCTATTTTTATTGCCGTTCTTGTTCGTCTCGTCTTTAGAGTAAACTGCCCTAATATGTAGGAGAAGATTTCGTATTTTAGATTTATACAATTTTGGACTAGTTAGCGTAACAATGCCGCTCTGCTCTGTCAAATCCAAGTGGGAAGCTATGTTTACAGGACCCGCTAAAATATCAGCGTTATGGGCTCGTAGGTATTCCTGTGATATAACAGGATTGTCAACCCACTGCAACATATCAATCGTAACAGTTTCATCTACAGAAAACCGTACATCACGATTGTGTCCTATGCCACTTTTATTTTGTCTTAAAAGTGTGACTTCCACATGAGGCAGAGTGCTAGAAGGTTGCATGGAAAAATGCACGTCAACGTGACCTAGCAAAGTGGAACTTGGTAAGGTTATTTCAAAGATATGCTCATCCCAAGTTGTGGTGTCGGTCTGTAGGCGCCACGTTTTAGTATGTTGTTCCCCATCAGGTTTTAAGGTTTGAGGTTGCCTCCTCTGCCTCTGTGCTTGTTGGAATTCACTCCAGCATGGCGGAACGACGACGCAGTAACATGTTTTTAAAGGCTCAAAATCACATAATAGTTTAAAGTTTTTCAAATCAGCCAAAGACAAGATATCGGGAGGTTCTCGAAAACATTTCGTGACTTCACTGTTGTCCAAAGAATCTAGTTGTTGGGATATCGCCATGGAACTATCCATACTCAATCCGAACAGATCGTCTTCTTCGTGATCGTCACTGGATTCGTTATCATTGTCATTTAGGGCGAAGAAATGAAGAGAGCCTTTTTTTGTGGAGGCACATAACCTATCCAGACCTAAAATCATAAATAACTTTTTATAAGACTATGCTGCACAAAAGAGGGTTAGATAAGATAAAATTTATTAATCGACAAAGTTATATTTAACTTATAGGACTAGTCAAAAAGAAAACAGTAACTTGAAATAGAGTACAAATATAACACACAATAAAAAGACAGTTGCAAAAAATTTAAGGATTTAAAAATATATATATATAAAATAATAAGTGATAGATATAGTGAAATTTATCGTATGATGGAGAGGCATGCAGCAAAACACTGAAGAGAGAGAAATGCATATCTCGCCCTCCTCCATGCGCAACACACACCTCTCCCTCCCTAAAGGGTTCACCATACAACCCGCCACCATACAACAATTTCACTTTACATAATATATAGACACACAGCTACACATATGCATATATCAGAAATAGAAAAAAATTCTGGGTTATTTTCGGGCATTTATAATTATGTCATTAAGGCAAGTTGCTCTGGAACCAGGATTATTTATGAATTCACTTCACAGAATCTTGTCAAAACAAATCCATTCCTGTTCAATATGGTTCAGGAATTAAAAGAAACAGATTTCCTCACAACAGAAAATTTTTGTGAATTTATTTTAATAAGACATGAAGGTGACAATTATTTTGTGGGAAATATCATATGGACAGATGATGCTAAATTTGCCAAAATTGGATTTTTTTAATCAACACAATTCCCATTACTGGAGTAACTTGAATCCTCATGTATTCAGGGAGCGAAATATTCAAGAACATTAACAGTTTACTATGCCATGAGAAACGATAGAGTAGTGACATTACAATTTTTTGAGGAACATTTAAATAGTAAGTTAAAAAGATATCTTCTTCAGCTAATATTATGGCTTCCCCCTTAGAATTCCTGCCTTTACAGAGCCAAATATCCTAAAATTAACGAATATGCGTTTTACAGTGTATGGTGATGGTTTATGTTCTTGTGGGCATCGAGTAGCAAATGTGTTACATGTTCTTGATATTACTTTATCACATTCTCCATAAATAATAAACAAATCTAAAAAGTCTTCGTGGGTGGTGTAATTTAAACGTGCTGGCATTTTTTGACATAAGAGAATAACTGGCATTAATGATTGTTTCTAACCATGGCTAAGTTGAAGGCAATTTTTACGAAAAATTCTTGAATATTTAAGAAAATCACCAATATTTCAAAAAGTTGCAACTTTAACTCCTTCAATGCCTATACTAGAAAAAGGGAATTTAATTTTACAAAATTTGATGTAAAAAAATACTAAAAAATGGTTTTTGAGGTTTGAATTTGACGAAACATAACGTAAAAAACAGAACACTTGGTATATTATTATGAAATTTATTTTTATTGTAGAGAGTAGCTCATCTTGTGTTCTTTCTATGTGATAAAGAGCAAATGAAGATCTCCTACACGAAGAAAGTTATAATAGTTCTTGCTAATCGTTGCACCCGTCAATTTTTTTATAAAATGTCAAATATCTCCGAAACTGCTGGGTTTAGGTACAGGGTAGGCTACATGATTCGACTCAGAATTTTACGGTCATTTCAAAAAGTCGAAAATATCAGTGTGTTCCATTTAAAATAACCAAGTTGGTATTGACTTCCGGTATAACTAGAAGTACCACATGCTTGTAGTTATTTTGGTTCAATTGGCCACATTAACTTTAGCAACTCCCAAAATTTTCAAAATTTATTACGTACTTTCCCCTATATCGATTGTTTCAGTTTCCGGTGAAACACCCTGTAGAGTGGCCCATTTAAAACAGACACTCTATATATTTGTGATTTATATTCACCGAATAGCAAAAATCAAGGAAATTATTTAGAAAATCAAATATATGACAAAATAATATAGAAAGGTGATATGGTAGCAGAGCCATAAAATATTTTTTTAATATTTGTTTCGATACTTATATCTACATAGAAATGAGTAACTTACTATTGCAATAGGCAGCAGACACAAACTTTTCATCTTCGATCTTGGCAAAGCAAATCGTCTTTAACGTGGATAAATTTACAATCCTAACAGCACCATCAACACACACCAAAACTACATTGCCTTCAACACCACTAACAGAAGGATACTTAGAGAAGTTACCAATTTTTTCCACAGTTGGTAATAAGTTTATTTCTATGGGTTTCTCAAAACTTGCCAGTTCCCTAACAGCTACTGGATTTTCATTTATTTTAATCATCTTGTCAGACTGATCTACAGCATAGAGCAGCAGAAAACTTTTAGAAGTAAACAAACTCTTCACTGCAACGAGAATGTGAATTTCGTCCGGTGTTGCTAGAATCTCCGTTATCTCCAGATCGTTATAGTCCCTGCACTGTTCTGGTAAATTAATACACTGAATAGCACGCGAATAGTTTAATTTTTTACTAGACTGGTTATTCTTCAGTTCCGCAATATGGTCGGATATGCTTAAATCGCTACTTTCCGAGCTGTGTATCTGCCCGTTTGTTAACGGAAAGGGATGGAGATTAAAATTGCTGGAAGATGAATCCGTCTTGGTGCTGTTAAACTCATCAAAGGTTAAAGCCCGTGGGCCAGTATGGGATTTCTTTGAAGTGACTGTAGGGGGTAAAAAAACCTCATCACTCTCTCCTGGTATCAAGGTTTTGTAAAATGACGACAACTGTTTCATTAAATTATAGCCTGGTAGGTCTTCCGATTCTAATTCTGTTGGATCTAAATTATCCAATAGGTTTGATATTTTTTTATTTTCCAATATTACATTACTCTTTTCCACGGGGCTATAGGGTAAAGAATTGTTGTCAAATTTAACCTCATTTTCGGCTTCTTCTTGTTCCTTACTGTACATAAAATCATAAACTACTAAGTAAAGTCTACTATGTCCTTGTTGTGACTCCAATACATGTATATCATTTTCATTTGTTTCATTAGATGCTTTTGGCTGACTGCTCATAATTTTCTCAGATTCACATTTGACTTTGAGTCCACAGATTATTGTAGGTCTTGGCAGCTTTGTTCCACTATTTACAGTGTGCGATTTATGACTTAGTATGCATAATGATGTTATTTTTTTGTCAACTGGGTTTTTTTCTAAAAAAAATGTTTCGTTGTTATAATTATTTTGAAAAGAAGGTGTTAAAGTGCTAAAGTTCATAAAGAGGAAGTATAGTATGCGTAATTGCTAAGAGGCAAACTGTTAAGGGATAGGTGAGACGCAAGACGAGGTAAAAGGCAGAGCCGGATTACCTGTATTGTTCGCTCGATTACTATTTCAATGTAGGTATTATTTGTCAGTGGCGTCTTGTGAAATTTAAATTGATAATATCTTGGTATTGAGCCATAGGACAAAAGGCATATTTTATATCATGACTACCAAGATAAAATAAAGCAGTTTTACGCAAAAAAAATTTCCATGGAAATTTGCGAAAGAAATTTTAAAAATGAGTTGTTTTTTTTTTTTGTAAAGACTTTTTGAATAGTTAAAAGATGCGACTTTTACTGGGTGATAATTCATGTCAACACTATATAATAATTTAATAAATAAAAATAAAACACTGAACTGTTTTTTTAATTTTAACTGATGTATTGTCAACATGACAATTGTTTCGCTAAAAATTAGCTTATTGGTTAATTGATTGAAGTTTATTTATCTTTCGCCAATTTACATTGGATAAATAAGTCAAATACAAAATATACGTATATGAACACATACACATAAATATGATTTATGTCATACTAAATTCTTTTAACAACAATTTGAATCTATTCAGGCTGGTTGCGCTATTCAGATGTGAGCACAAGACTAACGTAATACATCAGTGAGACGGTCCTGACTATTGTTTGCATGCTTTGGCATGCGACTTGAACAGCCCATTACCTTCGGTCTCGCTTTATAAAGTAAGAGGTGAAAGACGGACGATGTTGTTGGCGCCTTTCACCTCGTCTTGCGTCTCTTGCCCCGCCCTTTTACCGGTTACGCATATTATACATCAGCCTACTCCTCAGGGGGAATTGGGCTAGGATTACATAACTTTTGATTTTTTAGTAGTTAGTAGAATAGTACTTTAAAAAATTATCAAGGCCACTGGGCGGCACATAAAACAAAATGGTGTTAGGTTTAAAAACTACATAACTTTTTTTTTGGAAATAACTAATAACCTATGATGAAATGATCGGTTCCTAAAATAATTTAAAGATTCATTGTAAGATGAAACAAATGTAATGGTGGTCACTACGAATATCAACATTAGTCCAGTGTTTGGCAGTAAAAATAGATTATTACCTCAGGATTCTTTCGGATAACACCGATTGACGTGAAATTTGGACGGTAACTAGGAAATGGATCAAGGAACAAAAGTTGTATAGTGCCGATGTGCACTTTTACCCTAGGAGTGGATGCCACCCCATGTTCTATGAAGTTTTTTCGAGTAATTCGCGATTGAAAATGTTGATTTCTTAAGTTTTATTTAAAAAAATAATCAGAAGCCAAAATGAAGCTTATAAAAATAACAAATCTATTTTTTTTTTTTTCAATCCGCTACACCGCCCATCTAGTACATTCCTCTATAACAAAACCAACATTCTGCAAATCATCCAAAGAATGCCAATACTTTCTACCAAATTTGCCAAACAAACATACAACATGGAACATCTAGAACAACTTTTAATAAAAAGAACAAAAGCGAGACACACATCCAAACATCCTACAAGGACACTCCAAGAAATTCCTTCATCCCTAGCACTGGAAAACTGAATATAGCATATAGCAAATCCAGAACATATTATTCGGAAACACATGAGGACCCTAAGAGAAGACAAACTAAAACGAGCTAACTATTATACTCGATTTACTGCTTATTTTATATAATTGTTGCACATTTTATAGGATACTCTCTAGTTTTTTTTTTATAAATATAATTAGTTTTAAACATTTTTAGTTTAATTACAAAACATTAAAAAACTTCTTTTTTTATTTAAAAAATTAATAACTTTTTTATTTATTGATCGATTTTGTTAAAAAACAATAGGGTTCTTCCTCTAGCTAACACTAACTACTGTCCAAATTTCAATACAATCGGAATTTTCGTTCTTAAGTTATCGTGCTTACAAGAAACGTGTCGGACGGACGGACAGACCGACAGACAGACGGACGGACGGACAGACCAACAGACAGACAGACGGACGGACGGACATTTTGAAAGTTCAGAATGCAATCACTATACTCTTCATTTTGTATTTGCAAAGAGTATAATAACAACTACTTAAAGAATTTGGTTATATTTACACATATTTACATGATTTTTTTTTACACATACAATAAGTAAATTATTAGCCTGTTATTATTATTTCATTAAAACAATGTATAGAGTAGTATTACTGAGAAGATGCCTGCAAAAAAAATGAGCAGAAACGAATTTGTGTGCGACCATTATCCTAAGCCAATGAGAGCGAATTGCATCATATTTGACGTCGAATCCAGTGGTACCGTCAACCTGCAGCCACAGGGTCTGTGCTACAGTATAGTGGCTGTGTTTGCCGTTTGCGATTGAATTAAGCGATATGACCTTACTTTCAGTGAAAAATGTTTTCATCAGAATGAAGACGAGTTTGACGAGATTTAATCTACTACATTACACAGCTCCTCGACCTCGAAAATTTGATTACAATAATTATATATCCTTACACCCCAGATGAATCTGTCACTGGTCAAAATATTCGCGCCTGTTAGCTCCACCCCAAGCATCTTCTCGTAATAATACTACTCTACAGAATTTTTTTGTAATACTAGCTGAAGGACTTTGGTCAACGACCATTTGGTTTACCCAATAAAATACTTGTATTATTATTATTGTTATTATTTATTTATGTAGGTGCAATACGAACCGAGGTATGGTTCGTTGAATGTGTGTGTGTTTGTTCGCCGGAAACTGAATTCGAATCTTTCAATGTTAAATAATGGAGAAACGAAATTCTTTGGAGGAAAACTTGTCAGATCTTTTTTAAAGTACTTGAAAAGACCTTTAAAATGAGCTTTAGTAAAAGTTGTTAGCACAAAAACTTATGGAGTTATGATGAACATAGAATCGTCCCAATTTCGGAGGAAAAATCATCAATCAATTATTTTGAGTTTACTAATTTCCACCCCTGAGAAGGGGTGGCATCCACCCCCAGGGTAAGAGCATACATCGGCACTATATAACTTTTGTTCCTTGAGCCATTCCCTACTTACTGTCCAAATTTCACGTCAATCGGTTTTATCCGAAATTATTCTGAGCGAGAAACCGTCAAACACTGGACTACATGTAGGTAATTACTGAAACATTTTGTAAAAACACATAGGGTGTTCATTCGTGGAAAACATCCTGTAGAATTAAGTTCGATTTTTAAAGATCTGGTAACTAATACAGGGCCTTGACTAATATTCAAAGTGAAATGACGGTAGCTTTTTTTTTATTGGAAAAAGTGGAATAACGTATTAACGCCATAGTATAAGTTCAAAAATTATATATGCCTGGATAGAAAATTAAGAATCAAACATAAATATATAAAACTATATTTTGTGATGAATAAAGATTCTGATTCTGATATCTGGCGTTCTATTTAAAAAATCCAAGTACAGTCGAACCTTTTTAACTCAAACTTTCCTTTGTCAAAATTTTCTATATCTCAAAGTTGTTGCCCCTGCACTTTCTATATATTTATTACATGTGTTTTGTGTCTGTAACTCGAATAAATTACTTACTGTCTTCCGTCATCCAAATTCCTGAGGTACCAAAGTCCTGCGTAATTCTTTCGAAGACATGGGAATCAAAATGAGTTACGTAGAAGGAATGTGTTCTTCTGATTTTTCCAGAAACGTCAAATACCGATATAAGCCCATCGGAATTGGTGGTCGGTATTAAAGTTGGTATGGTACTATTTCCTAAAACTTTTACATTAAGACCTCTATATGTCGCATCTATTGCTGGGCTCGTTGCATAAGTTACAGACAGAGGTACATTTTGAGTATATTCTCCAATAACGAAGGGGCAATTTGGAGAATGGCGTTCGTGTTCACTCCAAGGTTCGTCGGTTCTTTCCCAACAAACCAGACAAACTGTGCATGTGAAACACATTGCACGATCATCTCCAGACGAATTTGGTTGATGGTAGAAACCTGCTTGGGCCATTTGATCAGGTAGTGCCCACCTGAAAATTATATTTGCTTTAGTGTCGTTGTAAAGTAGGCCACTGTGTAGTGGAAAATTTTCCTAACTTCGACAAATTTGGAAATAAGTAATTTTTTTTAATAAGTTTTAGTCATCAGAAACAGCTAAAATCTTTTCATTCAGCATTGACTGGAAGTGTCCATTTATTCTGATTTTCTTTTTAGTAAATTTGGATTTCCTTATTTTTCCGGTTTAATATCTCGGCTTCTATAAGTCGAATCAAGCAAAAACAGAATTCGTATTTTTTACAATAGGGTGTTTGCATTATATAACAATTATTATATTATATCTAAGAATTTGGTTAATTAGCGACTATTTATGTTAACAACATAACCTTAAAAAAAAGCAGCATAGACCATTTTCGGTTGACGTCACGCTGGTGGAGTGAAGGGCACACAACTCATTGTTTTGTTTTCTAGAGATGGGTAAAAGTTATTTTTTAATAACAGGCTTAAACTGCTTCTGCTAGCAACTCACCTCTAATTCTTTTCATTTGCATTCCTCTGTGATTGGATGACGTTTGTGTGCCCTCCAGACTGTGTAAAAATCAGGTGTCCGAAAATGATCAATTAATACTAATCCGTCACTATCTGCGAATAAATGGTTTTAATAGTTGTATATAGTACCACTATAGTACACAATAAAGATGTGACGGCGATCACTGTCACTGCTACTTATCACCTGTTCTTTCAACTGAGCAACTGCTAATAGCGATTCCTATAGTCCGTTTTTAAACCAGGAGGAGTAAACATGGAAGTCCCATTCACATAAGAGTAATCAGAAAATACACTATATCCTTTTTGGCGTTTTGGGCAACCAGCAATACACGACTACAGTGTATTTGTGTGTATTTTATTTCATTAATATGATGCATCGACTTCTATATATTTTATACAGCATCCATATCACTTATGCAACATAAAGGCACCAAGTAATTAGCGACGTTTACCTTCGAATTTATACAAAAGAGATTAAAAACTGATATATAACGATAAAACAATAAACGAGAAATTAAATCAAAATAATTTATGATATGAAATTAAAATTTTTACAATGTGTCAAAATTAACGACTATTGCCTTGTGTAAAACTGACGAAGGAGTATCCAATCACATATGTATGATTTAGGGAGGTAAATTTGAAACGGTCCTCCTGGTTCCGGTACTATAGTACACAATGCTGCTTTATTTATGTAGGGAGTGACGTCACATGTCTCTTTTGATAGCGAATATTTAATTTGAATCTATCTTTTAAAATTATTTAAAAACACTTTGTCGAAAAATTGTTTCTGCTATAATAGGGTCGTTTCCTTCAACAAAATTTATAAAATATTATTATACCATAAAAAAATATACCAAATATATACTTATTTCATGTATCATATTAACCTTTCAGTGGTCGCGCACGGTGTAGGAGACCGGCGCAATGGTTAATTTGTGATATTTCAAATAATCGGATAAACCTATCTGTTTCCGTTGGTGTACCTTTCATAAAGTTTCTCGTCTATACATTGCTGTAGTTATTATTATGCCATGTGTCCATATAAATACTATAATCGCACACACGGTGTCTTAGACCGGGTGCGACCACTAGTGAGATAAAATTTCTGTCATTTGTTTTGGGTTATTCATTGAAAAATATATATTTCGGTAAGTGTTTACCTTCTATTTCCCTAACTTTATATAAATATTGACTCTAACAAAGAGCAAGAAAGGATATTGAGGCTATTCGAAGAAGTACCCAGTGGAGAAAAATGATGACGAAGAAGAAACCGGGAGGACGACAACATTTAGGAAAAATCAGAAGATAACGATACAGAAGAACAGAAATTTGATGAAAATGAAGGTGGGGAAATGAATGGAAGTGCACCATATTTTACGGGAGGAGATAAAAAAAGGAAGTGGAGCAAACATTGTCCACCCAAAAATGTAAGAACAAGGAAAGAAAATTATAAATATTTTTATGATTTTTATAACCTGCATGCTTTTTTTTGGAAGGAACCCAAAGACTTTTATGTACAAAAATAGATTCCCTTATGTTTCTAGAAGACAAGTTTACTTTTAACAAAGGTTTTATGAGAATTTTTATTTCTGTTATTAAAGTATATATAGGGTGAGCCAGTATATTGTTAATTTTTTTTGTACATTGAAAAATTAAGGTTTACTTAAATAATTATTTCGAAAATACTTAACATGTATTAATTACATATATATAGCTTCGAGGTCCCTTCAAAATTATTTCTGAATTTTTACTTTTAAACGTATTTTTTTAAGCCGGTGTCTGAGACCGTGTGCGACCACTAAAGTAAAAAAAATTCGCGCGACCACTGAAAGGTTAATAATAATAATAATTGCACTTAATACAGACATTACAGACAGTTGTACAAGCCAGTCAACAGAATGAAGAAAAAACATCATGTACTTACTTATATTACTAATTACTTATAGGTACTGTATACAAGTTAAAATATCGCAATAAAAGAAAAAATCTTAAACATACTATACAGTTATTACAATTAAAACTTACTATTTGTAGTTTAAAATACTTACAGCAATAATAATAAAATAAAAAATAAAAAAAGAAACAAATAAGGAGACTATACCAATATTGCTATTCAATCCCATTATTTAAAAACTCATTAACTGTGTAGGGTTCTAATTCACAAAGTAATGATAGAAGTGGTTTCTTTATTTTATTAAAGTTCTAATAATCACATGCAAGAAAAAATTGGTTTTCAAAGTAACAAGGCGGTAAATGATGGTGTTTGTAATGAGAATTCAATTTTAGAGATTTTCATGTTTTCTCTATCATGTTGGCGGTAGTGCTTGGTAGATTTGTTGCGTATTTGTTGTTTACATTGTGTTGATTTTTCATTAAATTATAACCTAAAAATTTTAAATTTTATTTTCTATTTTAAAACATATCTGCAACAGTATATCATTAATAGAAAATCATTTACATACTTTAGCTTACAGTGTACTTCATATTTTAATGAAGTTAAATCCTAATAACAATAACAATAGTTTGAAGACAATGAGCAACATGCATGAATTTTAGAAATGCAATAATTTATTATTTTTTCGTTATATATGTTATATAAGTTGAGAAAGTAATGAAGAAAAGGTTTTAAAAAAATGTGTAGCCTAAATAAACGACTTTGAAATTCAAAATTTTATGGGAACATATCCACGTGACTGAAAACACCACGCAATTGGTCTGACGTCATTCGGTATAATGTCTAATGGTCGTCTATCTGCCAAGGGGTTAAATCGTAAATTGTTTTGTGTTTTGTAAATGTGTATTGATATTTTCATAAAAGAAATCATTCATTTATTTATTTATTTTAATTATTAAGTGGTAAAAATGACGGACAGTGGGTTTTTACGTGGCCAGAGTGACAATTTGCCTGTTGTTGATGTGTTTATGATGACAAACTTTTTTGCTACTAATACTGATTTTATTAGTGCAGAAATTGGAGGTACTAAAGCAACAAGGTATGTGTCATTCATTATTCTAAACATTAATTCAATGGTGCCCATTTTTATCCTTTTACTGTAGTTAAATATAACAAATTATTTATGTACCTAACCTCAAAATAGGTAAACAAGGCAATGTTTTAATGTTATATTAATTAATATTTTTCATCTTAGAATGCTTTACATTTTTATATAATAAATACCTCCCGTAGGTGTATATAAACCGCCTGTTTTTTTATTCTTTGATGAGTCCTGCGTTTTAATCGAAAATTCATTCTATCTTTGTCTATCCTTAAGAATAAAAAAAGATACAATGAATTTTCGATGAAAGCGCACGACTCATCGATGAATAAAAGAACACGGGGAAATATATAACTGGATAATATGTAGAATATCGAGAAGTTACATTATTCCCACCGTTCTTATACCTACATTTTAATTCAAGATTCCTATTAACAGAAGTTAGTAAACTTTCGTATTCCTATAATTAGTAAAGTGACCAAATTCACCATGACATGTAAACAAATTATCACAATAATATTAGGGCTAGGTACATATTTTCATAATATTATTATAAAATAATTAGTTTTAATGGGTAAATTTACATCAAAACGATCCTGGCAGCAATATAATCTTGTGGATGACGATAATTCTGCATTTCGGTCGTCTCGTCTCATAGCTCTGCACCATTTTTTCCTAAATTTATCGCGTCTAGGCACATTAAAAAATAACTTTTTTGAGTTTTTATTGTAGTATTTGTACATTTGGGCACAATACAATATTTACAGCTACTTTTCTTTGTATTTTCCATAACACAACATAAATAATGTGTACACATTCGCAATGACAATACGTTTTCCGTCGGTGCGATGTGCCCTATGACGTCACACACAAGTAGCGCGGAAACTTCTCCATTTAAACGCAGTTAAATTGACAGCTGCAGTAAATAATTTTTTTAACCTTTAATTAGAACATAAAACAAAAATAAAATACTGGAAAAATAATGTTTTTTAATGATCTATTCATCTGTGATGTTTAAAAAAATTATGCATTTTGCTCATTAACACGTTCAGTGCGCATGTCGGCTCTGGCCGCCATCTGTGAATGTTAGGTAGTGCGCGTGACGGCTTCGGCCGACATAATAATAATAATGATAATAATAATAAAGCGACTTTATTCATTCTTAAAAAAAAAAAAAAATAAATACAATTGAATACAGTTAATTATATTCATACATAATAGAATGAATTGGCGAAGTCTCACCCAAAATGAGCGCTTTTAAACTTAACCAGACTAACGACTAAGTATTTCAATAAATCAGTCTGAGCTCAGCATTAGGGGTAGGTCACCAAATATAGAGCAGCAGTCAACGTGTTAATATGACAATGACTCACGTCAATACTATAACCACACTACTCTGTGCTATAACCAGCGTTGCCAGAGCGCCAATGATTTTGGTGAAAAGGTACTGACAAACTGAAAGCAAAATATCTAATACATATATATGTCCGAAACAGGGTTGCCGATGATATTAGCTGTAATTATCCGCCGACTGACATGAAAATGTCCAATAATGTCCAATTCGGTGATGCTGCAGCCTTTCCGGGCTATATAGATATCTGTATTAAGTTTCCTTACAAATTTTGAAGAGCAGGGGGGACATTTGTGCACATTTTTCCCCACTCACTCGAAATTTTTGAAAAGCGGGGGGGGGGGGGGCGATTTCTTTACACGTTTTTTTTCCCTCTCTCCAAATTTTGAAGAGCAGGGGGGAAATTTTCGGCGATTATTCACCACACTATAATGTTAAATTAAGATTATCCATTTTTTTATCCGATTTTCGGGGGGTCTGATTTCTATGTCCTCGAAGTGACAATAACATGTCCTACTACACTCAGAGAAATGAAACGCCCGGATTTAAATAGTAGAGACGAATCACAAACTAAATGCTGTACAGCCGCTAATGTGCTAAACTACTAAACAAAATTATAAACTAACCAAAAAAACAAATTCACTTGAAAGGAAATTTCGCAAAACGTACTGAAACTGTAAAAGTAGCACTGACGTACTGACAGAGTATGAAAAGTACTGATTTCAGTACAAAAGTACTGGCACTGGCTATAACAGTAAACGAACGACGCCTGTCGATTATTCCTCTATTTGTTAACTGCGCATGCTCTCACATCAGACGTCACCATAGGCGCCAATTCAAAATTTCGTAACTTAAATAATTAATTTCACTATTAAAATGAATTTGGAATGTAAAATAAAAAAATACGGGTAAAATAAAATTTTAAAAATTACTTGAACATAAAATTTAAAAAAAAATGGTCAACGACCCTATTATATACCACGAATATTTTATATTTTTCTACTTAAAAAAAAAGTGCACACACCCTATTATGTGAGTTAAGATTATCTAAATGAATTCCCTAGTTTCAAAAACAAAATTAAAATCGCTGCAATTTGTGATTTTTACTTTTTTTCTACATACTTTGGTTTGACTACCTTTAATGAAAATTTCAGCATAAGTACATGTACTAAATTAGATTTGAGATATTACAAAAAATGGTCAGAAATTTAATTTTCACAATGGCAAACTTTGGGCAAAGCATTGCAAAGCAAAGCAAATTATTTTTGTTACAGATTCTTTATGTACTTTAGGGTGGTATAAAAAACTAGAAATGAAAAATATGTCTTTTTCTTGGAAAATTTTTTCGTCTTTTTTGCTTAAGAGAAGCATTTACTTGTTGCAATTTTCAATTATTTCTAAAATCCATTGCCAATTGCCTTGATATGCATTATTATCTGCATATGCAATATTATATGCAAATTTGATACACGGGTTTTTTGGAATGCTAAGAACAATCATATTAATAATCTAAATGAATAGCGTAGAGGGCACTGGGAACGTCTAATTTTTGTTTTGTTTTGGTCACTATTTATTTGAGGATAAACTTTCTAATAAAGTAATATGTTTTTAAATGCAGTATTCAATTGTACCTAAAAAAGGTACACTTGTTTAATATCTGCAAAACATGCTGTATTAATCATTTCACTAAATAATGGATAAAAAACAACAAGTAAAATGTAAATAACACATTTGATAAGTCAAGTCAAAGCCATAAAGAAAACTAAAACGAAACATTCTGAAGTTCACTTTTGTAAGTCAAGAATCAACACCAATATTATATGGCAATAATAAAATTAAAATTGGAAAACTATCAATTGGTCAAAACAAATATCCAGAGAATACTGTAAATACAATTTTGTGCTAGATACAAGGTTTGATATTATATTTAAATAAAGCTTTGGTCAAGCTTAAAAGAAGGTAGAGAGATTTTTTTTATTGCTAAAAATCTAAAAACCCTGGGAAGAACAATATAGTGACTTTGTCGGGTAACATAATATTACCAACTGCTTTAGTCAAGTGCCACAATGTGCATCGCTTAGCTTAAATGGCAAATACTTACAAATAATAATTTAAAAATAGGACACTTACTTGTAATCCATATGTGGCCAATGAGAAAAGGTTTCTCTCCTCCTAGATTCGCTAGCCATTGACTTCCTATCAGAGGCATTGACCTGCTCATCCATTAACTCAGATAATCTTTCTTGAACTGCAGACGCCACACCCAATTCTGGAGTATGCTGATTTTTTGCAAGTAAATCGGTGACAGTGTTAGCGGCCGCTGCACGTAAATCGTCTAGAGGTAGCTTTACGCATACTGTGTTCCACTGAAATTTTAATTTAGAAAATAAGTAATTTTTTAATTGTCAATAAAATAACTACTGTAGTCACCAAATAGGAAGAAGCCACTTGGCGCAGATTAAATCTCACCCCTTGTTTCTAAAACCGTACGTCACTGCGCTACTGACCAAAATGGATAATAATACGAAATACCTATGTGTGCATGCATTTGAATTCTGTGTAATCATCCACTTTTAGTTAGTTTTTTGCAAATATCTCGGAAATTATTAAAAATATCCGAAATATAAAATAATATCTTTAAAGAGGAGGAAATTTCGTAAAATAAGTCCTACCTGCCGGAACTCTACCACCAATAATTATAATGTTAATTTATAGGTGAAAATAGGGCTAAAAACAGATGATGTGACTTCCGCGCGCGCCAACCGATTCGGACACTGTAACAATAAAAATTATTTAAACCCATTAAATATGAATACTAATAAATAAAAAATTCACATACCTTTTGGATACTTGAATAAACGAAAATCCATTGGAAAAAAATGTTACCCGTAATTTTTTTATTAGATATGCTTTTGTTAATTAACTTATTTTTACAAGTTTTAATTTAACATAAAAACCCTGATAATTGTCAAACTAAAACCTCGGATTTTGTTCACTTCTTGGAGCTATTCTTGAAAGGCTTTAGAAAAGATCCCCGGTGGAAAAAATAAAAAATTTTGATTTTCCACTTTGTTATTAACAATAGAAAACATTAAAAAAATGGAAACCGTAAATAAAGCAATGAAAAAAAAATTGTTTCAAATACTCCGATTAGTTCGTTTTCTTATTATTTAAAGCTACATAAAAATGAAGTTATAATTTTTTACTCCTATTGTTTAAATAATTGTTATAAACAAATGCATTGTTTGTAAGATAATCCAAATACATATTTTTTTTATTCTAATCATCAATAAATATAATGATTTTTAATAAAAAATTCGTCACTTAAAAAAAAAATTGTATTGCTTAAAAGCGCATTCGTTAATTAACAATTTTTTTTTGCTGAATATTAATATTAAGGAACCATTTTTTTAAAGCATCATTTCGATTGCTCCCATATTATGTAAAAATAAAAAAAAAATGTTTATATTTATATATTTATTTAATAAACAATTTGTTATAAACAAATTCATTTTCGCGTTATAATTTTTTTTAATGCTACAAAAAATAATCAAAACAACCATGTGTCGTTTGTTATGTGAAACATTTTTTCTCTATATTTTATATAATTTTAAGCATTTTTGTGTTTTTATATTTGTCACTTTCTTTCAATTTTTCATCATTGTTATTAGAATAATTTATAAACTATTGGACATAGGACAAAGACACTTCAAATCTTTTTCATCCTCCGTTAAACAATAAACAAATTGAGTTTTTAACCAGAGCTCTAACTCAATTATTCACTGAATTATGAATACAAATATTTATAAAAACAATTCTTTTAGCCTAAGTATCTTATAAACTAAAAGTAATTTTAAGAGAATGTATAATTTTAAAAATTTTATTGATTTATCAGTTTTTTAAACATTACAATTTTTGTTTACTTATCATTATTATTATGTTAATGTTTTTGTGGTGGCGAAAAGGAAACTGAAGATCGTGTGTCACCACCACAAAAACGCTCAAAAAGATTATCAAAAAAAAAAAAAATAAGTAAACAAAAATTGTAACGTTTAAAAAAGTGATAAATCAATAAAATTTTTAATATACATTCTCTTAAAACTACTTTTAGTTTATAAAATACTTAGTTTATAAGATACCCAGAAAATTTGATATTTTTATAAATATTTTTATTCATAATTCAGTGAATAATTGAGTTAGAGCTCCTGTCAAAAGCTAAATTTGTTTATTGTTTACCGGATGATAAAAAAGATTTAAAGTGTCTTTGTCCTATATCCAATAGTTATAATTATATAAGTTATTTAAACTTTAAAACCATAAAAAAAAATGTTGCTTAAAATTGTACAAAAAAATAGAGAAAACATTTTTCACATAACATACGACACATGGTTGGTTTTATTATTTTTTGTAGCATTAAAAAAAATTATAATGCGAAAATTAATTTGTTTATAAACTAATTGTTTAATAAATAAACAAATAAAATACTAAAAAAAAATTTTTATTTTTACTTCCCTCGCATACCGAAGGGAAGTATTGTATTCGAGAAAAAATCACCCTCCGAGATTTTTTCGGATTCTGACGTTTCAGATCATGTAGATTATGAAAACATAGGTTTTTCAATTCCGTCTGTCTGTCTGTCTGTTGGTGCATCAACTAAAAAAACTACTTGACGGAGAGCAGTCAAATTTGGTAGGTAGTTGACCCTACTGTCAGCGAAGAAATGGTTAAACCTTCACTGGAAAATATACAAGGTGGACCGTCTAAACGGAAAAAATAGTGAAAACATTTTTTTTTTGCTCCAATTTAAAATTTCCACGTTTCATGACACGCTAAACCTATTTTTAAATTCATTCATCATTCATTCATCCATTCTTGAAAAATCTTTTACCACTAAAATAGATGAAAAAATGTTTTTTCTTTGTTCAAATTTAAAATTTCCATGTTTCATGGCATTCTAAACCTATAAAAAAAAAAAAATTTTTTGAGAATTTTTTTACCAACATTTTTGAAAAATTTTTTACCACTAAAATAGATCGAATTTTTTTTTCTTTCTTCAAATTTAAAATTTCCACGTTTCATAGCGTTCTAAATCTATTAAAAAAAAAATTTACCACTAAAAGAGATGGAATTTTTTTTTCTTTGTTCAGATTTAAAATTTCCACGTCTCCATGGCATTCTAAAATTATTCAAACAAATTTAAAAATGTTTTTGAAAAATTTTTAAAAAATTTTGAAAACATTTAAATCTATTTATCACTACTATAGAATAGACGAAAAATTGTTTTTTGCTCAAATTTAAAATTTCCACGTTTCATGACATTCCAAACCTATTTCGGAAAAAAAAACTGCAAAATTTTTTTACCATTTTGGAAAAAAATTTAACACTGGAATAGAGGAAAATTTTCTTTTGCTCAAATTTAAAATTTTCACGTTTCATGACATTCTAAACTTATTTCAGAAAAAAAAAAATTTGATCACCAACATTTTTGAAAAATTTTTTACCACTAAAACAGATGTAAAATTTTTTTTATTTACTCAAATTTAAAATTTTCACGTTTCATGGCATTCTAAACCTATTTAAAAAAATACATAATTTTTAAATTTGTAAACTTTTTTACCACTACTATAGAATAGAAGGGAACTTTCCTTTTTGCTGAAATTTAAAATTTCTACGTTTCATGACATTCTAAACCTATTTCAGAAGAAAACAATTTTGAATTTTTTTTTAACATTTTTGAAAAATTTCAAAAAAAATGAAATTTTTTAACCACCATTATATACTTCCTCTCCATTACGTGAATGTGGGATTGAGAATGTGACAGATGGCAATAATATCTGGCATATGCACCTATTATACTTTTATTGAAAAATGTACAGGGTGGTCATCTCAATAAATAATTCAATCATGGTGGACATTTGTAAAGGTATTTGAGCAAGCCTTCCATATTTGGCACCTGTCATTTAGTATTGAACTTTTGCTGTTGGATGAGCACTCTGTATATTTTTTTGGCCAAAAGTTATCAGGTTTTCTTTGTAATAATAGCAATAACTATATTCCGATTATTATTCTCAATGTCATTTCGTAATTAAAAATTTTTTAGAGTGACCGTCATCATGCACAAATAACGAGGGAATTTCTGTGCAAATACCTTTTCCGATTTTTTCAGAATATGGAAGAGCAATAGAAATGATGATTTAAAAAAAAACGGTTCCTTAATATTATATTTAGCAACAAAAAAAAAATGTTAATTAACAAATGCGCGTTTAAGCAATAAAAAATTTTTTTTAAGGAACGATTTTTTTTATTAAAAATCATTACATTTATTGATTAGAATCCAAAAAAAAAAAAAATTTGGATTATTTTATAAACAATGCATTTCTTTATAACAATTATTTAAACAATAGGAGTAAAAAATTATAAAAAATCATTTTTATGTAGCTTTCAATAATAAGAAAACGAACTAATCGGAGTATTTGAAAAAAAAAGTTTTTCATTGCTTTATTTACGTTTTCCATTTTTTAATGTCTTCGATTGTTAATAACAAAGTGAAAAATAAAAATTTTTGAAATTTTCGGGGATCTTTTCTAAAGCCTTTCAAGAATAGCTCCAAGAAGTGAAAAAAATCTGAGGTTTCTAGTTTGACAATTGTCAGGGTTTTTATGTTAATTTAAAACTTGTAAAAATAAGTTAATTAAAAAAAGCATATTGTTATGTATTACACCCCCTTGAAACTGGAGATTGATACGCCTATGCCTAATAGTGACTGGAAACTAGTAGAAAGAGATGGAGTTTTCTAGAGTATGGTGAGAAAAGATTCTTGATTGTTTCTGGATGAGTCTAGAGGCAATTTCAGAGTATATAAAGCGCGATTACCGGCAGAAGAGGAGAAGTTTTAGGAAAGTGACGTTTGGCAACGAAAGTGAGGTTAAATATCAAGTAAACAAAGTGTAAAGGTTATTTTGAAGTATTGCATAGTCAGTAAATTATTAAATAAAGTGTTAGTGGTTTACCGCTTGTTAAAATTATTTAGAACCCACAGATTCACACAGGGTGTTTCCTAAAAGGTGGAAATGCGTAACAACATCTAATAAAAAATCTATGGGTAAAATTTTTTTCCAATGGATTTTCGTTTATTCAAGTATCCAAAAGGTATGTGAATGTTTTTATTTCTTAATATTCATATTTAATGGGCTTAAATAATTTTTATTGTTAAAGTGTCCAAATCGGTCAGCGTGTGTGGAAGTCACATAACGCGTTTTTAGTCCCATTTTCACCTCTAAATTAAAATTATAAATATTGGTCGTAGAGTTCCGGGAGGTGGGACTTTTTTTTACGAAATTTCGTGCTCTTTAAGGATATTTTTTTTTGATTTCGGATATCTTTAATAATTTCTGAGATATTTGCAAAAAACTAAACTCCCCCTTTTTTTTACTAAGTTGTTTATAACTTTTGGCATTTTTACCAGCGCAACTTCAAATTTCCTAAAAAGTGATGCCATTCCGAATCGAATGAGCCCTAAATAATAATTTTCGGTACAGGCGAGGTATTCACCAAAATGGCACTTATTGACTAGATAAATAAGGCGAAGTAAATACTAAATTTTAATATCCTTTCAATACATAATTCCCTTAGAATAAAACGTGTACTCTCTACCTATTATATTTGTTAAATCCGCGGTTATGTGAGTACCCAAAAATGTATGAAAATTTAACCACCAATTATTACATAAAATAGGTACAATATTGTCATTATTTTAATAAATACATTTTTTTTTCTTGAGTAAACCTCAATGCATTGAAATTACACAAAAACAAATATGTATTTATCACACAACACATGATGTGCCCACTATGTTAATTTCATAACTATTTTTTTAGATCCTGGACAGTAAAACAAATAATTTATGTTTTTGCTGTGCTAATATATACAAAATACAATAATTATTAGTAATAAAATTACTTTATTGGGAACAAAAGTTTACGAAAACTAAAAGACGTAGGAGGAAACAGAATAAGAAATATTTTTAAGAAAACTGTACTGAGCTAAAGGGTGTTATGGGTAGCATATTTGATCCCATTGCCTAACAAAAACTGAATTCAATTTTCAGCTCCTACAAGGTAATTTTGGCTAGTAACGAATGCATGTCTGTGTTATTTGAAATATACAGACTGTCTATTTTACGAGGGCCACACCAAATATCTCGCTTAATATCTATTGTAGAAGAATAAAGGTTTAGAAACAGTTATCCCATTTTCTGTGAGCTATATTTCAGTAAAAAGAAATTTGAAATCCATAGCCTACTTTATGAGATATATTACAAAAACCTGAAAAATAGAAAAACCACAAACGGTTATAGCTTCCTTATTTGAGGAGATACGAAAAAAGTTAAAGGAATGAAAGTTGACGGCAAAGACAATAAGAATAATAACATGTAACAAAAAAATCGAAAAATGCAGTTGGCTTTGACATACGCTATTGTGCAAAAATGAAAAATACGTATCTCAAAGTAGGCCATGATGCCATTAATTCCGTTATTTTTTTCTCATTCCAACGATATAAAACATGTCACAGAAATTTTAACCGATAGTGTCAATATTTAATATTTTACGAATACCACAATTCATATAATTGAATCGTAACAATCAGCTGTGCCATAATAGTAAAAATTCACTTTATAATAATTATAATTCCGTAATTATTTATTAAAATTTAATACAAACCAATACATATCTCATAAATAAAAATACAAGTACAAAACGAACATCCAAAGAAAAAAACGAAAAACTATGTATAACAGTACTACCTACTACTATATTGAAAAGAAATTGTGTGTATTTATTTTTCTAACTACAAATAGCAAAACTATAATAATCACAGGATTAAATGGGACTCGGCGAAGATTTTGGAAAAAGGGAGCAACGGAACTAAAAGAAAACTTAAATAATCCGCGATTATTTTATTAAACGAGGATAGATGCATTTCGAATTATTCAATAGATTCTTGTACTAGTTGGTTGCCCATCCTTAGAGACAAAGTAAGTAAAAATAAGATAAATATAATTTAATGTCTCACATGACTATGGAAATACATAAACAAAGAACTGTCATGGTTGACGGCCAAAAAAGTTTTGAGAACGGAAGTATATTCTCTTCCGAAAGGTTAACTATCTATAGCTTTCATTTTCAGTTTAGTTTATAACATTGTTCTAGTTTATATATTTTTAGGTGTGAGACTTTTAGAAACAGTCAAGTATTCAAGAACCAACCTCTGTCTGATCTGCTTGGTGCAGAGGCTTTTTCATTAAAATTTTAAAATATTTTTCAGTGGCAAAATACCCAATAAAAAGTAAGAAAATCTGAATATGCCACAAATAAACAATTACAGACAATATCTTTACAACAGTTTTTTCAAAGTCAAGGTACCTCGTTTTTCAACATTCTAAAAAAAATCAAACAATTTTTTTACAGGCTTTTAAAACAAAATCTTTTCTAAAAACCCGTCAACATTTTTTTTTTAAATTGATTTAGAGATGTAGGAGAAATCGATGAAATACGAGATCATCTTTTTAAGCAAATCTGACCATTATTTCCGCACAACTTAAGCTGCATTTACACGAAGTCAATAGGTAAACCAGTCCAATAAGACAAGATAGAAGCCAGTCCAATAAATCTCCGAATATACATTTACACTAAGTCAGTGTCTAAGCAGTTCAATATGGTCACATATGCCTCTTTTTAGGTAGAGAATTTCCATGAATTAATACAGATTGTGTATGAGAACAACTCCAGTCTTTTTAAGACATATCTTGGCCCAGTTGCCTCCAATATTGGACAACTGGATACTTTGATGTGTAATTTTATTCTTTCTAGAATAAAACTAGAGCTGCCTATCAGATCTTTAGCATGTGGATACAGCTACAGATATTTTCAAAGGACCTTCAGAGTTTCGATGTCAGTTATATCGAGAATGACACTGACTTACTGGCTACGAACACACGTTCAAAGTTTCAAGTGGTGTGGGAAGCTACTGACACGAAAAAGTAGACAATCGTTGTATTAAGTGGAATGCCTTGGGTAATGGCTTGAGGATGTTCCATTATCTCGGACTGTTTATTTAAATGGTGCCAGTACTAGTTTGTCTTATTGGACTGACTGACCTAATAGCCCCATGTACACTGGTTAACAGTAATAGTAATCTATATGCAAAAATAAAATAAATAATACCCACATTTTTTTGGAAAAAAAACTATTTAAAAAAAGGCAAAATATTTCTTACTACTTATAAATACTCTAGTTATTTTTTGTTTTGTTAGATTATAACTGGATTAAGAGACAAATATGAATATCCTTAACTTTATGTGTATTTTAAAATTCCAGCACTTCTGATATGATGCCGTTAATATGTTAAAATAATCTACTAGTACAAAAAATTCTTAAAATGCTTTATGTGATTTAGAAACACTGTCAAATTCACTTGTATAAAAGGTACTGAACCCAGTACATAAATACATTAGGAATTCTCAAGATATAATAGACCACAGTTCAAATATCAATGGTGTGAAGACAATAATCAGAAATGGCAAACAATTTTTCAGGCATGAGACATAACATCATAAGATAATAGTTTTTCATTTAAAATTGTAACAAATCATAGCCAATAATTATATAAATGTATCCTCTTAAAAACGTCACATTGGACAATTTCTTTAAATCAAAGATACCAGTTAAAAGCTACACAAACAAAACTGTGTGTGATATTTTCTCAATTAGAAAAATTACATTCCAAATTTAAATTTAAAAACCGATTCGAAAAATTGTGCAAGTATTGTGATGATTTTGTACAGTATACTTATAACATTTTTAAATAATTTTGCTAAATAAATGCAAAATTGTTTTAAAAAATGTAGAAAGACCTGTTTCACAATATTGTACAAAATTTGTCAAAATGGGTTTTTCTTTGTGTAGGACCTAAAAACAATTTATTAAACAAATTGTTATTCGGACATCTTTCTAAAGTAGAAAAAAGACATTTTCTGTTACATATTGAATATTCCACAAATATTTTTCTTTATTTATTTATAGAAATGATGCACTATGCTAAATATTTATTGTAAGATATCTAATTAGATTATTATTTTTCACTTATATAACAATTAGATTTAAGCCTATATGTTTTTTCCACCCTCTGGTAGTAATTCTTTTAGCTGTGGAGATGATTTGTGAAATAAATGTTAAATATGATAAGAATATCAATTAACATACAATTATAACATGGCGAAAGGTCTTTTCCTTGAGTTTATTCTTCTAAAAATTACCCAGTTTTATTTTTTTTTAAATCCGCTCTAATAATGTAGATAGTCTGATATCATAGAAAGGGTTTATAGCTAAAACTTAAAAGAAAATATGGTAAAAATGCACGAGGTGTTTGAATCACTCAATGTGTTTACAATGTAGGTATCTAGCATAGAACATAGTAATTCAAGTGTTAAGTCCATCATCTTGGGTGTCGCTCAAAATAACTGACCTAACACATTTAGAAATAAGATTATTGTCAAACACAACGAATAAACCTTTGTTCTATGAATATGTCACTTATTTTTATATGTATATCGTACACTGTTGCCTCTGTAAATTATTTTTATTTATCTAAGAATATTGTGTTTACCTGTATAATAGTTTTTTTTTAATAAAATTTTTAATTTCTCGATGTTTCCACGGGAGAACACTCCTATATTAAACAAAGGCAGCGCACACCCTAAATGTTTGGCTGTGGTTTAACTGAGTGAATATGTAAGCAGGACCAGATATAAATTTTATAATTAACAAACGTACATGTATTGTAACAGGTACTATTGTGTCGTTACCTTACCTTTTGGGCTTTAATGCCTTTCTTGTACTGTTTCTGGGCGTTAGAAATGACATTTGTGAGCTCGTTTATGATCTGCTCGATGCCATTTATATTTGCGGTGGAGAGGCTCTGTTTTAAAATAATAGCCTACAAAATTAAAATAAATTAACATATTTCCACAATAAATTGGTCTCAAATTTACCTCTGAAAGTGGCAATTCTAATTTTACTTCTTCTTTACCGTCACTAATAGTCTTCTGAAGAATACTGTCAAGTAATAAAACTCCATTGTAATCAGACCTAACTCCTAAGGCCTGGCCATCTGAAAACAATATCCTGTCCACTAGGGGAATGTATTTACACTTAACTTCATTCTGATTTAAAGCTAAAACATAAGAATCGGATTATTATTTAGATAAACTAGTAAGATTGTATTAAAAGTAAAATATTTACCTGAAAGATAACTGGACTGGAGAATGACACCTGAATTTACGTCAAGAACTCGAACCACTCCACTTTTGGTACATATTAAAATAACATTAAGAGAAGGGTGATAAATTATTTCCTTTACATCCGTGTCCACATTTAAATAACCATCTTCATTTAACATCCACTGATCCTCAGCCATTTTGCTATATACATCTTGCGCCATTGAAAGACAACATTTGTCATTTGTCTAAAAATTGTGATGACTGTTATGTTGAGAACACTGATATTTTAACTTCTAGTCAAAATTTTGCTATCGATCGTTTGATCTGGTTTAAACCGCTAATTTTGTCATAAAAGATACAGGTGACGTCAAAATAATTTTCTTCATATTTAAATCCAAATAATTTTTTGTTCCGTGTTTCTTATATCACAATTGGTGTATCAGTAAAATGATTTTTTATATATACTGCGAGTAAAATTCTACATCTACAATATTCTGAATATTATTAGTAAACTCGTATAAATTTTTTGTCTTGATGTTTGTTTTCAAAATTATACACTACACTGACTTCACTTTCCGAGACTTGTAGAATGAACGGCACCACCGCCAAATGAGTTTTATTTTTCAATTTGAATAATTATTTACATAAAAACAATTTAAGAATCCAAAGAAAGAAAGATTTAACTCTAATTATTATTTATTAGAACTTGACACATGAACGTTAACAAATGTCATTTTTGCCTTGAAAATTTTTGAATTATGTCACATGCCAAAGCAAAAAAGAGAAAAGCGATCGCGAAGGAGTATATACTGGGCGCTCACGTAGATCGGGTACATCCTCACTTTTTCCTTTCTTTTTCAAGAGAGAAATTTGAAAAAATTGAAATTTATAATTGAAAATAGGGTAGGTACAGGATATTTGACAGAAAAATAAATTTTTTGACATAGCCAGACCTAAAATCCTAAAAATGTACTTGCATCCGTTCCGTTTAGCCGCAAGTACAATCAATGGTACAAGCAACTTTTTTGCCAACTTTTTAACTACCTCACGTAAGGACGAGAAATGAAATGGAATATCCATTTTATCCTTGTCTATCAACACGTGGTGTGCACTATGAAGTTGAGCACAGGACCATAGATTAAAGAGTTATACATAGATAGCACAGGACTGCACTGAAACAAAAGAACTATTTGTGTGAGGGATTGCACAATAAATAATAGTCCGGGAACTCGAAGACCTATCCGAAGTAGTTGAATTTCCGTTATAATTTCGTTACATTTATTTAGGACGGCTTGCAATAATTTTTTTGTTCCAAGTCTGTATTGTCACGGTGCAGTGTTTCGTCGAATTCGTCAAACAAGCTTTAATATACAGAGTGGTCCATAATAAATGGACGACCAAACGAAGATGGATATTGACTGTTGATGATGGTTTAAAATTATTTAATTTTTTGGATTTTACCTTAAAATCAAGTACTGGCACCACTAAAAAGCGAATTAAATAATACACAGGGTGTGCTATTTAATATACCTACCGTACAACATGCACCCTGTTATTGTGGATGCATATTGACCGATTTAAAATTATTACTTTCTTGGGACACTATACCATGAGCTGTATTTGTCGATTTTAAAAAATTTAATTTTCATAATTTCATGGTCTACTAAATGGGTCAAAATTTCGAGAGCAACTGTTAGTAATTATCGGAAAAGTAGATCGACATAGTAATATGAATTTGCAGTTATCTCAAATGGCCTTATTTTCAGCTCGATGCCTCATATAGGGTGTTTGTTAATCAATCGCCAAATTCTAAAATTTTTACCTTTTCACTGGAAGTTTGTTACGTTTACTAAAATGGTAAAGTAGGTACTCATTCATCTAAACTTAAAGGCACATTAGATATTCAGGTGTTAATAAAAATATAATTATTACAAAATTTCTCTACTTGTAACTCAAAAATTAAAGTTTCTTTTTTTTGGAATTTTGCCCAATTTTAATTTGTGATGTTTGTAATGATTTTTTTATACATATTTTTTAAAGAAAGTCATATTTATTAAAAACTACATTTTACAAAGTTTCGAGAGTTAAAATAGATGGTTTGCCAGAAATAAAACAAAATGAGTAAGATAATAATTTTATTCACAATCATGCACACAGTATAATAATCAAATTGTGTTACATGTCAATAGTTAGAAAGTATGACATTTCTCATTTGATTCTACAATTGAACTGAAATATGACATTTCTGGTTGGAAACTGATATGTTGGTTTGGAAAGTAATATCTCGGATTGGAAAGTGGCCACTTTCCAACCTGAATATTAAAAACGACGGGACGTCACTTTGACATTTGTCCTTTACCATAAGAATTTTAAACGGTTTATTTGGCTTTTTCTTCATTAAGGAGGACGATTGTGAATAAAATAGTATACAAACCTTGGTGAAAAGTTTCATTGCTGTCTTGAGAATTAGTTGACCTCAGCGCTTCGCGCCTCAGTCCAACTATCTCATCATTCGACAACAATGAAACACTTTCCACCTCGGTATGTAATACACTATTTATTACTTTTTAAATACTGCAACAACCATTAAATGCTACATCATACAACAATTGAATAGCTACGTATATGGTTATTATTTTGATTGGAAATGTCTTCCTCTATCACCCTCCTTCATGCATTTGATCGTCTACCTATGGGACACCCTATATAGGTACATTATTGATAAATCCTTCATGTATAATAATATAGGTCAAAATCAAATAAAACATAAAATACAAATGTTTTCATCCTATATCACGTTACAGCCATGATTGGGATGAACTTTTCAACACTTCATTTTTCCAACTCTAATGTTAAAAAGATTATGAAAGGATATGTCTTACATAGAGTTGTCAAATCCTTTCAGTAGAACAAGTGGAACCTCATAAATAGAGCCCGGAGGTCATATCTCCGTGATGTCCAAACCATGGGTAGTTCCCTGTGGTTCCAGAGGTTGTGTCAGCGGTCAACGCATAAAGATTTTCATAAACGTATGACACAGTATTTTACCTTGTAATTTTTTTAGCAAATTCCTTAATATTCAAAGTTAATAAGTAAAATTGTTATGAACACTCATTCAAAGAGGGCTCGCAGTATTGAGGGATGTAATACTATAGACTAATACTTCTACATGTATTTTTTACTACTAATTACAAGAATAAAATTATATGAAGTTCTCTAAAGTGCCTTGTGCAGAAAAGTCTACTTTTTTGCCATTTAAAAAGTCTATAATACTTGACATGAGAAATCAGATTGTTTGGATTGTAAAACAGTTCGAATGTTCGTTTTTCTGTCTCAGTAATAATTGGAAAATGGATTGTCTAAGATTGAACACAACTATTACATCAGCTGTAGTAAATTCTGTTTCGACCTATACCTTCAAGGTCCATATAGCTAGAAAAATTCGTGAAAAATGTCCGTTTACGTTCGTCAAAGTTTATCGAACAGCTGAATCCATAAATGGCTGTTGAATGTAGATCAGCAACTGTATCATCATCTGGATTTGGGTGCTGAAGTACTAATTTAACGTAATCAAAATTTCAATACTACGATGCTATGCTTCTAGCCAAGTGCCCCATTATGTTTAACCCTTTCGTTGCAGGAAACAGATAAATTCGAAAAGCCACGGCCGTTGTGTTTAAACCAAATATTTACAAGATGCTGCAGGCAGAAAGATCTTCATTATTTGGAAATATTTGATTTAAAAATAATTTTTATTGTTTCCCCACCTTTAATTATTCAGCTGCGTTCTAAGAGTCTGATTTATTTCCAATAGTACCTTTTAAGTACTTTATTCAATGAGAATTATAACAAACACTAGAGCATAAGTAATTCCTATAAGTAAAAATGAAAACCCTTTTCTATAACAGAATGAACAAAATCTTATGAAGGTGAAAGAAACGTGAAATATATTATTAAAAATAAGAGTAATTTCACTGCCTAGCGAAATTTAAATGTTTACTGTCAGTGTAGTATATGGGATAAGATTAATTGGGCACAGCTTACCCACATGGAAATTTTGAAATGACAAACAATGTGTTTTCTATTGTTGCGATAAGGAAATATGCATGTCAGGCTAGTTAACTTTACCATGAACAATTTCCTAACATCTAACATGCAGTCGCTTTTGAATGAACCTTCATATTGGCTGTGCAATGTTTAAGGGATTATGGACATTCTTAACTGAGGGCTTATTTCAACAAAATCTTTATGTGGTTATTCTCAATTTTATTTGATTTTATCTTAAAAACATACAGCAAATGCCGCATAATACTCAGTCAGTTAGAACCGTATGGAGTAGTAGAATAAAGTGGATTTAGAACTATGTTTCCCAAAGAATAGAGCAGTAGAATAGAAGTAGTATTCATATACTTATTAACTAAATAAGTATAAGCACCATATGACTAACATAACCTCAAATGTTATGTTTCTGTTTCCTCATTTTTAATGTTTTTATTCGTGTTTCTAGATTGGAACCAGTGTAACATTAATAACCCACCCATATAGAATACACCTAATTTCCTAATACCATTAAATATTAAAAACAGACTGTTAATAGGTGTGGTGCACGTGACGTCATCAATCAACCCTGGAGGTAAAATAACCTTAAAGTCTTTGTATGTTTACAACGTGATATTGGTGTGTTTTTATTTTTAATTCTAAATAACGGAGTTTATAACGATATTTTAATAATTTTAAAAAGGTAGGTACTTGTGTACATGTGTTACTAAAGCACATAAAGTATTTTTTATTATAGAAAATGGATCTAAGTTCTTATTATGGGAAGCTCGATGAAGTACATCAAGAAAGATATTTATCAAAAATATCTCTATTGGGAATAGATCCGTATGTGATTAATTTAGAAGATTGTTCTACAGCACTAGCAGATTTTCCTAAAATATTGTATCCAGATATAGTAATATATCTTGTACACACTAAAAGTGCTTTTACCATGGACAAAATGAAAGCTTACAAAAGTCTTGAAGCTTACAACCAGGCAGTATGTGGATGGGTGAAAAAAATATGTGTAAAATCATTTGGATCATATATTCTAGTGTTAGGGAAAGTAAGTAGGTAGTCCTGATTAAATTTGGATCATTTGTTGCAATGTTTTTAATTGCAGGTGATGCATTCCCAACGTTTGCACGAAAAATTATTGTCACCATGGATAATTTGTGAAAAAGAAGGTAGCATTATTTGTGCACATTGTGACTGTGTTGCTGGACTTGGGGAAGTTTGTACTCATGTTGCAGCAGTTCTCTTTTCCATTGACGAAGTTATGAGAAAATTAGAAGATGTGACTCGCACAGGTGTTAAAGCTTATTGGATGCCGCCATCTAACAGACCAGTGGAGCCAAAGCCTATTTATGAAATGGATTTATCAAGTCCAAAGAGAAAACGTTTAGATGAAACTCCAGTTATGACACGTGCTGAAGAAAAAAATGATATTCCTTCTTTATCGGAGGAAGAGAAACGAAATTTGTTATCAAATTTGATGGAGGCCTCTGGTACAGTTTTACACTTGGTAACAAAACCATTTTCAGAACAAATTAGGGATAATATTAGCAAACGGAAAGATTTTCACATAATGTCACTTTATAAAGAAGATTTTGAACAAAAATCTCTAGCTGAACTTCGACAAATTGGTAAGTTTACTAGTAAAATTACAGTGTATTAATTTATCTACCTTTAATGTCCATATCTATTGCTAACTATATTGTTCTTTTATAGGTGAGCAAATCAATATAGCATTACAACTTGAGGATTGTGAGGCCATCGAGATTGAAACGAAAACACAAACAAAATGTAAGGCTTGGTTTCTGTACCGCAGAGGAAGGGTAACTGCTTCAAAGTTTAAAAGATGTAGAACAAATAATGAAAATCCATCACTCATCAAAGAAATATGTTACCCTACAACCCATCGTTACAAAATTAAAGCCCTGGACTATGGATGTTTACATGAAAAGCAAGCTTTCAAGGATTTTTCGTTGGAGATGAAAAAAACCCATGAGAACTTCAAAATCGAAAACATGGGTTTATGTATAAGCCCGAAGTATCCTTATTTTGGTGCATCACCAGATGGTATGATTTGTTGTGATTGTTGTGGAATGGCTCTTTTAGAAATCAAATGTCCATATTGCGCAAAGGATTCGAGCGTTAGGGATTTAATTTATAAAGTCATTTTTGGAAATGGTTGGAAATAAACTTCAACTTAAAAAGGATCATGAATACTTCTATCAAGTGCAAATGCAGTTAGCATTGACTGAGCAGGAAAACTGTTACTTAGTTGTCTGGAGTAAAAAAGATTTCACGTATATTAAAATACAATTCCATCGATCGTTTTGGTTAGAAAAAAGTGAAGAGGCAAGAAAGTTTTTTCAAAAAGTTATATTACCTGAAGCACTTGGAAGATATTATACGAAATCGCAAAATGTGCCCGACACTGAAATTGTAGAGAAAGATGAAGATGACTGGGAATATTTTAGTGACATTGATGCGTATGAAGAGATAGTAAGTGCAGATCAAGAAGAACTTACACAATCAAAACTTGCAACTGTAGAAAGTGGAAATGTTTGTGATCAAGCGGGTCCTAGTAAACCTGTAATACAAAGTGAGAAGCCCGGCCCAAGCAAACCAACACTATATTGCGTTTGTCAAAGAGAAGATGATCACGTGACACCGATGATTGCTTGTGAATCACAAGACTGTGATATTGTGTGGTACCATTTAGAGTGTGTAGGCCTAAATACTGTTCCTGAAGGATTGTGGATATGTAATGCATGTAATCAATAGACATAGTTCAGTTTTGTAAAGTTGATGTAAATTTAAGGAAAAGGTACATTCAACATGCAAAAATGAGCGATTTTTGGCCCCAAAGCAAATTATATAATTAATATATCTGAAACTAGATAATAGCCATCCTATTGTTACCTTTAGTCTTTAACAAAACATACCTACATTTTTTCAAGTTTCAAAATGTTTTAAGTATATTTAAGAACATAATTTTTTAGGGAATGAGACATTTTGTGGAAAATTTATAAGCTAAACTGCGAAATATATTGTTAATTGAATTATTATATTTTTAGCTTTCGTAATGCAGTAGAAGGCTAAAGACGCACTACTGCGGCCACGACCATGACTGCGGTTGGCAGCACTCAACCACTATTTCTATAGCCTTATATGGAATATGCACATACCAATGCACACGTTGGTAGTGCGACCAGGTGCGTGTTGGTATATGCATATTCTGAATAAGGCTAAAGAAAAAAACGGTCGGTTGCTGCCAGCCGCGTAGTGCATCTTTAGCCTAATAATAAATATTTATTTTCATTAAACACAGACATAAAGAAATGGAAACTAACAAGTTTTTGTATACAATTAATGATAAAACTTTTGTGAATAAAAAATTAAATTTTATTTGTAGTTTTAATCAAGGTTAAGTATATTTTACTTATTAAGCTAAAATTTCATATAAAAATAAGAAATCGTATATGTTCTTTTTTTGTTTTAAATTAAAATATTTCCTTAACTGTTAGTGTATATCGTCGTTCCGGAAGAAAAGTGACACAATTCAAAATTTGTATGTTTTGGCTTTCTTGGACAAAAAGTTCACAAATACGATAAATATGTCCCCGGGAAAAGGTCATAAATAAAATGCCTCAATTTCGCCACTTACACGTGTCGTTGTTCCCCCATCACAATAATAAATAATGTTGTCAATCTTGAATAATTTCATAAGTTTAGTTGAGTCGTGTCTGAACTGAATGCACTACGATAAATCAATAGATTTGCTTTAATATATAGCAGTGATATAAAAAAAGGTAATAGTTATACCTCTCTCATTACAGCTTATTCAGCAAAGCTTTTAAAATGTTAACTATTTTAAATTCTCTTTTCTGCAAAACTGTTTTTGAGTTGTCACTTTTCTTCCGAAGTGACGATATAATATTTTTTATGCTGGGTAATAATAAAACACTTTTCAAAATGGAAAAAAAATATATTAATAGATTCACATAATATAAGGAACTACTATTAACTACTAAAAGTGCACATTACATATGAATACGCAACTAGAATAAAAAATAATCAACACATACAGATCCCAAATAGTTACAAAAGTATAAATTTAAGATTTATTAATTATTTGGCTCCAAAATTCTACAACCTACTTCCACTAAATATGAAAAAAAAATAAAGATTCGTAAAAAATTTAATAATGCACGCAAAGAATAGGTAATAGGAAACTGTAGTGCCTTCATTCACTTGATGAAACAATTCACTTAATGAAATAATTCTCTTTATGAAATAATTTAATTTGTGATATGTATTTTTTTGTGTATTGATACTATTGTATTTTTATTTTTGATACTTACGATTATATAGACTAACTTAAAGTCTCATTTTAATTGTACATACAGATGATTTAATTCATCTAGGTACAATACTAATTAATATAAGTTTAACATTTATATAATATTTATATTTTGTACTTAGATTTTGTTGATGTAATAATAATAAAAATAAAAAAAATATATAACAAATATTACTCAATTGGCACAATACCAGGACATAAATTAATAAGTGCAGAGCAAACTACCACAATTTTATCGATTAGTGCGAAGTGATTATCAGTTTTTTTTAAGGTAATCAAAGGGAAAGTTCCATGTAATATTTTGTATTTCCTCCTCAATAGACCAATAACTCTTTCTACATGAATTCTAATACTAGCTAACTTTCGGGTCGTTTCGAGATCAGTAGCTCCTAGCTGTTTTTTCCCTCTCTTAAATGTAGGATATTTCACTTCGGCACAATAAATTTTTACCGAATCGTCTATCGAAAATCCTCGATCTGCCAAAACTAAGTCGCCTGGAAGTAAATTATCCAAAACATTACAGTTTTCAGCTATAAATTTATCAGTGGCACGTCCACCATAAGCATTTGATATAAACATAATTAAACCTTGAGGAGAAATTCCTATTAAAAATTTCACAGTATGATGATGTTTATAATTTGACCAAGTTCTAGCAGATGCATCCAGATTTGATGGTTTCTCTATAAATAATTCAAAGCAATCAATAATTACAGTCGTTTTCTTACCAAATATGGTTTTGAAACAATTTGGCATATTAAGTTGGAGATCTTCTCTTTCTGGCCAATACACTAAATTTTTTAAGCGACAATACAATACGTGAATAGTATTTTCAAAAATGCGTGCAGCGGTGGTTCGATGGCAAAGGAATCTGTTAGCTAAATCTGTAAATTGCAAATCAAGGCGTAATTTCATTAAAGTCATTAATAGCTGTTGAAATTTAGAAAGTGCTGAATGATCTAATAAATATGGTTCTACTATTTGGAAAATATTGTGCACATAAATGTATTCTGGAAAACCTGTGTAATATAAAACGAATTTTTTATTGCTTTTTAAGTAATCTTCATTTAATTTAAATTTACTTATTTCTTCTCGTAAACCATAAATTTCTTTATTGGCATTCTGTAGAGCAAACTGTAAATTTTCAACACTATCTTCTTGCAGTTCCTCAGCGTCCATAGCTTGATCGGCACTTTCCTCCATGGTACTTGATACCAGCATCTGTAATCATAAAGAGATTATTATACCTTATATAAAAAAAAGACCCCTTTAAACCCTAAAAAGAAAAATAAAAATAAAATTCTCCATGTAGCATACAAAAGGAAAATAAACAAAAATCCACTCTGGATATTCAAATCTTCGTCTGCATTTGGTACCCTCTCAGCTCTTCTCTTTCCTCTCCGAAATCTTTCCATGCCACGTGATTGTAAGGAGCTCGCAACGGAAGTGTATCCCATATTTTGTGATGGAATCCAATCGGGATTTCTATCATCTTTAAATGATGCCGGTTTTCCTAAATTAAGTACATATAGTTTTTTAACATATTTTGTCTATATACTGAATTCAATTATATAATGTTACCTGAAATAAAATGTTTAGAACACACTCTGGCATACTTGATTTTAGTTTCTGTAAAGTCTTCTCTTTTAATGGCATTTATCCACAATTGCCTTCTTCTTTGAGATAATTCACTCACTTTTCTATTTGGGCCATACATAGAGGGAATTCTACAATTGAGTTACTGCTTAAATAAAGTAATAGCATATAATAACACCAGGTATTTTACCGAAAAAATCTAATTCCTTGATCTCTTGCAGCATTACTACCACAATCTACCACTGCACAAAAAGAAGGCATTACTGCGTTTATTTTAAGAATATCTAGTTATAACACCATGCAATATCACAATTATGGTTTATTATATCACTTATTGTTTGAAGTCTAAAGTTTTTATGCACTAAAAATTGTTTAATTAATTAAATACGTTCACATCCACAAATGTTTACATTGAAAATGCTGTGTCAGCAATAGGTTATTTTACCTCCAGGGTCGGCCACCTGTCAAATCGTGCACCTCACCTATTGCAGATTGGATTTCCAACCTATAAATATCAGTACATTTTTTAAAAACAATAATATTAAAAAATTCTGTGTCGAATATTTGAGAGTTTATTAATGTTACACTGGCTCCAATCTAGAAATGTGAATAAAAACATTAAAAATGAGAATAAATTACAAGAACATAAAATTTGAGGTTATATTTCGCATACGGTGTTTCTGCTCCATTGTGTCGCCATTTTGGAATCTATAGCGAAACTCATTATGTGAAGGATAAAACCAAGGTATTTGTAAACAGTAGCAGCCCGTCAGGGGTGGCAGTGTCCACCTAATTAACTATGAGCGTCAAGGCCAAGCAGTAGTCATAAAATTTTGCATGAATTAATTTTAATAAAAAAATTATAGTTATTTTTATTTGACATTTTTAATATTTTACTACATATTAATCCATTTCTGCCAAGTTCACATACGAATTCGCTTAATCTTAATATTGGGTCCATTGCCGTTAATATTTTACGTGCACGATCCTAAACTCTAACCACTAGTAACCAGGGTAGGCAGCGGACGTATCAAAATGGGATGTATGTTTATGTCTTGCGTCTTTAGGGAGGGCATGCCATACCTAAAGAAAACTTAATAAACTTGTGAATAATGAATATTGAATTATTGAATCAGTTGTGAAAGTGCATGCTTAACTCAATTATTATTAGGTTATACGATAACATTGTTAGTAAGTTGTTATGCGTTTTTCAAACTATTACGTTTCTCATTCAAACTTAAGGTGGCCATTCCCTAGAAAGAGATATCCGATAGGGAAATATTTACTAATTTTGGCCATAACTTTTTTCTCTTAGTACGCATATTTTAAAAAACTATAAGAGTACCTAAGTAGAACCATAACAAGACTATTACTATGAATTTTCATTCAATAATTGTTAATCTTCCTATTTCGTTGTTTTAAATCGAGCTATTTTGCAAGCCCCTTATTATTGACTGAAAATTCATAGTAATAGTCTTATTATGGTTCTACTTAGGTACTCTTATAGTTTTTTTAAATATACGTACTAAGAAAAAAAAGTTATGGGCAAAAATAATAAATATTTCCCTAACGGATGTCTCTTTCTAGGGAATGGCCACCTTAAGTATTAACATTTTAATACCAAATAAAATTTAATTCACCATGACATAAGAATATTAAAAATTGTAATAGCTTGAACAGTTTTAAACAAAAAATTATTGCATATATATAATAGTGTTATTTATATTTAGTTTATAGTTATAATTAGTGAGTCAACAGTAAATCTTTTTATGTAAGTATATGTATAGTTATTGATTAGGAAATGTTTTTATATTAGGGTTTCTTCCTACTTAAATAAATAAAAATATATTATAAATTCTTGTTTCTCAGTACAGGACAGTCTGATGTTTAACAATGCCGCACATGACACGGGTCTGCGTCTCTCCCATTCTTGTTCAGAGTGGACATAATGTCAATCAGCAATTGTTTATATTGTAGCGTATTTTCCACCTTTTTGGGAAACACCCGGTATGGATCTGTGGGTTCTAAATAATTTTAACAAGGGGTAAACCACTAACACATTATTTAATAATTTACTGACTATACAATACTTCAAAATAACCTATACACTTTTTTTACTTGATATTTAGCCTCACTTTTTTCGTTGTGAAACTTCACTTTAATAAACTTCCCCTTCTGCGCCGGTAATCGCGCCTTATATACTCTGAAATTGCCTCTAGATCCATCCAGAATCTTCTCCCACCACACTCTAGAAAACTCTATCTCTTTCTACAAGTTTCCAGTCACTATTAGGCATAGGCGTATCAATCTCCAGTTCCAAGGGGGTGTAATACATAACAATATTAACTTTTAATAGAGACATGTAAAAATCTGTCTACAATTTTCCAAATATATATGGCTACATTTTAAAAAATATGTATGGTCGGCATCTGGCTAGTGACTTATAGCTCACCAGAAAATGTGTTAAAGTCGTCTCTGGAAGGGGACTTTTTTGTCTGTATTCATTATAAACAAATAACCCTATTTAGTTAAAAACTATTTATTAATATTTACAGATTGTAAATAAATGCACAATATAGATTGTTAGTACACTAAATTTAAAATAGAGATGGGCAATTAGAATATTCCATTGGAAGAATTCTTGGGAGTAAGATCTCAATTTCAGAAAATTTTCAAACATGTAATGTCATAGTTTTGATCACTTTGCAAAATATACCTTTTTCTTGGATAGCATATTTTTTGTCATATTTTTCAATGTATTTTGATGCTTACGATCAGAAAAGAAGCAGTATTCTTTTCTTTAAAATGTAGTCAAGAGATTTTTAGTTTCTTCCAGCAGCCAATGTTTTCCCTATGACTCTTTATGAAGTCTTGAATCTCAATTCAATTCTATGACAAGTTTCAGAGATATATAGCGCATCAAAAATATACAAAATATTTTTATAAATCAAGTCATAAAAAATGCATTTTTGTTTGTTGGTAAAGAATCTAAATATACATAGTGTGTACATGTCCTCAAACCAAAATCGACCTATTTACACCAAAAGGAAGTTTTACGATAAATGAATAAGGTGCAAGTACTTACAAAAATGCATTTCAATGGTAAATTGGCCTAGTTTTTCCGGATTAGGTTATATTTAAACAACTTAATAAAAATTAAATCGCATATCCAAATGTGAAAGTCGTGTTCACATATTCGATATTTTTTTTTTAAACGACAATTTCAAAACATATGGCTTTAAAATAGTAGTTTATGCAACAAGAATGGATATGATAGCCATATCGCATGAGAAAGAAGATTGAGCACGATGCCGTAGGTGGAGTACCTCAATCTTTCAAGTGCGATATGGATAATCCAGTCGAGTTGTACAGTATACTTTTTCTACAACCAGCTTAAGAAAAAACTATAAAATTTTAAAAGATTTATTAAACATTAACAAACACACACACTGAGAATTACTTTGACAGCTTATGCACTAACTTGAATTTTTTCAAACGAATAGTTGGCTATGTACTTAATACACGAACTGTGATTGGTCGACTGGCTACGTATGTCGGATTGGATATGGGACATGTTTGTTGCCAGCAGAAGGAGCCACATGACGCCTGGGACCCTATTCTTGAATTCCGGGGAGTAGAATAGCCGAGAGAAAGTGGACGTGGTTGCCTTGGGGAATAGAGAATCATATTCTTAAATAATTCTTCTCTCAGTAGGTAGGAGAACGCATTCCCCGATTTTATCTCTTACAAATTTGCAAGGGAACAGCCACTCCCTGACTGAATTAGACTCTTATCTGTCGCATGCATTTTGACGTTTTGACATGAGATCTTTGATTTTTGTGCAGGCAATTTTTTGTTAGATTCGTTGCTTAACAAACATGAATTAGTTGTTGAATTTAAGTTGTCAAAATTTACTATAATTTTACTGACTGTTGTTTTCATGGTACATTTGCCAACGTTTACTACTGTGTCCTATCGTTTCGCCATATTCACTCGTGTTCAAGGATTACCAACAAATTCTCCCAAGAGAAGGAGATGAAGGATTGTTCCCCAGGGAACGTTCCTTTCTCTCTCAGTCAAGAATAGGGCCCCTGGTGTAGGAATATAGTATGGGAAGTGTAGGTGTTTGTGAGATGATTTTTCCATCTATAATCATCTCCTTGTTTATTCTTTTTCTGAGTCTTCTGTTTCTGAATCGAACGGTGTGTATACCCTTGATGTTTCTTTATTGTATTCTTTTGACTTCTTCGTTCTGTAGTAAGAAGAAGTCACATGTAACATTTGCTGTTGTGTTGTGTTCTTTGGTGAGCTTCCATTTAACCATGTGTGCGGTATGATTTCCCCCATGATGTTCTTATCCTTGTGTACTTGGTATATATTGTTTTTCTACGGCCTTCGCCTTCTTTAGTTGTTTGTAATTATTGGTGCTTATGGGTTATTTCCTCAGAGCTATTTTAGTTTTTAACTCATTATTAACCAGTTAAATTCTTAAGTTAATGAGAAAAAGACTGCTCAACGTCAACAGGGGCGTACCTAAAATATGTGAAATTTCTTAAAGTTGCCCCATTGGCGCCTGCTGTAGAAAAGTCTACTTCTTTACCGTTTAAAAGGTCTATACAGATTACATCATTATATATCCAGGATTGATTTTTAAAACAATTTGGAATTTTGTTTGAACTGTCAGCGATTTCTCTAGGTAATTGAAAAATATATTGCCGGAGATCGAACACGATGCTTATTGCATCAATTGCAGTAAATCTTAATGTTGTTAGTATATGTTGAATGAATTCGTAGAGGAATTCGCGAAAAACTTCCATGTATGGTCTTCAGGTCTTCTTGAACTGTTGGATCCATAAATGCCTGTTACGCCTATGAAATAACAACTGCGTCATCTGGATTCAACTGCAGTACTATTAATTTGACGTTTTTAAAATGGCAAACATAGTACGATGCTGCCTCTAGCCAAGTTTCCCATCGTGTTATAATGGGCTCTGAAGGTAATGGTGTATTTCCTTACATAACCGTACATGATGTGTTGCTCTTAGGAAAACTTTCTTTGCACTAGATATTAAGTTATCAACATTAGGGTAGCACCCTCTACTAGTTTCAGCAATTGTATAGAGTCCAAGTGCTAGACATGTTACATGCAGCATATTCCATTGTTTCTTTCGTCCTGCAGCTTTCATATAATATAATTCACTCCATCCAAGAAATAATAAGACATTGTCCTTATTTTCTACATATTTGTCACGATTCACTACCTTCGTTATAATGCGACAATTTGTAGTTCTTACAACTTTAGAGGCAATCAACTGTCCACGCATTGAACAATTTTCCTTCAAAGCACCCACTAAAACATTCGATACATTCTCACCATAAGCATTTGTCCAAACTAACCCAGATGTATTTCCCAGTAAGCTCAGAAGAATTTTTTTGTCTATAATTAACACACTCCGTTGATAAATATTTTCTTCTGAGTGCCGTTTCCGATGGCACCTGAATATTGTTATATTTATTTACCAGTAAATACATTTTTCCAAAAATTGTCTAAAAAGTGGATTATCTAGTTTTGACCACGGTATGTTACATCCCACCATTACTTCCACAAAATCTAAATTAAAACTACATTGACTTTCACTATCAACAGAGCCACTAGCACTCATATACTTTTGTGAGAAAATATGTCTATTAACATTTGTTTTAGATGTCGAAGAAATTTTTTTACACTACCAACTGTGTATAATTTCACACTAGGTGTGTAGGTACATATGTACATTTATACCACAGTTTGCGAAACTGCGATCTCGGATGGTCCACCCTTTCTCTTTATTAAATGTTGATGTAAATGCCAAGAATTGCAGCCAGTGTAGGTAAAAAGGGATTTTGTAATATTTCACAATTTCGGCAGCGTCGTCTAATTAAAGGAGATAATAAAACCACATAAGTAAATAACATATAAAAATACCGCCGTACACTGGAATCTAATGTTGACACTCGGTCAGAGTTGAATGCCTTCAACACTGAAAATGTAAAAGAATCAACTACGTTATCAGGTAATTGTCAATATGTTTCACAAATGTAGCAGATTTCTGTTGAAAGTAGGTTATACTTATTAATATTTTAAAATGAAATAAAATTCACTTTATCACACGTGCATTTATGATGCACACGATACATGGCAGTTTTATGCCATTAACCCTTAACTGTGGTTATCATGTATGATTTAATATTATATAAAAATGGTTTATTTTATTGGGAAAAATGGTTTATGTTGCTAGCAGTTAATTGGGTTTCATATTTAATTATTATGAGAATAAACAAAATAAACACGCCACACATTAAACAGAACAAGAAATTATATGTTTGATTTAAAATTGTCTTCTTATTTGCTAGATATATATTACGTGTTTTTGTAAGAACCATTATCGTTTTTAAGTAAATTTATTACCTAAAATACAATGTAGCTGGCAATAATGAATATTTTACAACTTAGTCATTTTTCTAATTGTTTCAGTAGGTGTTTGCAATATAATATTATGTCTATATCAGAGCCGTCTCTGGCGCCGAGATAAAATTTCCGAGCCTTGCTGATGAATTTTCAACTTATCAAAATTGTACTAATAAAAGCTACAGTCTACTTTGCTGATAGCAGCAAGAAGATGTGGCAATGTTGCTATATCCATACCAGAATAATCGATGAACTTCGAACTTGCTTTGAAAAACACATTTATTCTGTATATACGTCATTATGAAGAAATTTATTTGCTAACCAATACTTTAATACTACTTTTAAATAGTAATAATAAAGTACTTTATTGGTAAAAACCAAATGGCGATCGACCGAGGTCCTTCAGCCAGTACTACTTTTATTTTACTTATTTAATTAATTTTGCTCACGCTCGGTATATTTAGATAATCTACCAACTGCACTTTATAAAAGTGCATTTTTAACAACAAAGGTATGGGTTGACTGATATAGGACAATCCGGTTTTCTATTGTGCTTTTAATTCCCGCTAGCATTAGAAAATCAGAGGGTTTCCACAATTACATGACATTACATAATCTATACTGACAATCATTCAAAGCATGCAATATTTATAATTTAAGGTGGCGATTTCTAAGGGAGAGACATCCGATAGGAAAATATTTACTATATTTGGTCCTAAGTTTTTTTTCATAGCATGTATATTTAAGAAAATATATAAGACCACATAAGCAAAACCACAAAAAGACTATTACTATGAATTCTCACTCAATAATTCAGTCATTTCCAAAATAATTAGATTTAAAACTAGATAATAGGAAGATTAGCATAATTTTTAAATTTAAATCTAACTATTTTGGAAATGACTGAATTATTGAGTGAGAATTCATAGTAATAGTCTTGTTATGGTTCTACTTAGGCACTCCTATACTTTTTTAAACGTGTACTAGGAAAAAAAAAATATGGTTAAAAATAAATATTTCGCTATCGGATGTCTCTCTCTTGGAAATTGTCACCTTCAATCATTCATGATTGATTATTTACTGTGGTCTCAACACATTGCTTTTAATTTTTTCATTGCACATCTCTAATTCAAAACACATTTAACTTTTTGGTTGTTCTTTAGAAATGTACTGCAGGAGATCAATAGATGTGACTATTCCTATGGGTTTATCAATTTGGGAGTTGCCAGTCCCTAAAAAAAATGTTATGATGTAAAATGGAATCAATAAAAATACACAAAACAAGATATGCTAACAATCCCAAATGTTTAACATTACCATTACAATTTAGTATGAATGTACTTAGTTTGGTTTTAATATAAAATGCAGAACTATTATAAGTAAAATAAAGTTTTGGTTGGTATACTTTTCTCGTGATGTAGCTTATTTGAATATATTACCTTCTTTTTCCAATATTACAATGTAAGCTTCCTTTTCCAAAACTCTGGAAACCAAACCAAGATTAGATGATTTGTACAGTTTTGGATAAATCCTTGTAATAATTTTTCCTGCACTCTCATCAGGTTGTATGGTGCCAGAAACAAGTTTGGTCAAGATATTCTGTAGAGTTACCATACCAACAATTCCACTGAAAAAAGAAATAAAAAATTTTAGTTTTCCTTTTTTGCCATTAGCCATACAGCCAATCACTAACCTAGAAATCATTTACGATAGCTAACCTAAGTGGGCACAGAAAAAACAAATATTGTAGATGAGCGAGAAGAAAAAAACACAGACTCACGCTTCTCGCCCTGCATCCTATCAGGACATTTATGTTTTAGTAACATACAAATTTAAAAAACATTTTAGTTTATTATTAAAAGACCGTTAGCAAAGACCACGTAAATAGTCAATCAAGGCGCAACTCATTTTATTTCTTAAAACTTGGAAGTATGTTTTCTGACAGAAATGCAGGTTTTTAAAAATATTGTTACGTGTTTTCCACCCTTTAGGAAACACCCTGTATGAATCCGTGGGTTCTAAAATAATTTCAACAAGATATAAACCACTAACACGTTATTTAATAATTTACTGACTATACAATACTTCAAAATAACCTTTACGCTTTGTTTACTTGATATTTAACCTCAATTTTTCGCTACTTTTCACTTTTATAAACTTCCCCTTCTGCGCCGGTAATCGTGCCTTATATACTCTGAAATTCCATCTAGAATCTTCTCCCTCCACAGAAAAGTCCATCTCTTTCTACAAGTTTCCAGTCACTCACTATTAGGCATAGGCGTATCAATCTCCAGTTCCAAGGGGGTGTAATTCATAACAATATTTTATTTGCGTAATTGTATCATGCATTATCTAAATGGAAAATGTTTTGTTCCTTTTAGTGATTTAAAAAGAAATGCTAGCTGACATGTTGACATTTAGGTAAAATAGGTAAAAGAAATGTTTTTTCCCAATTTTGCTTTTTTCAGTTGAAACATTAACGAATATTTGTGCTTTGAAAACGTTGGCCATAATGAATGAGTGAGTGGCTATTTTTCATTAATTTGTTCATATCTTTAAATTTTGTGGCTTAATAATACATGCAGTGAAATTACTACAGTTGAATAAAAACCCGATCCTTATACGTGTTCTTGGAATATGGAGCATCTAGCTTGGGTTAAAATAGTACAAAAGACCTTTTTTTTCTAGGGCACCCCCTTTTGGAGCTATTGGCCCTCAAAGTATAATTTGGAAAGGAGTTTTGCTGATAGCTTGGAAACTATTTTATTGATTGTAATCAGGGCCGTCGAGAGGGGGTAATAAAATACCCCCCATCTCAAAAAAATTATTTTTAAGGTTGGCTATCAAAATTTGCATATGCATCTTTAACTTTTCCAGGTTCTCCCGGATTTTAGAAATTTGAGTGGAATCCAGGACCCCTTAAAAACTCCGGGCCCGGGGGGAAAACACCCCCGACCCCACCCTCTAGTCGGCCCTGATTATAATAAAATTTGGACAGTATAAATAGTATCTTTGATTGAAGTCAATCTATCATATCTTATCGAAGAAGCCAGGGGTGCCACCACTAATACTTTTTACCCCTAAATATTGAGAAATTTTTGTAACTTATAGCGGCATTTCTAAATTCCTTGATATATTTCTAAAAAAAAAGATACTCTTGTTTGACATTCAGTAAAGCGACACGCTTAGAAGAAAAATTGATTTTACTGATAAAGAACAAAAATTGACATTTTCCTATTTGAAATAAATTTGTTAGGAAAATGTTCCTGATAAAACCATTTGGCTTCCAAACCATTACCCACTAGTTTGTACAGTTTTATTCATAATAGTAATAATAATAATATTTATTGGTCTTGAGAAAATATAAAATTTTTTAGACGCATCAAATAAGTAATGTTACAATAACAAAACTACTAAAATTTCAGTCTACACATATGCACGATTAAAAATACATTCAAGGATTAAAAACAAAATTAATTAAAACAGTAATGTAGAAAAAACAATATTACTAATTTACAGGATATAGCACAATTAAAAATACATTCAAGGATTAAAACAAAATTAATTAAAACCCCCCTTATATTTTTGTTATTATTGGAGACAAAAAAAGTTTCTTATAGAAGTTGTAGTGTATATATTTTTTAAATGCAATTAAAAAAACAATTGCTTGCATAGGTCACGTAATATAACAATGAAGGTTGTTATCTAAATGGAAAACCCTGTATAGAATAGAATTGAATTACTCTTACGCGGTAGGCTGTGAGTAATGATACTATGAGAACATAGTTATTGTTTGACATTTCGTAATATTATTTTATCAAAATGAGTTACACAAAAGCAGAACGGTTTGATATATTTTGCTTTTACGTTAAAAATTATTTTAAAAAAAGGTGCGAAAAGAGAATATATCGCATTATACTCAAGTCGTCCAGCTCCTAGTGAAAACCCATTCTTAAATACTTACCGTCATGTGAGAGAAACTGATAATTTTTTAAAGAAAAAAACATCAAAAGAGCAAATGAAAATGGAGAAGGTTATATTTTGATTTTTTTTAATGGTAATTTTCCTATAATTTGAATTTGTTTTATAAAAATTAAAAATCAAAAGCAAATTTAAATTTTTTATTACCGCTTTCGTATTACTACTAGATTTACTGTAAAACAAAGCTTCGATAACTAAAAACATGTATTCTGGTAGCCTTCTTGAAATGTTTGACCAGCAAAAAAATTTGTTTTAGAAAACCCTGAAACCGGTTTATGGAATTCATCACGTGAACTTGGAAAAAGTTACTAAAAAATCTAAGGACTAGGTTAAAATCTGGTGTGAAATTTTTAGAAAAATTGTAGGGCCAATTTTTTTCAGTTTAACCCTAACACAGGAAACATATTTAGAAATAATTCTGCCAGAGGTAGCAGAGCTTTTAGAGGAACAAATTTCTGATGAGGAACTTAATTGACCTTTGGATTGGTAATGGCGAACCAATTCCATGGCCACCAAACAACCCTTGACACCTTTGGATGCATTTTTATAAAGGTATTTAAAGGACAAAATGAATTATGATTTTAATAAGAATATTGAAATAATTAAAACTAAAATTAGGGAAACAATTTACGAATTAAACAGGGACAATAATAGCTCTGTTTCTAATCGTTTAAATAATTTAAGAAAAAGATATGAGCTTTGTATTTTAAATCATGGTGGCCATTTTGAACAATTTTTATAGTTGATGAACCTAATGCTAACGCTGTTGTAAAGTTTTTGTTATTTTATGTTATAAAATATTGTTCATCTTAGGATGTTATTTTTATTCTTAAAATATATCAAACTTTTTGCTTCTGTGTAACCCATTTTGATCAAATAATAATACTAAATATCAGACAGTAACAATGTTGTCATAGTACCATCACTCATAGCCTACTGCATAAGAGTAATTATTGCGCTCCCTTCGATAATAGCCCGAGAGCTACCGACACCGAGGGTGAAAGAGCTTTGTAAAATCTAATATTTATTTATTAGTTTATTAAAAAACAATGGTCAGCCTGCGCGCGCTCTGATAGAACAGAGCACAGTTAGCCCTCATTTTCGAAGCGGGCCCATGTCGCTGGAGAAGTGAAATCCTCAGACCTCTTACTTTGGCGGCTGCTATCTCACTTAAAAATTACCGGAACATATCGTGCCCCACATCATCCAATTGGAAATTTGATTTTCAATCGGTCAAGTACAAAAACGGGGGTCAATTTTGTCTACAAAAATTTAGAGCAGTTTATGCGAAGAGATGTCGAAATCGCATAAATTTTTTAAAGGTTTCTCCAAAAAAAATGGAAGTGGCCGTAGAAATCTGAAAAAATTCAGGGGTATGTAGGAAGGTGAGAGAAATAGAATGGCGCAAACCGCAGGTCTGTATTTCGTTTCGTTTTCGAGATTGAGCCATTGGAAATAGGAAAAAGGCCCGATTTTTTACAAAGCTCTTTCACCCTCGGTATCGTGAGCTCTCGGGCTATAACCATGAAATACCTATATGCATATTTGGAATACATTTAATGTTCGATATGTCAAGAAATATAGCTAGACTTATCACGCTTGATATACTTCAAATCAGGGAAAAAATCTACAAGAACGTATTCTTAAATATATATTAAAAATATACAGGGTTTTACTTTTAAAACACAAGTGACCTATGCAAGCAATTTTTTTTTATTGCATTTAAAAATATATGTATACAACCCTACAATTTTTATACGAAACTTTTTTTATGTTCAATAATAGAAATAAATTTGTTACGCCAATAAATCACTATTATACACTGAACTTACAGCTCAATTATCTATTATTTATCAAATTTGACGTACACATTTATTAAATTGTGTTCTCACCATGTTTCATGCGGTTGTATTTCGTGGCATTCATTCATCAGTAAAACAAATTTTTCTTGAAAATGGGTCGTTTAGCTTTTTAAAGGTGAACTTACTCCGTGGACACAATGTATATAATTTTCATTTCATCATTATACACAAAATGTAGTTGGATAATAAGAAAATCATTTTGATGCAACTTACCCATTGTTACTGTCAACCACAGGCATTTGATCAACACCTAGTTTCTTCATAATATGCAATATTCTTTCGCACTTCATCGTTGTTGTAGCAGATTGCAGCTTTTCCAAGTTTAAAGAAGAAACATTGTGATCCCACCACCTGAAAAGTTAAGCAAAATTTTCTTTGTTTTAATAAGATATTTCAGTTTCAGTATTTTGCTAGGCTTTTTCATTGTACAAGCTCAGCCTTATCTGTTCGTACAAGTTCAAGACGGAGTTCAGGAGTAAAGCATTCTATTGTTAAGATAACCGAAACATATAAGAATGCGAACGATCACAATAGAATAAAACAAAAAAGGTACTTATTTACGTATTCCTTTATTTTTTTACAAAAAGGTGTCGCCAATGTACCAAAGAAGGAAAAGGAAGAAAGCGAACTATGTACCAGTGCAATGATTGTGAAGAAAAGCCAGGGCTGTGCGTACAATGTTTTGATAAATATCATAGTTTATTATAAATTGTGTGTTCTTAGCTTTTTTTACTGATGTTCAGTTTTGTAAATTACATCCATATTTTGAGTTTAATCATTATTTTGTAGTCATACACTTGTTTTCAATAAAAAATGTTTACACTGCATTTTTTTTAAGTGCTCGTATGGGGCTGCCGGCTCCTGGCACTAATATTTCAACCGAAATTGTGGTCATTGCCGCCGGCCACTTAAACAATCGATTTTTTTTCTCTCGATGTTATTGCTTTATAACACATATACTCCACTAAACAAACGAAATATAACTTAATTTCATATATTTTTCTAAATTAAATAAAAAATGTATGATGGCTCCTGGGACCGAACATATATTTTTAAACGTCAGCGAAAGTGTTAAATACTTACCAATGATTATTGGTATCAATACACGGTTTTAACGATCTAGCTTCCATCCATTGATCCGTGATAAATTTGGTAATGTAGTTTCTAATACTGTCGGGTAAAATAACAACAACATTTTGACCTTCTTTTAAATCTCGTGCTGCTTTCAAAGCAGCAACCATTGCAGCTCCACTGCTAGAACCTGCAATAACAAATTTTGTCAATATTTTTAAAGCACAGAAATAACACAAAGGCAATAAAGCAACTAAGTTAAACTTATAATTTATTGGCACTATTCGAATTTTAATTCATTTCATGTAAATATCTTACCAATCAGGAATCCTTCCTCCCGGATTAATCTTCTAGCCATGGTTAAGGAGTCTTTATCGTTTGTTTTCATCCATACGTCAACTACAGATCGATCCAAAACAGTTGGAACAAAATCATAACCGATACCTTCAACTTCATAAAATGTTACGTCACTATTGTTTAAATTGTCTGGCTCGGCTAAGACTGAACCTACAGGATCAACTCCTACAATAGTAGTACTCGGAGATATTTCCTTAAATTTTCTCCCTATACCAGAGACAGTACCTCCAGTACCTGCTCCAATAACCTTAGAGAAACATACTAATATCAACATACTTAAGGTTAAGGTTAGAAAATCAACAGTTAATTTATGGTTGGAAAAAATAATGTCTATTGTTTAAAAATGTTTTTTTGTCTATTGCAACATCAAAAATACATTATTTTTTCACGAAAAATGTGGCCAATAAGGAAGTTTCCATTTTCTTGAATATACATTTAGTTATAGTCCTACAATTCTGAATTAAAAATGGTACACTTATGCTGCTTTGAAGTTCAAATTTGATACTTTCCCACAATTTGTGGCTGCCAGTGCCGGTGACATGGTTGTAACAAGGAATATTATTACTGATACAATTTTAATTTCTGTTGCATGGAAGAAAAAAAATTGTGCTACTGGGTGGGGCATTTTTGTACAAAGAAATAGCGGAAGAGGGAAAGTCCAAAACAGAACTACTTATTGGTTTTTAACATTATTCCGTGTTTCTCCACAATATTTTTCAAAGCATATATCTTGAAAAATGGGAAGTGGAAATAAAATTTTTACAGTCAGTATTTGTCTACGTTTTTACTACCATGTGTGAAAAAGTTGCAAAATTATATAATTTATGTGTGGAAAGTAGGTTTGTTAGAAAATGCTATGACATTTTACAAAATTTCTAATTAAAATTTACTTACTATCATATCAACTTTTTTGTCACACTGATCATATATTTCTTCTGCAGTAGTGTCATAATGAGCCAAAGGATTGGCAGGGTTTGAATACTGAAACAAAATATAAACCATTTTATTATGTGCATCTAAAATATATCTGAATAGAAAATAACAGTTAGATAACTCTAAACTACATTTCCCGACTATGGAAAGTTCTGTAACCTTCGATGTGAATCAGCTTCTGAACTTGTTTTCACAAATACCAAAACACTTGGATACTATCACTCGACGTACATTTCGCCAACCATATTTGGTTTCATCTAGAGCTGATTAAAACTGAAAATCTCCAAATAATGACAACACGGTTGGTGAAATTCTCGATATTTGTGGATACTATTTCAGTGGTCTGTCTATCCGGCATATTGGTATCATTGGAGATGATTAAACTGAAAATTTTAAGCATCTCCAACATTATTGGCGAAATATGCGTCAAGTACGGCTCCCATAATTAAATGTGAAAACTTATGCATGTATACATGCTTTATTTAGCCATATAAATTCAAATAATCAATAAAATAAATATTTATTCTTTTCAATACTTTTAAAAAAATGCAAAATAAAAACACTTAGACACGTACTACAGTGTGTTAATACTAATGTCGGAAAATGGACAGTTTTCCAAATATCTAGGGTTGCAAAATCGACTTTGCACCCCTGATATCTGAGAACTTTTGAGGTGGTCGAGAGGAATAACATACATCAATTTCAGCGAATTTCACCGGGGCGAAGGCCACTTCCCACAAAAAATGAGCACCCCCGATACCTGGAAAACTGTCCATTTTCCACCTTGTGCCCACGAGAACTTTTGATCAGGATGCCAAGATCTACAAAACCCTGCAATATGAGCAAATTTGACAGAAACCCAATTTCCATAAGATTAGTGCAAGGTCCTTTATGGGGGATTTAAAGCAGTCAACTACACAGAGGAGTAAGAAAAAGATGTGTTTTAGTCTATCTTATATGGGTGAATACGTCCGCTTCCAGCATTCAATCCATCCTGCAGCCTTATGTAAATATCTGGTTTCCGTGCTGAGAGCACGAAAAATTTGTGAGGATTCATCCGATTCCAGGAATTAAAAAAGGGGTTAGAGCCATTTCGTCCTCAATTTTAACAACAAAAATCAAATATTAAAAAATTACCTGATCTAAAATGACAGAATTGGGAATTTCCTTTTTTAATTTATGGGTTATTCCAAACATTCCATCGATAGCATTGGAGTCAGCAGTAACTGGTGTCCTTACAATTTCAGCTCCAAGTGCCATCAACACGGAGACTTTCTCATTTGACATTTTTTCTGACATTACAATAATGCAACGATATCCTACAACAAAGCAACAAACAACAGAAATGTTAATATTTTGTTAGTTTCCAGTCCAGTCCAAAAATTGAAATAATGAGATTCTGGATTACAATTGCATTTTAGGAATAAGGAATTGATATTTCAAAAAATCTTTGTGAAAAATTAAAACAAAAAATAAGAAATGTTCAGGAAATTAACTTAAAAAATCTCATTATTTTACTTTCTAGCAATCAACTCTCATCCTTGAACTAGAATTCCAGGATTATAAGCAGTATATTATAATACCAAAAATAAGAACACTGGTATAAATAAATAAATTTAATGAAAAACTAAGGACAGATTAGTTAGTAACATTTATCCACCACTGTTAGTAACACCTGCCAAATGCCAACAGGGGCCAAAAGTAGTTTGCATTGTAAGAAGGGATAGTGTCAATAGTCCAAAATTACTAAATATTCATAGGCAATTCTATTGGTAATGATTTATGTCAATTGTAGGTTATACTTCTAAATTAGGCTTTCCACCATTACGTCATTTGATAGCTAAGATGGCGTCTGTAGGTTTGAATCAAGATTACTGAAAGTCAGGTTGCCTGGTAAGAATTGACAGCAAGTGCTTTGTTACATATAACCGTCGATGACAACCACGTCTAACAGTGTTTTCTATATTTTATATAATAAATAATGGAAAAGTTTCAAAATCATTGGTTTACTTCCTGTCAATGAATAATTCTATACTAATTAAATAGACACTTACCTAAAATATGAACGTAAAAATATTTGAGGCTTCAGTTACCTGGCAACCTGTTTCTTTAGTAATCTTGGGTCTGGATGACAAACGTCATCCACAGACCCAGAGATAACCACCGAGTGTCAGATGGTAATAATTCAAAGGGTTGCTGAATCTCACGGGTAGACTAAAGTGGAGGTAATAATAATATGCAAGTGCAATAATGACATGCAATAATGACAGAGACAGCATCCCTCTGAACTGTTACCATCCTCTATATGTTTGCTTCACTTCTACCACATGAACATATCTAAGTTAAATCTATGGTTTATACAGTACATCAGCATTTTCATTCAAAAATTTTGTGTAAGGAACAGACATATAGTAAATGAGAGTACTATACATTCCAGACTGGAATCGAACAGGTGAAACCAAAGATTAGAGAATTAACAAGAGAAGACAGCTGGCGAAAAACCTTTGATCTTTTAGTAATGGCACCACTGACCTCGTCCCTTTACATTGGAGTTACGGTGGAATTGTTACAATGTGTCAATCAGATGGAGAAGGTAGAATTAGACAAAGAGGCCAACTGTGAAAAATCGAAACACTCTGAACGAAATCAACTCACTGTCAAAACTACTAATGATAAATCCCCAAAACCATTTTCTGATGTCATGTCCCTCTAATCCTGTCCCTTTAATTTAAAATTTTTAAAATAAAGTAAAAGAAAAGAGTAAATCTATTGTTTCAGTAAAATAAAGTTACAATTTCTTCATCGAACAGGGTTGGCGACAATATCTTTATTTAATTTTATCTTTTCTGTAGGCCTGATGAGACGGGGGGAACGGGGTAGCAAGTTTCTCCGTCTCTTTTAAGGGCCCATGCGCAATGATCAATATTTTAATGCCTTACATGGTTGGAGTCCGGAAAAACCTTTTGTCCTGGGGCCCACTCTGGCCATAGACAGCCCTGCTTCTCTGTCTGACTGTCTTCTCTTGTTAATTTTCTATTATTTAACAGAAATTTGTGTTCCTTTCTCACTTATATTGTATGTATTTATTACACAAAGTTAATGATTTAAAAGTAGACGTATCGTAGTTAATTATTGCTACTTTAAAACCATCATAATAATCATTTGTCATTCAGCAAGGTGACGTGTTCTGAAGTGCTTATTAAACTGCATGGTTATGTATGCAACTCTTAATGTGGTCATGGTGGAGAAATTTTTTTTTAGGTAATTCATCTTATTACTTACTTCCATGTTCTAAAGGAAATGGAAATATGGTGATAGGGTCGAAAAATTGTGTCCGAGATAAGGTCAGATTTGATCGCACTATACTTAAAAACGTAAAAAAATGAATTCATGATAGGATGTGCATATGTATCTTTCTATGACAACTTCTGCCCAAATTCATCAATTTTGATTTATTTTCAATGATCATCTGAATGAAGACTCCAGGCTATTAATGTTGATCCCAATTATATTAGCAATTTTGGAAATAGGTATACACAATTTTGCAGAACATGGAAGTCACATGTATTTCTCCTTACCAATTTTTTTTCTCCTAAGGACCTATGAGTCAAATACATGTATAAAGCAAATCACACATAACAAAGAAAACGTCCAAAAAACTGTAAATAACACGTAATACAAACAAAAAATGCCAGTGGTTATCATATAAGTTAATAACATAGTGACGGTAATAATATATTGTAAACCTACAGTTGTGTGATGAGTATTAGGAACTTGTTTGTGTCAAACTATGCTGTCCTTTCTAGATTTTCCTTAAAGTACATCAGAATTACTACAATAATGCTTTAAAAAAATTAAAAGTAAAACTATAAATGGGTTCCTTGTAAAACACCAGCTGTGGTTGAGTATTACAAAATACCTCAAAGTTCTTTTGAATACTCTGACAATAATCATTATTTTAAATAGCATTATAACTTTTTCTGCACCCATTCGATTCTCTTTTTTTTTCTAAATGGTATAAAGCTTACACTGTACTATTTAATAAAATATTCAATAACAATGAAAAACACCTTTAAATTGTATTAAAAGTTTTAGTAGAAGGTGAATTTGAAGATTTTCATTCCATTCAATTTAATAATTACTTGTAAATACTATGTTGAGTTTAAAAATAAGGGGTGCACCGAAGCCTCGGTATGTGGCCGCATCGGCTGTATATCAAATATTCGGGCTTCAGACTGAGAAACCGGACAAAAAACACAAATGCAAGAAAATTCTTGCTAGAACTTGCACTTGTTTACACGTTTTGTGTATTTAGCACCGTAATTTCTCGTCATAATAATTGTAAATCAATATTTAGAAGTTTTAGATTACAAAAAAAATGTCAAGGAACTATGGTTTTTCAATTGAGTACTAACCTAACCTCATATAAGTAGGTGTAGGTAAAATATTGTAATTAGTTTCTTGACATAAAAAAAATCAATAGTTTTTTAGCATAAAAACAAGGTAAATTATTTATTAAGCTTCAAACGACGTTTTGTCTTGAATTTTCGGTATTTGGTTATTCAGCCTAAATTCTGCTCATTCCTAGTTTAAATCTGTTAATATTGCTAACTCTTTGTGTATTTTTCAACTATAGTGTTAAATAAGGGTATATACTTTCTCACATAATTAAAAGAAAGGGAATTCTATATCGAATGAACTCCAAAAAGTTTTACCACTATTTAAAAAACTGATCATTTTGCTGTATTAGTCTATTTTGTTCGAAAATATATACAAAGATCACAAGCAGTATTCAAAAAAAATATATTTGAAGGATTTTCTTGATAAAAATGTATATTTATGCCACCACCAGAGCCAGTGTTCGATATATTTATTGTATCTTATATAATAAATTAAATGTGAAAAAGTAGTACTTAATATAACATTACCTTTTACAGCAGCAGCAAGTGCAATACCTATACCAGTGTTACCGGAGCTGGGCTCTATAATTGTATAACCAGGCTTCAATATGCCTTGATCCTCTGCATCTGCTACAAGCCGAACACCAATGCGATCTTTTATAGATCCACCAGGATTGACATATTCGCATTTTACAACTGAAAAATGTTTTTAATGATTAGAATATGAACTGAATAGAATACAAATAAAATTATAAGTCATGACGAAAATTGAAATGTTATAAATAGGTACCGCTAAAAAAAGATAGGGTTTATAACTCTAGAGAAATTGATACATGATTTAACGCAAAATTTAACTTTAAGTTCTGTGTCGAGACATTTTAGCATTTACCAAAACCCAGAAAAAAATCTTACAAATCTGCACATGGATCAATGCTGAAGGAGTTTAAGTTAGCTGTAAGTATCTACTACAGCCTAAGCATGGGTTCACTAAGACAAACGCTTATTTTGCTTTTCCATCCACGTAGTGGAGTGGAAATATAGTAATACAAAAAAATTTGTTCTCGAAATCGGTTTAGAATGTCATGAAATGTCGAGATTTTAAAGTTGAGCAAAAATTATTTCTGTGTGTTGGTCGGTCTGTCCAACATTTTTTGTGCGGACAATTACTCTGGATCAGTTTAAGATACTGACTTGAGATTTCTCATACATATGTATTATAAAAAGTCCAAAGTCAAGGTCACTTTCGATTAAACCAAAACTTGATTTTTTTTTTTATTACAGCATGATTCGCATTAACTTTCCATGAAGAAAATTTCAAAATATCTGGAAAACAGTTGTATTTTCGAAAATACGTTATATAATGAAATTTGATTTAAAGATTTTTTAAATGCCTTCAAAAATTATATTATTAATATTCTATGAAGGGGCCGTTCGACAAATACAATCACAAAAATGGGCTATTTTGCCTCCTGCAAAATTCAGTCCATGAAACAGTTTGCAAAAACATCAAAAGTGCTCTGACAAGGACGAGACCTGGGTATCCCCCCCCCCCCCAGCGTTTTCGAGAGTGCTGAAAACGATGGTGAAATTTTTAAGCTTCCCACCTCTTGGGAACTACCCCTAAACGCGAGAAACCACCCCCTTTTCGCGTTTTATTCATTGACCGGCATGTGAGATCGGGTTGTTCAAGTAAGCCGTATGGACTTTGACCATCCAATATATTATCAAGCCCGAGGTTGAAACTACCCCCTTCCCTGATACTAAAATCTCCCCAACAATTTCAAAATTGATAAAAATTTGTTTCAATTCGTTTGCAAGGATGCTGCTGAACACGATAGCAACATAAATTTTTCCCCTACCCTCCACTAACTAACCGCAAATCCCCGAAACCACCCCCTTTTTACATTTCTGGTTACTGAACATGTGGGGAATCGTGGGATCGCGGTTCTTAACAAGATTTCGGTATTTTAAAGCAAGTTGAGCGCCGAGACATGCAATCACCCCCGGGGTTAATACTACCCCCTCCCCTAATACTAAAATCTTCCCACAAACATTGTGAAATCTGTTTATCCCCGTTTTCGAGGGTATTCAACACGACAGCAACATAATTTTCTACACCACCCTTTACTGAATCGCCATTAAATCCCCAAAACCACCCCCTCGTAATATTTATTGCTACAGGGGATCGTATTTGGGCACACTCGAAAACAGAAATAAACATTGTTCACAAAGTTTGAATTTTTGAGATGATTTTAGTATTAGAGGAGGGGGGTAATTTTTAACCCCGGGGTGACTGCTTGTCTCGGCACTCAACTAGCTTTACAATACCGAAATCTTGTGAAAAATCTCGATCCAACGTTTCCCCACATGCCAGAAATGTAAGCAGAAGGGGGTGGCTTGGGGATTTAGGGGTGCTTAGCAGAGGATAGGGGAGAAATCTATGTTCAACACCCTTGAAAACAAATATAGACAAATTTGTATCGATTTTGAAGTATTTGGAGAGATTTTAATATCAGGGGAGGGGGTAGTTAAAACCCCCGGGGGTTGATATGTTGATAATGTATTGGATGGTTGGAAGAAACGCGAAAAGGGGGTGGTTTTCGCGTTTAGAGGTAGTTCCCAAGGGGTGGGAGGTTCAAAAATATCATCATTTTTAAGTTTACCCATTTTCCTGCAACATTTTCATGGACTAATTAACTCACTAACTCCCCCCCCCCCCCTATATTTTTCAAGATACAAAATCACACTTTCAAAAAATATATATTCTGATATCACTAGTTTGTGGTTTTTGATCCCCCCCTCCTCCTGTCACTGACTCTTACATTTGAGTGAACAGCCGCTTCTCCACTGTGACATCACATCTTTTACAACATTAAATTTTGCATTAGAATTTTATGCTTTTTGGATTTTTCTGCGATTAGTTGTTTTAATATATTAAATTTAATAATGTTATGGACCACCATGAATTTTGTATTTAGTATGATTTTGTTATAATTTATGTCGAAATAGGGACAACCCTATTGCACCAGAACTAAATACTTATCATAGATATTATATACATATACTATACTTGCAATTAGAAACATTCTTGTCGTGAAACTGAACAACGTTTTTAGGTGTAAGTAAAAAAAGTTATATTACATAAATACTTTATCATTATTACAACCTTGCACGCTTTTACTTCAAGTTATTATACATCTAGTAATGCAGACATAATTCTTTTCATTTCTTAAATAATGTGATATCACAAGTCTAAGTCTCCACACTTTGTGGGACCTTAATGGATGACCCCTTATTACATTTTCCCCTATTTTAAAAAATGAATGTTAAAGAATCTTTATTTGGTGATAAATGTATTGGATTTTTTGTCCATAAATAAAGTATTATTATTATTATTAATCAGTAAAAAATTTTTTGCAAAAAATGGATATTATATTATGCAACATCGAAATTTATACAGTTTGTAGCTTGTAATAAAACATATTTTATTTTAGCATAAATAAACAATGTTTTTGTGATTAGTTAACTCTAGTTTTATGTTGATATTTTAGTGATTTTACTGAATATTTACCAAATTTTATTATAAGTACTTTGGGTATAATTACATAATTACAATTTATAAGTATTTTATTTATATCATTTTGTAGAAAATAAACTATCTATCTATAAACAAGTTGAAATGCTACTGTGTTAACATATTAAAACTTAAGAGCAATTCAAAAGCTAAGGTACTTAAATAAATAGAAGGCAGTTTATATTTGTTAATAATTTTGTCAGACAATTTGAAATCTAGTGTGGGTGTAGCTACCAGAAAGAGAATTTAATAATTTATTTTAATGATCCAATTCTATTAATATATGAGCCAAAAATAGAGGTACAAAAATACTAATTTAAATGGAACAGAAGAAAGTCGAGATAATGTATCGAAAGTGAAATCTGAATGTATATTGTTAATTAAAAAAAATCGTATGTTTTAGAGGAAGAAAAGTTTAAAACTAGTAGATTTCTGATAATTGCTTGGATAATTGTTCCTAGAATATTAGATATATTATCTATACAAAAGTATAAAAAAAATGCATTAGTTTGATATTGAATACATTCATGAAGGAAAGTTGTTGATCAACAAATTAATGGTATTTTTGCTCAAAGTATTAACGGAGGAAGCAGAATTTAAAATGCAGAAAATACCAATCAGACATACAATAGGGGTAAATCAAATGATCAGTTGCAAACCTATCTTCATTTAATTAGCTATAAGCGCACATAGTAGACAATCCCCGAATACAAAGCCTAGGCTGTCTAGAAGGGGGTTACACATTTGAAAAAATGCAGACAACTTCCATTACCCACCAACATTGCCAATTTCGGAGTTAGGGATCGAACCCAGTACACAACAGTCAGTCTGACCAACTGAGTTTGCCACTAAGATGCTAATATTAGATAAAGAAATTTTTAAAACTCTAAAAATCTATATTTAAAGTCTGAAGATGTATCGCGTGAAGAGTCAGATTTTAATGACATAGATTTATGCGATGAGATCAAGACATTAAAATTGCATTTAACTCATTATCTAATCCGCAATCAGTTTTACGGTATATATTTGAAAACCAACTTCTCGCTACATTTCCAAACATTTCTGTAGCACTTATTAACATTCTGTTGCTTCTGGGGGGAGAACGTTTTCTAAATTAAAAATTATAAAGGATTATTTACATTCCGCTACTATATTACAAGATAGATTAAATCTAAACATTGAACAAACTGTATCTGAATTTGCCAAAACAAGGCACAAAAAATTATTTTTTTGTAAAAATATGTATACTTGATTATTACTATTATAATTTATGCTATTTAGTTTTTCTATATCAGTTCAGAGTGTTGTGTTTTTTATGCAGTTAAAGAAATGTTTCTTGCATTTTTTTATTTCACGGGGCGCCAACGAGATCTCTGCACAAGGGTCGCTAACTTTCTTGGTGTAGCCCTGTGTACATAGTTTAATTATTATATATTATTATGTGTAGCAGTTTTTGCCCTGTATTGCTTAGTCACATACATATACAGTTTTGTATGGTTAGTAAATATGAACATTATGATTATTTGAATAAGAATAAATAAGTCAACAAATTGTTCATAAACAATCCCTGAAAAAAAGTGCAAATTTTAATATCGACGACACTGACAGATGAACGTAAACTTTTAAATACCTTAAGACCCATTTCAAGTGGTATAAATCTCTATAAAATAACAGTAGCTTATCATATTTCTACCCACATACCTAATCTAATCTTTCGTTTGATAAGTTTTTTATTACATAACACAGAATAATAATAAAATATGTAAGTAAATTCTGTTCCAACTGTATCTCAAAAAATTGTTTTCCTCATTATCTTACGAAGACTTTAGAATTTACATTTTCAGCTTAAAATTACTTTTGATCTCTTTTGGTAAAGCAAAAAGCTTCATTATTAAAATCGAAAATAACCTGCATACTAAAAGGCAAATAATTTTTATGCCTATAAATAAAAAATACTGATACAACTTTACATTTTAGGATAAAAGTTTTAGTAATAATAATTTAATTATTCTATTCAAACATATATCTGCCCAGTAAAAAAAGTCGTCAAAACAATATTACACAAAGAAGCTGAAATGATATACCAAGACAGCGGGAGATGGCAAAACTTTGTGGTCAATGTAGTACTGCTATCTTTCTTGACATCCATAAAGATTTTGACAGTGTTTGGCATCGTGGTATACTATATACAGTAATGGTAATCATTTGCCCCTAATAAATGCTTTTTAACCTCAAAAATTATCTACTTGAATGAAAGCTAAAATTAACAGACATCTCTCACAAAACATTTTAATCCAACAAGCTGTTCCACAAGGCTTTCCACTCTCCCCCTCTACAATCTAGTTATGATATGTAAAACTTTAATTTGGAACGAGTATATTGTTACTCATTTGCGCCTCCTAGGCGCTGATAGCATGTGTAATATGTCTCTGCAGATGGATCCATTCACTTCATAGAAACCTGTAGTGCGTTACCTATGTACGCCACCTCTGAGGCACTAGTAGGACGAGTCTTTGCTAGATGGTTCTAGAAACATTGGTTCAAGACTTTACTAGAAATGTATGGAGGGGTTGCTGAAGAGCTTCTGGATGCATTTTGTAAGGTATTTAAGGCGACAAGGAAATAAAAAAATATTTAAGAAAAAAGTCATTAGAGGAAACAGACATTCACGTAGCTTAACATATGAAACATAAGAATCAACAAATAAATTGCTGCCCATATTTACAACATAATCTGACGACCAATATTAGAATACAGCCACCAACTACACCTTAATACAAGAAGACCAGTTAGGAAAAACTTAGAAAAACAACAAGAGTGCGATCCATTACCAAAACCAGACACACCCCAGAAATCCTCATAACGGTATCAAATTATACAAATATACCAATAAACCAATCCACAAAATTCGCTAAAGTAGAAAACAACATAGAAATCTTCCAATCCCTCTGTAGAATAAGAGTACAAGGAACAAAAAAGTTTAATTTACTGTAGCTCGCAAAAAAAAAAGCTGGATCATAGTAATCCAATATGCATCGGAAAGGGTAAGAATAGCACTTTAATGTGACATCTTACCAAATACTTCGTTTTTTGCATTTTAAGTAAGAATATATCTCAAAAATTTGACATGATATGATATTTTCATATTCATATTCGTCACCAGTGCATCAAAATCCCCCAGAAACAACTTTTACGGTAAAATGATGTTGACCAGTGTGACCTAATACTATAAAAATATTAAATTTATAAATATGCCTTTAATTTGATTATGGATGAAGTAACTGTTGCAAGTGAATTATGAAATATATAACAGCAATTACGTATTAATTTTGCGCGATTGCAAATACATATACGCTTAACTGGAAAGTCCATAGCAATGACTTTGAGAAATACTTTTAAAAATCTAAATATTTTTTTTTGCCACTAAAAAATGTGTGAGTTATTACTACTGCAGATTAATGCTATCTTTGATATAGTAAATTACCTAATATTTAAAATGCTATTAATAGCATGCTATAAATATATTTTTTACCAAACTAAAACGTAGATATGAAAATACTTGAATTAAAGCAGAAAATATTTTGATATAAATTGTAGATCTAAATATGAGCTCTGAGTAATTCCTATTAATCTCTTATTACTACTACCGTCTTAATTAAACTATTTTGTCTAGGAGTTAACTGTTGGGTAACAGTTGAACAGGATTTTGTAAAAGACTTAAGATAAGAAGTAACAAACATAAATTACACAATGAGGGACTTGAAATATTGCAAAATACTTGACAGGAAAAATAACTTTCAATTATATACATAAAAATACATGACTGGCAAAAGTACAGGTAATACGAAAAATAAAATTGTTTAAGTGAGTCACCTACTTGACAGATATATGGTATGGAAAAAAATAGGAGTGACAGCGCATTTTAGCGCGTTTTGTGGCAAAAGTCTCTTTAAATATTGTAGTCCAGTCGGTACAGTAAAAAATACACCAGAAGCCCGCAAAAAATGTAATCTGAGATTTTCCTTCCATAACAGTTAGTGCGAAGATTAAACATCACAAAACTACAAAAATCAGGTCTGGGGGTGCCGCGCAACCCCTCCACCCCTTCGGTGAAAAAAGCTGATAACTGATAACTCGTTAACCGTTGAAGATATAAAAAAATTGCTCATCATGAGAAAGAAATCTTGACTAATTGCCTAAAAAAAGTCCTTTTGTAATTTTGTTGTATATGCCATGGTTTTCGAGAAAATCGATATTGACAAAAATTGCAAAATTTGTATTTTTAATGAGCGCTAATTTTCGTTTATTTGAAATTTTTTGCGCGCGGCCTATAGAAAAAATTGAATTGCTCGCAAACCAAACAAGCTAGGAAGAAAAATCAAAATGGGTTTTAAAGGGGATATAAAATACTCTCTTGTGTTGCCATTTTTGAGGGCTATTGATAACACAGGTTTACAAAAAAAAAAAAGTTGTCTGGATCTGGGGTTAGACCATACGTTTCTTATGTATTTTTCGACGCTGAATCTGAATCTATTTTTAGTTTTACTCTATCACGTTAAGATTTTGAGATATCCTAACCTAAAAGTGAAAAAACACGGGTTTTTGACATATTTGAGGTCATGTAGCTTTGCGAATTTTCTTTTCTCGAAAAGCCACGTATGGGATCTTTTCTAGACTTTTCTCAAATATCTTTTTTTTGCTGAGATATCGAATTTTTAAAATTATCTGTTCATATCATATCTTTCCCAATACATTTAATTAGTACGGAAACCTTATGGTCATTATTTACATTGCAATATCTCGGCGAAAAAAAAAAAGATATTTGAGCAAACTCAACGACATTTTAAAGGTGAAGACTTGTACTTTAAGATTCCATGCATGGTTTCTTGAGAAAAAAAATTCTCGAAGATACATAACCTCAAATATGTCTAACATTTAGGTTAGAATATCTCTAAAGGCCACCTTACATTAATGCAATATTGCACGTTGCATGCAAATTTTTATTGCGCGCACGCGTACATTGAGCTATTTCCATCCGCTGATGGCAATATTTTTCATTGCATTGAATTAGTGCATGTTGTAATTTGATTGCATTGCAGATGCAATATAGTTACTTTATTTGGGAATATTTGGGTTGCCAACCAAGCATTAAAGGAACTGAAGCAACAAACATAACTTATTCTGTAATTCTTTTGGGTAATCAGTATTATCACTTTATTCTCTCTTTCTCTTCATAGTGATTCACTAATTGTAAAGTAAATAAATAAACAATAAACATAATCATAAAAGTTTTTCTTCTCGTCTGGTTGGTAGTCCCAAAAGATTTCACAAAATATTGCAATAGTGTAAAGTGTATTGGACATGCAAAAATTATCATGCAAAGTTTTGCATGGCATCCATTTGATTGCATTGCATAAATGTAAAGCCGCTTTAAATCCTGACGTGACAGAGCAAAACTAAAAATAGATTCGAATTCAGCGTAGAAAAATACATAAGAAACGTATGGTCTGACCCCAGATCCAGACAACTTTTTTTTTTTTTTGTAAACCTGTGTAATTAGTATATAAAAATAACAATACAACATAGTTATCTCTTGATTTTTTGTGCATCTAACTATTCACAGGCCCATAAAAAATAACTGACTATAAGTTATAAATGCATTATCTTTTGGTTCAAGGTAGTACTTCAATGCAGAAAAAGTTAGGAATAAAAATATTCACATTTACAAATTTAGCAGCATGTTAAAGTTACCAAAAAAAAAAAAAAAAACAAAAAAGACTGCATACCTATTCAATTTTTTGATGATATTTTTTTAACACAATTTTTTTTACTATTAAATGATTAGAAGCAATAGTTATCTCTTGATTTTTTGTGAATCTAACTATTCATAAGCCCATAAAAAATAACTGACTATAATATAAGTTATAAATGCATTATCTTTTAGTTCAAGGTAGTAGTACTTCATTGTAGAAAAAATTAGGATTGAAAATATTCACATTTACAAATTTAGCAGCATGTTAAAATTAGCCTAAAAAAACCAAAAAAGGCTGCATATTCAATTTTTTGATACTTTTTAATACAATTTCTTTTACTATTAAACAATTAGAAACAATAGTTATATGATGCATACACTCAAAAAAAAATTTTCACCTAGATTTTCAAGATGTCTTTTTTTTATTTTTAGGAAACAATAAAAAATTGGCCAACATTTGGCTAACTTCAACACGCTGGTAAATTTGTAAATGTGAATATTTTTATTCCTAACTTTTTCTGCATTGAAGTACTACCTTGAACTAAAAGATAATGCATTTATAACTTATATTAAAGTCAGTTATTTTTTATCGGCATGTGAATAGTTAAAAGTGCAAAAAATCAAGAGGTAACTATAATATATTGTTATTTTTATATACTAATAGATATCAATAGCCATCAAAAATGAAAACATAAAAGAATATTTTATATCCCCTTTAAAACCCATTTTTGGTTTTCGAGCAATTAAATTTTTTCTATAGGCTCCGCGCAAAAAATTTCAAATAAACGAAAATACGTGCGCATTAAAAATACAAATTTTGCATTTTTTTTTTCCAATGTCGATTTTCTCGAAAACCATGGCATATACAAGAAAATTGCAAGAGGACTTTTTTTAGGCAAATAGTCAGGCTTTTTTTTATGATTAGCATTTTTTTTATATCTTCAACGGTTAACGAGTTATCAGTAAAATAAGGCTTTTTTCACCGAAAGGGTGGTTATTTGGAGGGGTTGCGCGGTACCCCCAGAACTGAATTTTGTGGTTCTGTGATGTATAATCCCTCCACTAACACTACTTACTACTTACTAAAGGAAAATCTTAGATAACATTTTTTGTTATGGAAATCTTTATAATTATTGGACCATCTATATTTTTTAAATTTATAAACAGCGCTTTTTGAGGGTAATAAAATTGTCTTTAATTTGATTTTTATTAGTTTCTTTATAATAAAAATTGACCGAGATAGTTATCTGAATAAAAACATGTTTTCAACTTTATTATTTCAGAAAAAAAACTTGTACTTAATTTAGAACAACTCGAAACTAAAAAATATTACTTTTTATTTCTTAAGTTATCAAGATACCTTCAACTGGCTTTTTTTATTTTTGTTTTATGATAAGGCCTGCCTATTTTATGACAAGAAACATGTCATTATGTCCTAATAACTGAAAAACATCTTTAAAAGGAGGGGGGGAAATATTTTGGACTGTAAAATCTAAAAAATCTGACCGGATAATTTAATTGTAATAGGCACAGAAAAAGAAAAAAGTTGTCGATTCCACAGACCAGACCAATAATTCTTAGTGTATTTTAGCTTGCTGCATCCGAATCTGGTGTCAGTTTTGCCCCACGACCTCACAATTTTTTTCTATTCTCAAAAAACTGTTTATTGCATTTTTCTAACTGTTTTTTGAGGATAGAAAAAAATTGTGATGTGGTGGCGCAAAACTGACACTGACAGCGGATTGGATTCAGCAAGCTAAAATACAGCGGAAATTATTGGTTTGGTCCATGAAATCTGCAACTTTTTTATGTGCCTGTTCCACAAAAAGAAATGAATGAACTGACTTTTGCGTGATTTTTCATTATTAACTCGGAAAATTTTACGAATTTTTTTACCAAGGTTAAAGCAGAGAAAGCTTTCTATATTTCCATATATTTTAATTTTCTTTTACATTAGGAATTAATGGAGTTACAAGCGTTTGATAAGCATATTCAATTCACCAGTATTATCTATTATAGTAAAAGATAATTTATTTTTAGGGGATTTTTAGGGATAAGAAATGGGATTTACGCATTTTTTAGCAGAACAAAATTAATACATTGAGTGTGGAAATATTTTTCCTAGACGCGCCAGGGTGGATTCATGTATTGTAAAATTTTTTAGAAAGTTTTAATGTGAAGAATTATTTAATGTCAAAGAAAATTAATAGATATGGTTTTAAAATGATATTCTAGAATGTGTTAAGGGAGGACATGAATATCTTTGCGATTGCACCTACTATATCTTTAAAAAATTATGCATTTATAGAAAATGAAACTTATGCATACACATAACATTGTGACATTATGTTTACAGACATTTGAAGAAAAAATAAAATAAAAACGTGTGAATGGCCTATTTTACTTCATGGTCCTTGTTGAAGCTGCTAAGACAAGAACCGGGATTACCCTTGCAATTTTCACAATATGCATGGTTTGTAAGCAGTATTTCAATACCAGGATGCCATACGGGTCATATAAGTCCCATAAAATGTTATTACATATAGGTAGAGAGCCGGCTGTATAGATTTCCTATGAATAAGATACATGAAAATCTTTATGTGACTGAGTAAGTACTACCACAGACATACAGGGTGCCATTTTTCATTTTTACAGATTTTGCACACGTCATGGAATTCTGACGTCACTTCCGGTCACGATTTTTTGTGTCATCGAATACATGAATAAAATTTACGTCAAAATGTAGGTTTTGAGGTATATAATGTAATTGTAGTGGGCTGCCAGGCTTAATTTGCCCGCACCCCTGAGACATCCTCGATTAAAGTATCTTTTTTCTGTTTTTGTAAGTCAGCGAATACATGAATCTTTTTTTTTAAGTTAAAGTACAAGCCTTCTAGTTATTAAAAAAAAATAGGCTGCCTCGTCTTATTTGCCCACATCTTCCCATTTCGACGGCACTTCCGGTAAAATTCCATGACGCAGGCAAAATTTGCTTATATGAAAAGTGGCTCACCGTAGGTCTGTGGTTGTATTTACTCACCCATGCAACGTTTTTCATGTATCTTATTCATAGGAAATCTATACAGCAGGCTCTCTACCTAATAAATCAATTCCAACACCATCATGTACAACAAATTTCAGACTTTAAGAAACAATCCAGCAAACATTCAGCTTCAGAATCATCTAACATCTAAGCAAACATCGCCGCGTAAACGCATTTTTATACCCTTGTAAATACAAAAGGAAGAGTATATTGCATTTGATCGACACATTTCTAAAACAGGTAATATTGCTTGTAGAGAAAAAAATTTCATATCACAGATGTGTTGATGATCGAATTCTGAACAACTTTCAAAATGTTCGTCCATCTGTCTGTGTATCCGTCAGTCTCTTGTAAGCACGATAACTTAAGAATGAAAAATTCGATTGTATTGCAATATGAACAGTAAGTTACTGTTAGCTTGAAGAAGAATCTATTGTTTTTGAACAAAATCGATCAAATAAAACAGTTAAGTATTAATTATTTTTTAAATCTGTTTTTTTTTTCTATTTTGGAATTAAACAAAAAAATGTTTAATACTAATATTATTTAGAAAAGAACTGCGAAGAGTATTCTATAGAATGTGCAAAATTATAAAAAATGTTCAATAAATTAGAGAACACAAAGAGAATGTTTACTCTAGTTTTAAAGTTACGATAACTCTTTATTACCACATCTAATTTAGCGTTACACGAAACGAGAGTAATCGTATACAACATGACCTATTGAAGCTAACACTATTCTGTCAATGTGAATATTCTGGCGTACGTCTTTGAAATACCAGTTCTTTTTTCTTTTTGTTACCAAGTATTATTACTCATGTTGCTGAAAAGTTTTAGCCAATCATATATTTACTATATTATTACACCAGATTCTTAACTTTACTTCCTGTACCATGAAGTATGTAGTTAATTCGGCGTACCCAATTTTTCAATTGGTTGACCGTCGTATCTTTTTCATGCTTATTTTGGCACTCATTATTTCGAGTTAAAGCTACAGTCATTAATTATAAAGAAATTTCCTTATTACTGTTTTTCTTTTAAATGAGCAGAAAATAGTTTAATTTATAAAATACAGTTAGTGGCTGACTAAACATTTTTAGCCTATAAATGATATCTTGCCTTGGTTGGTCTAAAAATAACTTTTAGTATGGCTTATGAAATAAATCACTGAAAATTGTTTTTAAAATTGGGGCAGGCAGCTGTCTATATATCTTTTGTTAGAATCATCTTTCGCATAATTTTAACGTAAACATCAGTGTAAATATTTGGTTAGCCAATCTTGTTTGGCTATCTATTATAAGTTGTTTCTAGATTCATTCAGAAATAGTACACAATTCACAATGATTTGATAATCTGCAAAGCTTGATTGCTGTACAAATGTTAGATAAATTTACAGACATTTAATTCACTTATTATACTCTTCGCAAATACAAAACGAAGAGTATATTGCATTCGATCGGTACATTTCTAATATTACTCGTAGAGGAAACAATTTCATATCACTGTGTTGGTGGTCGAATTCTGAACAACTTTCATAATATCCGTCCGTCTGTCTGTCACATTTCTTGTAAGCACGATAACTTAAGAACAAAAGGTTCAATTGTATTGAAACTTGAACAGTAAGTTAGTGATAGCTAGAGGAAGAACCCTATTTTAACAAAATCGCTCAAAAAATAAAAAAGTTATTAATTTTTTAAATTACAAAAAAAAATTTGTTATGTTTTGTAATTAAACAAAAAGTGCCTAAAACTAATATTATTTACAAAAAAAGACTGCAAAGAGTATCCCATAGAATGTGCAAAAATTATATAAAAAGTGCAGTAAACCGGCGAAGAGTATAATGGTTAGCTTGTTGTGTTTGCATTAACAACAAGCTAAACATTATACTCTTCACTGATTTATTTAACTATTTATATAACTGTTGCACATTCTATGGGATACTCTTCATAGTTTTACCATAAATAACTTTTTAATTATTGTAAATATTGTTTTACTACTTTATATTAATTTATAGGCATATTATTTATTTATAATAATTTTAGTTTAATGAACTCCATAAATGATTCAATGGCTATGCTACCGGATATATTAAGAATGAACCAAGAGCTCGGTGTAATGTAATGGTGAGCCAAGTAAACAATCAACTACTTTCGCTTGAAGTAAGCGCATAACACATGTTTAACTATATTTGTATACGGATATCGTTTGCAATATTCAAGCACGGTCTCGGATGTTATTCTAGCACATCAGGCTTTGTAATGATTTATTCTGGTACCAACATTTTAGACTGAATTTTTAAATTGACAATAGAAATACTATAACAATATTCATATCTAATCTTTCAAATTTTCTCTAAGTATTGTTTTAAGCTGTTTTTTTCTAAACTCTAACAACTCTCTGAGGGGATTTTTTTGTTTAATTACAAAATATAAAAAAATATATTTTTTTAAGGGACCCCGCGCAAAATACTGGTAAAAGTTATACAGTTGTATGAGGTAAAACCAGCTGAAATGTATTCCTTCGACTATTCCGAACAAGAGTTCTTATGTGCAGTGGTCCAAAAAGTCCATAGATTTCAAGTTACGGACACTTGAAGGTTAAATAATGATTATTCATATATTTGAAGGTTTTAAACTTTCCAAGTGCCATAGCAACTCAGTGTTGAGATTTCAAAGGAATTGACCAGAACAAAAGTTGTAGGAATATGAGTAAGCTACCTTGTGATTACCTTGACTTTGACCTCTAGCAATATTTTCTGTCATTTGATCGTAAACTCTTTTTTTTTTCGATAAAACCCATATTTTGCACCTTGAGATCATTATTATCGAGATGCAGAATTCCCTTATTTTTTATACAATTTATAAAATTCCCCGATATTTCCAGGTTTTTTTAAAGATTTTTGATTTCCAGGTTCTCCAGGTTTTCCATACGAGTCCGAACCCTGATTTTGCTGAATATAACCTGTTCTCAGCATTACCCAGAATCAACATGTGTTTAAATCCTTTTCTTGTTTTTTGTTCGTTTTTGTTTTTTTAAGTTCTTTTTTTTTTGTCTTCTTGTGTTTTTGGGGTTTATCCTTTATTTTCTTGAAGTTTTGAATCATCATAGAATATGACATATTCTATATCGGATTTTGCAAACAGCAGAAAAACTATCTATGAGAACTAAAAAACTATCTGTAAAAATATTAGTGAAATCTTTGCATCATTAATATTTTTACAAATAGTTTTTCTTTTTAGTACTCATAGAAGTTTTTTCTGCTGTTTGCAAAATCCTATAAAGAATATGTTTGATTATAATTATAAGCAAGCAAATAATCATAGAATATCTTTAGGTTTATATATTTTTTAATTATTTTGTAATTAGTTTGATTTATGCTCCTAGCTACATTTTGAACTGATTGTAGGAGTTGAAGTAAGAGATAAGATACATTTTCTTAATGTGGCATATCCCAGATATCAAAGTACAGATTTTACGTGAACACAAGTTCCAAGAGTTCGTGCCCTAGATCTACAAGTGCAATCATAACCAAAAATACTCCTTCAAGGAGTCGTGTGACCTTGTCGTGGTGAAGGAGCTTAAGTAGCTGTGAGGCTGAGACCGATGCTAGCGGAAGTGACCCCTAGCAGGGTTACCTGTGCCGGTAAAGGTCAAGGATAAACAGCGAAAACTAAGGACGACTCAACCCAAGTCAAGGTGGAACAGCAAGCGCCTAAGACTGCGTGGCTAAGGGGGAGCTTAGTCGTAAGTTTGCGAACTCCGGATACCAGGCTACCTCCGGTTTAATCCTAGCCTTCCTATGGCATGCGGGGCTCTGCTGTAGGTGACCATCCTTTCCCTAGCTTCTCGTGGGACCAATATATGGAACAGGAAAAAATAAAAGAGGTCGGTGCACCTCAAATTGCACCAACAGCGGAAGAGGTCAGCAATGAACTCCCGTCCCAAGTCGGTATAGAAACTCCGATGGATATGGACTTGCCAAAAAGTCCTTCCATACCGGCGGATACCGAAAATGAACTCCTGCAGTCTAGTGACGAACAGGACGAAACCAGATCTAACCAGTCTGAAGTCAGAACATCCCTGGAGGCTCTGAAACTCAAAGACAGGAAGATCAAGCTAGGAGGAGCGGCAAGAAAACGCTACAAATGGCTGCTGAAACAAGGGCACAAACCAGAAGAGGCCCGCGTACTCGCACAAAAACCCATCGGGGAATTGTCGACCGGAAGGGCCCCTAAGAGGAACCGCTCGGAAGACTCGACCCCTGAAAAAGGGAAGCTTAAAAAAGCAAAAGATGGGCAGGGGAATCCAATTCCCCCCCCGCCCCAAACATTTAAGCAAATTGCTGAAAGTGTCAAGGTGGGCATCTTGGCTACAAGCTTCCCGGATATCCTTCTGAAAACGGACCAACTTAAGGCCGTTCAGGAGGCTATCCTCAACAAAATAGTAGAACAAAAGGGAGGTGCTGTCAAGCCGAAATTCCTTGGCTCTACGTTTAAGCCAGGTTGGCTGGTCCTGACTTGTGCCGACAAAGCCACTGCAGAGTGGCTAAAAGGCACAACAAAGGACCTACAACCTTGGGAAGGGGCTACTTTGAAAGCGGTAGAGGAAACTGAAATTCCTCGTGCGCAAATCCTTGTAGCCTATTTCCCAAACAGTTCAGACGACTCGAACGAGCGAATCTTGGGCTTCATAGGTGCCCAAAATGAAGGTCTGAACGTGACAGAGTGGAAAGTGCTCAAAAGAACACCGGAACGCAATGTCACTCAACTCATACTCTCAATAGACCACCAATCTCATGAGAGTCTGAAGGAAAACGCCTTCAAAGTGAACTACAAGTTCGGTCAGGTTCAACTAAGACCGAGGGGTAGTTCACAGAAAGAGGCAAAAACTTGTAGAAAGGAGAAGGCTATCTCAGTAGTAGGGGACCCACAGCCTTCCACAAGTACATCTAGTACTTGCACAGTAAAGGCTCCCTTACCAACGGATAAGCCGTCCACCTCAAAACAAGGACAGAAAGCGGAAAAGGCTTCAAAAGGCTCGCAAGAACCTAAGAAGTCGGAAACGCACCACGGGAAGGAGACCAAGAAGATCCATTCCACCCACAAGGGAGACAAGAGCTCCCACCAGAAGAAAAGGCTTTAAAATGGCGCCGCATCTGGGTTTTATCCAGATAAACCTGCATCATGCAAAAGCTTCTTCGGATGTGCTTAGCAGAAGGTTTGTCTGGGAAAGGCTGGACGTAGCGCTCATACAAGAGCCTTGGACTCATGGGAATCGTGTAAGAGGGATCCCAACAAACACATGTAAGTTAATCTATTCAGATAAACATGACAACCCAAGAGCAGCTATGCTGCTCAATAAACGAATTAACTTTGTTTCTGTTCCAGAGTTCATAACGAGGGACTTGGTTACAGTGGCTGCAGAGGTGCCAACCGAAAGGGGTAAGCAAGAGGTAATTATTGCCTCGGCTTATTTCCCTGGAGATATGGATAATCCACCTCCAGATGAAGTCGCAAGACTGATAACCTACTGTAAAAGAAGAAACAAACACTATATAATAGGATGTGATGCAAATTCCCACCACATTGTATGGGGAAGCACAGACATCAACAATAGAGGTGAGTACCTATTTGAATATTTGTCTGCGAATAATATAGACATTATCAATAAAGGTAATAAACCAACATTTATGAATATATTACGGCAAGAGGTATTAGATTTGACCTTGGCCAGTCCATTCATAAGCAACAAAATAACAAACTGGCATGTATCAAACGAAGCGTCACTATCGGACCATAATCACATTAGGTTTGATTTGGAGGCGGCGGCTACATGCCTCAAAGAACACAGGATACCAAAACTGACCGACTGGGATATTTATCGTGAACACCTAAGGTCGGAAGCTGAGGACCTAGGCAGAAGTATAGAGACCATTGAGGACCTAGAAACTGCATCTATCCAACTACAAACTCTCATAACAAACGCATATGAGAAAAGCTGTCCCGTCAAACAAAAGGCTACAAATAGAGATGTGCCTTGGTGGAACAGGGAGCTCAGTAAACTTAAAACTGAAATAAGACGCCTCTTCAATAGAGCAAAACGCACCGGAGAGTGGGGCGAATATAAAGAGGCACTCACAAAATACAACAAAGAATTGAGGAAGTCTAAGAGAAGGACGTGGAAGGGTTTCTGTGAGAGGATCAATGAAATGCCTCCAGCTACCAGACTCCAAAAAGTCCTATCAAGAGACCACTCAAATGGAATAGGGCTGCTACAAGGATCAGATGGCAGCTACACAGAAAACAGGAAAGAAAGTATAGAGTTACTTCTGCAAACTCACTTTCCAGACTGCAAAATTATAGAAGAGGGAGACATTAACAACCGGATTGGAAAGGAAGTACGCTATCCTACAAACCGGGAAAAAAGTCTCTCAGGAAAAATATTTACACCTAATAAGGTTAGATGGGCGATTAGCACTTTCAAGCCCTACAAAACACCCGGAGGGGATGGTATCTTTCCAGCCCTACTACAAAAGGGAATCGAAGAGATACTACCAATGCTGATAAAAATTTTTAGAAGCAGCTACAACTTAGGGTATATTCCCCAAGCCTGGAGAGAGGTAAAAGTGGCGTTTATACCAAAGGCGGGAAAGCGACCAAGCGATCAGCCTAAGTCATATCGCCCCATAAGCCTAACCTCCTTTCTCCTAAAAACAATGGAGAAAATCTTAGATCAACATCTAAGAAGCGAAGTTCTACCAAGAGCACCGCTTCACAAAAATCAATTTGCCTATCAAGCTGGCAAATCCACAACGAATGCCTTACATAGCCTTGTAAATAGGATTGAAAAGACATTTATTGCAAAAGAAGTAGCCCTTTGTGCATTCATAGATATAGAGGGGGCCTTTGATAACACCTCCTATGAATCAATAAAAAGGGCAGCAGGTCAAAGAGGGTTCGAGCCCTCAACAACAAGATGGATTTATTCCATGCTCAACAGTCGGAAAATAACGACTGAAATGGGAAGTGATTCGGTAACAATAACTGCCATCAAGGGATGCCCCCAGGGAGGGGTCCTATCACCCTTGCTATGGTCTCTGGTAGTCGATAATCTTCTCAAAAGGTTAAGCAACCATGGATTTGATGTCCAAGGCTATGCTGATGACTTAGTGATAATAATAAGAGGCAAAAACGATAGGATGATGTCAGGCCTATTGCAAATTGCTCTCAACATTATCAAAAATTGGTGCATGGAGGAGGGCCTAAATGTCAACCCATGTAAAACAGTCATAGTACCATTCACCAAAAGAAAGAAGCTTACACTAAAGCCTCCAACGTTGAATGGCACACTAATTAACTTCTCCAGTGAAGTCAAATATCTAGGAGTAATCCTAGATCAAAAACTCACGTGGAACGCACACCTAACAAGGGTAATCGGAAGAGCAACGATGGCATTTTGGACATGCCATAGGCTCTTCGGTAAAACCTGGGGCCTAAAACCGAAAATGATCTACTGGTCATATTTAACGGTGATTAGACCTATTGTCACCTACGCATCGATGGTATGGTGGACAAAAACAAAAGAAAAAACAGCACAAAACGGGTTGCAAAAACTGCAACGGTTAGCGTGTCTTGGAATCACAGGTGCAATACGCACCTGTCCAACAGCAGCAATGGAGGCGCTACTGGATCTGCCTCCCTTGCATATCCATGTTAAAAGGGAGGCAGCTCTTGGCGCCTACAGGATACATTCTAATAAGAAATTCAAACCAGGGGATCTGGTTGGTCATCTGACTGTTCTAAACGAAGTCCAGTTAGACTCAATGACCAAGCCCACAGACTCCACACCAAAAAGGTTCGACTTTGAGAGAACCTTTGAAGTGGTAATTCCTAGCCGCCAGGTGTGGAGCTCTGGAGGTCCACAATGGGAAAAAGGATCACTCATCTGGTACACGGATGGATCCAGGACGGATGAGGGAGTAGGCGCCGGTGTATACGGCCCAAACTGCAGGCTGACAATAGCCTTGGGTCACACTCCCACCATCTTTCAGGCAGAAATATATGCCATAGATCTTTGTGCTCGACAGTGCATAAATAAAGGCACACGGGGATCAAGAATCTATATAGTTTCAGACAGCCAGGCAGCACTCAAAGCTCTGAGTTCATTCACCTTTGAGTCACAGATTGCCTGGGAATGTCTACAAACAATAAAGCAACTGGCAAGAAACAACAAGGTCAACTTGATGTGGGTGCCAGGGCATGAAGGAATAGAAGGGAATGAGATTGCGGACGACCTTGCAAGACAGGGTGCCAAATCGACATTCATCGGACCAGAACCGTTTTGTGGGATAGCAAGAAGTAACACGACGGAGGAGGTAAGAACATGGGAGGATGAACAAAAATCCTCCTACTGGAACTCAACTCCAGGACAAAAACAAGCGAAAAAGTTCATTACTTATTCGCAAAAGAGAGCTAAAGAGCTACTAGAACTCAGCAAAACGGAATTAAGACTGCTAACAGGTCTTTTCACGGGTCACTGCCCATTAAAATACCATCTTAAAAAAATGGGCAAGGCTGAGGATGAAAGTTGTCGATTCTGTACTAAGACAACCGAAACGTCGGAACACATACTTTGCACATGCGAAGTATTAGTCCGGCAAAGGCTACAACACTTGGAACAGGTGATTTTAACACCTGCAGAAGTGTCAAAGTTAGCCCCCAGGAAAATTCTAGGATTCTTTAGAAGCCTAGGATTGGATGGGAACACATAGATATGGGGTAATCACAAAAGATCTTTATAGGTCGAGGTGAGGAGAGGTCAAACGCCTGAACAACCCAATGTAATCTGTAACCAAAAATAGGTTCCTCTTCATCTCCATCATGAATGTACTCTTCATTAAAGGAAATCCACACCTGGTACTGAGTAGGGTTTCTAAATCGAGATGAAATCCTTAACTTCATAAATATTGGTTCGTCATTCCTTTGGTGGATCTCAATGAGTTGATCTGCTTCATCAACATTTTCGTGACCAACTCTTAAAGCTATGGGGTGATCCATTAATTACGTCACACTTTGAGGGGAGGAGAAGGAGGTCCTTAAAGTGTGACAAAACGGGAGGAGGGGGTCAAACTTCTGTGACATCACATTATTTACATCTACATATACCATTGTTTTAACTGAATGGTATTAAAAAAAAAACAAATCAGAAAATTCTACCTCAAAATTTAAAATGTGAGACGTCACAAAGGGGGGGGGGGAGGGGTTGACTCGAATGTGACAACCTGTGACATAGGGGGAGGGAGAGGTAGAGAAACCATGAAATTTGCGTGACGTAATTAATGGATGGCCTCTATTGTGTAAGAATAACTTTTCTCGTTTTCTGATGACCTTCACGGATAAATATTCTCGATATTGTCTGTAATTGTTTATTTGTGGCATATTCAGATTTCCTTACTTTTTATTAGGTATTTTGCCACTGAAAATATTTAAAAATTTTTAATGAAAAAACTTCTGCGCCAAACGGATCAGACAGAGGTTGGTTCTTGAATACTTCAAAAAGTCTCATTACGTAGGTGAATCATCTAGACCTTTCAACGTAAGGCTTGGTGAACATAGAAATTACGCTAGAAGGGGAGAATTTGAACAATCCAAAATTTGTGAACACGCATGGAATAATAATCACAGGATTAAATGGGACTCGGCGAAGATTTTGGAAAAAGAGAGCAACGGAGCTAAAAGAAAACTTAAAGAATCCGCGATTATTTTATTAAACGAGGATAGATGCGTTTCGAATTATTCAATAGATTTTTGTACTAGTTGGTTGCCCATCCTTAGAGACGAAGTAAGTAAAAATAAGATAAATATAATTTAATGTCTCACGTGACTATGGAAATACATAAACAAAGAACTGTCATGGTTGACGGCCAAAAAGTTTTGAGAACGGAAGTAGATTCTCTTCCGAAACGTTAACTACCTATAGCTTTCAATTTCAGTTTTTAGTTTATTACATTGTTCTAGTTTATATATTTTTAGGTGTGAGACTTTTTGAAACAGTCAAGTATTCAAGAACCAACCTCTGTCTGATCCATTTGGCACAGAGGTTTTTCCATTAAAAATTTTTAAATATTTTTCAGTGGCAAAATACCCAATAAAAAGTAAGGTAAATATTCTCCCCTTCTAAATTACTTTTCTTTGAAAGATTCATATCTTAAAGTGAGATTATGAGTTTTTTCTGAATCCAAGGTGCAAAATATAGGTTTTATTGAAAAAAAAGAAAGAGTTTACGATCAAATGACTTTTAAAATATAGAGATCAAAGTCAAGGACATCACACAAGGTAGCTTACTCATATTCCCACAACTTTTGTTCTGGTAAATTCCTCCGAAACCTCAATATTGAGTTATAGAACTTGGGAAGTTAAAAACCTTCAAGTATATGAATAATCATTATTTGACCTTCAAGTGGCCATAACTTGAAATCTATGGACTTTTTAGACCAACTGCACCTAAGAACTCTTGTTCGGAATGGTTCAACGAATTCATTTCATCTGGTTTAGCTCAAACGACTGTATAACTTTTAGCGTGTATTTCGTTCAGGGTCCGAAATATAGTTAATAATTTTTTTATTTACTGATCGGTTTTGTTAAATTGGGGTTTTTCTCTAGCTAACATTCATTTGCTGTTCAAATTTCAATACAATTGGAGTTTTCTTTTTTAAGTTATCGAGCTTACAGAAAAAAGGTGACGGGCGGACAGGCGGACAGATGGACGGGCATTTTAAAAGTTATTCAGAATTCGATCACTAACACAGTGATATGAATTTTTTTTCTCTACCATTAATATTTACTGTTTTAGAAACGTGCCGATCAAATGCAACATACTCTTTGTGCTCGTAGTTGCAAAGAGTATAATAAGGTGGTAGAGCTATGTTAAAGTGCCAATAAAATAATAATTATAATTTGTCTTATCCTCACGAGTTTTATGACAGCTTTATGCTGTATTGTAACTTAAATAAATAAAATAGTTCTAAAATAGCTGTAATGTAAATATTTCCTGAAGGCGAGTTTTTGAAAAAAAAGTTGAGTGATGAATAAAAATAGTATATGCCAGCAAGCATATTTGCTCTTAATTATACTTTATTATTTGTAGCCACTACAACCTCTATAAGGTTAACTGATCTTAAGACACCTAAAGCAGTGATCAAAAATGCAGTTAAAAAGTATGATTATGATTGATTTCGTACATGGTCTTGCTCCTTTGATATAATATAATTATCAAAAACTATCTGAAGGTTAAAGTCGGCATCCTAGCTCCAGGAAGCTATAAAATTATATTATTGGAATTAATTGAGAAATAGAATAATAAAAATGCTAAAGGTTATAAAGTAGTTGAAAAATAAAGCAATAATTTATAAAATAATTGGCTAATAGAATTATAACTTTACAAATATATAACATACCTACATTGAAAGTTTAAAATAACATTAATGACAAGACAAAACAAGCGTTGATTACAGATTTTATTACTAATCTCTTATAAAATGCTGATAAATGGGGAATTCTTTCCTTTGACTCTGACTATTAACACAGCACAAAAATACTGTATGACAATTTCAGCTTATCGGTAAAATTTTTTCAATTTTAGCAAGCTGAGTGGATAAACAATCAATTTGGTTTATTTAAATTTTTTATATTGTTACGTATTTACATGCACCCCCTGGTAAACATCCCCCAAACCGTGGGTTATGTAACAATATATTAATAAATTTTAGCCTCAAATTAGTTAAACAGTTATTTTAATAATTCCTTTATAATGTAAGAAAAGATATAAGTGCAGGGCTTGTGCAAGATCTTTATGTGTGGGTCCGGTCCAAAATTTTTAGTTACGGCTTTGGTTGGTATTTAATATTTGGAGTTAATTAATAACAATAATGTACAACCACAGATAGATGAACATATTTTAAAAACAACTTTTTGAGTTTGGGGAACTTGGAAACATGTCAATTGATTAAAAACTCAAAACAGATTTTTACTTCCACATCCACGTAGTGGATTGGAAGTAGAGTAATCGTAAAATAACTTCAATTTTTTTTTCTTGAAATAGGTTTAGAATGTCATGAAACGTCGAGATTTTAAATTTGAGTGAAAAAATAAAAAATAAAAAATCTGTCTGTCCGTCGGTCTGTCTGTAACTTTTTTTTGTCCGCACGTTTTCTCCGGAACGGTTTAAGATGTTGACTTGAAATTTTGTATACGTATATATATTATAACGAGATCTGGAACTGGATTGTTTTTTGAACATATCCGGTGAAGGGTTGTGGGGTATATAGGGGTAAATGGGAGGAAATAAATAAAGCAAGTGGGTAAGAGTACAGCAACTTGAAATTTGGTATATGTACTAGAAACCAAGGCCTTAAAATTTTTTATAATATTTTCCATCATCCACCACCCCCCACTCCATTATTAAAGGAGTTGATAAAATAAAATGGAGATATTCACTTGAAATTTGGTATACATATATATTATAATGACAACAGGAACTAGATTATATTTTGGTATTATTCCATTGAAGGGTTGGGCGTTAAATAGGGGTAAACAAGTAAACGAGGGGTAAACCGCCATCCAAATGTGTGTACACTAATTCCTCATTTGCCTGGTAATGCCCACTAATGTCCCGTAAATTTCCCATTAATGCTCCCAAAATTACTACTAATGTCCCTAAATTGTCACTAATGCCCCTAAAATGTCCACTAATGCCCCAAAAATTCCACCAATGCCCCCAAAATGCCACTAATACCCCCAAAATTCCCACTAATGCCCCCAAAATTTTCAGTAATAATTTATTCGTCTTTAACCCATTATTCCCTTAATTTTGTACTGATGTATTATAATTAAAATGATTAAAATTAATAATTATAGGACTACTTAAAAAATATGCTTTACTATTTTATAAAAGTTTATTCATTTTTATCTTGATTTTTACGAATAGGAAATATTGGAGTTTTAATAAAATAATTTTAGTTATTTAATAAAACAATAACAAAAACCTTAAAATTAATTATATGAATACAAGTATTAAAAAAATTAACAAATGTCAAAACGAGCACAAAAAAAGAGTATTCATGAAACAAAACATTTTCTCTTATATTGTTATAATAAACTAAAATCAAGGTACAAAAATAATCTTGGATGTGGCTTATTTTCGCTTAAAAGTTTTATATTTTTGCCTGATGTTAAGCAGGTCATTTCGTTTCAGTTCTAATGGTTCAGTGCCGATCAACTTGACAGGGCCATAAAATATAAATTTTTCCTGTGCGCTGTAGGCCCTCGTTCTTTGGCCAAATAAGTGTCAAGTTCTGATTTTAAGAATTTTGCTTTGTATGAGTTTTCATCACGACCTAAGTACCAATTTGTATCGTAATATATGGATGGCATAGTAGTTTTCTAGATTTATTTCACTAACGAGTTCAGTAAGGACTTCTCTCGGGAATTCAGTTTGAGCTTCATCCGCTGAATTGGTCATAGAAACGTCTGACGAAACAGAAAATGATTCAGATTCAGACTTCTCTGTAGTCTCGTCTGTAGTAGCCTCTTCGAGAATCTCTTCTTCACCAGAACTACTTGACCTCTTTCTTTTCTGTTTATTTTCTCTCTTTGCTACTTGTCTTGATGTTTTAGTACCAGTCAGCGCCTCTTTAGTCTTCGTGTTTTTGCCGGTAGTCATGAATCTGCGCAACCTGTCCGTGCTAACTCTGCCATTAGACTCGTCTAGTAGCCAACAATAAGATGATTTTTTTATTACAATGATCTTATCCCCGAGATTAATTTTTAGAAACTGGGATTTTTCTGATAAAGTGTTGCTGTCAATTTTTGCAGAATAATCCTTCAAGTGAAGTTCACTCGGTTTTTCAGTTTGACGCGTACCCATATCAAAAATTATTTCCGCGACGCTGTCAATAACATTCCCTTTTGTATTCGTATCTTGTTGACCCCAAGGCTGATTCTCGTCGATTTTCACTTCACTGTGTTCGTTGTCTTCATCTCTAGCTTCAAATTGTTGGTCTGACTTTTGGATTTCTCTGATTCTTTTAGAGGAATATCCACAAAGTTATAGTCATTTTTTTTGCCAGTAATACCTAGTTTTTTCAAATCAGCTGTGGCATCAGTTTGAGCTTTCTGAACTACTTTTTTTTATGTCTAACTCGGTTATTTTTTTAATAGTGGGTGGTTTCTCTATTTTGGTTCTTCTTTTTAGTCGGTTTTCCTCCCGTGGAAATGAAAATACGCCCTGCAGGTCACTGATTATATCGGTGACAGTTCTTAGTGAGTCGACGTCATTGAACGAGCGGCCCGAAATAATGCCTCACAGGGCTGGCTGCTGAAATGAAATATGTTAAACATTTCTGGGATAAGATCACCATCTTTAAGCTGCAGGATAAGTTTAATTAACGCATGTGCATTAAGTTCGATGCAAAGTTATGAGTTATTTAAGAAGAAATTTTCCCCGATGGTCCAAGGTTTGTTACTTTTTATCTATGAAAGCCACATGCGTAGAAAAAATACCACGTACTAGATCTTATACAAACTAGTCTCTAAAGTGACGTTATATTCTAAAAATGAAGATAAGATAAATTGCATCAATTTTAGAAATGAAACAGTGCCTTCATTTCCAGGAGTCATCTTCAGGTACTCTAATAATTTTTCCGAGCACATTTTCTGCGCAGATGGAAAGTTCATTTTGTCCTCTGGCTTTAGATTGGAAGGTGTTAGAAAATGTTTGTCCTTACCAACTTCTGACACGTTTGTGAAGATGATCTACTGTAGCTGTATATTTGCCAATCGGAAGAATTATTCTTGGTTTCAGTAATCGGGTACGCAGCTTTGTAAGAATATGAATTGAGTCCTGCAAGTAACACCCTTCAGTTTAGTTAATGCTGCCCTGAAACCATTCCCACTGGGGAAATGATGGAGGTTTCTGTGCTGGTAGTGATTTCTTCTCAGAAGTCTTTTCCTTCCTTTCTGCTGATTTAATTTGTATTGGTAAATCCGTACTCAATCTCATGAATTTTAGAAGACGCGTATCCCCGCCTGCAGAATATCCAGCAATAATAATATTAAATTTTTCAGCTTCATTTTTTATGTAGTTTCACCTTTCCGTGATATCTTTACTAGTAAAAGTATTTTCGGTACCAAATAAACCCAAGCAGTATGGAGATGCATCCATGGCCAACGGCTGTACCATTATGACATAGGCATAGGTCGCTTTTGTCTCATTTTCAAAATACTTTTCGATTGTCTTTGCGCCGAGAGCAATAAAATGGTTCTGTTTCGGATAACCGCTTTATATCGATTTCCCCTTCCTGTATTCCAGTACGTTTACCTTCAAGGTACCTGTTAATTGTTGTGATTGAGGGCAAACTATTTTTTAAATTTGCATGCAATGTTTCGTACAGTAATTTGCCTCCAGTATAGAAAAGGTAAGATGCAATTTTTTTTATAGCCTCACTATCCTTATTGTTATTTTTGTATTTTTACTTTTTTAAAGATAAATCTAATAAAGATTTAAAAAATCGTGGTATTATTTGTTCTTCAGTTTTGTCGCCACTTCCTTTAGGCGATTCCTTGGGTAAATCTGACTTGTATTCACTGAAAGCTTTCAAAAGTCTTTGTTTAATTTCATGATTAGTGTTCGACAAATTTTGCAACAGTTTACCAATAAAAAAGTAACTAGTAATTAAAGATTTATTTTTAGATTGCCGTTCACGTGCTCGTCTTGTTCTTTGTGATCCTTGGTATTTTTGTCAAGCCCACTTAGATAACTGGTCTTCTAGTTCAAAGGTTTCTTCAAATTTCTCAGCTCTTGAAGTACATGGCATCTACTGTTTCCTTATTAATGACCGAGTTAGTGAACAATCCATGTTTTCCGTTTTGTCCTGTAGATGAATTATTTCTTGTGGCGTTTCCCGAGTTCATACTGCAAAGAGTTTTTTTGCTCTGTCCTGAAGTAATACTTTGGCGGAAAGAAATTCCCTGTCGAGTGACCAGTTCATATTCATTCGGATTTTGTATAGACTCGATAGGAGGAATGAAATCATTACATCAATAACCTTAATTTTAGAAGGACGGGTAGGAGCTTCTGACGTAATTTTTAGGTGCGTCATATACGACATGATTAAACTATGTTCTGATGGAGCCCTTGGGTTTTTTTTGAGAGTTTAAATTTCGATTTAAATGTTTCCTAAAACAACATGTTGTTACCTGTATGTACTATGTACATAGTGGACTAATGGAAGCGAAGCATCCGCTGACATGACGTATACTCATCTGCGCGCATGCGTATGTAACGTTCGTGCATAATGCTCTCATAATAAGTTCCTCAACTTCTCAACTAATGCCCCAGTAATGTCTGAATAATGCCCTCTAATTTCCATCTAATGTTCACTAATTCCCCGGTAATGCTAGCTAATGTCTACTAATGTCCCCGTAATGCCCCCTAATGTCCCCGTAATGCCTCCTAATGTCCACCTAATGCCCCGGGTCTGTACACCAAAATTACCCTCGCGGTTTCCCCCTCGCAAGTAAAGCAAGCTGGTAATAAAATTGAGATATTCACTTGAAATTTGGTATACGTTTGTAATATAACGACATCTGGAACTAGATTATATTTTGAGATGATTCTGTTGAAGGGTTGGGGGTTAAATAGGGGTATATAAGGGAAAATAAGTAAAGCAAGTTCGTAAGAGTACAGTAATTTGGGATTTGGTGCATATACTAAAAGCGAAGGCCTCAGGTTTTTCTTTATAAGATTTTCTACGCCCCCACCACCACCCTCTCCCTTATTAAAAGAGTTGATAACATTAAATTGAGATTTTCACTTGAAATTTGGTACACGTATGTATTATAACGACATCTGAAACTAGAATATATTTTTACACGATTCCATTGAAGGAGTGGGGGGTAAGTAGAAGTAAATGGGGAAAAAGAAATAAAGCATGCTGTAAGAGTACAGAAACTTGGGATTTGGTGTATGTATACTAGAAACCAAATTCTCAGATTTCTTTCTAATATTCTTCTGCCCCAAATAGTATTAAAATTCAAATCATGAACATTGTATATCTGGACGTACAATATGTGTGCATTGAGTATTGAAGTCCTCACACACATTATTACAACTTTATTAAAAATAATAAGAATTTCCATATTTTATGTTCTCGTTTTTGTAAGGTGGTCATCAAAAATGTAAAATATATATACAATATTAATACCTATTCAAATGTCTAATATAGTGTGCCCAATGGACTTGTTACCGATAATATTTGTACTTTATTTTTTTATGGTATTCAATAATATTCAATCATCTAGACAAGCTGTTAGAATTTCAGTTTCATAAGTATATCCAATTCTTATATATTCAATGTCAAAAAATGGGTTTTAGTACAAAGCACTTTGCCGACTCGTGACGTCATTCCGCATATACACTATGGCGAAAGAGTTTGAGTTTGCTACAGTAGTCTGTAGTCCATTATAATCTGTCAAACTTTAATATCATGAAATGAGTGAATGTGACGTTTGAAGAAAAAAGATGTTTGTTTCCAATTTACACGATTATTATTATTTGGACTATTTATTTTTATTGCTTCCAATATTTCAGTGGATAGTGGTTTTATCAAGGGAGATTTTGGAAATTTACCAGAAATAATAGATATTATGTTTATGGTGTTTGACTATTTTAATAAAAATAAAGACTTTATAAGTGCACTTATTAAATCTCGACTGTCACCCGATCAGCATGTGCAAAGTGACATCATTTGAAGCTCCGCCCCATTTTCACGCTATTCAACTTTGATAATTTATAATTATTTAAGGGTTTAAACATTCGAATGAAAACCTAAAATTTGAAATTTGTCTTAAAAAGTGTTCTACTTTCAATTTCTAAAATAAAAAAAAAAATAATGAATGGGTCTATTACTGGAAGGTTAATTACTGCGTGTTCACACAATATAATGATAAAATTAAAATTTTTGCTATAATTACTTCCATAATAAATGTTTTATTATGGGTATAAGAATTCAAACTATTGAGGTTATACATACTACAGGGTGTCCCAAAAGTAATTGTACACAGAGCAATGGCAGATTCCTTACGTCAAAATATTATGATTTAACCAAACTTACCATGGTCCAAAAATTGATAATAACAGACACACAGCGTGTCAAAGTAATTTTTTTTTTTTATTTTTTAAAATAATTTCTTTAAAAAGTTAAATATTTTAACAAAATTTGGTGATTGGGGGTTTTTTGAGGCGAGGGATTCAAATCTGTTCATAGTTTTGCTGTTGTTTGTAGAGGGCACCGCCTACGGTAGTTTGCATGTCATTTATACATCATATTTTTTTTGTCGATTTTTTAAAAAATTTTAAAATAAAAATTCCTCTTTTCCTGTAATTTTTACGTAAAAAAGGCATACATTATAAATGTCGCTACGAGTAACCGTTTTCGAGATAATTGGTTTTACAGTATTCAATGCAACCAATTTAGATTATGATTTAGGAATATACGATTGTTGTACCCAAATCTAGGTGGCTTGTATCAATTACTCTTTAAATGTCATACCTAAAAATTTGGTTTTGCTAGTGAATGCAATTTAACGATTGTTGTACATAGGTGACTTGTGTTGTATTGTGTTGGCTGGATTTAGATAATCAGTGAATTTTTAAATTTGTTTGGATTAATCATGCCTCATCACAGCAACTTTTCAAACAGTGAGATGCAAGATATGATATGCGTCTACGCACAAGAAAATTGTTGTGGTAGACGTGCCCGCCGTACATATCTATAATTATATCCCAACAGGGCCCTACCAAACCATCAAACATTTAAAAATATCTATGACAGATTAGGAGAAAGTGGCGAGTTTCATCCCAAGAGCTACATAAGGCGTCCAAAAAGAATTATCGCCGATCAGGAGGATGAAATTTCAGTTCGAATTGCTGAAGCTCCTGAACTTTCCACACAGCGATTGTCTGCAATTACTGGAGTAAGTAAATCTTCCCGCACATGTAGAATTTTTACAATTTCTTCAAAATAAACAAACAAATCGTAATTTGATCGAAAATGTTTTATTTACAGATGAAGCAACTTTCACCCAAAAGTATTTAACTGGAGGAACTCCCATTACTGGGATGTGGAAAATCAACATACACCTAGGAAATCACATTTTCAACAAGAATTCAAAATTAATGTTTGGTGTGGAATTAGGGGAAATCAGTTATTGCGGCCATACGAATTACCACCAAACTTAAATGGTGCTTCATATCTGAACTTCTTGCAAACAGAACTTTATCATGAAATGAATACATGGCCCAGAAACATAAGACAGAATTTATGGTTTATGCAGGATGGAGCTCCAGCTCAGTATTCCCTTGCAGTTCGCAATTATTTAAATTTGTAGTTTCCTCATAGGTGGATTGGAAGGGGAAGTGAATTTCGATGGCCAGCTCGTAGCCCTGATTTCAATCCTATGGATTTTTACTTTTGGGGACATATGAAGACATTGGTTTATTCCCAAACAATTAACAATCGACAGGAATTATGGCGACAGATAAAAAATGCCGCAGAGTTTATTAGAAATCAACCTGCAATATTTTGTAAAGTTAGACAATCTTTAATAAAGATAATAAGGAAATGTATCGATGTCAATGTAGCGCATTTTGAAAATTTATGAAAGTAATTATGTAATCAAATTTATTTTGTTGCTGTAATGACTGATTATTCTAATTAATCAAGTACTGTGTTTTTACCTCTTTAACGGTTAATATTTTGACGTAAGGAATTTGCCATTGCTTTGTGTACAATTACTTATGGGACACCCTGTATACAAATGCTTATGTTCACTGCACTTTTCTTCAGGAACTTTATATACCCCTTGATTGACTCATTCTTCATGTGACTACTGTATCAAAAGGGGATATCTGTAATAACTAAAAATTGCTGCCATTGATATCACATGTTCAGTAAAATAATGCTGTACATTCCTCAATCCAGATTTTATTTATTTAGAGCTTTGTTTAACGACCAGATAACAAATACTGAATTTACAACAAATTATCAAGAAGACATATTATATGCCTATACAGGATGTTTCAGGTATGCGGTCATTAATTTCTAGGGGTTATTCTACATCTAAACCTAAAGGAATTTTTCCAGTCTTGCAGCTTGTGTGGAAATGGATGGCGCCTATTACGAACATTTTATTTAATTTGTTAATATTTGAAATCTGTTGAGTCCTTTAATTTAATATTATTTTGTTATTTTTCCTTAGTTTATTCGAGAAAATAGTAAAGACAATTTCACTAATTTTGGATGCTCCATTCAGGAGGGGTTTCCGGACCCATGTTAATATGAACTTTTTTTCATATTTTTGTATGAAGAAATTAATGACTGCATACCTGAAAGACCCTGTATGCCTTTGTTTCTTGGACCACCGAAAGGCTTTTGACAGTGTGGAATGTGATAAACTGTGAGCTGTATGAGGAAAACTTTACTTTGATAAAGGTTGACAACATTAACTCCAACAAATGTAAAGTTGGCAAAGGCATCAGACAGGACTGTAATTCTGTTATCAATTCTCGTTAACACCTATAGTAAACACAAGATGGCACATGTGGACAGGGTGAACAAATAGAGGAAGATTTCTAGCATGAGATTTGCAGGTGGTACCACTTTAGTTGCAGCTAGTGAAGGTCCATAATGCAATTTAGTAAAAATTTCAATGTTCATCTGATATTTGTGAAACTTCTAAAATATGAAACTCATTCATAAAACTGTCATGAAATTTCAACGAATTATGTCATGAAATAATGAAACTTTCGATGAAACTTGAGATGGGTATATAACCTTGATAATTTTTTAAACTTCTGAGAGATTACTAAAACATGATAAACCCATTTCTAAATATAAAGGAAGTTTTTAGTTTCCAATAAGGTTTAATTTTTTGCAAACAAACAAAGCATGTTTTGTTTTCAATAAGATTAGGGATTACGAATAAATTTGTTGCAATATACTAAACAATAGTAGTGTTTTACTACAAACAGGAAAACATCCTCCCACATCGGTGAAAACAATAAATAATTCATATTTGAACACTCTGTTAACAACAAAATATTTCAACCTACAAATTAGCACTATACAATGTCAATAATATTGACATAGGCAAAATATACCATGACATACCTGTGTATTATTTTATACACATAAAAGTTTCTCTTTGTAAAACAAAAAGTAGTTAGGGTTTTACTAGTCTTAGGAATGAAAGAAATGAAAAGCAGGATTCTTATACCTAGTGCTGAGACACGTTTATCGTATTCCCAATATCGTATTTTTAAGCAACCCCTAAAATAATTGTCAAAACAACACACCTGAAAGTAGCAAAATTCAAAATGGGTAAAAATTTATTGTTATATTTTATGACTCACTGATCAAAAGTTCTGATGGCATTTGTATTTCATCATTACACAATGTTAGTGAATAATAATACTTTATCCTGAAGATTTTTTTAAGACAAATTGAACTTTGTTTATAAAAATGTTCCAACATGTACCATTATTAAGATATTGAAGATCAAACATAGCAAATATATTGTTTTTGACCAACTTTGACGTAACATAACTTTTGAATCGAATGTTATCCTGTGCCAAACAAGATTATTCACCGCAGAAAATGGTTGTGTTATAATATTTTGAGGGACATTTCTTTACAATCTGGAAATCGTCATGAAATCATGATTATCCTATGTTCACTATTCACAAAATTCAAATTTAGGCATTCATTGAATTAATGACTGTATAATACTTGCCACACATACTTTATAGTTTATAATATTACATTAATGTGTGAAACACATTTAACTCATTCCTTTCCTCCCCTATTTATTTTTTTGTTCCTGCAAACAATGTATCAGTTTTATATTAGGGTTATATCTGATACACTCTTTAATGGAAAATGATTTAAGGGAGGGGGGGATTTTGTCCCCTGTATAAATCATCACGATTTACAGATCATAAGGAAATGTTCCTCAAAATAAGTTAACATCATTTTCTACCTTAAAACATCTTCATTTGACGAGAAATAATAACTTTTTAAGACATTTGCTTCGAAAGTTATGTTACTTCAAAGTTGATCAAAAACAGTACGTTTGGTATGTTTGAGTTTCAATATCTCAAAAATGGTACTTGATGGAGCATTTTTATAAATGAGGTTGAATTCAAGGCAAAAAATTCTTCAGCAATAATGTATCATTGTTGATAGAACAAAAAAAAAAAGTATTTCATTCTGACACTGGGCACTGGCAAAACGGGAACTCTTCCCAACTAGCAATTTGGTATTTTATAAGAGCCGTAGAAATGTTTCTGACACAAATTTTATAAAACATTACTCTCAGGAATACTCAAAATGTTTTTACAACAGCTATAAATGCAAAATTGGTACCATCTTATAATATATTTCAGTCGCTGTTGATATTTTGTAAAGTCTATTGGAACCAATATAAAATAATTATATACACATTTCCGCAGGTCTTAAGAAAATTCAGTACCTTCAGTATATAACAGTTTTATTAAAGCTTTGTTTAATTGCGTTAAATAACACACTTCACTGTTTGTTTCATTACTGCTATAAAACTAAACTGTTTTATAAGAGTTCTTAAGTAGCCGCTATAAAAAAAAATGCTACGTTTAGACACACTGATAAAAGAAAATGATTTCTTAAATGTATCCTAAAAGCTGAATGAAGTATTTTTGATCTTAAGAGCATATGGCGTTTTGATTTAAGACTAGGTAATAATCCACAATAATTATTTAAAGACTTCCTATGACCCACAGCGACTGCAATTTTTTATGGGGACGAAATTTTACTGTGAACTATGGTCATGATTTTAATACATTTTTAGTGCACCCCATGTTTATTGATGATTTCTAATAATTTTTGGAAATTTTACAAAAATAGATTTTTCGATTTTGAGTTTTTTTGTAACGAAACTTACATTAATTTGTTTTAGTAGTCATAACTGTATGGTTACTAGGTTTCTAACTCCATAAATAAACAACTGATATTTTAACTTTTCATATCTCGTCATATTTACCATTTCAAAAGCTGGCCTTTTAAAATAACTTCCCTCTGTAAAATACTTTTGTGTCAATAACAAGCATTTTACAATAATTAAACTATTAGGCGATTCCTATAAACATATTTAAAATAATGTGCTTATAGTAACTTTTAGGTGAATCTTATAAAACAGATTACCTACTCACTTCAATCTGCACCACTCTGTCAATGTTGATAACAAAAATTTTGAGGGAATGATTTTATAATAAACTTTTGTACTATAAATATGACAAATTTTCATTAAAAAACAAATTTTATTTATGATAGAATATAAACATACACTAATGCAAGAAATAAATTATCTCAAATATTCTATTGTCAGCCACGGCATTTTTATGTGCAAGTAAACAATTTTGTTTTGTAATGATTTTGTTGCTGTTTCCATATTACAGCAAATGCGCTATATGTAATAATTACACAACAGATTTTGGAACAATAATTTATCCTTAAATGCAAAATTGTCATGAATGGGTCTTTAATACAACTGTTTTATAAGATGATAAGAAATAACTATAAAATAATTCTAATGTATATTTATAATTACCAGTGCTGAATGTTACTAAAAAAGCATTACAAAACAATTTAGTTTTATAAGCTGAAATGTTTTATAACATTTATGGAATAATTTATTAACTGTGTAATAAGCTATTTTATAATTTATTAAAACAGTTTAGTTGTAGACAACAAAATAGGATTTTCTGTAACTCTAATATAATCAATTAGTATTTAAAAGCATTAATAAAATAATAAAACAAAATAATCGTAGAACGTTTAAATTATAAAACAAATTTGCTGGTAGGGTCAGAACTGATGTCGTCAAGAAGATGATAGGAAAAAGCTTCGATGATACCGCGCACCTAACAAGCTAACGGACAAATGGCAGAATTCTGTCAGGCGAGCTATACAGTAAAAGGAAACCAACAAAACATCTGCCAGAACGAATAAGAAGAAAAGACGAACTACAGTTACTACGAGTTAATTAACAATAATACATTTTTGCCTATACATATTTAACAGGTTATCCATATATTCCTGTATATGTATGCAACTTTTCATGAAATATTGAATTATATTTATCCTAATCATTATAAAACTTCTTTCATAGAAACTGGTTGATGATTGCATCAGGTGGTCTTGGGGAAAACCCAACACGAATACTTCTGAAATTTATGCTGGTCATTGCAATATTCCAGGGTGATAGAAGATAGGAATCACAATTATTTTATTATTACACGTTTATTTTCCCACAATTAAAGCTCATGCAAGAGTTTAAATAATATAAGGTAAGGTAGCATAAAGGTACAATGTAGCTTTTGGCCCTTTACCTAATCTTAAAATAAAAATTACTGACGCAAAAAATAAATAAATTACTAATTATTGCAGCACAATTTTCTTAATATTTTGCATATATTTCAGTCTATGTTGCATCATATATTTGGAACATATGATACATATATATACATTCTCATATTTTAAGTAATTCCTTTGCAAATTTAATCTAAGCTTCATAATTAATGCAAATTACTTATTAAATATGTACCTATTGTATCTGTACCTAGATTAAGATATTTAGTACTTCATTTCATTACTTAAGAACTTAAGCGCTATAATACTATTTTAATATACCTAATAGATTTAATAAATGTACTCACTGATAAAAATATATAACACAAAAATAAATACAGTGCGTTTCAATTTTATCCCCACACTTTAACATTTTAAAAATTTTTATAGATATTAAATTTTTGTTTTTACAGGATCGTACACCATTACAAAAGACTATTTTCTGAGGAAGATAATTTGTTGAACATATAAACTACCATATATTAAGTAAGAACCAAAGATATTGAAGGAGATTAGGATCAAATTTATTACTACGAAACTGATAATATATTTGTGTTTAGAATATGTAAAGTCCCATAAAACATTTTGCATTATTGATATATTTTTATTAAGTAATATAGTTTTTGTTGAATTATTAGTTAATTAATTATTAGATATTATTATATTAGTCGATGTTTTAATCGGTATTTATGCAAGGAATATATTCCACAAGATATCTTCAGAATCTCAATTAACAGTTTGCTTCTACATTAGGAATACTTCATATAAAAAAAATATTTGATCACAAACTTTTAAGAAATGTTAAAAATACACTATGTATTTCACGATATATAATTTGATAAGGAAAGTGTGTTTGCTTTATTTATAGGTAGGTACCTACTATGCAAATAAATGTAAAACCTCTTTAAATAAATAATAATAACTTACACACATTGCATTTTAATCCTTCCGCTTGGGGTATCTTGTTTAGTTTCACCATTGGCGTATTTCCAACAGCCGCAAGAACATCAGGTAATATTTTTGAGGAACGTCTCCTAATAAATTAAAATAATTTAAAAATGATGTTTCTTAAATTAAAATCTAATCTAAAATTACTGATACTACTGCTATTACTACTAATACTAAATATTCGTAAATTAAATAATATATGTATTCCAAAATAAAGTAATTTTATTACTTACCATTCCCTTACACTATGTGGTGTTGAAGCCTTAGTATTTCTATTCCACGTGCATTTTGATTTTTTGTCAGGTACACCAAAACTATCGTTTAAAGGTGCCCAAAATGTAAGGTTAGTTTTTAAGCGTTTAGCATTATCCTTGTCATGGTCAATATTATTTTTGTTTTCATTCATTTTAAATAAAAAACTAAATAAACTCGTAAATATTAAATTATTAACTGCACCGTCTATGTCTTACAACTACGACTGCGTCCACAGAACATGTATAAACTCAAGAGAAATTTGATTGTATGAATCTAGGTGTCTAGAATCTAGATATAAACATAAATCAGAGAATTGCGAGATTGCGATTCTTTCGCGGGACCACATAAAACGAAAACACAGATCATAGATTAGAGCTAATCTGTAGAGCGCGCAAGTCGCAATGGAGGGAATCCGGAATAAAACAAAATAGGCAGAGAGCCGGCTGTACAGATTTCCTATGAATAAGATACATGAAAAACTTGGTATGGGTGAGTAAGTACCTACTACTACAGACCTACAGGGAGCCACTTTTCAAACAAATTTTGCCCGCGTCATGGAATTTTACTGGAAATTACGTCAAAATGAGAGGCAAATAAGAAGAGGCCTATTTTTTAATAACTGGAAGGCTTGTACTTTAACTTAAAAAAAATTATGTATTCGATGACTTATAGAAAACATAAGAAAAATACTTTAATCGAGGGTGTCTCAGGGTTGCGGGCAAATTAAGCCTGGCACCCTACTACAGTCTCATTGCATACCTCAAAACCTACATTTTGACGTAAGTTTTATTCATGTATTCGATATTCGATGACACAAAAATCGTGACCGGAAGTGACGTCAAAATTCCATGACGTGGGTAAAATTTTCCTATATGAAAAGTGACTCCCTGTATGTCTGTGGTAGTACTTACACAGAAAGTTTTTCATGTACTTATCTTATTTTTAGGAAATCTGGCTCTCCACCTAAGAAGGTTAAGCAGGAAGGAGTGCTTAATTTAAACTTTTATTAGACAAAGACGACGAACATTTTGTGTCGTCAGTGTCTACACAATCAAAACAAAGATTAAAGATTTAACAAAACAAGATATAGACGGCGAAGAACCTTTCGGTAATGACGCCATTGACCTCATCCCTTTACATTAGAGTTATCGTGCAGAGGCCACAAAACCTACTCTGTGACAAAAGTGTCAATCAGACGGAGAAGGTAAAATTGGAGAGAGATGCCAACTGTGAAAAATCGACAATACTATAGTCTGTTTTTAAACCAGGAGAAGCGTCTTAAATTTAACGCGCTAAATCATAGATCTGTGATTGGATACGCCTTCGTCAGGTTTACACAAGGCAATAGTCGTAAATTTTGACATATTGTAAAAATTTTAATTTCGTGTCATAAATTATTTAGTTATAATTTCTATTTTATCGTTTGCACATTATATATCAGTTTTTAATCCTTTTTGTATAAATCTGAGGGTAAAAGTGGCTAATTACTTGGTGTCTTTATATTGCGTAAATGCTATCGATGTTGTATAAAATACCTAGAGGTCAAATAGAGGTCGATGCATTATATAATGTAATAAAATACACACAAAAACACTGTAGTCGTGTATTGTTGGTTGCCCAAAACGCCAAAAATATTTTAGTGTAATTTCTAGTTACTTTTATAGTGTGAATGAAACTTTCATGTTTACTCGTCCTGGTTTAAAAACAGACTAGAGCTGCTTTCGTTCTGCAGGGTGATTCGTAATCATAATAAACAGAAATTCAATGAACAGCTAGTAATCATATGATACAAAATTGCATGGTAGGGACAGAGACAACACATGAAACAGGTACCTTATGATTACTAATCGCACTGCTGAACGAAAGCAGCTTTTAACCTAATATAAAATGACCCAATCAGCTGATTGTCAAAACCCAAGATTACTAAAGAAACGGGTTGCCTGATAACATAACACGTCATATAAAGCCTTAAAAATTTTTACGTCCACATATTAGATAAATAATTAGATTAATAAAATAACAGTAGAGTAGAATGACTATAAACACACCCACAGGATTACCTTGAGTCGATTATACCACGAAAAAAATTAACTTGAAAATATTTAGGGATATCTCAGCCGGTATTTTATAACATCACTGCAGAACAAATACCAAAGAGTTTAACAAATAGAGGAGACAAGCTCTATAAGCGTAATGTATAAGCAGCCGGTAGACTGTAGTCTTCTCATCCTACTCACACAGTTCGGTCTCTCTTTGTCGCACAGTACATGAGGGGTGGTGACGATTGCAATACAATGACAGTATGACACGTGCGTCATAACTAGTGATTGGTCGAACCAGCTATTTTTGTGTAGCAGCTAATTCTGCTACTGCTAATTTCATTTAGCAGTTAAAAATAGCTGCTATTTTAATAGCAGCAACTTCATAAAAACTGAAATAGTTATAGTCATCCAAATCGGTGTTTCAAAGACGCGCTAAATTTCATATTTTTTATTTTTACTTTGTATTTGTGAAAAAAATCACCCTCCAAGGTTTCTTCGGATTTTCACGTTTCAGACCATGTATATAGATTACAAAAATATATATATTTTTATTTCCGTCGGTCTGTCTATCTGTCGCTTTTTCTAATATCTAGTATCTAATATCTAATAAACTATTTGATGGGGAACTGTCAAATCTGGTGGGTAGTTGACGCTACTGCCAGCAAATAAATGGGTATAGTTGTCTCCATTTGTTTAGTGTACATAAAAAAGACCATAAAAACCGGACATCAGAATCGGCACAATTAGTGCTAACAAGAGCACTACAGGGCCGTACTTCATATTTTTGCGTATTAGAATGAACAAAATAATATTAGAGATTTAAACATTGCGTTTTCGCCAGAAAGTGGTACATTGAAAAATCTTACTCTGTTTTGCGTCAAGATAGGAATATCGTACTCATTAGTGGACGCACCACCCGTCTTTCGCGACATCGACAGATAAATTCATAGTACGGCTCTGTTATTTATCTGTAGTCTGGGTATGACATTCTAGTTAAGGATAATTTGCGTAACTAAGTATATCTCAGGAGTTAGAAATTTTAATTAACAGAGTCTTGTTTCCGTTTATTTCTTATTTTAATCATGCCAGATCATATATACCTTACTTAAGAGTAAGGATATTTTATCTATTAAGTAATACATTATATTTATTTTAACCTTGTCGGCAATTTCGAGTTTTTTATGTGCCTTATAAATATAGAGTGAATTATAGAGTTTCATATTTTATTTATTATTTATTTTCTCTATTGGACGACCACTCCTGTTTTTATCCAAAAGTTACCAGGTTTTCTTGTAGCAATAGCGATAAGTATATACATTACGATTATTGTTCTCCTATGTCGCCTCTTAATTAATAATTTTGTAGAGTACCATCCTGTATAAATAAATAGGAAAGCACTGTGTAATTATCTTTACCGTTTTTTTTTCTCTTTTGAAAATCATGCAATTATGCAAACACTTAGACTCTACACGTCGCAATGCTTAACGGATCAACTTGATTTTTTTTAAATCCCTGCATCTAATGTCATAATACATACAGTGTGTCTCACTTAAGAGTGTAACAGTGTAATAATTCTGTTGTTTCTTGTCCCGTTTGAATCAAGCTGATCTTAAAAGATAGAGGTTACCAAGGTCTATTTAAGTCCACAAAATCACTTTCCATCTTTAAATGCAAGGCCATCTACGATACTAAATTGTATAAAAATAATAGTAAAAAGGAAAAGCCATATAGTTAAAAGAAATGGACATAAATATACAATATAAATAGTTTGCATGGTGTTAAAAAGAATTAAACCTAAACTTACTGCGGACCCAGATGAAATTCCAACATTTCTGCTGAAAAACTGTGCCAGCATTTTGCATATTCTCTCTGCATAATTTTTAATTTATGTCTTAGGAAATGCTATTTTCCTGATATTTGGAAACACTCCAAAGTGTGCCCTGTGTATAAAAAAAGGTGAAAGCAATAATGTTACCAATTATAGACCGATAACAATCATATGTAACTTTGGTAAAGCTTTCGAAATCCTACTGCATAATAACATTTACGCACATGTTCAACTGAAAATATCTACGCAACAACACGGTTTTATGAAAGGTGGCTCCACCGTAACGAACTTAATCTGTGCTACTCAGTACATTGCTGAATCAATTGATTCTCACATACAGGTAGACTCAGTCTATACTGACTTTTCTAAGGCGTTTGACAGACTGAACTATAGGAAACTTCTCTGCAAACTTGACAAATTCGGATTATCTGACGGTTTACTTCAATTTCTCGAGAGTTACTTGACTGATAGAGTTCAATTCGTAGCTTATATGGGATACAAATCTGTTGAATACCGAGCCACGTCAGGAGTACCCCAGGGATCAATACTTGACCCATTTTCTTTAATATTTTTATTAACGACATCAGTGATCACTTACATGTATATTTCTTAATATATGCCGATGATGTCAAGATGTTGCATAGGATTAATGATTTTAATGACTTCAAAACAACTTAACTGAGTTGAATGATCTTCACCTAATATTGGCAAGTGCAATGTTATGAGTTATACAACCAAGGAGTCCCCAATTATATATAATTATAATGTTAATGGCGACACGCTGAACATACTATGTACGTTCAAGGATCTGAGGTGTAACTTTTGATAATAAATTAACTTTCATACTAATCATATTGATGCTGTAATTTCGCATGCATATACAGAATGTTAGGCTTCATTTTGGGTAACAGCCATGATTTTAATGATGCGAAAACCTTAAAGATGCTTTATTTTGCTTTCTGTCGATCTAAGCTGGAGTATGCTTCACTTGTCTGGCAATCTGGATATAATACTCATAATGATAAATTGGAAAATATTCAGCGCCGCTTCCTGAAGGTTTTAAACTGGAAAACTGAAGGTACATATCTACCAATTGGAGCTTCTCAAAATCAATTACTTGAATTGTTTGATATTACCAGTCTTTCCGAAAGGCGTTGAGTCCTTTGCTTTGCGTTTTCTAGATAAAATTATGCATAATAAATAGATTGTAGTGAAATATTAAGCCAACTGAAATTTTATGTCCCACGGATTAATTCTCGTCATTCTCATAGCATTAATTTATCCACTCCTAGATCTAACGTAGGTATTAAAGTTTTCTCCTCTGTTTAATATTTGTACTAGTTATGAAACTCATTGCAGTGAATTGGACATATTTGCCTAGCAGCCAGGAATTTCATCTACTGTCGTGCAGTCTAATCGTTTTCATAATTTCTATTTGTACTTCTTAGTTAGGTTAGGTTCAGTTAGTTTAGATTTCCATCCTATAAATGGTTTTGTACTGTTGGATGATGTATGACTAAATAAAAAATCAAATAAAAATTAAGTTCACGGAACTGCAGAATTTAATTAAATAAATTGACAGAGTTTGAGTCTTGCTCGTTTGTTTATTCTGTTCACAAACATGGCACACTCATATACAATGTTGAGGTTCACAGTCTCCAAACAAAAATTCAATTTTATTATTTCTTTTATTTTGATATTTTAAAATGATCGTAAATAAAATCAAGTATGTATAATTCGACCGCCAATGTGTCATTGTTGCTTTTGTGTGTTGAGGAACTTTGGGGTCTTAATGCATAAAAATACATATATTTTAATACGTTTTTATTGGCAAAAATAGATTTATTTACTTATCCTTTTTAAGGCTATTACCTTCGTAATAAAACATATTTGGGCCCACGTTCAAAAACGAATTGGCTTATTTTGAATAGTTCTCTACATATATTTAAGGCAAACAAAAATGTCGGGGTTTTTGATCTTCACCGCAAAGACGCCGACACTTTTTATGCGCCTTAAATATATGTAGAGAAGTATAGATGAGCGGTCAGAGAGCACGTAATTGATTTCAATGCACTTCTTTAAACGGTAATCATATAATGTTAAATACAGGAAATTGCATCTTTTGGATCAAACTGGAATAACCAAAATTGTTTTGAAAATATGGCTTTAATAAAAATTAGTCTACATATTTTTTTTTACTCAACAATTTTCTAGTGAATCTTTCTACCAGACGACCCTGTACACTAGTGTACATTCACATTATCGAAGAGGAAGCAAACATTCACATCATATATTAAATGTAGAATTTTGAAGAAGTAGGTTACTTATAATTATAAATCTTATATATAATCGAGACTTTCTCTACGTTCTGAGTTGATGTTCCCCAACATGTTAAGGTCGAAAATGTAAGGTCGGAAAGGCAAGTAGATACTTAATTTTGTGACCATTGAACGTTGAACTTTGTTTTACCTACTAGATGTGCAGTTAAAAGCTTGCAGTGCTGTTTATTCATTTTTTTAAATATACGTGAGATAGAGATACAAACGTATAAAATTCTATTAAATCATTTCAACTCTCAATTTTTTGGTAATTACTTAATAGACAAGTGTATCACTAAGAAATCTACATCGAATCATGGTAGATAACAGTTCCCGCGTACATAATGGAGAAAATATTAGCCTAGATGTCATTTCTATAGCAAATCCAGCATTTTGTAGTTACTTGGTATGTGCTTGCTTATTAATTTTGAAAATGATGGGAACCACCTTGCTGACGATTTTTCACAGAATGAGAACAAAGGTAAGTAAATAAAAAAATAATCAAAATTATATAGTATCCGCAAGTGTGCAGCAAACTGGGTACTTACCTATTTTAAATGATTTTATAAGGTCCTTTAGAAAATTTGATCATTACATAACTGCTATATGTAGGTACTCAATTAGTCGAGGGAAATTTGGAAAATGTTACGGAAAGGTTTAGAAGTAGCTAAAAATTGGTCTATCTCGTACCGAATTTCCTGAGGAATCCGAGAAAATTAGTGTTGACCACTCAAAATGGCGGCTTCAATTGTTATTTAACTTTTTCTTTTTCATTAATTATGCAACTTAGTTTCTTGTTTATATACCTTTGTTTGTAAAGGTCGTAGAAAGACGTTTGACCCGTCAATTTCTTCGTTTTGAACTCCCTTATAAGGTACCTACGTCTACGCAATAAACGAAATTTCAATTGTTAGTTTCCTACATTCTATGGCAAGAAACTGAAAAAAAAAACTTTTAGATCCTCAAACTTTGAAGTAATGTAGAAGCAAATGTAAAATCCGTATGTTAACGATATTATAAGAAATAGTACATCGCTTTATCCTTAAAAAAATGCGCTTTGTTCCGTTGCAAAATATTAATTACTTTTTTTGGAATTTTTTTTTGTCTTTTAAATTGAAACTGTTATTTTAAAAGATCAAATTAATATTTTACAATTCTGCTTAGGTTCATATATTCTTTTTGACGTATGTTTTCAAAATCGAAAAGAACATTGCAAGAAAATTTAAATTTTCGACATTTTCACGCAAAGAACTATTTTGCAACTTAAACAAATGTCAGTATCTCCGTGGATTTTGCATAAAATGTATTGCAACGGCACTTTTATCGTCATAAAGAAACACGAACTTTAAGAAAAACAAGTTTCTTCTGCGATGTTCTGAAGCGAGATAAGAACAATTTACGTTTTTGGCGATTATCGCGAAATTTTAAATTATTTTGACTTCAAAATTTAACTGAATATTCTTCAGAGTGTGTGTTATCACTTACAAAAAGTGCCATATCAATACCTACAAACGGATCACGGAAATAAAATCGAAAATGTTGCAGATTTTGTGCTCGCGCTGACGCCAGTCGCCAGAACCCCCCCCCCCTCACTGCGAGCGGCGTACTTGGAGGCCGCTATATTTCTCGTTTTCTGAGCTTCTAGAGCAGCTAGATTGATGTATTATTTTTAATTTATTTTATTTTTTCTAGATATGATCGGCGCGAGCGCTAAAGATGCAATTTTCTGGATATTTTTACCACGATCCGTTTATGGGTATACACTTTTTGTACACACTCTGAAGAATATTTAGTTACATTTTCAAGTCAAAATATTTTCAGTTTTCCCGATAATCTCGCAAAACGTAAATTGTTCATATCTCGACTTCAGAGCATCGCAGAACAAACTTGTTTTTCTTAAAATTCGTATTTTTTATGACGATTAAAATGCCATACCATTGGTTGCAATAAATTTTATGCAAAATCCACCAAGATACTAATATTTGTTTAAGTTGCAAAATTGTTTTTTTGCGTAAAAATGTCGATAATTTAAATTTCTTTGCAATATTTTTTGATTTTGAAAACATACGTCAAATAGAATATATAAATCCAAGCAGAATTGTAAAATATTAATTTGATCTTTTGTTATATCAATTTTAATTTATAGAAAAATTAATTGCAAAAATAGTAATTAATATTTTGCAACGGACCAAAGCACTTTTTATTAAGGGTAAAAGGATGTAACATTTTTTATTATATCGTTAACATATACAGATTTTACATTTGATTCTATATTATTTGAAAATTCGAGCATCGAAAAATTAATTTTAAAATTTAAGAAACTTATAAGAGGAGGAGCTATATCTGATGTATATGAACAAGAATTTAAAAATTCATTTTCTATGCGAGAATATAACATCACGGGTAAAATTGTATTTAAATTAAGTAGTCAGGTATTATCGGAGTAGTTGATACTGAATCTGATGTAAAGGGTTAAAGATTCAAAATGAGGTATCCAATATTCCTACCAAAATCGCATATTTTTTGTATATTTATTTTAAATTTAACTACTAAAAAGAGGACATATTTTTTGAAAAACCTCTAAAAACGGCTATTAAAATTATGAAATAAAATTTCACTATCATTCGCTTAATTGAAGCTAATTATTATTACCTAATATCGATAGAGATCGGTGTAGACATGAATAAATAACAGAACGAACGTTCTTTGTTATCGTGCTTACAAGATACTTACATGCTTACAAGATACGTGACGGAGGCAGAACAGACAGACAGCCAGGCAGGCGGACGTACAGAGGGGCTGAAAAAAAATTACCATTCAAAATTCTCTACAAACTTTAATTTTTGTTCAATCGCATTACATATATTTTTAAATAATCGTCAGACTTCTGGCTACAAATCTGTCGAGGCAGATTTTTGGAAAAAATCGAAATTGAAATTACATACGTCGTTATAGTTGATCAAAATTGGTCGAATAAGCAGAAAAATCTAAATAATTACATAAATTGGCCAAATTACGGATGTTTTTCTCTTTTCTTAATCGGTTATTAGGGACTTATTATTTTTATTAAATTAAAGCTAAAGAACCCACCCTTCGATTAAAAGTGACCTGAAAGGGCCAAAGCTATTCAATTTTTTTAATTTACATTTAAATTTAAGATTTGTGCTCTGCCAGCGAAATCGCTGTCAACGTCCGTTTCGAGACTAACTTCTATGTTAGATGTAGTAAAGCCATATTTAAAAAAAAATTAAAGCTAAAGCGCCCACCCTTCGATTAAAATCGGCCAGAAAATAAAAGTGATCTGAAGAGGGGGCCAGACTATTCAATATTTTTTATTAACATATTACGCTGTAGCAACGAAAACGCTGTCAGCGTCTGTTTTGCAGCTAACTTATATGTTAGATGTATTAGGGACTCATTTTTTTCAATTAAAGCTAAAGAGCCCACCTTTCGACTAAAATGGGTCCGAGAAGGGCCAGGTTACTATTTTTTTTAATACCTGAAAAATACGCGTTGGTCGTCAAAATCATTTTGAGAATTTGAGGCAATAGCCTCCTTATTAGCTCTTGGGCCATAATTTGTAGGTAAAGATGTCGATATTATCATTACCTACGAATATACAGGATGAGTCAATTTGGATGCTCACCATTGGGATCTCGAAAACCGTAAGAGATGGAGAGCCGGTTAAATAGGGGCAAAGTTGTGCAATATAGTACTGAATAATATGGAATAAAGAAATCCGAAATGCTCCTGTTGGTTTTTGAAATATTGAAAAAAAAGTACATTTTGGATTTCTAATTTTTCGAAATATTTTAATTATTATTATACTTATAAAAAATCCAAGAATACTTTCTTATGATACTCTACATGCCTACAATATCAGTTTTTTTGGCGACGTTACGTTGCCTTAGGACCATCATCAGCTTCAAAATTTTAAATACGGCCCTGGATTTTCTTTATCGTTTTCCGACAGAATTTTGTAATACGAAAACAGTGATATGTCACACTTAAATATTTTCCAACATTTAATTGCAATAAAACCATTAATCAATGGGCTTGTTCCATGATATTCTTTTTATATGGTTTTTATACTTTTTCATATAGTACTCGATATTCCCATTATGCACTTAAAATTTCGTATTATTAACTTTTTCCGTTCTCGAGATATAAGGAGTTGAAAACAGTAATAGTTGCAAAAACCGAGCGCTCATTTGTCACGTCACTATACGAAAGTGACGTAAGAAACGGCTTTCTAGGACCTTTCAAATTTAACCTGAAAAGTCGAAAGACATGGAATTTTCAAACGCTGGTACCTAAATAAATACGTCTAGTGGAAGTTCGTTCTATGTCTCTACGGAAAGGAGAAGGTCGGCGATGAATCCTAATCGTAAATTGCAGGATCAAAATCGAAAATTTGTCCCGACAGGAGCGAGAGAAAATTGTAATTTTTTGACATTTCACCAAATTGTACTCCCCTATTGTCAAGAAGTAAGCAAAACAAACAATACTTCGAAAACACTTATAATTATAACAACTAAGGAGCATCAAGTCTGTTGACATAGCCGAGTCTATGCGTATAGTGACGTAGCGCCTGGCCACGCCCCTTTTTCGCGAGGTGCAGATTTGTATTAGTTTTTAAGATACTAAACGTGCGAATAAGATTCTAATTTTTTGCAGATCCATTATTTTATACTTGCACTTTCGACTTATGAAATAAAAAAAAATGCCGAACAAGCCCATTAACCGGTTGCAAAAAATCAATAAACAATCTCAAGTAAATCAACAATTTACTTACTAATAATATTAGCAAGGTACCGTGAAATCTAATTTAAAAAACAAAACTTACAGGACCGCATTCAGGCGACCGGTTAATTGATTAATGATTTTAGTGCAATTAAATGTTGGAAAATATTTAAATGCACTATATCACTAATTTCGCATTACAAAATGCCGTCTGAAAATGATGTAAAAGCTGCAGAACGTATTTAAAATTTTGAAGTTGATGATGGTCCTAAGGCGACGTACCGTCGCAAATAGAAAAACTGATACTATAGGCGTGTAGAGCATCATAAAGTGCTGTAAGAAAGTATTCTTGGATTCTTTATAAGTGCAATAATAAACAAAATATTTCGAAAAATTAAATATCAAAAATTTACATTTTTTTTTCCAATCTCTCAAAAACCAACAGAGTATTTCGAATGTCTTTATGCCATATTATTCAACACTATATTACACAACTTTGCCCCCATTTAACCGACTCTCCATCGCTTACGGTTTCCGAGATCTCAATGGTGAGCATCCAATTTGACTCACCCTGTATATGTATTCAAAAACGTAAACAAATAAATTTTTTTCACTGCTAGTTTCGCTAATAAAATTAGTCTCGTTTCCATTTAGACCGTCCACCCTGCATATTTTCCATTTTTTCGCTGGCAGTAGCGTCAACTACTTACCAAAAGCTGTTCTTCCCGCTGTTTTCTGTCAAGTAGTATTTTAGTTAAGGACAGGATCGAAATGTCAAAAACTCGTAAGCTAGTACTTATGTTAATCCTAGATGGCACAGTGTGTATCTTATCTTATTTTATTGGCAAGTTTCAATATTTGTCGGAATGTTGTCCGCATTGCCACATCTACAAAAATTTCTTTAGTATAAGATATAATAAATGTTAAAAATTATAATTATAAATAAAACCCAATTACATAAATAGTCGTAAAATAGGTACTATCTGGTTAGGTAAATTCTAAAATGTAGGTGTGCATAATTTATGCCATGTACAACTATATAATATCATATAGGGATATTGTTTAAATTTTACAATTAAATGGTTAACTACATTATTAATTTCGAATTAAACAGCAAGAAACTTTTATCCAAATTATGGGAACATATCAAAGTTTTAATTGTTGAAAATGGCAAAGACAATATGTAGTTAAATTTGGCAACTGTGCATCATCTAATTTTTATTTTACCTAACAGTTGTAAATATGTCCTTGAACGTAGTATTTGAGAGAAGCGTCTAGGTACACCAAAAGTCCGAAGCTTCGACTTTGCGCAAAACGTGATATCATTTATCTGACTAATATTTATTCCTTGTTCTAGCGTTCACCGTCAGCCGAGTGCAGATATATAATTCTTTATCTATGGCCGAGTGGCTAGCGCGTAGATAAAACCATGGAAGAAGGTCTCGGGTTCAAACTCCTACGTCCGCTGATTTTTTTTTTCTTTAATTTTGTAATGATTAATATATTTCTTCACTAATTCTTTTCTATGATTTTTTTACGTTAGGTTAGAGGTTTTTATTCTGCTTAAAATAATTTCATTATTTCGTGTGATTTCTTTAGGTAAGATTAGTATAGGTTTTCATTCTGATATCCAATTGTTATAATAATAATTATTAGCGCCGCAGGCAGTATAATCGTCGCTGATAAAGAAACGGGGGGTGCGGGGTGTCCCCCCGCCTTTTTATCACAAAATAACACGAAATACTTCAATTTCAACAATTTCTGGAGTTGTAGAATTTATTACACATTTACAAGGTAATGCGCATGCTCGAAGCTCGGGACTTTCGGCAAAGATCAGGGAATTAACAAGATAGGACAGCCAGCGGAGTTTTCGCGCCAATGATGAAAATTGGACAACACTGTCTCCTGATAGAACGACCGAACTCAGCCGACTGTCAGTAGCCAAGGTCACTAAAAAACAGGTTGCTTAGTAATATATGTCACACGAAGTATTTCTATGTTTATATGTAAGGTATCTATTTGGTTAGGATAGAATTGTACATTGAAAGAATAATTTTGAAACTTTTTTCTATAAAATGAGGAAAAAACAGCCACACGCAGTTGTCATCGAGGTCTATAAGTGACGTAGCACTTGTCGATTTTGATGAGCCAACCTATCTTTTACTAAGCTTGGTCAAATTCGTTTAATGCATAACCGACAAATCCCGAAACCGCTTCCGTTGGATGTCGTGTCCCTTTAAATTGGAGTGCACAACTGTCTTCGTCTATTTCGTCTTCTCCGTCTGACTGTCCTATCTTGTTATTAGGTCTCTAATCTTTGCCTGACCTCTAGATATAGTGTATCATTATCCTATTTTCCAAAAAAATTAACATGCTTTTGCACATATCTAAGAAAATAACATAACCAATATCCGAGTAAGTATATTGGGTTAATCATTCTTACACAATAAAAATTTGCCAAAACTGGCTGATTGAACCCATAACTTTAGGGTTTAGGTTACACGTTGTTTCCTCTTGGTGAAGCAGTCACACAATGAAATATAAGATACTCTTTTCTGTGGAAGCATAAACGAGATAAAGTTATGGACAGTTGATTAAAACACCAATGCCATGAACCATATTCGTGGTTCGAACCTAATTTATATATTTACATTCATTGAAAATTCACCTAATTTTTGACAAAAATGAACATAATTTATTGTATATATTGTATACTTGGAATATAGTGCCATTTTAGTGCTTGAATACAGTTGCAAACTGTTGACCATTTAATAATACTTTCATTGTTTAATTTATTTAACAAATTTAAATATGTCACTTTTCATTTCATTCATAAATCAAAATCATTACCCCTTTTCATTCATAAGGCTATTGGCGCCATCTTCTAGTTACATGATGAACTTATTCTAAATATTCTTTACAATTATTCTGATGACTCATCGATTTGTGTTAAAAATCAGTTTCATACATTAAAATGTACAAAAGCAATTTTATGCAATTTTTTACACAGATAAGAGATAATGACTGTAATACGCATCAAAACGACCTAATTAAATGTACTTAAATAACTCTGATTATCTAATATAACTGCAAATGTAGCGTCTGATAATTAGGCAATTTTAAAAATTTATTCCGAATTTATCGTGCACTTAAAAAAGAAACAAACAGGTCAGTCGTATTTGGCCGACTTCTGTTATAATACTGCCCACTTGAAAACTTCGTTTGAATTACTTATAAAAAAGTTATTTATGAAATACCAAGTGTCGATTTGACGCAATTTTAATGATTATTAGGCAACCACATATACATTTTTTGACATTTCGATCCTGACCTTAACGCACCAACAAACAGACAGACAGACAGTTTATTTTCGTAAGCGACATGATTTGAAACGTGGATATCCAAAGAAATCTCGGAGGGTGATTTTTTCTCGAATACAATACTTCCCATCGATATGCGAGGGAAATAAAACAATGCAAAGCAAAAAATATTCATAAATCTACTGATGTCTTCATATAGTTAGTTCTTTATTGATTAATGTGTTATTTAATATTATATTATTTTTTCAGTCATTTATTAGTAATGAAGACGCAGCCTGGAGAGGAGGGGAAGTAAAAATAAATGAAAGTGTAGAAAGGACAAGAAGGTAAATATAACAATTATAATTATTTTGTAAAAAAATAGGTTAAATTGCATCGCATTATAATCAGGGTGTCTCTAAAAATGAAGCTCCAATACGAAAGTTTTATTTGCTTTTAATTTTTCAAGAACATTTTTAAATAATTCCCCTTAACCTAGGTACTCATTTATAATTTCCATTTTTGCTGTCTTTCCCTTCTTATTCTCGAAAGTATTGGGCCAAACCTTCTATTGTTATTAGTTTTTAAGTTATTAATAGAAATTCATGTTCCATAGAAAGATTCAGAAGTGAATAGGGCAAAATTTATTTATTTTTTTAAATTGGAGAAGATTTTGGAGATTCCTCGAACGACTGCCAGATCGTAAATTTTTTCTAGTGTCTATTTTGACAAAAGATTGCTTGTCGCGAGAACCTGAAATTTAGAGATTTTCAAAAAGCAGACCTTTGTTCATCGCATAAGATCTCCAAACGTCTCGCTTAAAGCAAAGTGCAGGGCGTTAGGAGGATATACTTTTCTGAACATATCACAATTTCAGTCGCCCTATAAAAATATTGAAAATTCTTCCTTTTTGGGAGATCTATTAATGGCGTCCTTATAATACTGTTATTAAACAACCACTCTGCTTTAGTAAGTTTTTAGAGGGTCAATTTAAGAAAAAAAATATATAAATGTAGTGTTAGTACAAATAAGTAATAATTTTTTTATTCTTCAATTCTTTGGGACTTATTTATTGAAAAAACACTGAAATTTATATTTCCCTTTCCAAAATCAGTAATTGTTGCAGTACTTTATGAGAGATGTCGAAGAAGGGATCAAGGCAAGATTAATATTATAACCAATAATATTTTTCTAAAAAATGAATAAATATTTATTTATTTTTCTTCTCCTTCGCATTTTCGACCCATGGGGGTACATGTGCACCTTATGGCACCCCATTTGAGTTTATTATTTTCGTAGTTGTTTGTGATTATTTTCTAATTTATTTTTTCTTTCAGAGCTTATCAAAATGACTTAGAAAACATCCCGTTATTCCTCATAAGCAGTTTAGGATACTTATGGACAAGACCCCCGCTATGGCTTATCAACACACTTTTCATAATATATTTGGTCACAAGGACTTTACATACATTTGTTTACGCCATCTACGTTATCCGTCAACCGACAAGGGCTACACTTTGGGCTCTTGGATTCATTGTTCTTGGTTATATAACGATACACACTGCTTTATATGCATTTTTCAAACTCCTATAATATTGTTTTAAACAAATTTGTATGCAGGTGTAAGAATATTATAAATACTTTCTTTAGAGAGTGATTTATTCCACACTAACACCATGGGTTTTTTTTTACTTGCTCAACATTTATTAGAAAAGGAACCGACTATTGTTCTCTGCATATATTCAAAGTACATAAAAAGTGTCGGCGCCTTTGACTTTGCGGTAAAGATCAATAACCCCGACATTTTTTATTTGCCTTAAATATATAAAGAGAACTATACCTTACATCGCCTTCGAAAAATTGTGTACTGGCTAGGCAATCCTCAACTAAAATTGCATAACTTCTACGTATTCGCTGATATACAAGTCTCTAGAAGATGAAACGAGGTCGCTGTATTTCCCTGGAAAACACCCTTTCAAGTACTAACAGCAATTATCATTGGTTAACTTTTCGTATTGAGGTACGAGCATAGTCAAAACGGATCTGCGCTTTTCTTAGACAGTTAATAAGAATGAAATTCAGTTATGGTACTTTTGTGATGCCCGACCGCCATTTATTTATTTTTTTGAAGGGTTGAATGAAACTTGGTATATGTCGGACGCAAGTTTCTGAGAAGCGACTCCAACTTAAATGGGATACCCTGTATATTTTTGGACTTTACAGATTATTCTACATTTGACTCTACTAATTTCATAACAGTTACGCCATTTCGAAAATTTTATAGCCAATTTTAATTCCACGTAGTGGAGTGGAAGTATAGTAACCGTAAAAAAAATTTTTTTTTTTGTTGAAATGGACTTAGAATGTCTAGAAAGCAGATATTTCAAATTTGAGTGAAAAAAAATCTGTCTGTCGGTATGTCTGTAATTTTTTTTTTGTCCGCGCGTTTTCTCAGCAACGGTTTAAGATATTGACTTAAAATTTGGTACACATATGTACCATGACGAAATCTGGAACTAGATTATACGTTGTACTAATGCCGGTGAAGGGTTCGGGGTGTAGAAGCCAAGTCCTTAAATTTTCTAAAATATTTTCAACCCCCCTCCTCCGTCCCCTCTCTATTAAAGGGTTTAGTAAAATAAAATTGAGATATTCACTTGAAATTTAGTACTCCTACGTATTATAACGACATCTGGAACTATATTATATTTTGAGCTTATTCCGTTGAAAGGTTGGGGGTTATATAGAGAAAAATAAGTAAAGCAAGGTAATAAGAGTCCAGAAACTTCATTTTTAAAAGCTTTTATTGTAATGTAATTTTTTAATACGAATTTAACGATGTTTCATAACATTCATAACCATAACACAACAGGTTATTCATCTAAGTTATGCTTGGCGAAGTTTCATCTAGATCCGTCAAAAAATAAACAAATGGAGATCAGAACGCATATGCGTAATTCGGGGGGGGGGGATGGGGGCAAGAGTAGGCAACTGCCCCCCAATATTTTGAAAGAGCATTAAATTGTCTACGGCAAATTTGACAAAATCCGAAATTCTTCCGAAAAAAAATAATAAGTATGACAATTACACCAATTAAATCAAAGGTTTTCAATACCATTAGGCATGGGCAGATTAAGACTTTGTGGGGCCTCTGGCTAAATTTTGAGCGGGGCCGTTTTGCAATGTTCGTAAAACCACAGACAGGCGAGTTAAACCCTAGATGCCCCTGGGAAAGCGAGTTCAATACTCGTAAACCGCAAATAGGCGAGTGAATCATAGGCTTCTAATTATAATTATACATTACTTTTACGTGGTTATATTATATGATCATATAATATACTTTAAGGTCTAATGGGTTTAGGGTTTCTTTTCTAGGCGAATGGTTTGCTTAGGTGTTTTACTAATTTTTATACAAGTTTCTAAAACCTAGTTTAAATTCAAATTTTTAGCGAAATCGTCATATGGGAACCCATTTTTTAATAATAATTTTATAAAAAAATCATAAATAACGCGGGTTTCGATTCCAAAACAATTGTATCGTAAGTATAGGTTAATATAAGAAAAAAAGTCTTATATGTACAGTGTGTCTCATTTAAGAGTGTAACACCGTAATAACTGTTTTGTTTTTTCCGATTTGGATCAAACTGATCTTAAAAGATAGCGGTCACCAAGGTCTATTTAAAACCACCCTGTCACTTTCCACCCTTAAATGCAAGGCCATCTACAATTCTAAATTCAAAAACCCTGAATCCGAAGTTTTGTTAAATTCTGAAAAAAATGAGGTCTTGATGAAAAAAATCCTTTTGAGGCATTTAAATAAAAATTATTTCTAAATTAATTTTTTAGAAACAATTTACACAAATGAATAATAAGTACAACTAAAAGAATTAAATATTGAGTTCTATCAAAGCTCAACCCTAATATAAATGCATCAATTCGCTTTCTGTTACTGTTAATAACCTTTCGGAGGGTTGCAGAACTTCGAATTCAGGGTTTTTGAATGATTTCGAATAAGTTTTGTTAACATTTTTTTATTAAGAAATGCCTAATATGATTTTTTGATTTTTTTCATACAATTTAGTATGGCCTTGCATTTAAAGATGGAAAGTGATTTTGTGGTCTTAAATATACCTTGGTGACCTCTATCTTTTATGATCAGTTTGATTCAAATCGGACGAAAAACAAAATAATTATTACGCGGTTACACTCTTAAGTGAGACACACTGTATATGTCATGTCGGAAAGATTTATTGTTTAAAAGTTGTTAATGTTTAAACATTGAAAAAATTCGATTTTTTTCTTCTTTTTGACCTTTAATAACTTTTGAATGGAAATAAATTTTTAGATTCTGCAAAAATAATCGGAAACTTCAACCTCAAAAGGAATGCTTTAAGAATGCCAAAAATTTAGAGCATGTTAGTAATGCTATATGCCAGCTCAGTGGCGCACTGCCAAAGTGTTTGGCTTGCGACCACGGAGTCCCAGGTTCGAATTCTGGCTAGTGTATGGATGTTTAGTGGCGTTTTTCATGTGTTATCGAGACGTAGCAGTGAGCTAGACCGCTTTTGAGTGACACAACATGTTTAGTCGGTGTTATCTCTCCTGAGTTCGAATCTCAGCTGCGGTAGATGGCAATATCGCAGGGAATGGTTGTTGTGTTGATGTCAATGTGGACGTGTCCTGGTTGAGTGGTAGGACAGCAATAGCTGAACTCCACCAGGGCGTTAATATAAATAAGGTCATTAAAATAAAAAATAAAAACCGCTGCCTAAGGAATCACTACTTCCACATCCAGATTATTCGTCCAAGTCACTTTAAAGGAAACATCTTGACTATATTTGTACTCTAGTATGTGGAAATTATTCGTCATAGAATTTTAATAATATTTGGGGTAGATGTCATAGAAAAGTTTGAGGAGTTGGTTTCTACCATATACGTTAAAAATGAAGTTTCTAGTTTACCGTACTTATTTTCCACTATTTACAACCTACCACCTCAATGGAGTCATCTCAATCAGATGTCACTACAATACATACGTGTACTAACTTTCAAGTGAATATCTCAATTTGATGTTATCAATCCCATTAATAATGAAGCGGATGTGGTAGAGTTTGAAAAATATTAGAAAGAAATCTGAGGCCTTGGTTTCTAGTATATACACCGAATCCCAAATTTCTGTAGTCTTACCAGCTTGCTTTACTTATTTTCCCTATTTGCCCCTATTTAACCCCCAACCCTTCAACGGCATCATCTCAAATTATGATCTAGTTTCAGACGTCGTTATAATACATACATGTACCAAATTTCAAATGAATATCTCAATTTTATTTTATCAATCCTTTTCATATTGGAGTAGGGGTGGTTGGGTTGAAAAATATTATAAGAAAATCTGACGCTGTGGCTTCTAGTACCGAATTTCAAGTTTCTGTAGTCTTACCAACGTTTTACTTATATTCCTCTATTTACCCCAAATTAACCCAAAAATTTTTTTGCGATTACTATACTTCCAATCCACTACGTGGATGTGGAAGTAAAGTTTAGGATTCTCCTGCTGCCATTTGCCATATAATAGAAATTCAAAAAATCTGTATTGGTTTTACTTCCACATCCACGTAGTGGATTGGAAGTATAGTAATCGCAAAAAAATTTTCAAAAATTTTTATTCGTGAAATAGGTTTAGAATGTCATGAAACGTCGAGATTTTAAATTTGAGCGAAAAAAAATTTTCTGTCTGTCTGTCGGTCTGTCTGTCTGTAACTTTTTTTTTTTGTCCGCACGCTTTCTCCGGAACGGTTTAAGATATTGACCTGAAATTTTGTACACGTATGTATTATAACGACATCTGGAACTAGATTATAATTTGAGATGATTCCGTTGAAGGGTTGGGGGTTAAATAGGGGTAAATAGGGGAAAATAAGTAAAGCAAGCTGGTAAGACTACAGAAACTTTAAATTCGGTGTATATACTAGAAGCCAAGGTCTCAGATTATTTATAATATTTTTCAACCCCCACCACCCCTACTTCATTATTACAAGGGTTGATAAAATAAAATTGAGATATTCATTTGAAATTTGATACACGTATGAATTATAACGACATCTGGAACTAGATTATTCTTTGAGATGATTCCTTTGAAGGGTTCGGGGTTATTTAGGGGTAAATAGGGGGAAATAAGTAAAGCAAAGCAGGTATGACTACAGAAACTTGAAATTCGGTGTATGTACAAGAGGCAAAGGCCCCAGATTTTTGATAATTTATTTCAGCCCCCACCACCCCTACTCCATTATTCAAGGGGTTGATAAAATAAAATTGAGATATTCACATAAAATTTAGTACGCATATGTATCATAACGACATCTGGAACTAGATTATATTTTGAGATGATTCCGTTGAAGGGTTGGAGGTTAAATAGGGGTAAATAGGGGAAAATAAGTAAAGCAAGCTGGTAAGACTACATAAACTTGAAATTCGGTGTATGTACTAGAAGCGAAGGTCTCAGGTTTTTTTATTAGTATTTTCTATTTCTCCCCACCACCCCCACTCCCTTATTAAGAGTTGATAAAATTAAATTTAAATTTTTACTTGAAATTTGGTACATTTATATATTATAATTATATCTGAAACTAGATTATATTTTGACATGATTGCGTTGAAGGAGTGGGGGTAAGTAGAGGTAAATAGGGAAAAATAAGTAAAGCAAGCTGGTAAGAGTATTGCAACTTGAAATTCGGTGTATGTCCTAGAAGCCAAGACCTCAAATTTTTTAACAATATGTTTCAACCCTTCCACTACCCTTACCACATTATTAAAGGGGCTGATAAAATAAAATTGAGATATTCACTTGTAATTTGGTAGACGTATGTATTATAACGACATCTGGAACTAGATTATATTTTGGGATGATTCCGTAGAAGGGTTAGGGTTAATAGGAGTGACTAGGGGAAAATAAGTAAATCAAGGTGATAAGAGTACAGAAATTTGGGATTCGGTGTATATACTAGAAACCAAGGCCTCAGATTTCTTTCTAATATTTTTCAAACTCCACCACCTTCGCTTCATTATTAATGGGATTGATAACATCAAATTGAGATATTCACTTGAGATTAGTACACGTATGTATTGTAGTGACATCTGATTGAGATGCCTCCATTGAAGGGGTGGGAGGTGAATAGTAGAAAATAAGTAGGGTGAACTAAAAACTTCATTTTTAACGTATATGGTAGAAACCAACTCCTCAAACTTTTCTATGACATCTGCCCCAAATATTATTAAAATTCTATGACCAATAATTTCCACATACTAGAGTGCAAATATAGTCAAGATGTTTCCTTTAAAACGACTTGGATGAAGAATCTGGATGTGGAAGTAGTGATTCCTTAGGCAGCGGTTTTTTCTTAATAAAAATCACAACGCATTCATTGTTTTGCACATAACATTGTTATTTCTTAAGCTGTACAGATAGAAAAAAAATCTGTTAAAGAGTACTTACATACTGATTGTTCCTGACATATTTGAGATTTAAACAATAAATCTCGACTGATAAACGTTCATGCACAATTTTAAAACTATCAATTTTTAGAACTATTCATCGTTCAGTAATAAACAAAAATGAAAATATTTGTAATTTCATAATCTTATTTTTTGTACCATATAAGTACCACTTCTTCCATAAATATGAGGCGAGCTATTTACGAAAAGTACTAATTTTTTAAAGCAAAAATCGCAGTCTTCAAATCGTTATAACTTGGAAAATATAAAACATGAAAAATTTTACACCACATTTTTCTCTTATGGTTTAATTTTATATCAGATTAGGCGAAAGATTTATAAAAATTACATGAATGGTTCCAAAGTTATAGCATGCTATGATTACTACACTTAGGTTGTCTGCTGTCAGAGACATGTTCTGTAATGACAAATACATGACGCACTGCACCGAAAACTCCCAATTTTGAAATCGGTGTAACTTTTATATTGATGTAATTTTTATAATTCCTTCGACGTTTTGAAGTTAAAGCCTTGCACTTTCAGAATATTTTTTCAGGATCTAAACATTTCTTTCCGTTCTAAAGTTATTAAAGGTAAAAAGGCTAAGAAACTTTTTAAACTTAAACCTTTTTTACATAACATATATGAATTTTTTCTTGTTTTGACTCATACTTTACGATAGAAGTATTTTTTAATCGAAAATCAAGTTATCGCAAAAAACTCAAATTGTGCACATATCAACGAGTACTCGCCAACATATCAGCGAACGTATGCAAACAACAATCATCTGGGAAACGCTCGCAAAACCGTTCGGTGAATGATCATCAAGTCTTCCGATTTTTGCGCGAGCCTTATTTACCAAATTGTTTTTTCGCACCATTCGCTTTCCCTCTTTTGAGTTGAGGTTTCCTGTCTATAGTTTAACTTTGTGTGGCACTCGCTTTCCCTCGGTCATTTGACGGGGTTCGCTTTGCTTCCATCTATTGCATTATCTGTGAAAAATTCCTGCCTACCCAGAATGCTAAAATTACGCAACTGTCAGAATGTGATCTCGTTCACAGCCAGTGTACAGGGACGACTATAAGAAAACTTTAATATTAATAATATCCACTCCCCACAGGTCGTGGGGAGTGGCTGCTATTATCGCCGGCGGGGCTACCGTGTGGTATCGGTTGGAAAGCACGGAAGCCCTGTCCGGCAACGGTGAAACAGAAAAAAAAAATAGTAATAATAATGTCTTTAATAAGCAACTAGCAATTATAGCATTGATTGATTGATTGATTGATTTGCCAGCGTAAGGTGGGCATTGCTGCCAATTCCGGTGCAGGGAGATTTGTTCCACCACGCAGCCCGATCGCCCACCGATCATCCCACCGTGTGCCAGAACAAACCCCCAGTGCTTTTATATACCGCCGGACCAGCTGCATACGCTGGATTGGACATTGGACATGCTTGTTGTCAGCAGCGAGAGCCGCATGACGCATGGGGTAGGAGTATAGGATGGAGCGTGTAGGTGTTTGTGAGATGTTTCTTCTTGTTTTCCTTCTGTCTTCATCGGATGGAAAGTGTAGGCGTTTGTGAGATGCTTCTTTTAGGTTTTCGTGCTTCTTTTTGCTTTCAGGTTTTTGTGATATGCTTCTTCTTAGTTTCTGTCTGTGATCATCTTCTCTCCTATTCTACTTCTGAGTTTTCTGTTTCTTCTGTTTCTGAGTCTGGCAGTGTGTATATCCTTGATATTTCTTTATTGTATTCCACTTTTTGTTGTGTGTATAATCCTTTCCTAGCTTATTCATAATCCTCTCGATTGTTGTAATCCATGTGTAGCATGGCCTCCCTATTTTCAGTGTGTTGCTGTTCATTCGCAGCGCTTTCTTCAGTAGGTGTGTCGTGTCCCGTCTTTGGACATGTCAGTATTTCATTGCGTATGATTCTATTCTTTTGATTATTGTTCTTCCCTCTAGTAATGTTGACGTTTTCTGTCGTTTTTGTGGTTTTCCTGTTTTTGCTAGCAGTTGGATAATGTCCCTTTCAGCTCTTCTCAGGCTTCTTCAGTTGGCCTTTATCGTTGCTGCGATTTTGACTCCATATAACATCGTAGGCATTATGATGGTCGTGTATACCTTTTTGGTTAGGCACCATGGTGGTTTGTTGTCCTCAATGAAGGGTAGTAGAGCTCTTGTGACTCTGTAGGCTGTTTTGACTTGGTCCAGGACTGTGGTGAATAGTCGGGGGGATAGGGTACATCCTTGTTTGACTCCTATATTCTTCATTTTTGATTCCGTCGTCTGTCCAAACCATTGTATTGCAGTGTTTTCGTGTAGGCATGCTTTTATTATTCTGTTTATTAAGTAGTGCGGTACTCCCCTGTTGAGCAAAGTGTTGACTATAGCCTCATGCCTTATAGTATCAAATGCCTTTTGGAGGTCAATTGAGACTATATATAGTTTTGTTCCTTGTTTCCACTTTTCTTCCAGGATCCGTCTGGTGGTGTACATGTGGTCGTCTGTCGATCTACCCTTGATAAATGCCGTTTGATAATCTGGTAGTTCGCCGATGTATTTTTCCATTTCTCTGAGGAGGAATTGTGCGTAGTATTTGTACCCTACACTGCAGAGTATTATTCTTCTGTAATCGTCCACGTTTTGTGATGATTTGATTTTAGGGAGCGATATCTGTATGGTTGTATTCCATTCCTCAGACAGGGGTGTGGTTTCCGTCCATGCGTTGGTGATGATTTCTAGGATTAGCTGTTTTATGTTGTCCGGTCCATAGTATACCAGTTCGTTATTTATTTTATCTATTCCCGGGGCCGTGTTTCTTTTAGCTCTGGCCATTATTTCTAGTAGTTCGTCTTTTGACGGTGGCTTTCCCAGAGGCCAGCGGTCCATTTCTTGTATTGGTTCTATTTGACTTCTCTCTGCGTTGCCTTCTTCTAGTTTCCTGACCCAATGCTGCAGTGGTATGTATTTTCTTGACTGCGTATTGTTGTTTCTCCTGTATGTTTTGGGGTGTCTAAAAGTTTGGTTTAATCTCTGTCCTGCTGGAGTGGATTCTATGTTTTCGAAGAATTCCCTGCATTTTTTTTTGTTCGTGCCTCCTCTCTGTGTCTCTTCTTTCTTTCCTCGCTTCTATTATCTTTTTGCCTGTTTGGTGTATATTGTTTTCCTGTGGCCTTTATTTTCTTTAGTTTTTCGTAATTTCTTTTGGTGTCTTTTCTTGTTGGGCTCATAGGGGATTTGTTCCTTTTCAACGTCTTCCTCGCCGCTATTTTGATTTTTAAACCCATTGTTGACCAATTTAGTTCCTTTCCTGTTAACTGTTTTTCTATCTCCTCCTGGTATTTCTTTTTTATTCCTTTGTTCTGTAGCAGTGAGATGTTCCATGTGTCATTTGCTGTTTTGTTGTATCTTTTTTTTTCTTTTTTCTTTTTTTCTTCTTGTTTCTTTATTACTAGTGTTTCATATAATATTTTGTGATCTGTTTTGACGTTTGTTGCTTGTTTTGCCTTAATATTTTTGACCCTGTCCCTTATTTTTCTATCCACTAGGAAGGATCTGGTCTATTTGAGAGTTGATGTTTCCTTTACTCCAGGTATTAAGGCAGGTTAGGTTCTTGCTCCATGTGTTTCTAACTGTTAGATCTAACAGATGTGCCAAGTTTTTTAGCAAGCTTCCATTATCGTTTGTCCATGTGTGAAGTAAGGTTTTTCCTATGATATTCTTGTCTTCATGTGTTTGGTCGTCCTTTCCTATATGCGCGTTGAAGTCTCCTAGTATTATTGTGTTCATTTTTCTATTCCTATTTCTTCTAGTCTCTTGGGTAATCTGTCTGAATACTCGTCCTGCCCGTTTGTCGGAGGGCACATGTACTCCTAGTATGCATATGTTTTCCTTTCCAATTTGTAAGTCTGCCATGGTTATGTTTTCGTTTACTTTTCTTGTCTTTATCTGGATAGGGGTGTTCCGTCTTATTGCCCATGCGACTCCTCTGCTGGTTTTTTCTTTGTCCCCTCCACTTAGATGCCATTTGTAGTTTTGAGTAACTGCTGTTCCATCTATCGTGTGTGTCTCTTGTATGCATGCAACGTGTATGTGTTCCATCATAAGAACCTCATCGATTTTTTCTCTTTTCTCTCTCGTTATGCATCCTCTGACATTCCATGTCGCCAGAATGATGTCATCGTGTTGTAATTCTTGACTGTTGGCTTCCTCTGTTATTTGTGATATTTGGTACATGTTTATGTGCGTTGCTTCCTCTAATTCTGGGCGGGGTGTTATAGCCCCAGTTCGAGCGTATGTTTCTTCTGGTTGTTCTGCTTCATGTTTTTCTTGTGCAATAATCGCGCTATCGTAGTGATTTCTTTCGTTTCAGTGCTTCCTATATACTATCTCTAGTGGTGTGTTCTCTCTTCCCTGTTGGTTAGTAGGATGGAAGATTATATGCTCTCCCTCTTCTTGATGTACTATTATTGTCCTGTTTTTCATATTTGTTGTTACTGCAATTGTTTTCTGCCACCCCCCCCCCCCCAAAAACCTTCTCTTCTCAGATCTCGAATGAATGCATTTATTTTTCCCGTATTAGAGTTGTATCTATTGTAACGGGGTGCTAGTTCATGGATGGATGCCTGCATGAATGGCATGAAATGGTCTAAGTGATTTTCAATATAGTCAGCTACTTGTTTTCGTAGGGTTTTCGTCATAGCATTGTTATAAAAAATGGTACACATCAACAAATTCTCATAGAATGCTAATTAACTTAAGAAGAGAAATTCAGTTCTTGGTAACTTATTAGCAGAGATCTGATTTACCTACTGGATATATTGTAAACACGTACTGAAACATTCCCAAAGTATAAAAACTGAAAGTCATGCAACACTAAATTAATTTTATTTAATTTTACAATGTTAATGCGTAACTTAGTATTATTAAAGTACTATTATATAAAAACGAAATAATAATAATAATAAACATTTTTTATTTTCAAGTAACGCCACAAAATACATTATACATGTAATAGCAACATTAAGTAAAATAAACGTCGGCACAGAAAGACTACATACTACATTTATATCTACAAACAATATATTACATTTACTATTTAATTACATAGGTACCTACTCTGACATAGTATAAAGTTCCAAATTTAATAACAACCTAAAAATTTTATTTTTAAAAAGAGGAAAGCTCTCAATAATTTTAATATTATGTGGAAGTTTATAGCTTTATACAACTATACTGCACATTTTTCTCTGATAGTGTCACTCTGTGTATAGGGTACACGTAATTAAAGTTTCTTGTATTATAACATTCTGCAGGTAAAAATTCATTAAAAGAGTTTTTGTTTTTAAACATAAAGAGTAGGATCTCTTGAATATATATGCCTGTGACAGTTAACATTTTATTTTCTTTAAATTTTCCCCGGCACGACTCTCATTGGTTCACTTTAAGTATACTTCGGAGGGCTCTTTTTTGTATTGTAAAGATCCTATATATTTGTGTACTTTGTCCATAGAAGATAATTCCGTATCGGATTATAGATTCAAAATTAGCATGGTAAACCATCTTTAAATATGTTAAATTTATATATTTTGATAGAATTCTCAGACTGTAACATACTCCATTTAATTTGTTTTCAATATTTGTAATATGTACATTCCATCTGAGAGTGTCATCAATATGGACTCCTAAAAATTTGGTATGTTCCACTAATTCAATTTTTGTGTCTGTAAGAGTAATGTCCTTGGGTGTTTCAAAATTTCCTTGTTTAGTTTTAAATAGTATTGCGTTAGTTTTAGTTTTATTGAGTATTGTAATTAATTATTTTAAATTGCAGCAGATATACGGCATGGTAGGTACTGGCCGTTTGCCTGAAGTACAATCCCAGGCGGGGAGGGGAGTAATTTAATAAGATTACTCACACTCAGTGTCTCTCGTACTGTAGATTTATTTGGACGTATTGTACTAAAAACGTGAAAATGTCGTATCGTACTGAACTGACACAAGCTACAGTAAATTTTTGTATTCGCGATATTGCCGATTTACATTTTGATGGTAGAGAACTGATGTATTGTACTAGATGTGACAAAGTAATTTCGTGGTCGTGCAAAACAAAAAATATTAATTCACATATTTCTTGGGAAAACCATAAACTAGGCTTTACTTACAATGACACGAAAAGTAATTTTAACTTAGTAGAATTTATGATAGGATGTAACATACCGTAGTTGAAACTAGACAATCCACTTTTTAGACAATTTTTGGAAAAATGTGTTAGTGGCAAATATAGCAATGTTAAGGTGCCTTCGGAGTCTACACTAAGAAAAAATATTTATTTACGGAGTGCGAAAATATTAGACAGAAAATTTCTTCTGAGCTTAATGGGAAGTACATCTGGCTTAGCGTGGACGAAACAATGAATTCTTGCGGGTTTAAGGTAGCGAATGTTTAAGTGGGTGCATTGCAAGTTTTAGAAGATACAAATTCTCGCGCTAGATGCGAGAGCTCATGATTATCTGCAGACAAAAATTCTTCCACGTTCAAGGCCATTCTGCAGATAAAAGCTTCTCAGTGACACCTCCCTTTAAAAGTCATTCAGAACATGTGTGTCACGCCTGCCGGACCCTAAGATACGCTTTCCAATCGATGAACTGTATTGAGTAAATTAAAATAGAATTCTTGGGGACTGGACAATGTTTTTATTCCCTTTATTAATACTAGTCGCGTCATTTTAGCATTTTACCTCTAAAAAAAAGGTACAGGGTCAATTGACTTCATTTTTGTTGCAAAGAGGTCAGAAAGGCATTAAAAAACAGTACCTTTTATTTTTTGGCGAAATGTTTGGTTTAATTTTTGGGTCAATAATTGGCCAATATTAATGGCTAATTTAATTAAATTATTGAAAAATTTGTTATCATACACAATATGCCACAGAATTTGACGAAAATGGTTACTCGGGGTTTTTGGGATCGCTGATCACCAATTTGGGAAATTGAAAATGACGGACCGGAAATCAGGCCATTTTCCAGAAGAAATGAGAATGGATATCTTGACCTTGAAAATCTGTAATCGAGGAGTTGGGAGTTGGAGTTTGTGGGAGGGCAGTCACAAAGAATGACCGCAGCACCTAGGCCCCATTGGGCACCTTGTACATCCTCCCGAGGGATACAAGATTCCACCTAGACCTCCAACCATCCTAATCTTATGAAGAAGGTGGTGATGCTGCCTATGAGAATATCCCTCAAGTCGGCCAAAGTAGGCCAACGTTCTCCCAAAATGGATTCTCTGCTAAAGGAGACTGCCGAGCACTCACAGAGTACGTGTTGGACAGTCTCGTCTTCTTGTTCACAGACTCTGCATAGGGGTGTGTCGTTTAACTTCATGTTATAAAGGTGCTTTCTCAGCTGTCAATGACCAGTAAGAATTCCTGTCGCGAAGCGCAGGTTCTTCCTGGACATTCCCAGGTAAGTCATCGTTGTATCTTTTTCGGGGTATCTAAGCAGATCCCTGGCCAACTGACAACTATGAGTTTCGTCCCACAGTTTTTTAAATTTTCTGTGGGTGTTTTCTTTAATCATTAGCATTATTGCTGAGGTCGGCAGTATGTTAGAAGGGCCAGGTCCAAGTATACTTAGACTGGCTGCCTTCTTAGCCAGACTGTCAGCTTTCCTGTTGCCTCTGCACTGTGCATGCCCTTTGACCCAGCATAGAATGACACTGTTCATGCTGGAGGCGCCCACAAGTGCTTGATGGCATTCCCATACTGACCCTGTTGTTATTTTGTGTCTCTGTAGGGTCAGTAGTGATTGTCTACTATCAGTGTAGATTCTGATTGTTTTTCCCGTTATTTGTCTACAGGAAATTTCTTTTGCGGCTATGGTTATTCCCGCCAGTTCTGTTTGTGTTATACTCTATGACTTGTTTGTCCATAGCCCATTTAATTTGAATTTGCAGTTTCCTGGAGTATACCCCACAACACGTTCCTTCTTTCTTTTTCGATCCGTCTATGATTCGCTGATCGCGAATCAGAAGTCAAATTTGGGAAATTCAAAATGGCGGACCGGAAATCAGGCCATTTTCCAGAAGAAATGAGAATGAATATCTTGACCTTGAAAATCTGTAATCGGGGATTTTCCAGGTCGCTGATTACGAATCCGAGCTCTGATTTGGTAAATTCAAAATGGCGGAGTCAATTTATCAGAAAAAAACTAGTATTTTTTCTTTCTTAGGCTGAAAATGAGTAATCGGGGGTTTTTGAGGTCGCTGATCACAAATCATAGGTCCAATTTCCAAAATCAAAATGCGGTATTGGAATAACAGTCCATTTCTCAGGAGAACTCTTATTCTTTTCTTTTTTGGGATGAAAGTGGGAACTTGGGGTTCTCGTTATCGCTGATAATGAATCTGATGTTCAGTTAGGAAGAATTCAAAATGGCGGACCGGAATAAGTAGTATATTTTGCAGGAAATACTCGTATTTTTCTTACTATCAGCTGGAACGAGTAAGAAATACGAGGTTTTCCGGAAAAATTGACTGTTCTTCCGGTCCGCTATTTTGAATTTACCAAATTAGACGTCGGATTCATAATCAGCGACCTCGAAAACCCCCGAGTACAGATTTTCAAGGTCAAGATATCCATTTTCATTTCTTACGGAAAATAGCTCGATTTCCAGTCCGCCTTTTTGAATTTCTCAAATTGGACTTCATATCCGTGATCAGCAATCCCAAAAACCATCGAGTAACTATTTTCGCCGAATTCCATGGCATATTTCGAACATTTCCGCCAAAAAATGAAAGGTACTGTTTTTTCTATATGCCTTGCTGAACTCTTCGCAACAAAAATGAAGTCAATTGACCCTGTACCTTTTTTTAGAGGTTTTTCTGATTTTTCATGCTAAAATGACGCGACTATACAGCTATAGAGTCAAGGTAAAGGGTACTCGAGAATATTTTAAACAGTTCAAAGTTGAATTTAAAACTGAAACTATTCCTAGGCCATAGAAACTATTAATACTTAAATCTAAAAATATGTTATTGCCCGATAATATAAACATATCAGTCTTTAAATATTTTTGAAATTCGTTGTAAAAATTATGTAGGTCAAATACCCAAATTAGATACAAACAAATCAGTTAAAAAATAACAACATAACATAAGCTAGCATTAGTCCAGTGCATTTAGATGAAAAAAGTGCGTTATTACTATTATTAGGGAAATACTTTAAGAATACGAACGAAGCTGTTTGAAATATACTGTTGCGTATTTCCACCTCTTAGGAAACACCCTGTATAAATCCGTGGATTTCAAAATAATGTCAACAAGAGATAAACACTGACACTTTATTCATTAATTTACTGACTATACAATACTTCAAAATAACCTTTACACTTTGTTTACTTGATATTTAACCTCACGCCCGGCAATAAAGTAAAAAGTTATTTTTTATGAATTTTTCAATTTACATAATTTTATTTTTTAAAACACCCGCTTGAAATTTACACAGTTTGTGTTAAATATTTTTGTTAATAAATTTGTCAGACTAAATTTGTTATACATAATTTTTTTCATGAAGTTGCACATCATAACACCGCCTTAATTTTCGTTTTAAAATAAAGTTTAAGATTTCTTCTACCTATTACAACTTGTCTGAATTCCTATAACATTTTGTTTTATTAATTAATGATTTTAAAAAAAGCACATTTCATAATACCTCTCTTTTTTTTACTTTTAGTTTGAGATCTTTTTTATGCATAAAAATTGGTCCGTCAGCTCGCAAAAAAGTCTAAATAGCCCAGTCATCAGGAGTTTTAAGGCGTCACTAAATATTATATGGCTGAATTTTTCAGGATAAGTGTTTCTTTGTGTGTAGAATAAAAATAGAAGAATAAAGAACAGTTTACAGCTGTGAGGTGCCGGCGGCGACCCTTAAAAATAATCGAAAATATTGGCCGAAATTCGGTTTTTGGCAAATAACTCGTAAAATAAAAAATATGTATCAAGAAACTAATAATACTAGGCGATAGAGGGGGAAACTTTACATCAAAACCGTATATGAAGTTTTTTTGTACGATCAAAAATGTAGGTTCCAGATTTTTCTGTTTAACGTACGAGAATGGAAACCCACACAGCACATGACATCCCTAGGATATCCTCATTTGGTCCCGTATATCCCAATCGAGGAAACATTCCTCAGGATATCCTTAGGATATCCCAATAAAACATTACAACCTGAGAATATCCCAAATGGGGATATCCTAGACAAATCATGGCAGGATGTCCTGGTAATATCCTGCAAAGATATTAAAAGCGTAACAAAATATCCACTGTGGAATATAATGGGCTAGAGTCGTCCTATTATCTATTATTTCAGCACGCTATGATTTTTTAAAGTTGTACATATCACCCTTATAACTTCTAACCACCCCAAACTCTATTGATTTTAATAATACCAAAAAAGGCAAGAGATCATTTTTATGTAATATTTCATGCTCTTACAATTTGTATTTGAAACATTTTTGTACTATCTTTTACACATTTTGAGTAATTTTAAAAAAACACATATTTTTTTCACCCCTTCTCGGGGTTGAAAAAAAATTTCTTTCATTAATCGTGTTCAACTACTTCAAAGTAACATATTAAAAATTCAAGTATTTACCTTAAAATTTTGATTTGTCGACCTATTCCATTGGACTATATATAACCTCTATTAGTTTAGTAAATTTACTTTTAAAGCGATATACGCCAATTGATAGATACAAATATGTGTATGGAGTTGTACATATATGTATCACATTTTTATTAGTCGTTTTATAAACTTGTATTCCTTTGTCTTCGCTTATTGGCTCAGTTTAAAAGTAATGTCAATGTCCTCAGGTTGTTCATAGTAAAGCCCAGGCATAACCCATATAAGAGCTGATGATGTCCTGTACACACCCGTACTGATGTCCCGAGGACGTCATCAGCAAAGCCCGAACTTTCCCATTTGGATATCCTACGGACATCCTAAGGTGATAATGGGATCTTCCCAGGATGTCCCATATGTCCTGAAAAGTTGTCCCCAGTATGTTCTGAGGATGTCCTTGTGCTGTATGGGAAGTGGCGACACATAAGTACGGTTCGCGAAGCATGCGCGGTCTCGGACGCGATACACTAAATTGGTTGTAACTATTGAACTAATTAATGAAATTGAGCTCAACAAGGCTTAAATGAAACGACAAACATGTGGCTATTGGATTATCATATTTTCAAATGTAAAATGATTTTGTGTATAGGAATAGTACATATATGAAGTCGGAATATAAAGAGATTTTCGATGAAATCGGTAAAAGCTTTACCATTTCTACAATTCTTAAGACAAAAACCAGGAAATTTTCATACATGTTTCCTAACGAGTTAAGAACATGGTGCGGTTGAAATTTGTCCTACCTAATATTTCTTATTATCTTTAGATAACAGCTACTGCATAGGCAGAGTACTTATTTATAACTTAGCTTTTATTTCTGTATTTGTATTTTGCCATTTATTGCCATTTACATTGTTCTGTAATAGGATTACATTGGTCAATAAATCTAGCATTATTATTATTATCCTTATTCTAAAACCACAGCCTTTTGATGGCGTTTTGTACATTCCAGGGAAGAATTTTATCTTATCCTGGACTGTTTAAAAATTTTCTTTTTTATTATTATTATTATTATTATACATTTTTAATATTAAAAACTATTTCTGTTAAGAAATTTAGATATCAATTTTTTTACGGGAGTTATTTATAATTGAAGATAACAATAAAATATTTAGGCTCACGGGCCCCCTCTGAAAATTTGTTTGGCCCGCCATTAAAACAGTTTATTTTCTGACCCTGTTAAAAATCGGATAAAAAGCGGATAATTTCAATGAAGTATTGCAGTGTGGCCGATCGGATTTGTTTCGTGTAATAGTGAATAATCGTCGAAAATAATCTTCCCCCCCCGCTCTTCAAAAATTTCGAGTGAGGGAAAAAAATGCTAACCAGAGAAATCAGTCGGCGGATAATTACAGCTAATATCATCGGCAACACTGCTCCTGGGGTACCCCAGAAAGTATGAAATCATAGTATTGCTGTTACAAGACTATGCATATCTTATCGTTTATTTGGTCTTTTTTGTACTGTACTAAACGGTTGAGAGGATGTTGACCGTCCAAACTCCGGTGCCCCACTCTGTATCTCTGACTGATTAGGTATTGTTAGAAGCTTAGATTAAGAATAAAATTTTATTAATAACGAAATGGCCTTGGTATTATCACGCAGGTACCCGTGACATTTTTGCAAACAACCAATGAGTAAATTGTAACTTCGCCAATATACTTATCGTTATCCATTATGCACTCATATTCCATGCTAAGTTGCTATAACTTGGGTTAATCAGTTAATCCATTTGTTAGTTAATTACATGTATTACACCCAAGCTCATTCAAAACTTATTAAAATGGTACAAGCTGCGTTTGCAACTTTTTCAGAAAATCCTCTTTTTGGAATATACGCATTATACACTTCTTTGTTGGTTTTAAAAATGATGTTTCTGACCGTATTAACTGGCTCTTTGCGAGTGAAAAATAAGGTAAGATTAAGAAATAATAGCACAGTGTTTAATTTATAGTGTCATATAATTTGTCACAGTTGATTTCCGCCAATTTAGAAAAACCATCAAACCGTACCACCAGGAGCTCAATTCCTATGGGAAATTGATACTTTTGGAACGTGCAAATTGTATTTTTGACTAGTCCTATGAGATTATTTTCCATTAAAATCAGTGGAATTACTTCACTTGGTCATTTTCCAGTAGAAAATAATCTCATAGGACTAGTCAAGAATACAATTTGCACGTTCCAAAAGTATCCATTTCCCATAGAAATAATTTCGACAATGAGCCCCAGGTCAGACTGGTGTGGTGGTACGGCAATCTACGGTATTAAAACGTAACATTTGGAATATGACAAAAACGATTAACGTTAAATCGTCGCGGCCTTAATTTTGAAATATGTTGCGCAAAAAGACTAGGATTCTGTATTCACTTTGATGTGGTGTTTAATCTCCACCGCGATTACCATTAATCCCCCAAACATTGGCTATTAACTATCGACGATCAATGAAAAACAAACATTAAACTGCCTAGTTCATCCAACCTTTTGTAGGGTCTGTATTATTGAGGTGATTTTTGTGCCAAGGTGGTATAAGAAAAATACCAGGCTGCCTATATGAAAAACAAAGTATGAAAATGCTCAATCAATGTAAATATTTAGCTACTTTTGGTTCATATTGAAAACTGCAGCCCATCAAAATTTTCCTGAAAGAATTTAAAATAAATTATATCAAAATAGTTAATTAGTTATCTTGCTTATTTATTAATTACCTGATTATTCTAATGGGTACCTTATCGCATTTGCACGAGTACTTTGTAAATATGTCATTACCCAGTGGCGGATATAGAATCTAGATCCCAGTCGAGGAAAATACTTAATTTACAGTCAAGTATAATATTTTTGTATTTGAATATCAAAAAGCAATAAACTTGCATATTCAAGACCCAAAAAAAATATTTTGACCAGTTTGACATTTCTAATATTGTATAGTTTAGTTTATTCATGTTAATTATACACTTGGTATATACATACATACGTCAATAAAATAGCAAATAAACTGAACATAAAAATAGATATAAAATACCATTAAGAATAATATACATACTGGATACTATATGTTACAGGTTAAAAATTGAAGTCGCCATTTAGATATTCCTCAATACTATAAAAAACTTTTCTAATAAGGAAGTCTTTTTATTGTAGTCTTGTAGTCTGAACATGGGCAATTGTATTACAACTTCACTGGAGACAATATTAACCAAATTACGAATATCGCAAATGTTTTTGTTGGAAATGTGATCAACATATGATACCTAACTTAGTTTGGGTTCCAGGTATGCACCTAAAAATTTTTCATTCACGGGATTATTAAAGTCAAATAGTTCCCTATGAGAAAAACTTGTTTAGTTCTGTTTGAATTTAAACTGAGCTCCATTGTAGCAAACCAATCACTGGTCTTTGACTGTGTGTCCTCTAAGTTAATCACCAAATCTGTCAATGTTTTATCACTATTGGTATAAGTGATGTCGTTTGCGAAATGTGTAAACTCCATACCGGTGAAAGCTCTTCCGATATCATTGATATATAGTAGAAACAGTGTAGGCCCTATTACTGGTCCTTGGGGAACTCCACGGACGACCTCTCACCTAATGAAGACGAGCTATTTATATATGCAAATTGTAGTTTATTGTTTAAATAGGACTTCATTAACTTTAAGCTAATGGGATTAAAACCGCAAATACATTTCTTTTTATCCAATGGAATATCACGTGACACACAGTTGAAGGCCTTTTGAAGGTTACAAAAAGGCTGAGCCCAATTTCAAAACCTTCAACAATTACATCAACCAAATAACTGATTGCGTTACTGGTAGATTTTCTGCTCTAAAACCATATTGGTTAATGAAAAATATGTCTTGCTGTTCAAAAAATTAACATATTTGGTTTTTTAGAATAATCTCAAGAATCTTTGCTAAAATTGCCAATAAATAAGATATCGGCCCAAAGTTGTTCAATGTATTTATATCACCACCGCCCTTGTCAATAGGTATCACTTTGGAAATTTTTAAAGCTGTAGGAAAAATTCCAGATTCTATTATCTCATTTATAAGCCTAGTGAAAGGTTCTAAAATTACATCTTTAATATTTTTAATGAGTTGCACATTCATATCATAGCAATCCTGACTATTTCTATTTCTGAGGGTTTGTTATATTGTTACGTGTTTTCCACCCTTTAGGAAACACCCTGTATGAATCCGAGGGTTCTAAATAATTTTAACAAGGGGTAAACCACTAACACTTTATTTAATAATTTACTGATTTTACAATATTTCTTAATTAACCAAAATAACCACACTTTGTTTACTTGATATTTAACCTCACTTTTTTCGCTACCAAACTTCACTTTAATAAACTTCTTCTCTTGCGTCCGTAATCGCGCCTTATACTCTGAAATTGCCTCCAGAATCATTCAGAACACAATCGAGAATCTTCTCCCACCACACTCTAGAAAACTCTATCTCTTTCTACAAGTTTCCAGTCACTATTGGGCATAGACGTATCAATCTCCAGTTTCAAGGGGGTGTAATACATAACAATATCTTTTTCCTGATATGTTTTTTACTATATCTCTTAGCGCCGTGACAAAATAATTGTTTAATTCATTGGCGCTGAAGCTTATCCTGGTGTTTCTGGATTTAGTACTCTAGCCAAAGATTAGAGAACTAATCTTTACTCTAGCGACGGCTCTTTATAACTTCCCAGTAAGAGAATTGTTACATTTTTTTTATAGTTACTGTAACTTGAAAACCTTTGATTCTAGGGAAAAATATTTTCATATTATATTTAATGATCCGAGAATTACAGTCTAATTAACAGTTTGAGAAAAAGCAATTTTTAACCATTTTGAGAATTTCCTGTATTGGTATAGAAAGAGAACACCTATTTTATGATGTTAGAAATGCTATTTATGACTAAACGGGAATTAAGAAAGTTTTATAGCCAAATGGCGTTAAAGTAGTAATGCTGGCCAAAGTACAATTATTAGTATTGTTGCGCATTATACCCCCCTAAGGCCTGGCGAGTGATACGCCCATGACTACTGATAGCTGAAATTAAGTACCAATGGTTAGGCAATCAGTAATACACGCCATCATCTCTTCTGGAAGCCTGCGGATGGCTCTAGAGTTATATTGTTCTGGAATCGGATATCTCTAGATGGATCTAGAGGCAATTTTAGGATATATAAGGCGAAATCGACGGCAGAGAAAGAAGAAGTTTTTTTAAAGTGAAGTTTGGTAGCGAAAAGTGAGGTTATAAATCCGAAGTGTAAAAAAAAGTTATTTTAGAAGTGTTGTGTAATCAGTAAATTATTAAATAAAGTGTTAGTGGTTACCCCTTGTTAAAATTATTTGAAACCCACGGATTCATACTGGGTGTTTCCTAGGGGTGAAAATACGCAACAGTATTTAGGTCATAATGCGGAATTAGCAGCTGACACCATAGCCAAAATAGAGCTAAACCAAAACAGTCATGCTTTCGTTATTTTTCTGACAACGGAGGTTCGTATATCTACACTATACTAATAACTAAAACCATGTCAACAAATTCTAGCCATTTCTATAGTTAGTATTGGAACTTAACGCCGTTTCTATTTAATTACTTGCTCATCTCAAATTGTGGTTTCTAGAAATGACCAATGACCATTACTGGGGTCGTTCTTGGCCATTTCGGGGATGGGATGACCTCGCAGAGAGATTTAACCACGTGTAATAATAATACACGTGTATCGTGGATTTATACAACGACCCCCATCGTGTTCAGTATATCATGTTTTTCGAGGTTCCATCCTACTGACAGAATGCACTATTCGTATTTGTTGAAGTAAAATCCGATGTAGTTATCAGAGTTGCATTCAGGCAACATATAAGGGGTACGTTGGCAAATGTTAGAATGTTTATTAAATGTTTCGTATTGAACATTTCTTCAAGAATTAAAACCAAGATGTTCCTTCCTTCCCAACTATCTAGTATCTACATAGGTTTGGTTGCGCATGATCAGAATTCGAAAACCCACGATGACTCCGATTTTGCTATATATATATAAAGATACCGAGCGGAGCTATAGCCAGCATGCCCCCTTGGATCTGCCCCTGATCGTCAATGGCTATAGTCCCTGTCCTCCTTTACTCATAGATGAGCCACTGTTTAAATTTTTAAATATTTTATTTACAATATAATCTTGTGTTGCCTTGAGATTATCTTTGATATCTAAATATTATAAATCAACGATTATACGATATTTTTACTATACGAACTCTGTTCTCAAATGAAGAATTGCATGCTATTTAAATAAATATATGATACATAAATGAAAATATTGTGAAAATTATATTTAATTTTTTTTTCCAAAAGTCAGCGACACCATGTATTAATTTTTAGTAGTACTATTGAGGAATTGTATAAATTTTGTCGGCATTTATTAAAAAACTCAAAAAATAATAAGTAATACTAATAATAAACGTCTAATTGAAATAATGTAAAAACTGCACAATCTCATGGGCAAAGCTAGTCTAGGTTATTTTGCAACTTGATCCCAAATAATGTAATAACTTAAAAACGTTAAACAGTAATGAAAAATACAAATAGACCATTTCTTGAAACGTTATCTCATTTTGCAGCTATTTGCGAAGCACGAAAATTGTAAATTCTCATAGTTTTAAATATAATAAGTAATATTTATACTTTTTATTAGTGTCTGTACCAGATAGGTAAACTTTCATTATTTTTAGAAAATAATTTATTTCATATAGGTATCATATTCAGTATTACCATCGAATAATGTCTTGTATTTACTTGAGTATTTATTTGTAATAGTAATATTTACAGATTTAAATATAATAAGTAATATTTATAGTACTTTTTATTAGTATCTGTACCAGATAGGTAAACTTTTATTATTTTTAGAAAATAATTTATTTAAAATCAGATAAGTAGTACAGAAATCATATTTATTTTTACCATCGAATAATGTCTTGTATTTACTTGAGTATTTACTTGTGATACAAGTTTGAATAAAAAACTGGAACTTACTGTTGTTTTTTATTATTAGCAATCGTGAATTTTTAGAATTTAGAAAAATTTAGAATTATTTGGTTTTATATCGACTCTTATTAGATAAGTGAATATTGCCCCCATTGTAAATATATTATTGCATAATATTTCATGTGTATTACTTTAAAAGTTGAATATATATTTATAACGTGTGTTATCATATTAATTATTTATTTTACCAAATCTAAATTTTCAGAAAAAAATCAGCTTATAAGAAAATAAAATAAAGTTATATAAATATAAAGCATTTATTAAAAATATAAAATTGTGGCGATATACAAAGCAGTAAAAATAATATATACAAACTTATATCTATACTACATATTTAAAATATATTTACAAACTTATATGTACACTTACATGCTACAAATATATTTACAAAAATTAAAATCGCGCCGGCATTTCGCAGTCCGTGAACGGGAAATGATCTGCGAAATAACCAATATTTTCAATTTCTCGTTCGATCCGTACTTCATCAGGGGTTAAGGAGTCCATCATCTTGTCAAACATTTTGCGCTGCTGCTTCAACTGCGCAAGCTTAGTGGCGACACAGTTTTTAGATAGTTTTGTTAATGTGTCTACCACATTTCTCCTTGAGGCAGCCGCGAACATCAACTAGGACAGCCTCATATTTAACCCGAAGTACCAATATCTCCTTACTAACTATTTCTTCCATGGTTATAAGGTGCGTGGCCACATCAATTGACAGCAACGCAGCTTTTTCATCTTCCCTAGCTAGTGTCGACATCGTAGTTGGCTCGAATCCTACGTATCTGGGACACGTCGATATCTACAGCGTCCCCGTCAAAGACCCAGCCACAATAGTTAACGGCGCCTTCCATCGTCGCCGAACACGTTGCAGTCACCGAAGACGTTGCAGTTGTAGTTAAAGACGCTGCAGTTGTAGTTGAAGGCCCCACTATTGGTTTCACCTCGGAGAAGGTGCCATCCAACACAACGATATCGGATGTGATGGTGTCGTCCAGCCTTGCGGTGTTCAGCTCCCTCACCACTTTATCTTCGAAAGATATGTCCTCGTACAACACGTTATTACTTTTTTTCATACTGAACCTACATGGCTTCTTTGCAGGGTAGACCAATTTATTTATAATTTTCGAATTCATACTTGAACGTTTAGTTTAACTGTTTGATACAAACTATGATGCTGCAGAGTGCAGACACGGGATCGTCTTTAAATAATAATCAATTTGAAACGAATGCGGTGGGAGCAGACCCACACCGTTCAAGCCAAATTAAACCTTACTGCAAGAGTCGAAGAGTCCACATTCCGTGAGAACCAGTTCGTAATGCCTACTACTGATGCGGTGGAAGCTGACCTTAGCTAACCCACGTCGTCGAATTAAACCTTATTGCAAGCGAAGCGCCAACATTCCTTGAGGATCAGTTCTTTCTCCTTAGCTGGTACTGTGATTATTTCAAACTTGTTGAACTCACATCAACTCGGGTGGCCGGTCCATGGTTATGTAGACAGAAAGCTCGTAGGCACATTAACATTCCGTACATTGGCCAGTAGAATATTTCTAGATTTTTTTAATTATTATTTATTATTTTTACAAATTACGTGCTAAGAATCGATTAGCTCATTCTGTAAGGTCAGCTTAGAATGGGGATGTTTCGGATTCAAATTCAAATTACACTGTACGTTTTCTTTCTTGCATTAGGTCTGCTAGAAGTTTTAAAGAACTGTACATATTATGCACTTAAAGTTGCTTGTTCATGTTAAGTTGGTTTTTATTTCTGCGAGAAGTTGTTCAAAGGTGAGCCACCCTACGAGCGACGTGGTTAGCGTCACTGGTTTAACCTGACTAGCACAGTAAAGATACGAAGAGCAGAAGGACAGTGACTTCAAGGCTTGGGCGCCATGATTACTGAGTATAATCAAGGAAAAATAAATATAAAGATAAACAAAAGACAGATATTACATATATACAATAGACTATATTACAAAACATCATATTACAAAAAGGAATGAACTATCACAGCATCAGCAATACTGTATAGCAAAATACCAAACAGAAATGTGTACAAAAGAAACTATATTACAAGATACACTATATTACAATTTGCTCAACAGCAAGGTAAATTTGAGGCTTTTACGAGAACCAAAAATATATTACAAAATATGTCTCGTAAAGTAGCTCAAAATTAATCAATTCTATATACACTCGTTACAACAAAATACACCACGACTATTACCATATATATAACCAAACAAAAGTGCATATACAATACTACGAGGGAATATTTACAACAACGAATCAAGATAAAATGTAATTGTGAATTAATATATTACAACGAATAAAAAAACAAAATCTTACAAAAGACGCTTGAATCTAAGATTTAAAACTTAAGATACTTGGCTTTATGAATCAAAACTAGGTACCTTGCTTTCATTAAGCAAAAACTACTATAAGTGAAAATAATTCCTTTTATATGAGGTAATAATCAAAAGTACTTATCTTTTGTTTTAAAAATGAGAGAAATTCCTAAGTGCGCTCCTGTTCTGGGATGAATACAGATTTAAATGTTATGTAGTTTGATGTTTGGGACCTCTACTTTGCTGATTTGGAATGATTTGCGTGTCATCGCCTTATTTCCATTTTGAGCTTATGAAATCGTAGAAACGTGCTACGTACAAAATGGTTTGTCATCAAGACATCTCAGGAAATCTCTTCGCCCAGTCGGTATTCGTATATACAAAATGATAATGCAAAACGTAGTATCAAAATATAGACTTCACATGAATATTATTTGCTTAGTAGGAAAATCTTAAAGATGTGTCGTGTCGAAAAATTCCGTAATAAAGAGAAACGTAGTATTGTAGAGTTTAATTACTAATTATTAATAAAAGCTGAACATAGATAATTTTTCATGAAGCAAAAGTGTAACATTGAGATCACTTCGACGTTAAAAGGAAATTTGTTATTTTATAGAAAAACCTTATACGTCTATAAGGTTCCTCAATTTTTATATCCCCTTTAGGGTCTAACAAAATTTCAATTACGTTCATCTCAAAGGACGGCACGAGTGAAAGAGAGGGAATTTAGTCTAGCACGGCACATTGTTCGATATGTCCCGGACTGGCAGTCACGTGGCTCCGCCCAAAAAGTAGTTCTCTTTTATTAAGGAAATATTAAATTGAATAAAGGATCTATATTGGAACGAAGGATGCTTTTGCGCATTCCGCACGTTACACTATAAAGTGACTCTATTAAAGTTCCGACTTGCAGACAGCAGACATATCATAATTTGCACCATTTTGAAACCGAATTATATTCAGTACGCGTATCTTGTATTCTGTTGGTCTATTGTATTGGTTATTTTAATATTTTCTGTCAATCAGTTATTACAAAATGCCAGAAAGGCAAAAGCAGTTTTACTCACAATGTTCACGCAATAGTGGTTCTTATTTATCCTTTCGTGTCGATATATAAGTTGACGGAAAATCCATCCATGGTGTGAAATCACGCGATACACATTAGGTACACTTCTGTGCCTGCCATACCTACATACGAATAACATTCCGTACATCCGTACACGTATCTTGCACTCAGCTTCTGAATTGCTGGAAAATTTGAATTGACTAATAACTAGGCTTTGGTGCTAAATACATATATGGAATGTTTAAATGAGGCCCCTAGCCAGGGGGCTGCCAGACCTGGTCCTGTACCTCAGAAACAGCTGCAAAATGAAATTCGTTGGTAAAATTACTTAACTTGACAATGGAAGATGTTAGGAGACTTTTGAGATTACTGTTAAATTTTAGATTTCTGATGTCTTTATTGACTGGACTTCTGTCTTTACCAGAACATAAAAGCCAGTACGGTTACTGGCTTTTATGATATTACGATTTATCCAGGATAGTGCTGTCAAAAAAAGTACCATGCTGGATAACACAGTGCAGTTGATTACACTTTCTACACGTAATCTTAACGCCGTTTTATGAAGAATAAGACCTATATAATAATACTTTTTTTCCTTTAGGCTTATATAACTCCTGAAGATGCTGTATATTTGAAAGGAAAGGTACGAGTGGACGAAAAAGTGGAAAGAGTGAGAAGGTAAAATTATTAATTATTATAAATGTACGTTAGAAGATTATGCTCACCCTTGTAATTTCTTACTCTTACAAAAATAAATTTTGGATACGAAAAGCCATTCTGCATTAGAGATGTGAAAAGCGGTTCCACTTATGTAGCGTTGCAAACGCGACCGCTCCAGAAAAATACCGCGACAAAAAAACGCTATTTTGGAGCGACAGAAACTATATGATCCGACTAGCTCTGCAAACGGAACGAGAGTAAAAGCGATCGCGTTTGTCGCGTAGCGCTGTCCGATCCCAGGTATTTCAGAGGGTAATGTAACGTAATCTATTCAGTTCTTTAGTCGCGTTGGCAATTTGTTAGTTCTACTAGTTCTAGTTATATATAGGTTAATTAGGTTCATAGGTTCTTATATTTCTTCAATAAATAGACACCAATAAGAATAACATACATACCTATATTAATTTATGAAACCGCATACTTCTTTAAATACGGTGTGATATAAGCAGGTGTGTTAACTTTTGTTTTATATAAATATGAAGAATTATTTTGTTATTTTTCTACTGTAGGTACTTATAAATTATGAAATAGGGCTCCAAATAAAACATTAAAAACATCTACCATTTATAATTATTTTTCTGAAAAACAAAAGTTGTAGGTAAAAGTAGATATTATAGAAACTACTGAAAGTTGTAAAAGATCCGTTGCGTTGCAGCGACGAGGCAGAACCGTTGCACGCGCAGTCGTTGCTCAAAGCGAGTGATGGTGCTCGTTGCAGGTAACCGGTTATTTTAGCATTTTGTAGCGCGACGGTACGTTACATAGAAATACCGCGACAAAACAACGTTACACAAATAACGACCCATCTCTATTCTGCATACAGTGAATGTTACGTTAAGGAAATAATAATAGTGATTACCAACGAATCTTTCGAAAAAAACTGAATCTGCTTGAATGCACTTGTAGTGCCTGTATTAGTCATCTATACAACTCTTATAAAGTAATGTATGCTAGTTGGTTTGCATCTGTAGACAGCAAGACAGCTGAGACCCCCCAAAAATATTCAGCTTTGCTACAATAACTATAACTAATCATAAATTGGAATTATGACACTGTGTGAAATGGCACTTCTATTACAAGCTCACAGACATCTCGGAAATCCTTTTCTTGGGATAAGCGATTTATTTTAAATCACACGGTGGCTCATGTTGAGTACAGAGTATCATTACATTGTTTTTATTTACAAATGTAAATTCCCTCGTTAGCATGAAAGAAATTGAAGAAAGTAAGAAAAATCACATAATCACAAACTGTCCGATTCTAGTTCGTTTTACATTAAAAGAAGTTCTATGGGCGGGTTGTATCAAACAAGTAAACAGGTCTCTAGACAAGGAGTGCCAGGGAGTTCTCGGCCACCATGGGAATATTTGAATTCGTCATGAAGAAATCACATTATCTGTGTAGAACCATTTAATTCTAGAATTCTACAATTCTACAATTTTACAATTTTACAATAGTACAATTCTACAATTCTAGAATTCTACACAATTCTATAATTCTACAATTCTACAATTCTACAATTCTACAATTTTACAATTTTACAATTTTACAATTTTACAATTTTACGATATTACGATTTTACAATATTACAATTTTACCAGTTTACGATTTTACGATTTTATCACTTTACGACATTACGATTTTACGCTTTTACGATTTTACGATTTTACGACTTTACGACTTTACGATTTTACGATTTTACAATTTTGCAATTTTACAATTTTACAATTTTACAATTTCACAATTTTACAATTTTGCTACTTTACAACTTTACTACTTTCAACTTTACAATTTTACAACTTTACCACTTCAGTTTCCGGAATTAGAGTTTTACTATTTTACTACTTTACTGCTTTACAACGTTATAACCATACCACTTTACAATTTTCCTATTTTCAACTTTACAATTTTACATCTTTACGACTTCAGTTTCAGCAAGTGTTTCTACGGCACTGGGCCATGACTTGTGAGCTATCCGAATTAAAGGGTTGGTTTTCCTTTAAATTTATTTGAAATTAAGTGTACTTTAATGCCCTTTAGAACACTTTTACTTATTATCACCAAGGACAAAAATTTGAATTTTTTTGGGAGGACACATTTTGAAGACTACCAGGACTAGAACATTTTTTTTGCATTATGTATAATTTTATCATAGTCTGCTGTCAAATGTACATCCGTGGGCTCCTTGATGATGCAAGTATGGAAGTGGTCTCAATCTCTTAGTTTGACCTTGGCGAAACACAATTTCGATGGTGGCACTCTCGAAAATGGTGCTCTCGGGTGCTGCACGCGATAAACAAAATGGCCGTCATCGCAAATATTTTTCCCATTTATCTAAGTAACCGTCCGTTGTATCAAAAAATGTATTATACAAAACATGTTTATTCTTTAATTATACACAAAAAAGGTTATTACATATGTTTATGTAGGACGTACCATTTTCTCAGAAAGTTTACTTTTAGGGTTTTCAAATGAGATAGGGGTACAAAAATTAAAAGTTGTTCTGTGAACAGTAATCTCACTCAAGTCATCTATTAACAGTGAAAACAATAAAAAAAAAATTCTACAGTACAGACAGAGGAAACTAAATAATAATAATTGAATCGAATTAAACAAAAATAAACGTATTTTTTAATTAGTCATCATCGCTGTCAGTACAAATATCACTTAATCCCAAGTCTTCTTCATCACCTTCGAACTCTCCCATATTATCACATCGGTCAGGATCACCCTCACATCTACACATCTCAGTACACCTTAATCCATTCGACTGACATGTACATGGAGAAGAGCAACGCCTTTGAAAGCATGAGCAGCGGCAAAGTTCCAATAAAAGCTCTGGAGAACAGGGCATGGTACATGCAACTGGCTCGTATGTACTCCCTACTTTCTTCCACCCGAAGTCTGTAGGTGATGGGTTATTGGGATGCTGAGTAAGGTCCTGATTCCACTCAAAAGCCTGAAGATGAGCCCTTAACAAAGCTGGGTTCAAAGCAGATTTTGTTGGAGGGAGGCTCTCGTCTTGACATTGTTTTTGTGTAAACAACAACCATCTTACAGCTCCTATATCAGTCAGCGTTGTTTTGGGGATATATAGCTGACAAACAAATGCTTCCAAGCTAGCTCTGACATCTTCAGTGAGATAAAGAGTAGTCCCCAATTTGGCCAACGCTTCTAATAGCTCATCACTTACGGAATTGAATGTCTTCCACCACTTTACTTTCCCTTTGTTGGCAAATGATCCTGTTACATCTGCTCCTGAAAGTGCGTGTAATCCAGGAAGTGCAGAGGCCTTTAGTGGCCCCAGTCCTTTGTAAACTGAAGCTAGCTGAACAAACCTTTTCATACCATGACCAAGGAAAACTCCAAACTTTGGTGTAAGTTTCGGATATCGCCTTAGTAGTAAAACCACAACATCAGTATCAGGTGAAAACGCATGATGTTTTTGATTCCTCTCTGTGCTAAGTACGCAGCGTGTAGTATGATCTTCGTGTCCGCCTCCTCCTGGGTACTTGAAAGACTCGATGCATCAGCACCATGTGATGAACCTGCTTTGTCCTTCCAACTGACCACGAATTTCTTCCCATAGGTGACACCGAATTGAAGAATCTGGTCGGAAAGGAACTCTGTCAGTTCATCCTTTCTCTTATCATGAGCCAGTAGTTTATTCATTGGTGTACTTCCAATTATTGTTTCTGGTCCGATTTTATACTGGATTGGATCTGAGCCTTTTTGCCGAGTTACTCTCATCTCTGTTTTCAATGAGTTCTCTTTGTAAGAGTCGACCACATGAACCTCAATATAATTGCTGAATTTCTGACCAATCCATTTACTGAAGCTTACACCGAGGTCACGGCATGTTTTCACTGAGTTAGGTTTGTGGTAGGTATGAAGAAGTGCCATGCCATCTACTATGGCAGCTTTCTCCTGTAGTTCTTCATGCCCTTCTAAATTTGCAGGGCCTGTGCCATTATGATCATCATTTTCTTGAGCAGGGTTTGTTTGTAATGATTCTAGAGCATCCATAAGTTTGTATTTAGCTAGGCAATGATGCATTCTCCATCAGCAGCAAACAACGACCTCGGCAGTGCTGAAAACTCGTAGTTACTCAAATTGGACTTTAAATCTATGTCAAGTCTACCAGCTTTATCGATTGAAACCTTCCTTAGTTTTTCTTTCCTGGGGGCTGGCTGATCACAAAAGAAGCACTTATCCTTTTCATAAGCCACAGTTTGTGATCTAGTAAACTTGTCACTCTGTGTAGAGGTTGAATTTCTCTCAGGTTGTATGCACTCTGTAGAGGACCTTTGATCTTCACACGTTGACGGAGGAAACTCGTATCTTTTTTCAAGTCTTTCCATTGATTTTTTGTGGGTAAGAGATTGGTAACACGATCGATGCCACTTCACATTGTTATGCTTCAGTGTCTCAACATTAAAGTCAATGCCGACATTTTTAACGATTCTGTTACTGTTTTCTTCGCCATATTTTGCTCGCTTCGTAAGGCAATCAACAATTTTCTAATAACTGTCATTTGAAGGCTGTGAGACACATCCTTCGGATGATTGAGAATTACAAATCAAACAGCATGGTTTATTGTCTGCCTTTCTTTTCTTCTTCAATTTAGCATCAAACACAGGCTCCATTTTGAGTCTATTTACGCACTACTCTGAAACAATAGAAAAAGTTAAGACAGGCCACCATGGGCTTATTGGTTTAGACATTTTTAAAAACATAATAAATGTAAATTGTGTAGCAAAAATAAAGCAAGTTATGGGGTGATTTCAACCACTAATCTATTCAAAAGAAATGTTCAGGAAATATCATAGAGAAACCTTAAAAATTCATTTTTAGAGAAAATGGTACGTCCTACATAAAAATATGTAATAACCTTTTTTGTATATAATTAAAGAATAAACATTTTTTGTATAATACATTTTTTGATACAACGGACGGTTACTTAGATAAATGGAAAAAGTATTTGCGATGACGGCCATTTTGTTTATCGCGTGCAGCACCAGAACGCACCATTTTCGAGAGTGCCACCATCGAAATTGTGTTTCGCCAAGATCAAACGAAGAGATTGAGACCACTCCCAAACTTGCATCATCAAGAAGCCCACGGGAGCCTGTTTTTGTACGTTTGACAGCCGACTATCAGCTTTGCTCTGAGAACTATTTTTAACGTATTACGCGATGGAATCGTAAAATCTACGCTACAATTTTTTGCACCTTTTTCAAAAAATATTCTGATTTGCCGATGATACGTGATGGCCGGACTATACGGAGAGAATTGTTTTTTGTTTTTTTCTTTTCTATTTACTCTCTACAAAAATAATTTCTGTTACAGGGCCCATTTAAATGATCTTGAAAACATTCCAATCTTCATCATCATAAGTTTTATTTATGTGCTTACCAATCCTACAGTATATTTGGCAACTACGTTATTTAGGGTTTATACAGTCGCAAGATTTGCCCACACGTTTGTCTACGCAATTATTGTCTTTCCACAACCAGCTAGGGGTCTGATTTTCTCAGCTGCATTTGGGGTTACCGGGTACATGGCCGTACAGAATGTACTTTATTTCATAAGATTTTTGTAATGACTTTTATGTATTTATTCATAGATTTTAATATAAGGTGTTTCACAAATGTTAAACTGTTTTAATTGTTACGTTAATTATTGCACAACCCATTGGATGTGTTCTCTATTCTCTCTCCCCGCACCAGTACTCCCTTTCGTTAATAAAATTTTGCTGATTCTACCTTTAACACTATCATTTTTAGATTGACTTGAACTTTCGTATGTTGCTCTGTACGGACGGAAACGCTCTACAAGTTGCAGTCCCAACGGGTTTTTTTTCACCTAGGCTTAATTATTACAAAGATCATTTAATACCGTTACGAGTTGCTGTAAATTATTTCTCTCGCTCCGTCACTCTCGGCGCCTATAAAAAAAAATTCTCGCCCTGAAGGTTGGAGGGTGTTCATTTTTTTAATTCATAAAAAAATGTCAGCTACGCGAATATTCACTTTACATTTAAATACATCAACAACTGACAAAGTTATTAAGTACATTTGTTTATACCGAAGATATATGCATCATTTTCAACGACGTTTTTAAGCAACTTAATTAAAATATTTGACTTCGGTTTTGAGCTTAGTGATAGCACAACTCTTGAAAAGTAGAAAGCTATTTGCAAAATTGAAATTGAATTTCTCGGAAACTATTATTCTGTCGGAATTCGGGTTACGGCCACTTCTTAAGCACATTATGACGCATAATTCCTGAGATTGTTGACACAATTAATTAATTATTGCAAAACCTACTCCAAAATAAAAAAAATCGTTTTTCGATGTTTTTTTTTTAATTTCCGAGAAATCCAACTATCGGATTTTCATTTAGCGGCCGCCACTTTGTAGGTGTTTTAAATGCCTACAACTCTTGTTTTGAAGTTTTTTTCGATGAAAAATCGCAGATAAACGAGAAAAACTGACTTTTTCGAATTTTTTTCGGACGTAAAACGTCTGCCATTTTGTTTCTGCAACTTTGTTTTGGATGCACTGGTTTGAAAATTGATATTTCACATGCTAGTGTTTGTTTTCTAGTAGAAATTACATTTAGAAATTTTCGTACTTTGATTGGTCTATACCACTCATATTAATTTGAGGAATAAAATGTATCCGCTTCTGGACTCGACTCTGAGTAGCTGTGCCGTGGAAGCTGCGTGGAGCGATCGTGTCTTCTCTGGATTGCCATGGACCCGTGTAAATTTAACAGTACCTTCCTCCGGTAACAAATTGTGATATCGCTATGGTGATTTTCAACCCCTTGGGCGGGTAGATTGATCCTCTTTGGGGGTGAAACATCAATTAATTATCGTTGTACTTGCCTTCCGTCCTATATCTTGATTGAAGAAATAAAGAAGAAAACCAATTTTTCTCCCCTTGGGAGGGTTGTATCAATTCCCAGGGGCTGTTTCAGCCCCCAAGGGTTGTTATAGCCCAGCTCCCCCTGTCATAATCCTTTCGTTGTCATTAAATTGATAAGAGTCAAATATAAATATATAAAAAATATTGGTTGTTCCACTAAAAAAGTCCAAGTATTAGCTTGCCACCACTAGGTGAAGCACCCTGCAGATTTAAAAATAATTTTAAAATATGCCGTTCTTAATTATCTATAATTTTTATGAGCCCTTTTCTAAATTTCAAACGGCTGAGGAGGCACTAACCGTCAGTGGCGTAATTTCAGTATTTTTATTGGGTAGGCAGGGATTTTTCGCAGATAGCCCAATAGATTGAAGCAAAGCGAACCCTGTAATTCTTAAACGATAACCGTATAAATAGGGATGGCAACGATGTATGTATCTATATAAAATAAAAATCAATATATTCATATCGTTTATTTGTTGCAATATATCGGGTTGAAATATTGATATTTTTCTAAAATGCCCCCCCCCGCTCTTCGAAATTTTGTTTGACATAAATATTGTAAGGAATGCCACCCCCGCTTTCCGAACCTTCCGACCTTAAGAAATATTCAATAATTTTTTACGTTAAATGTTAACCTACAAAATATATCGATACATAAAAATATCGATAATTTTTTGTTGATATATCGCTCTGAGTCTTGTGATGTATCGAATGATTCATATATCGATATATTGCATTTTTTTGCCATCCCTACCTACAAACCCAAATGACCGAGGGAAAGTAATTCTTAAACGATAACTCTATAAATCCAAATAACAGAGAGAAGCGAGTGCTAAAAAAGTTAAACCCTATGGTTTATGTCTATACAGGAAACCCTAAACCCAAATGACCGAGGGAAACCACTGAACTCTACAATATTAAATTCAAAAAAGGGAAAGCGGTGGTGTGAAAAAATTTGGTAAATAAGGCCCGAGCAAAAATCGGAAGACTTGGCGATCGTTCAAAGAACGGTTGTGCGAATGTTCCCCAGATGATTGTCGTTCGCATACGTTCGATGATATGTTGGCGAGCGCTCGCTGATGTGTACAATTGGAATTTTTTGCGATAACTCCTCGAGCAATCGCAATTTTATAAACAACTTGTAAATAATACAATTATCGATTCCAAACTACTTCTATCGTAAAGTATGAGTCAAAACAAGAAAAAAGTCATGTATGTTATATTGAAAAGGTTTACGTTTAAAAAGTTGTTAACGTATAAACGTTGAAAATGCGTTTAAAAAACAGTTTTACCTTTAAAGTCACTTGGGGTATTTGGGCCATGATTTTACAACCTGAGCGAGAAGATTATACTTTGAACTTGCCTGAGAACCACTAATAAGTTATATTAATATTTAAAATATTTTTTTATATATAATACAATATACAGTCTTTAAATATATAATATTCAAATCCCGAGTCAAATTTAATTTTCTTTATAATTATAATTAAATAATAAAAAGTCTGATGGACCCAGTTACCCTTAGAAATTGGGGCAACTGGACCATACGGGTCTTGGTTTCATACAAACGATTGTTATTTGAACTGGGGTAAGTCTGCGTGTTGGTTAACATGTAAACTTCGTACAAAAATTACTACAAGTCATTTAAACCACTCCATAGTTGCGTTGTCGACGATGTAATAGAATGACTACATAACAATTAGGTGTGAAATTTATTCAAATTTAGGAATAACGCAACTTCTGTTAAAGTAAAAAGGGCAAAATTAAATGTAAAAAACATCCAATTTCAAGTAAGCATATATAACACAGGCTCACAAAAAAAAGTGATCTGCACCAGGGACCTGACATAGTAATCCTATGTATTTCGACGTGCTGAACACGAATCCAATGTCCGTTTAGCTCCGTTACCCACCAACTTTTTGTAAATCGCGAAAATAATCTAAAGAAATGAGGTTGCTTAGGTTATTTTCGCGATTTACAAAAAAATGGTGGGTGATGGAGCTAAACGGACATCAGATTCGTGTTCAACACATCAAAATACATAAGGATTAATATGTCGGGTCCCGGGTTCAGATCGCTATTTTTTGTGTCTACCTAATAAATAAAAACAAAAACAACACACTTAATGTGCTTAGGGTAACTTGGTCCCAGTCGTGCCCAGATGCCCCAATTAACTGGCCCAATTACCCCATTTTTGAAAAATTGTGGGGGTAACTGGGCCACCCACTCAAGCTTATGACCTAACGCAGAATACATGCTTGCAATAACATTTTAGGGATATATCATGCTTCTAATTTATGCGAACTTAACTGTGATCTGATAATATATACAGTAAACCTGTAGATATTTCATAAAAATCAAGATTACATCACGTTGCTATGAAGATTTTGCACTACAAAATTTAAAAAATTGCTACATGAAAGCAACAACACTCAGAAACATGAGACTAATTGTTGTAGTGAGATGACATTGTCATTCAGTGCTGCCAACTGCTTGAAGTGAAAATACCCCCACAAGTTCTACGGAAAAAAACCATGGCCCAGTTACCCCCTGGGCCCAGATACCCCAACTGACCTTAATAACTTTGAAACGGAAAGAAATTTTTAGATTCTGAAAAAATATTGTAAAAGTGAAAGGTTTTAACTTATATAACGCCGAAAGAATTATAAAAGTTACATCAATATAAAAGTTATGCCGATTTCGAAATTCGGAGTTTTCGGCGCAGCGCGCCATTCTTTTGCGATTACAGACCATGTCTCTGACAGCAGGCAATCTAAGTATAGTAATCATAGCATGCTATTACTTTGGAACCAACCATTGATGTAATTTTTATAAATCTTTCGGCATTTTGAAGTTGAAGTTGTTTTTGCAGAATCTAAAAATTTATTTCCATTCAAAAGTTATTAAAGGTCAAAAATACTAAATATCGCATTTTTTCAATATTTAAACGTTAACAACTTTTAAACAATAAACTATTTTTCTTGTATTAACCCATACTCTAAGATAGAAGTGTTTTAGAATCGAAAATCGCGTTATTTATCATTTGTTTATAAAACTGTTATTAAAAATGGGTTCCCATGGGACGATTTCGCTAAAAATTTTAAACCAGGTTTTAGAGACTGGTATAAAAATTAGTAAAACACCCTAAGCAAACCGTTTCCCTAGAAAAGAAACCCTAAACTTATTAGATCTCAACGTATACTATATGATCATAGACGTGCCACGTAAAAGTAATGAGTAGCCTATGATTTGACGAGTATTGAACTCGCTATTCTCCGGGCATCTGGGGTTTAAGTCGCCTGTGTGTGATTTTAGGAGAATTGCAAAAAAGCCCCACTCAAAATTTAGCCAGAGGCCCCACAACGTCTTAATACGCCTCTGCCTAATTGTATTGAACATCTTGACTTAACTGGCGTAATTGTCACTTATTATTTTTTCCGCCTTAACCAATTTAATGCTCCATCAAAATATTGGGTGAGCAGTTGCCTACCCTTGCAAGCCCCCCCCCCCCCCCAAATTACGTCTACGCTAACCGTTCAGACCAAAGAGTTTAACAAATAGAGGATACAAGCTACATAAGCGTAATGTATAAGCAGCCGGTAGACTGTAGTCTTCTCATCCTTCTCACACAGTTCGTTCTCTCTTTGTCGCACAGTACATGAGGGTAGGTAACGATTGCAATGCAATGACAATATGACGTGCGCTGATGTCATAACTTTTCAGACCTGAGGGAAAACAAATGGCCGACATTGTGTAATTCGCCGATCGAACGTGTTGTTTTTTTTCTAACTGTATATTTTGTGTATTCTGTGATGTTTTAAAACTTAATTTTGGATTATTTAACATCTACAATTATGTTTAATCAATTCATGTGGCGAATTTTGTTTGTTAGGATGGAGATGAGTTTATATTTTACGAAATTACCTTATGATGTACAGGATCAGTGTATGGAAGAAAGTTGGTGCTATCAATTTAAATCGCTATATATTTAAATAAAGAAGACCTTAGTACAGATGCCGATGTATTTCCGAATATTAGACATACATATATTGTAATTACATGATTTTTTAAGGGAGTGCATAGTTAAAAGAATGAGTACAAGGCATTGAAAAGACGAAGTTTATAACCAATTTGTTAGTAGTTGGGTGAAAGAAGTTCTCTCCAAGAAATTTACAAGATAACAGCTTATTATCGCAAAGGTAAGGATTAGTTATAAATTATAAATCATTTTCGCCATGTACTTGCATAATTTAAGGTTGTTTTATGAATAATTACTAACACAGATCCATTTTTTAGGTTATGGTCTCACTACATTGTCAACAAAAACATCAGTCCTTGGATTATTGCAGATCCAGTCGATCCAAATGAGTTGTTAGTACTCATTGTAATTGTGTTGCAGATACAGGCAAAACACGTTCGCTAGCCTGATTTGCAATTTATAAGGTACAGAGTGAGGCGATGAGACGTCACTCCTTTTAGTTTTTTAGCAGTAAAAATGGCTATGGCTAAGCAGTTAACCATTGTGCGATACAATCCGTAGATTTTGTGAAATTACTCATGAAAAGAAACAAAGGACTTAGTTATAATAAGGTAGACACAATTTATCTGACGGTTCACTCATCGTCTATGGTATATTTATGCACGGAGCTGTGCAAATCATTGTAATTTCTGTAAGAACTTTTTGTCATGTCATATTAATGTTATTATTGTCTAATTTATGTATTTTATTAAATATTCTCCTTTCCTTTTATTGTTTTATTTATCAGTCATTACTATCGTTAGCAGTAAGTTGAATGCTGACTACTCTGAACTTCTACATTCATGTCTGTAAATGAGAATTAAACAAAAATATATTTACTAAATATAACTGTTTATTATCAACAAGTTTAACATTTCTAATATAACTTAGATGGCATTTATACTAAATTCATCGAGTGATCTGTATTGTTTTAAAATATATCGTGTGGTGTTTAAAAACTACTCAATTCTGTTGTTTTACATTACAAAACTGTGAAAATGGACTTAAGTCAGTGTTTAGACTCAGGTTTCAAATATTAAAAAATTCAGCACTGAGTAGTTTTTAAATAACCGCAATATATAGTTTAAAACAATAGGTACATTTAGTCCGCAGATCATCGATGAAAACTATACTTTGAACTTTCACTCTTAATTTATAAACTACACCAGATCTTTATATAATATGTAGCTTTTCTTTCAAGTTTTTCTTAAATTGTACCATATTTAAAATTAATGTCTTAGCAACATTTTTCGTGATAAACAGATTAAACGTTATAAACAGAAGAAAAATTTGAGAAAACACTACTTGTAATTGTAAATAAAGCCGAACGCTATTCAAAACAAAGATTAAAAATTGACGGTATTTGTGAAATTAAAGCGCTGTGTTGCTTTGTAAAACAGAGTGGAGAGAGAGGGTACGAGGTCTGCGACAAGGACGAAGAGCCTAACGTTTCCAAGACAACCAAATCACAGCATGCTGTGACCAAATCGCGACTACCGGCAAATCCACGGCTTGTCTTCTCTAGTTATTAAACTCTTTGGTTCAGACACACCGACTCACCCTGTGTATCAGATATCAGATATCCAATAAAAATATGAATTGTAATTATTTGCAACTTTAGTGAGATGGTATATTGAGCTTGGCGATTAGCGCATTAAGCTTGCAAATTGAGATATCTAGCATAGCGAAGCGGGTTCAAGCCCTGCTTACTGCGAAATAATTTTAATTATTAATGATGGCCTAGAAGTGGTTCGAATTTCATTACTTTTTAAGTGTAGGGTCTCGTTAATCTCTTTACCTAATCCAAAATCTTGAATTTTCAAGGAGTTACCTCGGTGATTTAAGAGGCGGTTAAAACTTTTTATTTTTTAGAAAACAAATTAAAATGAGAAAGCAAATGCATGCGTCTTCGCGTGTACTCCCCTGCCCTACGTATATTATTAAAACCTTAGTAGTAATTGTATCGGTGTTTTTTTGGTTCGGTATAGCTATTTTTAATCATTATTTTTTAAAATAATGTTACTATACGTATAATTATATTCATTAAGATTACGTGGCCTTCATACTCATAATTAAATATAATGACAACGTGGGCTATTGTTGTGGTTTCGCGCTATAGTTACGCTGTTACTAGGCAACGTCATACGTTCTCCGACTCTCCGTCCACTCTTACAATCTAGGTTAAAAATGATCATATCATAGCTATTTTTATCTGTACATATCTGTATGATATTTATAAGATTGTAAATAAAAAAAACCTTTTGAAATTAAAATTTGGCGAGTATATAGGTAATGCACTCGTATTCAACAAAGAGTAACTTTATGAAACTGATAAACTGTTTTAACAACCATCAGCGGAACTGGTACAGAACGTATCTGTTACGAGAATATACTGGTGATCGATATTTCACAAACTGTGGCTCGGTTCAATTTTTACAATACATACATTTATATTTTTAATATCATATAAACACGGCTTATGCCCGTTGAGACTCAAAGTTTAAGTCCACTTTCAATAGTTTCAATCGAAATGATTTCATGGTGTATGGAAATCGAGATCACATCACCCTACTAAATCACTGATAACGAGAAATCACAGTAACGAAATCGGGACATCACGATATCGCTCATCACTAACTGATTCAGATCGTCTCTATAGTTATCTGATTATCTGATGTATGTGCGGTAACGTGTAACGTAAAACGTAAGGGTTAACATTGCGACTTTGCGGTCGGCGTGGTTGTCGATCACTCGCCACAATTGTTTTTGTAAACAACCAATTATATTATAATGCTATTTCATCCTTATCGTCATGTAGCTATCAAATAAATATTTGCTCTGTGTCGTCACGTTAACGTAATCCGCAGTAACGTTGAGTATAAAAAATGTAGTTATTATAGATACATAATCAGCAATCAGTAATCAAGTTCACGTGTGTTCGAGCAGAGTTTCTCCAATAAATATTAAAATGGCACAAACTGTTGTTGAAACTTTTTTGGAAAATCCGCTTTTCCGAATATACGCGTTTTATTCTTCTTTATTGGTTTTAAAAATGATGTTCATGTCCGTGTTAACATCTAGCCGACGAATTACAACTAAGGTAAGGTTAGCTTAGGAATCTAGGACCACAGAGCATAGAAAATATTTATATTAAGTAGGTACCTATAGTTCATCTTAGACTTATTCTGGGTATAAAAATGTCGGCGCCTTTGATAGTGCGGGTAAGAACAAAAATCCCGACACTTTTTATACCGACAATAAGTTTCGGATAAAGTATACAAATAGCTGCTTTCGTTCAGTAGAGTGATTCGTATTCATATTCATACTATGCAATTTTATATCAGATATTTCTGTTAATTGAAATCCTGTTTATTATGTTCACTGTAAACGAAAGCAGCTATTTAATCTGTAATACTAATTTTCACAGTTAAACAGTTAAAGGTAGGTAATAAAGGTATGGTTATTCGTTATTCGGTTGTTAATAACTATCCATTCTACAACAAAACCAAACTAGGCATATTTATAATAACTAAAATTAGGTGGGTATTCCGTATTCACGTGATATTTTAATGGTTGATAGAGTATAGTGATAATACCATATGAGGTACAATGTTCAATTTTAGTTATTGATAACCAGCACAAACTGAGATAAAAATACGAAATCGTAGGTTGAATGTTTTTCACAGTTAATTAGCATATCATAATTAAAAAGATAAACAACAGTTTATTAAAAATAAATATATCTATATAGGTACCTACCTACATTTTGAATTAAGTTACACAAACATCAAAACAAACAAATACATATGTATAGTATTTCTAGTATTAATTTGGAAATTCAGTCTAAAGTTAAACATTAGAAAACTAACAAGATAGGACAGTCAGACGGAGAAGACGAAATAGACGAAGACAGTTGTGTACTCCAATTTAAAGGGGCACGACATCCAACGGAAGCGGTTTCGGGATTTGTCGGTTACGCATTAAACGAATTTGACCAATATTGCTAAAAGATAGGTTGGCTCATTAAAATCGACAAGTACTACATCACGTATAGACCTCGATGACAACTGCGTGTGGCTGTTTTTCCTCATTTTGTAGAAAAAAGTTTCAAAATTATTCTTTCAATGTATAATTCTACCCTAACCAAGTAGATACCTTACATATAAACATAGAAATACTTCATGTGACATATATTACAAAGCAACCTGTTCTTTTAGTAACCTTGGCTTAGTTCAGCCGTTCTATCAGGACAGTGTTGTCAATTTTTCACTATTGGCCTCTCTTGCTAATGTTACCTTCTCCTCCTGATTGTCACATTGTGGCAACTGCGCTAGAACTCCAATTTAAATGTCGAGGTCAATGGCGCCATTGCTAAAAGATGAAAGGTTTTCCGCCGGCTGTCCTATCTTGTTAATTCCCTAATCTTTGCTAAAGCATTGCTACCAGGATAAGTCATTACAAACCCTATTTGTGATCGAATAACACGCGAGACCGCGTACTTGAATATTGCGAACGATATCCGTATAAAAATATAGTTCACTAGATATGTTATGCGCTTATAGTTCTCTTCATATACTTAAGGCACATAAAAAGTGTCGGTGCCTTTGACTTTGCGGTAAAGATCAAATACCCGACATTTTTTATTTCCTTAGTTGTATTCCCTTCGGTGTTCAGGTAGTCTTGTACTCTGGGCCAGTTTCTTAACGCTTCGTCTCGAATGAGCTGCATGGTATCTTCAGGGAGTTCTCCCATCGGCATTGCAACTCTTCTTGTTACAGTTTCCGTCGTGCTTTCCGTTAGCGCTGCCTGAATGTGGTTTTCCGGGGAGATGGTAGGCTCTTCTACTTCTTCCTCACTATCGATTCTGCGAACGTGTACAATGTTCCCTTGCAAAATTGCTCGGAACTGTTCCCAGTTCGTTCTTCTCTTAGTGAAAGTTTCCTCTTCAGGGACACCATCACCTAGTTTTAGGAAGATGGGGTTGTGATCCGAGGTGTCTTCAGTTTGTGTTTGAAGTTCGGTAGTGAAAGTCATCTCGTTTAGCAATGCTATATCCAGCACGTCGGGCCTATGTCTTCAGTTGTCAAATGCCGGTTCTTCTGGACCTAACGCCTGTACGTGATGATGATCCTCTAAGAATAGCAGCATCTCCCGTCCACGGGTGCTAGTGAGTCTGCAATTCCAAACTTTCGATTTGGCGTTGAAGTCTCCTATAGCCACCCTCTGGATACCCCGTGTTATGAGCGCCTTCAGGTCATGGTTTTGGAGAAGACGTTGAGGTGCTTGGTAACAGGAAGCTATTTTGAGTGGGCCGTTTCGTTCCGTTGAAACTACTATGGCGATGACTTCCATGTTTTCCAGTTCCGGCGTGTCGATGAGATGATGGTCTAGTCTTATTGACGATCAGAGCAACTCCTCCTGCGTTTGCTCTTCGTTGTTCTCTATAGACTTCGTAGCCTGGGATTCGAAGTTCCGTATTATCCTGGCGAAGTTTGTTTTCTTGCAGGGCCATCACGTCGATGTTGTACCTCTCTAAGATTTCTGCTATTTCTAGCTTCCTCCCTTGGAGGCCGTTCACGTTCCATGAGGCGATCTGCAACAGTTTCGACTTCTCCAGCTTAGTAGCCTTCTATTCTTGGAGCATGTTTGGCATTTGGGCGCAGAATGCACCCATTGCTGAGCACATCTGCTGCATCTGTGCCAGCGCAGCTGTGAAGTTATGGGCCACAGCAGAATTTGGGGGGTTTAACCCGTTATTGACATCAAAAACATCGTAAATTATTTATTTAAAAAAATGCTTCTTCCTTTTCGGAATTCCTTCAGTGCAAATAGCTAAACTTGCCAATTGTACTTTTAGTTTCTTGGCTGACGTGCTGACGTGGGTAGATATATTAAAAGTGAAATTTGTAATCCGCCTTTTAAGGGGCAATATTCATTTTCTTATGTAAGTTTATATAAAAGACTACGATTATTTTTTGATGTAGTCAGCCGCAGAAATATCGCGCGGGAGACAATTTTGGACCGCCTTGAATATATTATGTTACTGACAATATTCATGAATCAATCATTAGTTGCCTAGTGTTTAGCAATTTACTGTATTGACATAGATATATATCTAAATATATGTTTTTTAAATTTTAATTTCATTTAATTGATTTTGTCCAATTTTGTTTAATTTTGTCCACAACGTTTGATATTGTCCGGACAGACATAATTGGATAAAATCGTCCAATTTTGTCCCCTTGGACAAATTCAAACATCCGTGCAAACTACAGCATAATTTCGCCAAAGACGAAAAAAGGCAGTCATTTAATAGCAGTTATTATAGTTTTATCGCAAAAACTGGACTTCGGGTAGAGAGAATATGGCTTTGTTATTTATTCCCTTAGATTGAACGCTGCATATTGCGAAGCACGCTGGCATTTTGCAGACAGAAACGACAAACATTTCAAAGACTCGTGGTGCAGAGGGATTAAAGACAGGGATTTTCCAAAAAAAGTGAAAGACCACGAAAATTCGGTTGTACATGTACGAGCTTGTTTCGTTTATAATTTATGGAAAGGAGGTGTTCAAGTAGATAACTTGTTGGAATTCGGTAATCAACAAAATATACAGAGATGGAGAGAAATGAATAATTGATGTAATTAATATGGTGGCCACATGTGATTTACCTTTTTGTGGCCATAGAGAGGGTACTGTTTCAACAAATAAAGGCAATGGTATATCTATTTTAGAGCTGCTTACCAAATACGATTCATTATTGGAATCACGTTTAAAAAATAATCCCAACTGAGATAAGTACCTGAGTCTGCAACCACAACCTCTCAGCTGGGTGCTGAGGAAGCTATGAAAGAGTAGCAACCGGTTAGCTCAGGGTTGGTCGAAGGTCACTCTGTGGCGAGAAGAGTTATTTAATAATTTGAATGTTACAAAACAAAAATAAACAAAGAAACTGGGCGCCAGCGTATTCATAGAAATGATATTCCTGCAACTGTTTAGGGAGGAAACAATCAAAAGCAAAATGAACAAAATATAACAATATATTAACAATAAATAAAGTTTAAAATTTACAAAGACTTTACAATTAAATGTGAGAATTAATGAAAAATATAATGCTTAGTGACAATGAAAATTTGTTAAAAAAAAATAATTTGAAACGGAAACTTGTAAAATTGAAAATATCAACTGGTTTACAATTATATCTAGTAGTTATCTTCTGACCAAGAAAAGCTACGATGATAGTTAACTGCTTACGTAACTTTGGGCGGCGAGTGCGGAGTTCCAAGGTGTCAATTCCTGAAGATGGCCACAGGTACCTGGGATTGAGGACTTATGTTGTTTGTCCGGGTCAACGAGGAGGTTCCAGGATGACACGCAGTTGGAAATGTTCAGCCAATTATTATTCTCGTCCAGCCACTAGCAAAACTACCATGTACTTGAACCAGGGTTGGTCGATCCAGATTATTACATGAAAACAGTGGTAAATCAGGAACCAGTTGACACAAAGAAAAAAAAATAATGATTTAAATTTAAAATGACTCTAAATAAATTATTTAAAACTTTGAAACTTATTGAAAAGAATAAAAAAATTGGCCAAGGTTACGAATTTTATAAAAACTACACACAAAAAAAATTTGAATTTGTAAAATTTAAGTATTAATTTAAGAAAATGGTTGAGGACCGAAAAAGAAACTACTACTCAATTGTCAAAAAAATTAGGCCACAAAATTACTATAAATGACAAAAGTTAAGTTATTATGAAGCAAAATTGTTCAAAGAAAAAATTGTTAATAATACCAAAATGTTCAAATTAGAACAAAGGAAATAGATATTAAAATTGAAAACAAGAAAAAATTAAATAAAATATAAAATTTTAGAGTGTGGGTACTATGACAAAATTAATTTAGATACATTGACTTTACGTCTCGCTTTTCGACAAATTCAATAATTTAGTATATCAGTCATGAAATGAGATTATCTAATAAAAATTTTTAGAAATATATACAGACTGACTATTTTACGAGGGCCACACCAAATATCTCGCTTAATATCTATTGTAGAAGAATAAAGTTTTAGAAACAGTTATCCCATTTTTTGTGAGCTATATTTCAGTAAAAAGAAATTTGAAATCCACAGCCTACTTTATGAGATATATTACAAAAACCTGAAAAATAGGAAAACCACAAACGGTTATAGCTTCCTTATTTGAGGAGATACGAAAAAAGTTAAAGGAATGAAAGTTGACGCCAAAGACAATAAGAATAATAACGTGTAACAAAAAAATCGAAAAATGCACTTGGCTTTGACATACGCTATTGTGCAAAAATGAAAAATACATATCTCAAAGTAGGCCATGACGCCATTAATTCCGTTATTTTTTTTCTCATTCCAACGATATAAAACATGTCACAGAAATTTTAACCGATAGTGTCAATATTTAATATTTTACGAATACCACAATTCATATAATTGAATCGTAACAATCAGCTGTGCCATAATTAGTGAAAAACAATGTATACAGTTATTAATAAATTTGACAGATTATCACTGTTGTATGTTGTATACGTTGCGTTGTCGAGTTCTAAGACAAATTTTATATCAGTAATTATGGTGTACACCAATAATAACAAATTCGATATGATTAGCATTTATTGTCAGTGCAATTTTGACGCTGAGATGGCAGTCACGGTTTACGGAGATAGATTTCCAGATGCTCCGCAGCCAAATCGAATTATGTTTAGGAAGTTCAAAATCTAAAAACGCACGGTTCATTTTCAAAAAAAGTAGTAAGGCGAGCGCATGTTGCGGATAATGTAAGAAAAGTGAATAGAGTAATGAATTATGTTAACCAAAATGAGGAAACCTCTTTGAGACAAATTCAGAGAAACTGTCGCATAAAAAAAGACAGTGCAAGAAAAATATTGAAAAAAAACGGATTTCGATGCTACAAAATGAGAAAAGTTCAGCATTTAAATGAGGGAGATAAGCCAAGGAGAGTAAGATTTTGTAGATGGTTATTAAATAAGAAAAGGAATGACGCGCTGATATGTAGCAAAATTCTTTGGTCGGACGAATCAAATTTTTCTAATAATGGATTTTTCAATAGAAATATGCATTATAAGTGGACACGAGAAAATACACATTGGTGCAGAGAGACTGCTTTCCAAGAAAGATTTTCTACGAATGTTCGGTTGGGTCTTTTAGGGACTAAAGTAATTGGACCTTATTTTTATGATGGCAAATTAACCGCTCGTAGATACCTTAATTTCCTGCAAAACGAATTTCAAGATTTTCTTTATGAATTAACAGTGGCAGAAAGATTAAATTATTCATATTTTCAACAAGATGGGGCTCCACCTCACACTGCTGTAATATGTACAAATTATTTAAATCAAGTTATGCCAGATAGCTGGATGGACCCATTCTATGGCCAGCTCGATCACCAGATATTACTCCCTTGGATTTTTTCGTCTGGGGTTACATTAAAGACAAGGTATTTCAAACTGCCCCTGAAAATATTGAGGACATCAAAACCAGAATTCGAAACGCATGTGAGGCAATTACTCCTGAAAGGCTCCAAAATGTAATGCGTGACGTGTCTCGTAGAGCACGTTTATGTGTCAGAATGCATGGTGCACAATTTGAGCATTTGTAGTTAGAAAAATAAATACACACAATTTATTTTCAATATAGCAGTAGGTAGTACTGTTATACATAGTTTTTCGTTTTTTTCTTTGGATGTTCGTTTTGTACTTGTATTTTTATTTATGAGATATTTATTGGTTTGTATTAAATTGTAATAAATAATTACGGAATTATAATTATTATAAAGTGAATTTTTACTATTATGGCACAGCTGATTGTTACGATTCAATTATATGAATTGTGGTATTCGTAAAATATTAAATATTGACACTATCGGTTAAAATTTCTGTGACATGTTTTATTTCGTTGGAATGAGAAAAAAATAACGGAATTAATGGAGTCATGGCCTACTTTGAGATATGTATTTTTCATTTTTGCACAATAGCGTATGTCAAAGCCAACTGCATTTTTCGATTTTTTTGTTACACATTATTATTCTTATTGTCTTTGCCGTCAACTTTCATTCCTTTAACTTTTTTCGTATCTCCTCAAATAAGGAAGCTACCTATAACCGTTTGTGGTTTTCCCATTTTTCAGGTTTTTGTAATATATCTCATAAAGTAGGCTATGGATTTCAAATTTCTTTTTACTGAAATATAGCTCACAAAAAATGGGATAACTGTTTCTAAAACTTTATTCTTCTACAAAAGATATTAAGCGAGATATTTGGTGTGGCCCTCGTAAAATAGACAGTCTGTATATGTAAGTATGTAATATAAACTACTGGCAAAAATTATTAATATATCTAAGTAAACATAAAATAATCCGCAGCAACTCTCAAAATGACAAATAAATAAATTACTGCTGGGCAATCCACTAACAAGTGGTTTTTATTAACCACGTGGTTAACTTCAAATATACTATGTATAACTCAATTAAATGCCAGCTTAAAATTCAATAACAAATCAAAATAACTAGGTTATTATTCTAATGCAATAATAATTCAATAATAAAAGTAAACATTCAACAAAGTATTATAGGATGGCTCTAAACTTCAAATCTTTTAAGAAAAAAAATTAGAATAACCTCACCTCAGCGACGTCAAAACGGAAAGTGCCGGTTTTCAATGGCTGTTAATTCCATCTCTCTCCAATATTCCGCTCGCCCATGCTCAGTGGTGACTTCGCATTGGTGGTTTTATCGCGGGTGATTCAAATTTTATATAGCACGGGTGCTGAATGGAAAATATTTGGCAACTAATTAAGTAATTAGTTGAGTTAAGGAAAAAACTTGTTACAAGTCCAAAAATTCAAAATGAAATAAACCACATCATTTCAACTGAAATTAAAAGAAAAATTTTGAATGAAGTAAAATATGGTCTCTTTTAACTATTATTTGTAACAACACAAGATATTTCAAAAATAGATTTAGTCAAATTGTGAGATACGTGTTAATAGAAAAAGATGAAAATAATCAGCCAGTATCAGCATCTGTTAAAGAAAATTTTGTTGGATTCTTTCAACTAATCAAACTTCTAAGGGACTGGAACATAAAATTATCACAATTTTAGAGGAAATGGGCCTGAACCTTACTAAGTGCCGCGGCCGAGGATACGATGGAGCTTCAAATATGAGCGGAGTATACAATGGACTACAAGATTTAATTAAACTAAAGGAACCGATTGCAAATTGTGTTCATTGTGCTACTCATAACTTAAATTTGGTGTTTAATGATGCTTGTTCAAATGTTCCTATGTTAAAAGACTTTTATGACATTTGTCAAAAAATGTATGTTTTCTTTGGACATTGCATAAAAGGATGGAACGAGTTAAGAGTGGCCAGAAATGAGAATATAAAATTTACTCTTAAAACGTCAAGTACAACAAGATGGTCATTTCATTGGCACTTGGTATCTGCAATCAGGTACAATTTTGTGTCTGTACTAAAGGTTCTGTCTACCATAATACTGACCAGTCAAAAAGAGACGAAAGAGATGAACACTGGCAATTAAGAAAAAAATGGACCGCTATAATCTGCTAGTATTTCAAACATAAATTCTGACAAACATAGACCTGACATCAAAATTACTGCAAAAGGCAGATATAGGTCTTGATCACGCGAGCAATCAACTCAGTGTAACTTTAACAAAAATTCACCATATGAAAACAAACTTTGCAGATATTAGAGAAAAAGCAGTTATTTTGGCGAATTCCTTCAATATTAAGGCTGTTTTTGAAAATAAAAGAAAGAGGAAAGTTAAAAAATGTTATGTTGAATTATTAGATGAGAGATTAAGCGATGCCGAACAACTGTTGTGGAAATTTCGCTCTGTACATTTTATATTCTTGCCAATCAGTTGAAAATAAGCTTTGAAAGTATCAATGCCATACAAAATTATTTCATTTTTTTATATCTTGAGAAATTAATTTCGTGAAGAAGAATTGTATGTGAAAGCGTGTAATTTACAGACGATATGCCATAAAGACTTATCCATTGACTTTCCTAATCAAATTTTAAGCCTCAGAAAGGGACTTGGAAATAATACTTCAAAATTAAAAACAGTGTATGAACTTGCGGATCATTTGTTAATAAAAAATCAGTGCGTTTCTTCAAATTTTCCAGATGTATCTAGTGCAGTGATGTTATTTCTAACTTTACCAGTTAGTGTGGCATCAGCGGAACGATCTTTTTCTAAACTAAAAATAGTAAAAACCTATTAACACCATGGGATAACAACGCCTTTCCGATTTATCTTTAATAAGTATCAAACATGAGTTTGTTAAAACATTACATATCGACGAAATTATAAATGATTTTGCAAAAAAAAGCTCTCGACGATCTGGTCGTTTTTTATAATAGACAATGAAGGCAACATTTTGTAAAAACCTCACAAAAATTAATAAAAGGATCGTCTCCCGGATTTAAGTAGGTAATAACCCGTAGAATGGAATGATGCATTCTTTGCACTTCCAAGTTCCGGGAAAATTCAAAAAATTTGAAAAAACTTTATGATTTTCGGTTTTTTTGCTCTAGCGGCTAAAATAATGAAAGTACAGAAAAAAGTTTTCAACAAAATTTGTAGCTCGTCTTTTTCTCTACAAAAAAGGTCCTTAAAATTGTTTGTCTTACTTAAGCCGTTTAGGAGATATATCCGGTTTTCCACTTATAGTTTTGAGCCGCTCAGAAATGCGCGGAAAATGAGAATTCTCTGGGAGTTTCGTACGACCGGACACGTTGATCGATAGTTCTTACTATTCAGAGCCGCTAAAAAGATGAAAACAACAAAAAATGTAGAGAAAAGTTTCAGCTTTAATGAATGTGGAACTAATCACAAAATTCATAAAAAAATTTATCATAGAGATAGAAGTGTTAGGAGATGGCGTAGTAAACTTTATACTGTTGATTTATTCATATCTTTGAGTTTTATGCATCCTGTCTATTTCTCCCGTAACATGGGTGCTTTTTTACTGCATGGATTCGATTCCACGTGCTTTAGCCTATATTTTGTGAAAATTTCATTGAAGAATGTTAAGAAACAAATAAGTTGTATATGTTTTACTGTATGATTGTAACATTTTCTGAACGTGTATGAATAATGGAGACAAATTCAAAAAGTACTGCATGCATTTAAAAACTCTTAAGTCATTCGAGAGAATATGTTTTATTGTACCTATAATCCAAAAATTAAGACTGTGCTATTATTATTGATTAAGATATAGCGAATTCAACTCCAAAATTTGGAGGTAATTGATCGATGAGAAATATACCCTCTACTTTCATCGCAAGGCATATTTTTCCAACAAAATTAAAAAGTTTACTAAGCCACCTTTTGATACTTTTTCTCTATGATAAAATTTTTTATGAATTTTGTGATTAGTTCCACATTAAAGCTGAGCCTTTTCTCTACATTTTATGTTATTTTCATTTTTCTAGGGGCTCCGAATAGTAAGAATTATCGATCGATGAGCCAATGAGAATTCTAATTTTTCGTGCACTTCGAAGCGGCTTAAAACTATAAGTGGAAAATCCGATTTATCTTCTAAGCGGCTTAAGTAAGACAAACATTTGCAAAGACCTTTTTTGTAGAGAAAGAGACGAGCTACAAGTTTTGTTGCGAACTTTTTTCTCTATTTTCATTATTTTGGCCGCTAGAGCAAAAAAACCGAAAATCAAAAAGTCTTTCCAAATTTTTTTGAATTTTCCCGGAACTTGGAAATGCAAAGAATGCATCATCTCATTCTCCAGGTTATCACCTACTTAAATCCCAGAGATGATCCATTTATTAATTTTTGTTACCCTAAATGGCTAATTTGCCTGTACTATAATACCTTACCTTATATATATAGTACTCTGTGACATAATGTTTGCGCTGATTTGTTGAGTGTTTATGTGTTTTACTGTTTTCTGTTTTTTGGATTCTATGAGGCTCGATCACTTCTACCCCCGCTACTACCATACATTGTAAGCAACTTTATACTGTTTTAAAATTTTGAATTTGTATCATGTTTGCTGAAATATTACTTATAATGACTTAATGACTACCTATATGTTATGTCTACCAGTCTACCTAGGATTATGCAATAAATTCAAATTGTTTGCTGTTTTATTATGTAGGTACTTGATACCTAGTGTGGGTTTAACCCTAATTAAATTATCACACGATTAACTAATTCAGAAATTCATAAACCTGAACCTAATAGTAATGAAGTTAAGAATTATCATTTACCACTCGTTATAGAGGTTTGCGGGGGGGCACTCAGTTTCTGTTATGCCACTGTAGTCACATCGTTATTTTTTGTTCCTGTATTGTAATTTGAATATACGTATGAAACCGTTCCTTATTTTTATTTACTTTACATTTTTGCAATAAATAAAATAAAAATTCAATACTGCAATTAAAATAAACTAAGTAAACATGTTTGCGTTGACTTTGAGAAAAGTGAATAAACGAAATAAACTAAACCAACATAAGGTTGGTTTTGATTTGATGAAAAGTGAATAAAATGAAATCTAAAATAAAATGGTATGAAAATAGTAAATTATATTTTTCAAATAAAGTGCAAATTTAGTAAAGAAATAAATCAGTGCCTGAATAAAAATTCAAAGCGCAGTTAGTTTCAGTAAATAATAATTAATAAAGTGCAGTAATAAATTTAATATTCCATAGTTAAACCTATAACCAATAAACTAATATGAATAAATAGAAACAGTGATATCAAACTTTAAACCACAAACGTAAATTTGAGCCCTACCACTAAACTAGATGATCACACAGCCAAATTAGTATCATTGTTTCAATAATTAATTGAATGTTCGGAATTTGGGTTTAATTCCAGTGGCGCACGTATATGAAATTATACATCAAAATATTAAATGTAAGTTTGTTTTCTCTTACAAAATTAAATGTAATACTAACCTACCTTATGAGTTTACGATGTACTTTGACATATAAATGTATGTACACATAAATTGTTATAAATCCGCACAGCACTTTCAAATTTCAAATTTTGTACTTTTACTGAGTGATCATAGTTTCAAAGTATATATAGTAAGTATTTTTTCTAAATTTTCATGTGAGAGACGATTTATTTTGTCAGTAAATATCCACTGTAAGGTCGAAAATGATCTTTCGCATTCCACAGAAGTGAGGGAAGCATATCGAAAGATATTCATAGGCACCGGATCAAGGAAGGCATCTGCGGTTATGTTACAATTTTTTTGCTAATGGCAAATAGAACCGCCAAGTCTGGATTGCTTTGCAAAACAGCACTCCTCTTTTTTATATAACCTCACCAGTTGCACCCGGAATTCATTAATTGTTTTTGAACAGTATCTACTTGTTTCAAATGTTTCTTTCAAATTTGGATATTGATGGTTTTCTATAATTCTTGTCATTATTTTAAAACGTTCGAATATAAATTTTAAATCATTTTTAATATTTGGAATATTCATTAAATTCTTTGCATGCTTAATCGCAGTATCATCTCCATTTAAGGTGTCTACAACTCCCTTTAGTGAGTAGAAGTTAACATGGTAGTAACATGCCGCGTGTATCCATGTTCCTCAACGTGTGATCAGTGGTTTTGGAGAAAGCGGCAAATTGGGACATTTCTCTTGGAAATATTTTATCCTACTAGAAGCTTTTAGAAAATTTTTCTTTATATCAGCAATAAGTTTGTCAACATTTATGAAACAATTTCGTACTTTTTCAGCACTTTACTACCACACTGAATCACTTTCTTTAAATTTTGTTCAGCCAAGTCTTGCCAATGCCATTTTAAAGTGTTTTCAAAAAAATTAAGCACTGACTCGCCATCAACTGTTTCTAAAACCTTGGAAGCTACTAAAGGCACTTCTTGCCAGGACCATCAACATGTAATTTTATTATTTCCTAAAAAGTCTGCCGTTTCATCTATTGTAACTCAAAACTAGTCATTATGAAGATCACTCCGAATACTTTCCAGATTTTCTTCATATAGTTCGGTGAGATTTTTTTTACAAGGTAGGCTTTCACTTGGAACATGTTGCATCACGCAATATTTGTTTAGAAAATATGTAAAATGAGCGTTATTTAGTACACTCCATGGAAGATTTAAAAATATTAACAAAAGAGCCAGATCGAAATATAACTCGACCTTTGAAACTCTCTTTTTCTTTTTTGTATTACACTCGTGTGTGTAGCTATTTACATGTTTTAAAACAACATTTTTCTGTGTACACCTTATTGGGACATCACAAATAGTACAAATTATTTTTTCGCCATCAAAATATAGTTTTTTTATAATGTTTAACCCATTCTTCGACAGTACTTTTCCTCGGGCTAAAACGCGGCATAAACTTATTGCTATAAGTCGTTCTTTCAGTAAACACAATTATAAACTAAGGTTTCGTGCTACGACCATTCAATTTAAAGGCCAGTAAGTATATAATGTTTGGCGTGTGGGCTACGTGTTGCAGGTGTGCATTGTTTACGCGCTCTATTTTTTAATTTATATAAGTAGCGTTTTTTGTATGAATAGATTATATAATTTATATTACACGAAAAACAAATCAAAATTTATTTATTTTTCAGTGAACATCTGTGATTATTTATTTTATTTATTATATTTCAATAAATCCTTGTAACGACGCACCTGAAAATTAAACCCAAATTCCGATCACTGAATTATGCATTCAGGGAAGAGGAGAGCATTACTGGTATTTTAATGAACCAGAATTAATCAGAAAACAATAGAGGGGGGGGGGGGGGGGTGTTTTATTAATAACTTTTTAAAATGCTTTTCTACTACTGCAAAATCAAAAGTTATCATCAGAATTATTTTTTCCCAGTTTTTGGGAAGTGGGCTGTGTATGTAATTATAACGGTTTTAAGAAGAGAAAACATTTCGTAATATCTACATGATAGTGCAAACATATTTTTGTTTTAGGCTTTTGCAAATCCTGAAGATGTTGCCAATTTGAAAGGAAAAGTACGAGTAGATGAAAAAGTAGAAAGAGTCAGAAGGTAATATTAGTAATTATATACCTGTTAATGTATATAGAGTTGTTTCAGAATCTCATGAGCCGCGAAATGCGCAAAAGGCAAAGTTTAATCTGAGTTATAAGTATGTTTTTGAAGACACTGGAGGCTGCCTTGCTGTATACATAAACAAGAGCTCGAGATAAATTGTAAACAATAAATATAATATTTTTAAGAAGTGTAACTGAGTCAACAGGACGGATTATGTCTCTGCACATATGAAGGTCACAGCTCATGAGGTTTTAAAACACCTCTATACCTTCCAGTTAGTAGTTTTCCATAGATGTACAAGGTGACCCCAAATTACACCGCCAAACGTTCAGGATCGATTTTTCAGGTTAAAATAAAACTTTCTTCATCTATATAGTTATTTTCAAAATGCGCACCCTCCAAGCTAATGAAAAAAGGAAAGAAGAACTTGTTACCTGATAACATGCTGCGAAGAAGAGAATTATCCGGATGGTCCTTGCGGCAAACAACAAATGATGCTTTTTTCCCGCAGATGGGACATTTGGGAGAACGGAAATCCTCATGCCGCATGCCATTTTCAATATCAATTCGTGCAACGTTTGAATGAGATTGTGCAACGATTGACTTATCGGTTCAATTTTTCTGCTTCCACGCCTAAATGATCCAGCCAGCCAGCTTTTCTTCATTTTTTGGAAAATGATTTTCAACCAATCTTAGATAATGTGCCTTTAAATGATAGAGTAAAAACAGATGGTTCCAATGAGATGGATGTCCAACTCATTACACTCTACCAGTCCGGTGATGGTTGCAGGACCATTTTCCTGGAAGATGGATCGGTCGCGGTCGAGACTGCCCCCGCCCTTGGTCTACACGCTCTCCTAACATGACTCCTATGGAATTTCTTATATGAGATACGATGAAGGAAAAGGTTTATGCGTAGCCCATCAACGACGAAGCTGCTCTCCAGGAAAAGATTGTTCAAGCAGTCCGGGAGATCACACCATTAGAGCGCCGGCGCCATGCAGCTGCTCAGTTTGTCGTCGGTAGGTGTGAGTCTTGCACTGAAAATGGTGGCAGTCATTTTGAGCAGTTTTTGTGAATTTTCAATACTTCACCGATTTGTAATAAATGCCATGAAACGAGACGAACCTTTCTCTTTTTTCTTTTTGCTTTAGCTCGGAGAGGGTGCATTTTGGAAAAAACTTTATAAACGAAAAAAGTCTTATTTTGACCTGAAAAATCGATCCCTAACATTTGACGGTTTAACTTTGAGTCACCCTGCCACTGAGGGAAGTTTTTTGCAGTGACAGCCAAAAATCAAGCTACAGCAGCAAAAAACTTTATTTAAATAGGCGCCAGCCAAGAATTTTGTAAAGGCAGTGAAATTTGCTGAAGTTACTTTACTGCAATAGTAAAGTTACTTTATAAGATATTATTCATTTCAGCCACCGAAAATAAGCTTTACTGTTATAGTAAAGTAATTTTATTGTAGCAAAGTGGAATATATCACTAAATATGCAAACAACCTAGCTAAGGTAGCAACAGTTCTTTTTAATTCTGACAAAAATGTTTACTTTTACTTCTATTTAATAGCTTTATTGTATTATAGTTGATCTCATTTTTGTTGTACCAAAAATATTTATTAGCTATAACAAAGTATCTGGCTATGATATGATTAATTCTTTTCACTTGCAGCAACATTTTTTATTACCACTCTATGATTTTCCTGGTACTGTAGTTAAGTTTTTTTTTTTTTGCTGTAGCAAAGTTACTGATAATTTCTTTTTTATTGTGGCATGTATTATTATTCTTTCTTAATTTAGTAAAAAATTAGCCTGTCTCAGAAAACATATTTGGTCACCTCAAAAAGTTTTAGATCAATAACAGTAGAATTTCTTAATTAGAATAGAAAGGTCATTTTTTTGCTACTATTAAAAATATATCTGCTGTAGGAATAAACTTTTTTTTTGCTAAAAAATAAACGGAGCTAAAAATACTCTTTTGATGAAATTTTTTTGGATAGAAATAAATATATTTAATTTTATAAGGAAAATAATGTTGTTTATAAGTTATTTACTTTTTATCAATTATTAATCAGTTTGTCATTGCCAGTTTATCGCATTATAACAAGCAATTTTTTATCAATGACATAATTTAAGAAAATATGAATTCATTTAGAGTAATACACTATAATGTATGATGGCATAAAATGCTTCTTTCCTCCAGAAAAAAAAAATCATGTGTTCATAATTTTTTTGCATATAATTATTATGAAAACTGGCATTATACCAAAATACCAAATGATTATAATGTAAATTGAACTTTATAACAAAACCATTTAAACCAATTTCAATCCAAGAAAATTTTATAAATAAATATTTTTGGGCCATGTGCGTCCCCACATGTAGTTTTCAGGAGAAATCTTTATTCCTAAAATACAACTTTACAAAATGCGCAATCTTATCTAATTAAAAAAAAATCTGCTATTGGTGACCTTAAACTCTTAGACGCGACAAACTTCTGTGACAGACCAATGTTTTATATACACGTATACGAATTTTTCATTTGTAATTTAATATTCGCTTAATAAATATTGAAATTAAATGTTACATAATGACATAGATATATAGATACATCACTTTGCGACTATATGAAAAACATCATTTTTTAAGATTTTTTTTTACATAAGAGGAAACGAAAAATAAATATTAAATTACCCAAACATGAAACTACAAGCAAAAAATTGGAATACCTTGGACTAACAAATGGTTAAGGATTTGGTCCAAAGAGACTAACTTCAATTAAAAATAAATAAACATTTATTTTCATAGATGATAAATTAACAGATTTTCTTTATAAGCAAAAAACATAAAATATATAAAACATTAAATTGTATTATTTGCTTAAAACAAAAACAAAATTAAAAAAAAAAGAATAAATAGACATTTATTTTGATACGTAATAAATTAACAATCTTTCCCTAGGAGTAAAAAAAACACATTTATTTTGAAATGTTTAAAAGTAAAATACATAAAATGTAAAAAAAAACACTAGATTGGTGAATGTCATTCTGGTAATTCTACTGCCATCGGTCGTGGGTCAAAACAACGCATCTATTATTTTAGTACTTACTGTCAAAATTCTTTAGAAACACTTCCATTCCCTCATTCAACAACCATTTCTTTATACGTTTCTGTCATGATGAGATATCACTAGGTATATCTATTACCTATGGTAAACTGAATTTAAATCAAGTTAATTGTTTAAACTACTTTGAATTCTCATGCAAGGGGCGATTCACTCTCTCGAAATATCCAAATTACATATTTCAAATTAGGTACTCACATACGTACATGTGAATTTCTCAAATTACTATATAGATTTGGAAAGTGTTGATTTTGGTATTCCACCAAAACTTAAAGAAAGACGGAAACACATTGAAATTCCACAGACAGAGCTGCTCCACGCATCTGTGATGGGGAAAGCAGGTGATGTTTTATATGATAAACAAGAATAGCCTAGTTGCTTTGCTCTCGCTTGCTCCTATTGCCATACCTAAACAAACATTTTCCGAATCCGTACACACCGATAGAAGCGACCCTGCGATTTAAGAAACCAAAAACAAAAAACGACTTAGTCAAAAGTCTCCTGTGATTTTTATTATAATGAAACACGCCGTACATAAAAATATAGTACATAATATTCAACCCGCACAAAGGCACAAGTATATAAACGCGACATTATTTACTTATTTACCAAGTGCATCGTTGAGGTCACAGCGTAGAATGACGTCGGGGCAGAACCAATGAGAAGCAACCTGTGTGTTTTCCCCTGAATCCGGAGTTGACCGATTCAGTCCGATTGATGTTGTGGTGACGTAATTCAACACAAAACTTTGTAATTCCAACAAAGTTTTTATTTACCACAGTTAAATCTTTCTTTATATTGTCTTCTTTTAAATGGTAGCTAAATGCTCTCTCTAGTGCTCTAGTAAAGCAACTAATAAAAACTCTAAAGTACTTTTTAACTTTTTAAGGGCTAATACAAACACTCAGTAAAGTTATTTATTCTAGTATAGTGAACAGATATTTCTAACCTAAAAAAATTGCTACTCTAGTTAAAAAACGCGTAGCAAATAATTTTTTGCTGCGGCTTCTCTCAGTGCATATACTAATACCAAATATTAGATAATTAACAGGATAAGACAGCTGCACAGTGGGGCCAAACCGAACTTTTTCAGACAAATTAATTTTCTGAAGGCACTTTATCGAACAATAGTATCTGAGTTAGAAACAAAAACCCTAATTAGGGGCTCCTGAGAATTCTGATAAAGAATTCAATGTCAGTATAAAATATTAAGACTTGACAGCTGCCAAATCTGCTGTCAATCTGCTGTCAAAATACAAAATCACGGAATTTCTCCACAAAGAAGCTGATTTAACGGAAAAATGCTCTATATAGGAATTTGCAACCTTGACACTTGGCAGCTGTCAAGTCTGCTTTCAAATGTACTGTCAAAGCAAAGATTAGAGAACTCCTAATCTTTGGTCAAAGTAAGGGATCTTTGAATTTCTCCCCATAATTTTAGAAGAACTTTTATTTAAGTTTTTTCGAAATTAACGTTTAATTACTAAAATTTTAAAACATACCTCAAGAATTATAGGTCCCTTTGCCTTGAAATTTACAGGAAAGATGTAGGTCAATTATTATCAATACTGTTCAAAATTTCAAGTCAGTATGTTAAACATTACTTGAGAAAATCTATTTTTTGAGAAAATAATATACTTACAATTTTTATTCTGAAAATTATAATGAAAATTAAAATTTCGCCTAGAGGGATGGATTAGGAATTTAATTCTGAGTATAAAAAATATTAGCTTGTTCGGCCATAAAATGCCTTCAGAAAGTTAACAGAGTTATCGAGCAGTTACCACAATGTGCCTATCGTATGGAAAAGCTAAAATTGGAGAGAGGCCAATTGTGAAAAATCGACAACACTGTCTGTAGTGTATTGAACCTTTGTAAGGTTGGCAGCACAAATGCTCCCACCCCAATATATTTCCAGGTTATGAAACGGACACACTCTTAAGTTCTGTTTTTAAATGTATGTACAAGTTTGGTATTAATAAATGTTTATATCAGCCATCTGAGTATATTTATTGGAGTACATCACATATTATTTGGCGACGAGGTGAATTGGAAAAGAAACAGTGAATATTGTCGGAAAATTCGTTCTGAAACTGAAACTGTGAGAATCGTCTGCAAAGATAAGGTTAGAATTGAGAAAGCCACGTTTTTCATTTAAAATTTTTTTTTTAAAATGTCTGAAGAAGCTACCCAAATTACTGTGGTAAACACAGGAAATATTGCCACATTAGCCAATTTCAAAGCAGGAGATGATTTTGAGATATTTGAAGAGCGTTTAGAGCATTTTTTTCTGGCTAATCGAATTGAAGAAGGAAGAAAGATATCAGTCTTATTAACTTCGATTGATGAAGGAAGTTATAAGGTGTTAAAAAACCTTTGTGATCCGGAAAAGCCAAAAGATAAAACATACAAGCAATTAATTGAGTTACTCTCAACACAGTTTAAAGCGAGGGTGTCTGTCTATCGTAGGCGTATTCAGTTTGATTCGCTAAAACAAGGAGCAGAGACAGTAAATCAGTGGTTTGTAAAGGTGAAGAATATTGCAGCCCAATGTAAATTCAGCGGAGAAATGTTGGAGGAAAGAGTCAAGGACAAATTTGTAGTGGGTATGAAACCCGGTCCCATTCTAGATAGACTTTGTGAAGAGGATACAACGAAAAAAGTTAATGATCTTTTAGAAATAGCGTTGAATAAAGAAGCAGCACTAAAGGAAGCTGGTAGGAGTATAGAGGTGAATAAGATTCATAAGGAAAAGAAGTTTCTAGTAAAGAAAAAGGAGAAACCAGAAAATAAAAGTGAAGAGTTGAAGTGCCATTTTTGTAACAAGGGTAATCATGATTTTAAGAATTGTAAGTATAGGAAATTTGTATGTAACAAATGTAAAAAGAAAGGCCATATAGCAGCAGCTTGTAAGGGGCTTACAGAAAAAAATTATTATGTTGAAAATGAAGTAGTGGGGGATGCTATTGAAATGTTTAATTTAGAGGAAGATTTGAATTATGTTAAACCGATAGGTATTAATGCTACAATAAATAATACACCTATGTTTTTAGAAATTGATACAGGTTCAGGGTTATCTTGTATGCCTTTAAATATTTATGAAAGAAATTTTTCAACGGTAGAATTGGAACCAACGATGGTCAAGTTAAAAACATACGGAGGTCAGGTAATTAAACCAGTGGGCCAAATTACTGTCAGTTTAAAAATATTCAACACGGCTAAAATTTGTTCATTTACCGTAGTAGAAAACGCACAAAAAATACTGCTGGGTAGGGATGTTTTGAGCATGTTTAATTTAACAGTTAGAAATTCTGAAGTTTCTTTGAATGATCTGAGTTTTGATGTAAATTCGAGTCCGGATTTGACATTAAATCAGTTGTTAAAAACCCATTCAGCTTTATTTAAAAACGAGTTAGGTACTTACCATTCCGAACAAATTAAGTTAGAGTTAAAAGAAAATGTCCAGCCGATCTTTCATAAGCCGGGAGCGATCCCTTTTGCTTTTAAAGATAAAGTAGTGAATGAATTGCAAAGACTCGAAGGAGAGGGTGTTATAGAGAAGGTGTCAAACTCTAGTTGGGGTACACCGCTTGTCCCAGTCATGAAGGCGAACGGCAAAGACATTCGACTTTGCGCGAATTACAAAATTACAATAAATAAATTCTTGAAAGATGTTAATCATCCATTGCCGCGAATTGAGCAAATTTTTGGTGCTTTACAAGGTGGAGAAAAATTCACCAAATTGGATTTTTTGAATGCATATAATCAGTTAGTAATTGACGAAGAGTCAAGTGAGCTTTTAGCATGGAGCACTCCATTTGGTATTTATAAGGTTAAAAGATTGCCTTACGGAACAAAACCTGCCTGCTCCATATTTCAATGCATAGTGGAAAAAGTTTTGCAGGGGTGTAAAGGCACAGTGAATTTTATGGATGACATTGTCGTTACAGGCAAGAATAAGAAAGAGCATATTGAAAATCTAACAGAAGTTTTAAGTAGATTAGAAAAAGCCGGTTTCAGGTTAAATTTTAAAAAATGCGAGTTTTTTAAAGATTGTATTTATTACTTAGGTTATAAAATTTCTTCAGAAGGTTTAGAGACGTGTAAAGATAAAGTTGAGGCTATTTTGGAAGCTCCACATCCAAAAACGGTTACAGAAGTTAAAGCATTTACGGGATTGATTAATTATTATTCTCGTTTTATAAAAAATTTGTCACAAAATTTAAAACCGTTATACGATCTATGTCAAAAAGATAAAAAGTTTGTTTGGACCAAAAAATGTGAAGAAGCGTTTCAATTTGCAAAATCTGAATTAGCGTCAGATAAAATTTTAGTACATTTTGATGCAGATAAACCATTACGTTTAGAGTGTGATAGCAGTCAATATGGTATTGGCGCAGCATTATTGCATGTTATGGCAGATGGTACTGAGCGACCAGTGTGTTTCATATCGAGAGTACTGTCAAAGGCAGAACAAAATTATTCAATGATCCAAAAAGAAGCTCTTAGTATTTATTGGGCCGTCAAAAAACTATATCAATACCTGATAGGCCGAAAGTTTGAAATATTATCGGACCATAAACCTCTTTTAGCATTATTAGGTGAATATAAAAGCCTGCCACAGATGGCAGCAGGGCGAGTTCAAAGATGGTCATTATTTTTAGCTAACTTTGATTATACTTTTAAGTATATCCGTGGACAGGAAAATGTTCGGGCGGATGCACTCTCAAGGTTACCGCTACCTTGCAAAGAAGAGAGTGGAGACACAGAATATGACTATTTAAATTTTATTGAAAATTTAGTTCCAATAGATACAAGCAAAATTCGTTCAGAAACTAGGCGAGATGCAATGTTAGGTCAGGTGTTTAACTATGTTAGGTACGGTTTTCCAAAACATACAGATAATGATCTTTTAAAACCTTACTTTTTGCGTAGTAGCGAATTGTCGGTGGAAAATGGGATAATCATGTGGGGTTATCGAGTAGTAATACCGTTAAGTCTGCGTAAACAATTATTGGAAGAGTTGCATAGCACTCATGAAGGAATTGTCAAAATGAAAGCTAATGCAAGGTCCTACTTTTGGTGGCCAGCATTAGATGGGGATATTGAGAAACAAGTAAATTGCTGTAAAATTTGCATGAACTGCAGATCGGAGCCTAATAAAGCAAAGCTTATTCCATGTGAAAAATCTAATAGTTTTTTTGAGCGAGTCCATGCGGATTTCCTAGGTCCGTTTAAGGGTAAAATTATTTTGGTTATAGTAGATTGTTTTTCTAAATGGCCTGAAGCCTTTATTATGAAAAGTTCGGACTCTAATTCTACTATTGAGAAATTTCGAGAATGTTTTGCACGGTTTGGTTTGCCGAGAATAGTGGTAACTGATAATGGCTCTCAGTTGGTCTCTGAGGAGTTTTCTAAGTTTTTGTTTACAAATGGCATCAAACATTTGACGTCACCACCATTCCATCCGGCTACAAATGGATTTGCTGAAAATAGTGTAAAGAGCATAAAAAATGGTTTAAAAAAAGCTATAATGGATGAAACCAATAGCCATGCGTCCTTTGAAACATTACTAAACAGATATTTATTCCACTATAGGAATTCAGTACACATGACTACGGGTGTTACTCCATCTAGCTTAATTTTCCAACGTAAGATTAGAACTAGGTTAGACTTATTATCGTTAAAAGAATGTAAGGTCAATAAAAATGTTGTAAATTATAAAGGTAAAAGAAATGAAACTTTTTGCAGAAGGAGATAGAGTTTGGTGTAGAGACTATCGCAATCCTAATAAAAAGGGGTGGTCAGAATGTATGATTGATGAAGTATTAGGAGATAGAATATATTTGTGTAAATTATTGAAGGAAAAGGTGATTTGGAAAAGACATGTAAATCAAATTTTAAGAGATAAATCAGTAGACGTAGAAGTACCAGTTATTTCTATACCATGTAGTAGAGATAGTTTACCAGTTGTAACTAACACGGATGGAGAAACGAATGTATCTGTTCCAACCGTGGTAGAGAAACCTGTTGTAGATGTTCCAACCGTGGTAGAGAAACATGTTGTAGATTTTAAAAGTGCTGAAGTGAAGTGTGGTATGACAGATAAGGATAAAGTGAACGAAAAAGTGCAAGTTAAGACAGAGACGAGTCGGTCCCCAGTTCCAAGTGAAGAAGGAAGGCCGAAAAGAAAAATAAAACCTGTAGTACGTTTAAATTTATGAGGGGCATATGTAGTGTATTGAACCTTTGTAAGGTTGGCAGCACAAATGCTCCCACCCCAATATATTTCCAGGTTATGAAACGGACACACTCTTAAGTTCTGTTTTTAAATGTATGTACAAGTTTGGTATTAATAAATGTTTATATCAGCCATCTGAGTATATTTATTGGAGTACATCACACTGTCCTAATAAAATGATTGAACTCTGTTGTTTTTCAAAACCCAAGATTACTAAACAAACAGGTTGTTTGGTAACATACGTCACATGAAGCATCAAATATTTGTACGTTCATATATTTGCTCTCTATTTAATTAGAATAGAATTATTTATTCACTGACGGAAAGTAAAGCAATAATTTTGAAACTTTTTTTCTATTTTATTTTATAAAATAAAGAAAAAAACAGTCACATGCGGTTGTCATCGGGGGCTACAAGTGACGTAGTACTTGCCGATTCTTACGAGGCAACCTATCTTTTAGTAAACTTGGTTAAAACCATTTAATGTGTACCCGACATCCTACAAATCCTGAAACCGTTTCCGCTGGATATGGTGTCCCTGTAAACAACTATCTGCGTCTATTTTGTCTTCTCTGTCTGACTGTCTTCTCTTGTTAATTCCCTACTTTGCTAATATTTAAATATAATGTGTGTTTATGTCTGTAGAATCTATCCCAGCAGCACAAAATGTTGGACCAATTTACAATCCACATTATAGGTCCAACATGTGAATGGACTGTCCGTTGGTCCAATATTTTGTTATACTTGGGTACTTTTTGGTTACGAATTTTGCCTTTGTCCCTCACTTTTTCTGTTAACACTACAAAAGTATAAACTTTAATACACCTGGTTAATAAATCAAAACAAAGACAGTAGTGCATTCTGTAACTCGGACAGGAATATAAATTTTTCCTAACCACGATGGCTGTGGTTAAATTTCTCTACGAGGTCACCCCACCTCCCAGACGGCCAAAAACTACCCCTGAAAGGGGTAAGCTTTGTATCCGCCGTCTCTTATCAGCCAAACCTGTGTTACCCCCATTTTCGAGGATGCTAAGCACAATGGTGATGTCGAGGGGGGCCTCGATCCCCGCCAACTTCCCAAACGGTCAAAAGCTATCCCTGAAAGGGATAAAACGCGGATATACCCTAATAGCACATGGCCGTCCCAAAAACGTCCCAAGTATGTTCCCAGAGGACATGAAAACGTACCGAGAACGTACTTTACCGACATAAAACGTACCGAGGATGTTTGAGGGACGTTCCGTTTCAGCAAGACGGGGTGTCCCGAGGACGTCCAACCCAGGACTTATGTGGGACAAATGTAGGTCTAGAGAGGACGTCCTGAAAATGTTGTTGGGACATACTATGCAAAATATATAGGGACCTCCCCCTCCACCACTTTTAAGATGTTAGCAAAACTAAATATGAATATTACAAAAACGAAATAAACAAAAACAAGTCAAGTTCAAAGAGACTTTGGAAAACGGTCCGGGAAATTAGCAAAACAAACGCAAAAAACAACGCCTTTAGTTCAATAAAGAATGAAAATGGTAAACTAATCACAAATTCAAAAGAAATGGCAAATGAATTTAACAAAACGTTTACCAAAATGGGAGAAAATCTTGCAAATAAAATAAACAAAGATCCTAACTTCAAAATTATAAAAAACTCAGTCCAAAACTCTATGGTACTTTTACCCACAGACACATTTGAACTAAAACAACTAATAAATGAACTAAAAAATAAAAAATCCCCTGGTCTAGACAACATAAAAGCTGAAGTATTAAAATTAGTTTCAAAATATATCCTAAAACCGTTAGAATATATCTTCAATACATCCATGACACTTGGCATATGGCCCTCGGTATTTAAAGAGTCTGTAATAATTCCTGTATATAAGAAAGGAAACCAAGAAATATTGTCAAACTATAGGCCAATATCACTCATAACCCACCTATCGAAATTATTCGAAAAAGTCATAAAAAAAAGATTAACGGCATACATAAATAAGTATAAACCACTCTCGAACAATCAATTCGGATTTAAATAGAACGTATCCACACAAGATGCATTATTAGCACTGACTAGTAAGATTTACTCCACTCTGGATGAAAGTAAGCCCTGCTTGTGTATATTTCTAGATTTATCGAAGGCGTTCGATACGGTTAGCCATGAATTATTGATACAAACACTGGAAGACATTGGAGTTAGAGATGTTACATTAAAACTATTCAAAAGTTATATTTCCAATAGATCCCAATGTGTAAGAATAAATAATGAATTAAGTGAGTCTATGATAATAAAGTACGGAGTCCCGCAAGGTACAGTTTTGGGACCTATTCTGTTTTCGATTTACATAGATGGGTTGTTTTCATTAGGGAGCAGGGGAGAAATTGTGGGTTTCGCAGATGATACTGCCATTTTTTATAAGGCAGACTCTTGGACAGACCTTAGGATACTAGTCGAGGATGATCTAAGTCTAATAAAAAATTGGTTTGATAACAGGTTATTAACAATAAATTTTGATAAAACGCACTACCTACCGCTTAGTTGCAATAAATCTAGCCAACCAACATTTCAATGTCTTGAAATAAATACACAAGGAACGTTATGTACTGTATTACCTGAAAAAAATATAAAATATTTAGGTGTCTTCCTAGACTCCCATCTAAGATGGGACATATACACATAACACACATAAACTACATAATAAAGAAATTGCAAACTATCATCTACAAATTTAAGTACCTAAAAAATATACTGGATTTCTATCAATTAAAAATACTGTATTACTCACTTGTGAAAAGTCATTTACGTTATTGTATACTTGGTTGGGGTGGCGTTGTTAAAACTCATTTAACTCCTCTTGAAACCCTACAAAAAAGATTCTTAAAGATAATGCTAGGCAGGAGTTCAATATATTCATCAGATCTATTGTACACAGAGGCAAAATTGTTTGACATTAGGCAATTGTATTATTACAACATAAGTGTTAAATACCAACTTACCCAAAATATAGGAACTCTACCCTCTCATGTATACAATACTAGACAAAAAAATAAACATATTGTACCATTTATGACGAAAACAGTTGGACAAAGGTTTTATACTTATTTAGCCCCAACAGTCTATAACTCATTACCGAACGAGTTACAAAATATAACCAAAATAAACACTTTTAAAAAATTATTAAAGAAGCATATAATAGAAAGTCCAAGGAATACAATAAATGACATTATTGACATAAAAAATATTTATCAACTAAAAATGTAAAAATACTAAAAACCAAAAAAAATTTTCTGATATTTGCCGTTGTTTGTGTTGCTCTGCTGTTGTGTAAGTGTGATTTAGGAAAGCGTGGTACAGTATACAGATATTTAATCTATTTGTGTACGTTATATGTATAAAGAAAAGACACGTACCTGCTTTATACATTATACTTTATACTTTATACTTCATACTTCATACTTCATACTTTATACTTTATACATTATTATTACATATTATATAATTCTGTTTAGATTTATTGTTTGTTGTGATTTATTATTGTTGTGATTTATTATTGCTGTGATTTACTATTGTGTTTTATGGTTGTGATAAATTGTACTGTACATTAGTTATAACTCGAAACAAGTGTTAAGTCACTTTTTGAGTATTTACATTTATTTACAGTGTAGATTTGTGTGTGTATGTTATTATATTAATGTTTCTTGATTTGTAATATTTTGTAAACCTACAGTCTCTGATGTAAATAAATCTAATTATTATTATTATTATTCACAGCAGAGGTTATTTATATTTCTTTTTGGGTTCTCTAACCACATGCATTTCTTTCGAAATAGAATCCAGTGATTGGATTCTATTTCGAAGGGAATAAATGTGGTTAGAAAAGCCAAAAAGAAAAAAAAAATGACAATATATAATTACCATCTAGAGAATTTATTCAAATAGATTGATTTTAATACTTGGTGTTTTTATTTATCAACACCAAATGACAAATTTATGCGAACATTTTATTTCTATTGTGCTATTGAAAAATAAGTTATGGCATTTGTATTTTTTTAGAATTAACTTCTTACTCTACAAATTCAAGTGTCAAGTGTCAAAAATACAATTTTTATGGGATTTAAAAGTTATATATTATAATACCTATTACAGTATAATATAGTTATATATATACATTAAGTCATATTGAATATTACATTATAAGAAATAAGCCAAGTGTCCAATAAAACGTAAGATAAATGTATATCCCACCTTCTCTTAACGTTTTGCACACTTCGTCTTTTTATAATTATCTTAGTTTATATTATTCTCTAATATTCTCTAATATTCTCTCTTTTTTGACACCCTCTCTGTTCTTTATTTTGCCCTCTTCAATTACGATGCAATAGCCATTTTGGTGTCCTTCCAAGACTTTGAAGCGTTAGCGACTTCAGCAGCCCCTGTGTAAATAAAAGAAAAATTAACATTTCAGATGAAATCTTGGCAAAAAACATTAAGACTAATATATGCTACTTGATGGCAACCTTATATTTAAAATAAATTGTTGTTATAATTTTCTTGGTGTCCTATTAAAAAAAATCACAGTTTAAATGTGAACATTTTTTTTGTTTAACCGACTTTTGCATTTGAAAGGTTCCCTTGTTCATTTAAAAATTTTAAGAACACCTCTTTATATGAATGATCGATTCTACAAATAATACCAAAGACCGAGAGAAGCAGAAATATATGTTGTGACTAATGCTACCAGATTAATAACATTATTATAAGTTTAACGTTATATTTTTTGCCAATATATTACAGAATTCAAGTAAAGAAAATGGCTATGGGTTAAGATACATTAGGATTCACGGTTAGAAGCAGGTTTATTAGGTTGAACATTGATGATGTATAAAAGTTTTTGTACGTATGTACAGCGTAATTTCAGAAAAAATATAACAAATAGGGCATATAAGTTACAAAATTATTAGTTTTTGCCTTATATTAATTTACTGAAATCCCTAAATATGCTTTACAAGTTTGTTGATGTTTTCTGGCAAATGTTTTTCTTACTCGATGTATCAAACCTTATCTATTACAAGTTTCATCACCTCCACTTGTTCATCAGATGTCGAACCATATTTAACACTTCGTTTAACACACTGAGTAGGTCTTCTTCTTTTCAATTTTTTATAATGTTTAACCACCAATCTTCTTTTAAGTGAATAAGTTCGATCCATGATAAACAACTAAAAACTACATACCCAGGTTCACAGGTGATCTCCCATAGAATTTTATTTTATTTTATTATATATAGGCTATAACCTACAAATAAGGAGCACCAAATTTATCTAGAATAAAATATCGATCTAAATACTTATATATAAATAAATCAATTAAATAGACTTACCTATTTTTGGTACTTTCTTTTGTAGCCGTTAAAAGTGACTAGTGGGCGGACGAAATAAAAATGACGCAATGCAATAACCATAGGACTGCCAAATTGAATTCCCCATAGTTTGACAGCAAACTAACCGAAATTCCTCCATCTCAAACAACACGACGTTTGGCGGGAATTTTAAAATAAAAGAGCTTTATAGGAACTTAACATATTTTTGTTATTCATTCCAGTATTTTCATTTGTTCTCATTGCGATATTTTCGTACTAAATTATAGTAGCACACTAATATAGAGGATAGTAGTGTAATAACTACACTGTACTGCCAAGAGTACAAATTAATGTGATATCGCAAGATGAAAAAAGTAGTTGAAACGAATATAAGATTTTTGAAATCAGAAAAATCAAATTGACAAAATTTAAATGGACCATGGAAAATGGAAATATTTTGTTATCAAAAGAAATTTTGTTAGTAAAACTTTTTATGGATTTTAATTACATTTTTACAGTTTTTAATTTCCTTTTCTAATCATGTCCTCATCTGCTCAAAAAAAAACATCACACCTAGAGGTTATTTCACAAATGTGTTTATGTTTGTCTTGACTAGACTCTAGCAGGATGTCCTTAAAACGTTTATTCAGAACGTTTTAGGGACGACAGAAAACGGACGTCTTTGGGACCATATAAACCCGGGACGTTCAGACCTAACGAGGACCTAAGTGTACGTCCTGGGGACGTTTGTTGTTATCAGGGTAGGCCGTCTTCTCGGTTTCGCGGTTTACCAGTTTCAATAGTTTTCGGCCGTCTGGGAGGTGGGGTGACCTCGCAAAGAGATTTAATCACCACCATCGTGTTCAGAATTCTCTAAAACGGGAAGGGGGGGGGCATAATCTCGTTAGGCTAAAAATTTCATGTTTTTCGAGGTTCCATCCGACTCACAGAATGCACTACAGGGTGAAACTTACATGACTCGTTAGGTATAGTTCACTCTTTATTTATACGCCACATAAAAAACTCAGAGTTGGCCAACCAAGCTAATATACCGGGTGACACAGGAGACATGTAACACCCCGTAGCATGTTTATTTAAAAAGACATTATGTTGAAATTTGGTACACTTATATAATGCGTGATTGTCCTTTTTTAAGTACAAACAACTACTCTGTTATTTTAAATGGCACCCTGTATATTTTTTTTACCTATCTGATTCGTCCCTAGATTCTCTTTTCAACCATGTATCGGAACATGGCATTTGTTTTTAAAATGACAGTTAATATCAATTTTAGTTTGTTAAGTCTAGGTGGCCCTGATATGAACCTTGGCAGATATTGATGCGTAGTGTGCCGTGATATCGAAAGACCTCTGGCATGCAAATTTGTGCCTCATACATTACCTACTTTTATTTTGTTTCCATCGCCTGCTTAGTAAATATTTTTGTTGCAGTACAATATTCATTACTATGCAATAACATTCGATACTAATTTTAATGAAGGAAGCAAAATATGATATGCACAGCAATTGTATTGGACAAAAATAAAAGATAAATAAGTATTTTTTAACTAGGTGAAATAAAAAAATGGGGTTCCTATCTTGGTTTTTAAGATATCGTGGGTTGTTTAAAGATATATTTTTTAAATAAGTTAGATCTGTTCAGCTACTGGTTATTCCCAAAAAAATATGAGGTACAAAGTTGCATGCCAGAGGTCTTTCGATATCACGGTACACTACGCATCAATATCTGCCAAGGTTCATATCAGGGCCACCTAGACTTAACAAACTAAAATTCATATTAACTGTCATTTTAAAAACAAATGTCATGTTCCGATACACGGTTGAAAAGAGAATCTAGGGACGAATCAGATAGGTAAAGAAAATATACAGGGTGCCATTTAAAATAACAGAGTAGATGTCACTTTCGGTGAAACCGGAAGTGGTGGACATACATTTTTTGTACTTAAAAAAGGGCAATCACGCATTGTATAAGTGTACCAAATTTCAAAATAATAACTTTTTAAATAAACATGCTACGGGGTGTTACATGTCTCCTGTGTCACCCGGTATAGGTAGACCGAGGCATTTTGAATTTTTCTACATTTTTCTAAATATAATGTATTACTTAATAGATAAAACATCATTACTTTCATATAGAATATATATGTTATGGAATGATTAAGATAAGACATAAATGAAAACACGCCTATTTTAATTAAGATTCTTAACTCTTGTGACATAGTTACGCGAATCACCCCTAACTAAAACGTTATGCCTAAGAAACAAATAAACAGAGGCGTACTTTGAATTTATCTGTCAATGTCGGAAGGACACGGGTAATTCGTCCACCAATGTATTAGATATTCCTATCTTGATGCTAAACAGAGTAAGATTTTTTAATTTACCAGGAACGTCATTAAGATTCTACGGAAAATACTATTTTCAATTCCAGTATTGATTTTGTTCATTCTAATACGCAAAAATTTGAAACACAGCTCTGTAGTACGTTGCCGGCAGGTACTAGCGCTGTATTTGATATTTGGGATGGCTGGTTTTTATTGTCTTTTTTATGTGCATTTAACAAATGGAGACAACTGTATTGTATACATATTTTTCAGATGTTGCCTAGTCTATAAGCAATTTCTGTTACAGGGCCCATTTGAATGATCTTGAGAACATCCCAATCTTTTTCGTCATCAGTTTTATTTATGTGCTTACGAATCCTGCCGTATTTTTAGCAACCAACTTATTTAGGATTTACACAATCGCAAGATTTATCCACACGCTTGTCTACGCAATTTTTGTCATTCCACAACCAGCTAGGGGTTTGGCTTTTGGGGTTGGACTGGTAATTACCGGATATATGGCTGTGCAGAACGTGCTTTATTTCTTATAATTTTATAAAATATATGTATATTTTTATTATTATTGTTATTATTATTAAGTAGGTTTTTCACGATTATTAATTAATCTGTTGTACGTGCATAGATGCCCACGATTTTTATAATACATGTTAAATAAACATACTGTACATTTTTTTATTTATCTCATTGTAGTCATTTCTTGGCAGAGTTTTTAAAAGGAGGGGGTGTTATAAGTTTGAAGCCTTTGTTTGTGTGTGAGTGTGTGTGCGTGCGTATGTGATTGTGGGGTCACACATCACACCATAACATACTTCGTGTGGCCCCAAGGAAAAGTTTTAAAGATGGCAACATATGTCACGTTCTAATTATGATGTGTGTTCTAGTGAGACTGATACCGACCTTGTGTGACTACGATGCTGCTGAAGATGAACGTAGTATCGCGCTTCTGAGGGCATAAGACAACTTTATAACTGACAGGCGCCAGCCATGCCTTCGCAACGATAATTAGCTATATCCACTCTCAAGGGTGATTCGATAACTCCCAAGACTCCTCAAGGTGAAAACCTTGAGGATTATGTTTACTGCGATTGTTATAGTCTGTTTTCCGTCTAGTCGAGGAAATCTTGCACAAAAATAGGAGAAAATATCGAAAACTTGTGCAGTAAGACGGATCAAAATGTGGTTTTTTGCATTCGATTTCCTGATACATTTAATCAATTTGTTACCTACCTAATTTAATCTTATACAAATGAGAAATTATTTTTTCTCGTGCAGTCTTTGAGGTAATTAAAAAAATCATTATTCGGTAATCCATGGTGGGAATTAGCCCAATATTGTTACTCGAGGGTTTTTGGGGTCGCTGATAACGAATCAGAAGTTCAATTTGGGAAATTAAAAATGGCGAACCGAAAATCGGGTCATTTTCCAATAAAAATGAGATTGGATGTCTTGGCCTTGAAAATCTGTACTCGTGTTTTTTTCGAGGTCACTGATTACGAATCCGAAGTCTAATTTGGTAAATTCAAAATGGCGGACCGAGGTAGAGTCAATTTTTCAGGAAAAACTCGTATTTTTTTCGTTTTGGGCTGAAATTAAGTCGGGGGTTTTTGAGGTCGCTGATCCCGAATCAGAGGTCCAATTTACGAAACTCAAAATGGCGGACCGGGAGAACAAAGAGTTTCTCTGGAAAACCTCGTATTCTTTTCTTTTTTGTGCTGAAAGTGGGGACTCGGGGGTTTTCGTTATCGCTGATAACGAATCTGATATCTAATTAGGGAGAATTCAAAATGGCGGACCGGAAGTAGTATATTTTGCAGGAAAAACTCGTATTTTTCATACTTTAAGTCCAAAAGAGGGAAAAATACGAGGTTTTCCTGACCTGGCTCTACTTCTGGTCCGCCTATTGAATTTTCTCTAAATTGGACATCGGATTCGTTATCAGCGACCACGAAAACCTCCGAGTTCCCAATTTCAGCCCAGAAACGAAAAAAATACGAGTTTTCCTGAGAAATTGCCCTACTTCCGATTCGCCATTTTGAATTTACCAAGTGAGACCTCGGATTCTTAATGAGCGACCTCGAAAACCCCCGAGTACAGATTTTTAAGGCCAAGATATTCATTCTCAGTTTTTCTGGAAAATGGTCCGATTTCCGGTCCGCCATTTTGAATTTCACAAATTGGACTTCAGAAACCCTCGAGTAACAAAATTGGGCTAATTTTCACCATGGATTACCGAATAATGAATTTTCTTTTAATATCCTCAAAAACTACGCGAAAAAATGTATTTTTCGATGCACAAGTGCAATTTCCCATTTGTATAAGATTAAAATAGATAACGAATTGAATATGCATCAAGGAATGCAATCGAATGCAAAAAACCGAGTTTTGATCCGACTTACTGCACATTTTTCGACAGTGGAATGCTATATTTCCTCAATTAGTCGTTCTCTCGTTTAGCGGTGCACTTCTGAACAGATCCAAAAACTAGCACTTGGGAAACACTTCTTAGATTATAGCGACCTTGCATACATAGACTTTGTGAGTAACCGCACTGAAGCAGGACTCGACAGGATCGTAGTTGACCCGTGAGGAACAGTGATCTATTATTCTATCACTTTTCCCATATAGCATTTTTGCATTCAGAGCATGTGCTCGGAATGTACTTTATGTACCAAGGAACTAAGAATGAATATTCATTTTGCATGTAATGTATATAATCTGAATGTCAGAGAGCGGTACAGATGACCGCTTCTCAACATCCGAATAAGATTCCCACAACATTCCCATGAACCAAAATGGTACTTGATATGAACCAAAGAGGTATATTGAAATATTGCTAGATACATGAGATATATAGAAGGAAGGTCCATGCTACATTCATAATGTACACTGCACGTTCACGGTATACGCGTACTACCTTCGTAGGAATGACCATTACGTATCAGTGGCAGCTATAAATACTTCACTCATGCCATGTATCTTTTTCAGAGTTTAATTACTACAATAATTTATGACTTACTGTAATCAATGAGTCGCTGCTTCATTCTGAGTATGTTCATGATGAAGCAGCCACTCATCTATGATTTCAATAAATAATAAATTATTATAATAATCAAACTCCGAAGAGAATACATGGTACGAGTGAAATACTTGCATATAATAAATCCAGTATCTAATTTTAGTATTTAATTGTTACAGTCAATTATTACTTATTCTAATTTTCCACAATACACATTCCTCGTGAAGAACATTATGTAAGTAAATGTGGAATGTATGCACAGAAAATTTGTTTTTACCACTAGTTTTCAATTAAAGTCAATCATGGTTTATCGATCAAATTTTGTTTGAATAGAGCACACAAATGCTGAATTTGTTATAACAGTACTTTACAAACACCCAAGAATATCATTTGTAAAAAAATTAGTTTTACGT